>CANTUR010000156.1:1200000-2400000 GCA_947683625.1 Mallotus nudiflorus
CAAACTCTACGAGTGGAAAATGGTCATCCCAGCTACCTCCTAAATCCAAAACACACATCCTCAATATATCTTCCAGTGTCTAGATCATCCTCTCAGACTGACCATCTGTCTAAGGATGAAAAGCAGTACTGACGTCCAACCTAGTACCATCGCTTCTTACAACTTCTGCCAAAAATGAGAGGTAAACACTAAACCTCTGTCTAACACAATGGACACAGGTACTCCATAAAGGCACACAATATGCTTCACATATAGCTTCGCCAATCTAGCTACAGAATAAGTGGCTTTCACAGGCAAGAAATGTGCAGACTTGGTCAACCTATCCACAATCACCCAGATGGAATCGTATCTATCCTTAGAATGAGGTAAACTAACCATAAAATCCATAGCAATCCTTTCCCACTTCCACTCAGGAATAAGAAGAGGTTGAAGCTTCCTAGAAGGCTTCTGATGCTCTATTTTCACTTGTTGACATGTCAAGCACTTAGCAACATAATCAGTGACATCCTTCTTCAGTCCATCCCACCAGTAGAAGTCTCTAATACTGTGGTACATCTTAATGACACCCGGATGTACGCTATAGGCTGTAGAATGTGCTTCCTTAAGGATCTCTTCTCTCAAATTATCCATATTAGGAACACACAATCTACCACTGATCCACAAAACACCATCATCATCAAGTGTGAAATTAGTGAACTTCCCTTCTCGGACATTCTCTACAAGCCCTTCTAGAATAGGATCTCGGCTCTGAGCTACCTTAATCCTATCTCTCAGTATATATCGCACCTTAAACTGAGCTAGCAGTCCACATGATGTACTCAACTTCATCATCAGACCTTGATCCACTAAAAGATGCAACTCCTGGATCAACGGTCTCCTTTCTACACTAATGTGAGCAAGATTGCCTGAGGACTTCCTACTAAGGGCATCTGCTACCATATTAGCCTTGCCTAGATGATATAGAATCTCACAGTCATAATCTTTTAATAGTTCCAATCATCTCCTCTACCTCAGATTCAGATCTATCTGCTGGAAAATGTACTTAAGGCTCTTATGATCAGTAAAAATCTCATAAGTCACCCCGTACAGATAATGTCTCTAGATCTTGAGAGCAAAGATCACTGCAGCCATCTCTAGGTCGTGGGTAGGATAGTTCTATTCATGCTTCTTTAACTACCTCAAAGCATAGGCTATCACCCTACCATTCTGCATCAACACACAACCTAGGCCAATTCTAGAGGCATCACAATACACTGTGAACTTGTCCACTCTATTAGGCAAAGTCAAAACTAGGGCTATGGTCAACTTCTCCTTCAGCAACTGAAAACTATTCTCATAAGCTTTTGACCACTCAAACCTTACATTCTTTTGAGTTAAGTGAGTCATAGGAGCTACAATTGTGGCAAAATCCTGTACAAATCTCCTATAGTACCCAACTAAACCTAGAAAATTATGAATCTCTATAATTGAAGTCAATCTAGGCCACTCATACACTGCCTCAATCTTCTGTGGATCAACTTGGATACCTTCTTTAGACACCACGTGTCCAAGAAAAAGCAACACTCTCCATCCAGAAATCACACTTTGAGAATTTAGCATAAAGCTGATGTTCTCTCAGTGTCTGTAGTATAATCCTCAAGTGATATACATGCTCTCCATACTCCTCAAATACACCAGTATATCATTAATGAAGACTACCATAAATTGATCCATATATGGTTTGAATACCCGGTTCATCAGGTCCATAAAAGTTGCTAGTGTGTTAGTGAAGCCAAAAGACATTACCAGAAACTCATAATGGCCATATCAAGTGCATAATACCATTTTAGGAACATCGACTTCACTGATCCGCAACTGAAGATATCTTGACCTCAAATCAATCTTAGAAAAGAACTATGCACCCTATAGATGATCAAACAAGTCATCTATCCTTGGGAGAGGATACTTGTTCTTCACTGTCACTTTGTTTAGCTCTTTATAGTTAATGCACAGTCTCAGGGTACCATCCTTCTTCCTCAAATACAAGACTGGTGCACCCCAAGGAGAAACACTGGGTCTAATAAAACCCTTATCTAGCAACTCTTGCAACTGCTCCTTCAACTCTTTCAACTCTGCAGTAGCCAATCTGTAGGGTGGCATAAAAATAGGGGTAGTGCTTGGAACCATATCTATACAAAATTCAATCTTTCTGTGAGGTGGTAAACCTGGCAACTCCTCAAGAAAAACATCAGGAAACTCACAAGCAATAGGAACATATGTGAGTGACAACTTCTCCACTGAAGTATCCCTGACTAATGCTAAATATCCCTGACAACCCTTCCTCAACAACTTCCTAGCCATAATAGCAGAGATGAGATTCTGAGGTGCTAAACTCCTATCACCCACAAACTTAAATTCTTTTTCACCAGGAATTCTGAAAGTCACCTCTTTACTCTGATAATCTACCACGACATAGTACTGAGATAACCAATCCATACCCATAATAACATCAAATTCCATCACATTCAATAGAATCAAATCAGCGAACAAATCTCTACCTTCGAAAAGAACTGGACAACCAGAAAGAACAATATCGGTGTCCAAAGATTCACTTAGAGGAGTGGCTACAGACAAATGAAAAGCCATCCTCGAAGCTTGCCAATAGGACTTGGAAGCAAAAACAGGAGAAATAAACAAATGCGTAGCACTCAGATCAAACAGAACCCATGCATCTAGGTAATAGACAAAAATAATACCTACCACGACTACATTGGATGCCTGAGCATCATGCTGAGTGAGATGGAAAACTCTGGCCTGTCCTCGACCTCCCTGCTGGTTGGTAGAAGCCTGGCCAACACCTCTGGCACCTCCTTTGGTACCTCTACCATGACCCTGCTGGGGAACAATCTGGGTAGAACTCTGAAGCTGGGCTGAAGGTAATTGAAAAGGAATGGGTGTAGCACTAGTAATCGACTGCTGAGGAAATTACAAAATCTGTGGCTACTGATACCCAGAATAGGGACATGATTTGGAAAAATGTCTCGTTTTCTCGTATCTGAAGTACGTCAGTGGTGTTATGTAACATGGTCCCTAATGGACTCTGCCGTAAGTCTGACATACACTAGCAGCTGACCCAAAACTACAACCACTGCTGCTGCTCGAAGCACCTGACCCAAGTCTGAACGGTCTACACTGACCTCCATGACCATGTCTACTGCTCCGATGTACCCACTGCTGTTGTCTTTGAGTATGCTGGGTTGGACCCCTCTGCTGACTACTCGAACCTATATGAAAACTTGAGTATGGAGTAGTCTGGAATCCACCTGACTGAACACCCAAATAGTAATAATCAAGCATAGCTCCTTGCCTGACTAGCCTCAGCTCAATCTCCTTGCCTGACTAGCCTAAACTCTATCACTAACTCCAGAGTAAGGCCCATTATAGGCATACCAACAAACGCTGAACCCAAATCAGTACTGTAAGTGGTGACTGTGAAGTATTGATCTTGCATCAGGTCCTCAGCATATCTACCAAGCCGAAGGAACTCTCGTGTGTAATCCTCAACAGATCTGTCACCTCGAGTAATGCTGGTCAACCAGAGTTTGTAACTCATGCGAAGTGGCTCTAGGTAGAATCTCCTCATGAATCACTCTCTGAACTGAGCCCAAGTCATCATCATCATATATAGTTGGATCATTTGAATAAACCAGTCCAGGTTTAGTCCCTCAATAGAAAGCTCGACTATCATGATCCGCTGGTACTCGATGTGAGCAGTCTGAGTCCTCGTATCGATTGCATACAGAAAGTCTAATGGATTAGACATCCTATTGAATGCAATCCTGTCGAGTCTGGCATAAAATAGAGCTTCCTCAGGGTCAGACATACCCTGCTGATAGGCAGGCTGAACAGGCGGTGCTACTGGAGGTACAGGAATATCCTCATACTCTGGCTCTACAGGTTCCTTATCTTGTATCTCTCTCTGCCTATGGCGATTTGCCGCTCCTCGAGGTTTACCTCTGCCATGACCTCTGCACCTAACTGGCAGCTTAGGAGGTAAAACCTCATCCTGGAAGGACTCATCATCCTCAGCTCAATGACCAATGGAGCGACACGCACTCACCTCCTCATTCTGAAAAGACAAACAAAAGGATTCAGACAAAATAGACAACAGAGGATAACACAGAAAACTAAATCAAGGAATACATATTAAGACATACTAGAACCTAATTAACTGCAGTAGTTTCAAAGAAAACACATCATTGAAAACTAAGGCCACAACTCACACAAGTAAGGCCCTGACATATAACTCTGCTTTGATACCAACTTTATTAAGACCCAAAACAGGGGGCTATGACCGGCGCTAGGGAACGGGAATTCTTTCAAATCCGGAACCCGTAGTAAGCCTTAAAATAAAAGCATGCAATAAAATAAAATAAACAAAATATTATTCAGCAAAAATTAAGTCTCACAAAATAAAATAACTTCTCAACATCCTTTAATATCATAAAATCACATCTTATATATATCATAAATAGAAATCTTTTAATACAAACTTCAGAGAAACACTCTGAAGTAAAATCCTCTTACATGCATAAATATAAATACAACTCTCAATAGATTTAAATAAAATAACTACTGTAGTGTCTAGAGTGCCAAAATAAAACTCAAGTAAGTGATTTACATAATAAAGCTGGAGCGGAAGAAATTCGGTAGACAGGTCTACTACTAAGGTCTGAAGATGAAGACTCTCTTGAAAAAATATCAACAGAGGGGAGTCAGACCTCACTGAGTGAATTATTATAATATATATACATGCATAACTAAATGTCAAATGCAAACACTCAATAGTATATATAATAAATATATATACAAGCAAATATACACAGATGCAAAGAAAATCATTTTATAATGAAAATCGTCAGTTTATGAAGGATCAAATCGAACCCATATTTTCGTAGCCTCAAATATCAATAGAACTCACTCTAGCCATATAGGCCCATTTAGTTCCAAATAATTCACTTAGTCCAATTAGATAGTAGACTGGCCTCGAGGCACTAAGTCAACTGAGCTTCAGCAGTCTGACTGTCAGTGTGATTAGCCCCGAGACACTTGGTCAATTGAGCTCCAGCAATCACACTCTCAATCACATCTCATATCAATCAAATCGATCAACAAGTCATAATCCACCAATAGGTTAGTAATTTAACCTAAAATCTACTATCGTACCGATACGTACTCGGTCCTAGTGCTGCCCACTAGGAAGCACGTTCTACCAATATCCTTCATTTATATGAAACATACATTCAAGAAAATAAATGATGCATAATGGTATTTAAAATAAACAAATATACCATATATATACCAAAAATATACCTAAAATAACCTAAGTATATTTCAGGTAGATATACATATATTCAACTCAATTAAATCATGAAACATATTAAATTAAACTAATAATATATTTAAAAACAAGCTATATTTAATTGAAAAGGAAAATATGTATTTATTTCATAATATACCAAAATATACAAAAAGTATACCTAAAATATACTTAAACATTCAAATAGGCAATTATGCAAAAATTTATATTTAAAACATAGAAGACTAAATCATGCAACCTAAGCAATGCATATACATTATAACAACTCACAGTTGTGCGCTCCTCGAGATGGGTCCGACGGGCTTGGTCCACTGGGTCTCAGTCTCAGCGTAACTAACAAATAAATAATAACACAAAAATCAGTATAAATTTAACTTAATTTCTAGAGACTCAATCTAGAATTCTAGACAAAGATTGAAAATAGGAATTTGACCGAATGTCACATTTTATGAGAATTCTACAAAAAATTTGATAGAACTTCCTCTGTAAAATGGATATCTCTCTACTTAAAAAGTAGAGGCAGTCTTGCAAGAAAAACACACTTCGAATACAATTCACAAAATATTCTCACAACCCTCGGTCGGAAGCTCAAACTGCAAATTTCACTAACAGAGGTTTACAAGTCACAAGAAAACAGCCAAAATATAATAACATTCCATAAATACCAAAAATGCCCTTTAGTATTAAAATATAGCAATTTAAACATTAAAAACACCAAAAGTAATTATTTCACTAATAATTACTTAAAAACCCTAATATTAATATAATATTAATAAAAATCGATATTTATCGATAAATTCACAAATATTAATAAAAATTCATTTTCTAAATCAAAATTACTCAATTAGTCCAAAAACATACCAAAAATTACTAAAAACCCATTTATTTACAAAAATAATATATTATATATAATTTGAAAATAATTTTTGAAAAATAGTTTTAATTAGTTAAAAATAGAAAATAATTTATAAAAATCATTTTTATTCTTCAAATAATTGTTAAAACCAATTAAACTTAATATTCAACTAAAATTACTACCAAATTACCAAAATACCCATAGTATATAAAAATCCACATAATATACTAAAAATACTCAAAAATTCACTAAAAATTATATAAATACTCTAAAATTATTTTCTTAACTTATAATTCAATAAAATAAACAATTATACTCAATTAACCAATTAATTTTAACAAAATACATATATAACCTATATTTCCAAAATTGACATAAACTAAATAAAATTATAATAATTACACAAAAATCATAAAAATTATAAATTAAATTCTAAAATTAATTTCAACCACCAAAAACACTAAAAATCACAATTTCACAATTTATTTAATTAATTTAAAAAAACTAGAAAATAATAATAAAATAATCAAAAATCAAAATAAATTCCAAAAATTACACAAAAATTCTAGAGTGTAGATTAAGCTAAGGGAAACATAATTTGTGAAGGAACTAAGCTTGAATCTCAAAGAATGAAGTTCAAAAAAATCAAGAATGAAATATGGCCGAAATTGAAAACTAGCTTAAAACCTTACCAAAATGAGTTTTCAAGCAACAAGAAGCTTGGAATCGACTTCTATGGAATCTAAGGAGTTCAACGGCACTGGAATCACCGAGTTTGGTGGGTGAAAAGTTAGTGAACGGAGAAGAGACGAGTTTTGGCCAAAAATGGCTCCTTGAGCTATTGCCGGCGCTAGAGAAAATGACAAGGGTGGCGAAGCTGCTGGTTGGAGGGGTAGAGCTCCGGGAGGCACATTGAATGGAGGGGAATGGCAAAACAGACAATGAAGGTGGGGGCCTTAGTTTCGGGGGGTGAGAGGAAGAAGAAAATGTTTTAAATATATATATATATATATATATATATATATATATATATATATATATATATATATATATATATATATATATATATGTATATATATACATGTGTGTGTGTGTGTGTGTTGTAACTTTATATTATATTAACATAACTTATAATATATTCACATTAAACACACACCACATATTTTTAATACACATACTTATATATACACCTATATATATATATATACACACACACACATATACATTATATACTTTTAAATAAACAATAAACCCTAAATATATGCATGTGTGTGTGTGTGTGTGTGTGTATATATATATCGAAACCCTATTTAACAGCTAATGAGGAAGTTCACTAAGTGTCTCTTCATGCATTTACCAAGAGATGATAATCAAATGGCGAAAGCCTTGGCAACACTTTCTTTAATGTGAGATAAGCCGACGGGATCAATGATGAAGCCTTTAGTAATAATGAAAATGAAAGGTCCATGTCATGGTGAGGAACAAGTCTAAAGTATCCATATGGGGCCAGAAGAAAAGCCATGGTTCTACGACATCTAGAGATTTATTGAAGAAAGGAAATACCCAGATGAAGCAACTTCCAAAGAAAGATATGATCTTCGTGTCCTTGCATGCTATTATGCAAGTCATGATGGGATATTATACAGAAGGATGTCGAATAGAATACAGCTAAGATGTCTCAAGAAGGATGAAGCAGAACAAGCAATGAGAGAGATTCATACAGGAGTTTGTGGACCTCACATGAACGGGATGATTATGGCAAAGAAAATAGTTTGGCAAGGGTATTACTGGATAAGCATGGAAAAGGACTGTATCCAGGTAGTGAAAGAATGTCAACAATGTCAAGTACATGAGAACCTTAATCATCTTTCCCCTACAGTGATAAATAGTTTAACATCTCCATGGCCCTTTGTACCCTGGGGAATAGATATAATAGGGGAAGTAAAACCAACTACTTCGATTAGGCACAAGTATATAGTAGTTGCAATCGACTACTTCTCTAGATGGATAGAAGTAGAGTCCTTTTGGACCTTGAAGGCTAGACAAATGGCAAGGTTTATAAAAAAGAATCTTATTTGCACTGCATCATGTTATGACAGACAATGGTGTTCAGTTCCAGGCAGAAATAGTTGAATTACTGTAGAGATACAAGATTAAGCATCATAAGTCCTTCCTTTATCAACCTCAGGCTAATGGTATAGTTGAAGTAGCTAATAAGAATATAAAGAAGATTCTCTCTAAGATGGTGAAAACGCATAAAGATTGGTATGAATATCTCCCTTTTGCTTTATAGGGATACAAAACTACAACACGCACTGCTATGGGACAAACTCCATTCTCATTAGTTTATGGTTAAGAAGCGGTTTTGCCCATAAAGACAAAAATCAAATCTTTGAGAGTCGCTATGGAAGTAAAAATTCTTGAGAATGAATGGATGCAAAAGAGATTTGATCACCTTGTTTCTATAGATAAGAAAAGGATGGATGCTCTATTTCACACTCAGATTTATCATAAGAGGATAGCGAGAGCTGTCAACAAAAGGGTTAAGCCAGGAAAGATAAAAGCTGGAGATATGGTATTAAAGTAGACAAGGGCGATGGTGTTTAATCCGAGAGGGAAATTCAGCCAAATTGGGAAGGACCATATCTAGTTAAGATAATCCTACTGAAAGGAGCTACAAAGATATCCTTTCTATAAGGAAATGAGTTCATTGAGCCAATCAATTTGGATCATCTCAAGAAATACTACCTTTTAAAAAAAAAAGCCCGCTGGCTAGAGAACTTGAAAAGGCTAGTCAAGCAAAAGTTAGGACATTCCCACTGTTCAGAACACCCGTAAAGGCTTGGCAGACAAAAGTAAGGGAATAAAATAAAAAAGAAGTGATCCTACTAGTCAGAAAACTCACAAGGGGCTTATCAGGTAGAAATTAGGGCAACAAAAGTGAGGAAAAATGTTCAGTTAGAAAATTCAAAAGGACTAGCTGATAATAGGACTTATGTCATATGATGTATTAAATGTAAACATTTTTTCCCTAATTAATGAAATAAATTGAAATAATATTTCTATTAAATGTTTCATATTTTATCTTTATTACAAAGCATGAAGGCTTGAAGGAAAAATAAAACATAAGAAATCAAACTTATGAGACCACTATTGTTGTTTCTATTTTCTCTTTTTTTGGCTCATCTAATAACACTTAAGTCCTTTTATAGCTAGTAAATTCTAGTGGTTCTGTAGATTGCATGACAACCCAAGCTTTGTAGTCATCATCAGTAGTCATGTCAGCATCCAGGTGCTTACGCTGCTTTAAAATTCTATGAGGCCATAAGTTCTTAACTTTGTCTAGAAAGTCTTGTCTTAAAGGGAAACCTTCAAAATTAGTTGTAACAACCATAATGAATTGGGGACGACCATACTGACAGCAAAGGTCTGAGGGAGAAAGAAAGGTCAAAAATTACAACCTAAGAATAGGGATGCAGTAGTCATACAGGTTAATGGTCATGAATTTCAATCTCCACCAAGGACAAATCCAAGTAATCTTAGTATCAGTGAGGCCTTTCATCCAATTAATCCATTGATTTATAGCATGCTTGTCCCTTATCTTCAAAGGATGAGACTGTAAATGATGAGGTTAATAAATTAAGGCATTAGGGGGGAGCATTAAACAGACTCAACTTCTCCTGTAACCAAATCTAAAAAAAAAAGCTAAGTTGAAAACTCGAGAGGGCAGCTTAAAAGAAAAGAAAAAAAAGGGGTTACATATCTGAAGGAGAAGCAAACTACATGAGAGATTATTCTAAACCTTGAAATTATCTAACCCAATGATAGTTTCAGCAAGGATTAGCTCCAATTTTTACTTGTTCTAAGATACTGATAATTCTTACATCAGTATCTCTATGAGAAGACACTAGCAGAAATTGAGCATACAAGTAGAAGATAATAGTTTTGATCCAAGCAGCATTGTTCTTGTCCCTAGCTTCACAAGAGGTAATTAGAAAAGGAAGACTAATAGTACTAGCATTATGTGCATGCATGTAGTTGACACATGGGGGCATATCGAAAAATGTTACTAGTCTATTAGGAAATTCCATTACAAGATTAGGGAGAGCAATTGTAGCGATTGAATTTAATGAACATCCAAGAATAGCAGCAAATTCCTCAATTAAAGGACATAACTCTTGTCCATTGAATCTAAATACATGATTCTTAACATCCCAGAATGTAGCAGTAGCATGTAAGAAATTACTGTTTAATTTTAGGTGTTAAAGGGACTTCAGGGATTTAGCATGGAAAGGTAGCACTCTGTTCCAATAATCTCCATTCATGGTCTTGAGAAATTTCTTCATCAGGCTAAGATTTGCTTATGTCATAATAAAGAGAAATAAAGAGAGGGATGCATAATTGACTCATCTATGACTCTTAAATAGCTTCAAAAGACGACGCAGAGTGGGATTAGGATTTTCCCAGTTGGGTTTTTAGAAGATAGAGAGGATTAGGATTTGTTTCAATCATTTTTTGATCAAATTCACATTGAAATAGGAAAATACACAGGATAAGGGATGAATTCCCGATCAGAAATAAGAAATTATGAATTGAATTCTAGATTTCTAATTAGAATTCTAGATTTCTAATTGGAAATCTAGGATGTCGATCAAATTTCCAGCATTTTTAACGAAAAAAAGGGTTTGGTCCAAAATAAAGGTTTAAAATTCACTCATAAAAGGAAATAACTCTAAAGCATCTAAAGTACAGTCATGTTAATAATAATTCCTAAAGAAAATCAGTCATCTTGAACTCTAGTATTTGGCTAAGGGTTCCATCCTTCTTATGACTGTAGGGTTTGGATCGTCACTCTGATCTAGGGGCATAGAAGTCCCGACCTCATGACTATCAAAGTTAAGACCAGTACGCTATCATCGAAGCCTCTCCTTCTCATGATCAAGATCCCCTACATAACTTTGTTGCATTTAGAATAGTTAGAATCATGCATATCATACATAACATGCATACATTTGCATATTTGCTGAAAATACTAACCCTTCAAGTATCTGTACTCTAGATAGTAAATAATCTCTGGGAAGAGGCAAGACGTACAAATAATCTACATGTGTTCTAGGGACCTGTAAAATGAAGTTTACTAATTCAACAACAAGTTCTAGTTTGTATAGGGTTGGAAATGCAAATCAAATTCATATGAGAAGTATAAGGAGGAGAGAAACTAGGAATCTGAGCCGCATCAAAGTACATATGCCGCTTAATAGGAGTCCACACTATAGGAGCCTAATAATACATGGACCTATCAAAAGGGGGAACATCGCCCAAAATAGTACTTGACGAAGCATCACCATGAGCAACCTCACTATGATGAGCAAGCTCAATATACTGCTCAATCTCCTCAGTCATCCCCATGGTAGCATCATGGACTCCTTTAATTTATGTAAGAATTGAATGTCATATAAAGGGATGAAAGAGATGAAATAAAGTAATGATAGAAAGCATACCTCAACTGGGTCTGTAGGAACCTGCTCTAGGAGATTCTCTCGAATGTACTCTCGATAATTACATGAATGCTTGAGCAGAGTTGAAGCCTCATATCCCTTAAGAGCTGCTCTAAGCTTGGGACCAGTCATACTGCTACTCCACAACATCAAGGAGGGAATAAAAGGAACATGCCTCCTAGAAGGTCCCATATGCCAATGATAAACATGCTTACCAAGATACCACATCTGGTAGCCATAACCAGGGAGCAGAACTCTCATAGTCTCAAGCCTCACAGTCGTTGTCATAAAATCATATCACTGAATGTCTTCAACCCTAGCCAGCCAATCTGATCTAACCTACAAACTTGTTTATTTAAGTTTATTGAACTTTTACAATTAATAAAATACTAAAGATCAAATTTGCCTTACTAGGTCCCACTTTAAGGAGTTCAGCCGATGTCGATAAGTCTGCAAATCATACCTAATGCTAGCAAGATGAGAGGAACCCCACCTCTATATCAGTGGAAGACTCCTATCAAAGCTAATGGCTCTAAAGCCTCAGATCACTCCAATCTCAATGCCCCTGATTTGAAAGAGAGGAGATGAAAGAAATAAGGAGGAAAATTTGAAAATAAGCAAAGTTGAAAAGGATAAGAGATATACATGCAAGACATGCCAGAAACCACACATTGTCACAGTGCTTCTACAAACAGTATCCAATCTATAGTACATATAAGCAAGTGTCACAGATCCCCAATCTAAAGTAGCAACCATAGCAAAATCCTAAAGGGGACCAAAAAGAGCGATGCTAACCTCATGACCAGTCTCATAAAAGAGAGTAATGCTAAGTAATATCAATAAGAAGCATCTCGCCTTCTGAAGAATCTGGCAAGGTGTAGTGGTAGGTAGTCTCCTGAAACCCTAAACGAGAGAAGAAAGAAGCATGTTCTTCTGATTCTTTCATGTCGGAACAAACCTGAGCAAGTCGCGAACATAACGACTCCTAGCATCCTCCAAAAGAGTGCAGTAATGAATATTAAAGGGGACTGGGGCACCTCCAAAGGCAATCCTAGTAATAGCAGAGAAGCTCATCGGGGAAATATTTAGCTCACCCACTCATGTGTGAAAAGTATGAGTGGTGTCCATCCACCTCTCGATAAGAGCAAAAAGCGAGTAGTGGTCTAACTTACCCCGAGCAGTCAATAAAGCACCAATGAATGTCAAAAGCCAAATGCTCAAATATGCTATACTAGCTCTCCAGAAAAGTCATGGAATAGTTCTCAAGCCAAATGAAAGAAACTCGAGAATTTCAATGGTTTTTGAAAATTTTAGAAAATTACAAGATTATTTTTCCTTTCCAAAATTTTTAATTTTTATCATTTTTTATTTTAAAAAAAGAATCATAAAATTAGATTTTGGATTAGAAATCCAAATTTCTTATCAGATTCTTGGATTTTCGATCGGAAATCCAAAATTTTGATCGGATTTCCAAATTTTTGATCAGAAATCTAAGAAATTTGATTGGAAATCTGAGAATTCCAATCTAGAATTTAGAATCCCAATGAGAAATTCAGAATCTCGATGAGAAATTCAGTAACTATGAACATATATTTTTAAAAATTTTAGGTTCTGAATTGTGAATTTTTCATAAATTATATTTAATTAGTCTAACAAATATTCTATAATTGCATGCATGAACCTATTAATTTTACATACTAAAATAAATATGTTTATTGCAGAATTGAAGACACAGATAGGAAATTTACCTCATTTCCAACTTGAAAACATCTATGAAGGTTTAAATGAGTCAAAGGAAGCACATCTTCACCTTTACAGAGTCCCAAATCATTTTGAGGAAAATGAAAATGTGAAGTGATGGGATCTGACTGTCTAAAACTATTCCCATGTAGTTTGTGTTATAGGTGAGACATAGGATCATATGGATTCAAAATCGGACTTCATATGAAAGAATAGTTGACAAAGGAAAATTTGAAAATCAAGAGAAAATGAAAAAGAAGAGAAAAAGAAAAATGAAGAAGGATAGGAAGAATGGGAGAATGAATCGCCAAAAGGAAGAAAGTGATATATTAAAAGGACAAATATCTACTTTAATCCTCTAACTTTGGGTTTGTGCTAAAGTCTGTTCTTTTGCTTGCAATTTAATCTTGAATAAAAATGTCTCCTAATTTAATAATTTAATGAATTATTAAATTTGTCAGTCAACATTATCAAGAGTAAGTAATGAGTGGATTGCAATATCATCATTAAGCAATGAAAGGGTTGTAGCTAATCGAGAGCAATTATGGATTACAGCATAATCAGATTATATGACCAAGTATAATCAGTATCATACGATCGAGTGTGATGTTTCTTTTCAAAATTGACTATATGACCAAGTGTAGTCAGCATTGTATGACCGAGTGCAATGTATTTTCAATCAAGATTATACGATCAAGTATAATCAGCATCATATGACCGAGTGTGATGTTTCTTTTCAAAATAGACTATACTACTGAGTGTAGTTGACATTGTATGACCGAGTGCAATGTATCCCAATTAAGATTATACAACCGAGTACAATGTATCCTTAATTAAGATTATACGACCGAGTGTGATGTTTCTTTTTAAAATAGACTATATGACCTAGTGTAGTCAGCATTGTACAACTGAGTGTAATGTATCCTCAATTAAGATTATACGATTAAGTATAATCGGCATCATACAACCTAGTGTGATGTTTCTTTTAAAAAATAGACTATACAACTGAGTGTAGTCGGCATTGTATGACCGAGTACAATGCATTTTTTAACTAAGATTATATGATCGAGTATAATCGACATCATACGACTGAGTGTGATTTTTCTTTTCAAAACAAACTATACAACCGAGTGTAGTCGGCATTGTACGACCGAGTGCAATGTATCTTTAATTAAGATTATACGACTGAGTATAATTGACATCATACGATCGAGTGTGATGTTCCTTTTCAATTCAAACTATACGTCTGAGTATAGTCAGCATTGTATGACCAAGTACAATGAGTTCCTTTCACCCAAGACTATACGATTGAGTATAGTCAATATCATACGACTGAGTATGATATGCCATTTCAAATCAATGTTATACATCCGAGTATAGCAAGCTCATAAGCAAAAGCTTCATGAAGCACATTTAAGTATCCTAACTTTCAATTAAGAAATTGGACGCTAGTTTACTTTGCCGCAATTTGTTAAGTAAACAGTGACAAAGGGGGGCAACTATAGATACCCAATTTCAGGATGATGAGTTATGGATGTGACAGAAGAATCCAATGATGAAAATGTCATGAATAGGTCTTCAATATTTGAACTTTGAAACTTTAAGGGTTTAATTGCATTTTTTTAAAAAAGGATTTAAGGTTTTCATAAACTAAATCGCAATACTTTTTAGGGATCTAATTGTAAAATTTATATTCTTTCAAGGACCTATATGTAATTAAAAGTTTAAAAAAGGGATCAGAATTACCCTAATTCCAATTGGAATTACGTAATTTTGATTGGAATTATGCTAATTCCAATTGAAATTACATAATTTTGGTCGGAATTAGACTCTTTCCACAAATTCTTAAATTTTTAGGATAAATCTCAAATTTTCTAGATAAATTGAGTCCTAATTAGTTTGAAATTCTTCTACAATTATTTTGATAATGTTTTTAAGGAAATAAAAGTCTTTTAGGCATCAATTTATTACTAGGGTTTCAAGATGTATCCCTATATATAAGAGAGAAGGCAGAAGAGAGGGGGGGAAAAATAAAAAACGGAAGACAAGGAAAAGGCAGACGAAATAAAAAAGGAACGAAGAAAAGAGAAAGAAAAAAATGTGAAAAAAGAGAAAAAGAGGGAAAATATTATTCTCTACAAATTCTTGTTGTTTGATTTATTAACAAGGATCTTTGAAGAATTTTTTAAGAATAATATTCGAAGTCCTATCAAGAACGGTGACTCTAAAAATCTTAGGAGTATTCTATTAAAATTATCCATAAACATCATCTTTTCTCTATTCTCTTTTATTTGATTTATTTGATTTCTTTTTTTTTTATTTCATTAATTTTTAATTTTGTTTTATTATTTTATTTTATTATTCACTAATCATAATTTTTATTCTTTTTTTATGGTGATTATGGAGAAATACACATGATGATCATACTTAAATAATCAAATCCATAAGAGGTCCATGGAATGCCATGGATAAGGACCTTGTAGAGATATAATTTATAGGTTTCTTTTATTATTTTATTTTTATTGCTTTATTTTATTTATTTTTGGGTTGTATTAATTATTTTATTATTATTTTCTATAGATTATTGTAATAGCCCCAATAGTAGGAATAGTGAAATTATGTGTGATTGTTTGTTTATTTTGATTAATTGGTTAGTAAAATTAGGGTTTTAATTGGGTAATTAATTAAAATTAATGGAGGAAGTAGATTAATTTTGGTTGCACGTTAACACAAATTAGGTTTTTTTTAAAAGAGATTAATTTAATTATTTGTTTGGTCTTTTATTTATTTATTTTGGCATGTTATATTTATTTTTAGGCTTGTTTATTATTTTTATGTGTTTTGGGGCCTTAAGCCCATGTTAGGCTTTAATTTATTTTTATTTGGATAATTATTTTTTAGCCTATCTCACCTAATAATTAATGAGGTTTAATTAATTAAAATATATATTTATGCCTATAATTAATTAGATTTTAGGTTAGACATAACTTAGGCCCATCTAGTAAATTAGACATAGGCCCACTTAATTTAATTTAATTAATTTAGACTTAGCCAATTTAATTTAAGCCTTTTTCATAATTTGTAGATTTAAGATCACTTTATTATTAAAACATGTAGAATTAGGCCCACTAATTTAAATACTTCCATAATTTATAGATTTAGGTCATTCTTAAAATTAAAATAAATAGATTTAGGTCCATTTAATTAAAATTAAAGGGAATTAGTCTTTAGCTCACTTGTAAAATTAAAACATGTAGATTTAGCTCATTTAATTAAAATCCATGTATATTAGACTAACTTAGGCATTATATGTTCTATTGAATGCATTATTTACTTGTATTTTCATGACTGGTTTGCCTTTGAGTTAATTGCTAGAATAAGGGTTTATATGAAATTGCATATAAATAAAGGATTATATAGTAATTCATAAAGTAATTCTAAATGGACACGGGACTAAAAGAAGTTGGTATTCCGTACCTAGAATCTCTTGGTTGTGGTGCTAGCTTTCTTTTAAGGAATCGAGTACCACCTTTTTTATTTGTCCTAGTTATTACCCTGGGTGGTGACTCCTCATCTCCACTCCATGTCTTTGGGATAGTGGTTAGTGTATTCTCTAGAGCATTGAGCTCAAACAATGTCACAGTTGCTAAAATCTTAAACGTGCGTTAAACCCCGCCGTCTACAATGAGGCTAATAAAAAAAGAGCTATTATGATAAAAGGTCATTAGATAGGCTTTTCACACATGATCTTGTGAAGCAGATGAATTTACTTTCAATTTATGGATTTTATTATTGAGATTGTCCTTTTATTTTAGAATCTAAGGAAACAAGGTTTTGTTACTTCCTTTGAGTGTTTGATAAGTTATTTGTCATGCAAGGTGATACTCTAATTAATGATTACCATTTGCAATCTTGCTCAATCTTGTTGATATATCGGTTCCTTTTCCCTTCTTCATTCTCTTTTATTTTTCCCTACACAAAATACCATAAGTTAGTATGGTCTATTTGCAAGTGAAGAGATTTTATCAAAATGCAATATTATTCTTTTGCATTCTTCCCTTTTGATTATGGTAATGATGTCTCTAATCACAAAGGTCATGATACTCTGCCATTGAAGTTGTGGCTTTGGGATGTGTTTGTATTTCTGCTATTCTATTAATGCTATGGTAAAGGGATTCACTTCTCTTCTTAATATCTCTTACAAAAAAAAGGTTCATGAGTTAGAGATCTTCTTTCATAACCAAATAATTTTTTTAGAGTGCATTCACTTTAAGTTTTAAGTGTATTCTTTCCTTTTATAGGGCCGACAAATGTATTGCTGACATGTTGGACCTTTTCATTTTCATATTCCATACCCTACACTAGTCTAAATGTTATGGAGAGATATTCCAGATGATGCTCCATTTGAGGCTATAGAGATGGATGTTGAATCTGAGGAGCTTAAGAATCCTATCCATCCTCTTAAGGCCTCATAGATGATGCTTTTGCAAGTATCACTATTGGTGATATTCCCTTACTAGATGGGCCCATAATTTGCTGGTCTTTTATAGTCTAGAGTCCCATTAAGCATCAGGTTCACCTTGATAGTGTTACCATTTTCTCTTAGATGTGAACATTTTGAATACCTTTCTGCACTTTTATAATACTAATTTTGAATGTTAGTAATAAAGTATTTATACAATCTTACTTAAGCTCAAAGACTTTATTATGTAAAGTAAGTATTTCACAACAAATGTATGCAAGTGTATGTATGTTATGTATAAGATGCATGATCCTAATAGGTCTCTTATTTGGAACAGAGCCATGCTATTGATCTTGGAGTGTAAGAATGAGGGGCCTCATCAACAGCTTGTAAATTTGAGCATTGAATGCTTCACTTTTGGTACTTTTGATGTCAAAGCTTTTGATATAGTTCATTGGACTAATGATAGGCTAGCAAGTGGGGTCCATGGCTTTACAATAGAGCTTGTGATTGATTGATGCACTACTTTTCTTTTTATTACTACTTTTACTGTTGATGATTGATGTATTAGCTCTTACACTTGTTTTTTGCCCCTGAGATCACTGGTACTAGCTTTTATACTTCAGCATCCATCTTCACTCATTGAATATGGACTCAATTTTCCCCCAAAGCTACATTTTGCCCCTAACTTCATTCTAGATTCATTCATGCTACTCTAGTAGTCTTTTTTTATTTTCATGTGCAAGAGACCTAGTTCGTTCACTGCTGTTATTGGTCCTTCGACTTATTAACCTTATTAGTTGCAATCTCATGCATTGAATATGCAGATGAGTGGGCAAACTGACTGAAGTGAGCTCTTAATGATGAAATCAATTGGACTCACACTTTGAAGAACTCTTGAGCATAATATGAGGCTTGATACTGATGCAATGATTGATTAAGGTATGGGCTTGAGCCACCTGAATTATTTATGTATAAGGGAACACCAAACTTACAAGTAAAATTGTAAAGGGTGATAAAACAAAAAACATAACTGGAATAGTGATCTTATAGCTCTGATTGTTTAGCTTTCATTATGTATTGTTTTTCCATTCAAATACTTATGCAGTATGATAAAAATGAATATGCAATATTTGAAAAAAAAAATCAAATTCCATTTTAATCATTCATTAGGGTAAAAATGAGAACATTTATTACATCACATGATACAACTCATATTATCAGGTAGTCCTAAATTTTTTCTCTTTAATTGTTACCTCACTATTCTTTTTATCTTTTTCTCTCTCCTTATTTTTTTTCTCTTTTTTCTCTTTTTCATTCTTTTTATTTTTTCCTCAAATTTCCTATATTCAAAAGTTACATCATATGATATATGGATGTTCTTTAAATTTGCATTTGTGCCCATAATGAATGAATATAATTGAATTGAATTTATGTTAAACATGTAGATGCAATCAATATCATAATGCACAGTACCATTAGGATGTACATTACATAAGTAAGCATGATCAAAATTCATATCATCAATCACTAAAACAAAAGAAGTTCTAAAGAAATCCAAAATTTTATTCAAAAAGACAATAAGAAAATTTATTTCTTAATCTAGATACTAGGGATGTTGGGTCTCATAGTGGTTATCCTTCAAGTGGTTGACATAACATCTATTATTGCATCTTCTTGCCAACTATCTCCATGAATTCATCTTTCTATATCTCCACTATGCATGTTTCTTCCTTATCTAGCAACTTCTCATCATCAAACTCATCACCCCATCCTATAGGCACAATCGACTTGAAGGGTATATTAAAAGAAGGTGGTTTAGTATAAAACACCTTATAGTCAAACTTACTTGAAGGTTGACCTAATAAGTCTTATGCTCTTTCCATATATTTGGGGGCATTAGGAGATTTCTCATTGGCTTTAAGGTCTAGGTCCTCAAAAGAGTTTAGCACTTCTTCCTTACTAACTCTTGATTTGATCATCATGGTAGCTGAGGGTGGAACATTTTGGTAGCTTAGGAAAGGATTATTTTCAGTGCTTGGGTGTTCTAAGTCTGTGGTCTTTTTGGAGTCTATAAGGTTTTGGATTTCTTTTTTGAGGTGGATGCAATTATCTATGGAGTGTTGGAGGTTTTGATGGAATTTGCAGTGCTTGTTTGGGTTATTGCCTGAGGTGTTTAGGCTTAGTGGGTTTGGATTAAGTAAAGGTTAAAGTAAGCCCTTTTACATTAAAAGCTCTAGGACTTTTGATAAAGGTTGGTTAAATTTGGATAATCTCCTTGGTTGTTGAACAACATGGACTTCCACAATCCGGCTAGTGCTTCCTTGTTGTATGCCCCTACTTGGGTAGTTTCTTGCTCTAGTGCTTTTAGCAATCTTCTTGTTCTCACTTGTTCTCCTCAGCTTGCAACCCATCATCATAAAGGTCCATAAATGTCTTAGGGTTCATCATTTGCAACCTCTCAACCAAATTAGGTGACACATTTCGAATAATCATCCTAACCTAATCCTTCTCACCAGTTTATTCTTCATTAATCTTGCCTTATTCATGAACCTAGTTAAAAAATTTGAAAATGATTTGTTAGGCTTCTGCTTGGTCAACTGTAGATCCTTGATGGACACTTCAAGCCTGGTATTGTAATTGTACGGTTTCAAAAAAGCAATATACAATTCCCTCCAATCCCCTCAAATAGACTTCTCCAACCCATGATACCAATTAATAGCCATGCCATCTAAGGATAGTACAAATAATTTAGTAATTACGGGCAAAGGAGCCTTAGTGGTGCTCATAGTAGTTGTATATTAACTAAGGTGGATCCTTAGGTCTCAAGTACCGTCAAACTTCTACAACTGTGGCATCTTGAATTTATTAGGCAGCTTATCTTCCTTAAATTGCATCATATCATCAAAGTCAAATGAATATCTAATGCCCTATCCTCTCATCAATTCTTTCATTTTGGACATCTTTTAAGTTATTTCTTGCATCTGTTTGGATTCTAGCTCTTGAACTTGCATAAGTGATTCCATTTTTTCCTTTTCAACTATATAACTCTTAACATCCTCCAACTTTATTTCCACAGCAAGTATGTTCCTGGCAGCATTGTCATTGTTAGCGGGTGGTGTACCCATAACAGGTGGATTGGCCGCAACGGGAGGTGCAATAGCAACAGGTGGTGGCATTCATCTAGCCAGAGCTTATCTTAGTTCATCTTGTAGCATTGCTCTCATGTCATCCATCAAAGCTCCCTTAATGTCTTCTAAGGTCCAATTTCCTCCTTGTTGTTGTTCCATCTCTTCTATTTGAGTTGGTGTAGCTTCTAGGTAAAGCAGGTTGATAGGGCTCTTTTCCAAACTATGAAGGTTCTCTTTAGTTGTTAATTTTGGATTCAAATTAGTTCTCACTAATATGCCACTACTCTATTTCCAAACATAGGAAGACTCAAATGAATCTATGATGGCTAAAAGACAAATTGTTAGTATGATGCATGTAATGCATGTATGTATGTATGCATAATGCACATGTTATGCAAAAATTAATAAGTAACAATTAAGTTAAGTAATAAGTCAAGTATATACATCCTTCCAACCTTATTACTCCTACACACGTATTCAATGGCAAGTCTCTTGTCCTAGGATTTTTTTATCTTGGCCTTAATATCAACAGGGGATATTAAGAACCAATGCATATGCCAAATCTCTAAAAGCTGTAAATCATGGAAACAGTATTTCTAGGTATAAAAGCATAGCCTAACCTATATTTGCCCTAATGGGCTTCTAAAGTATGGGGTTGAGATAAAAATACCTTATGGTAACATTTATAAGCAATTTGGGTAATCCTAAGGAAAATTACTATGCCATTATATATGATTAAGTCTTGTGGAAAAGGTCAAGGTTCCCTTAGCAAGATGCCCTCCTTTAAGACTTGAGTTATAAGCCAAGGTCAGAGGGGCCTGACATCCTTTGCAAACTCAAGAGAAGACTACTCCCCTTTAGGACTTGGATTATAGACACTGGTTAGATGATCCTGATAATCTTTATTGAACTGAGTTAAGGCTAAAAGTGATGGTTAGTCAATTTAAAATCCAATTAAGCTAGTGGAATCATGGAACCATAAACCAATGCCATCGGTTAATAAGGACATGTAGAATGAATGCAAGAATAAAATAATAATTAATAAAATAATTTTAAAGAATATAAATAGAATCAGAATCTCTTATCCCTAATAGAGTCGCCACTGTAGACAGTAGGGTTTAACATGTGCCTAATATTTTAGCAACCACGACACTGTTTAAGCTCAGGGCTCTATAGAATACATTAACCATTGTCACAAAGACATGGCATGGAGATGAGGAGTCGCCACCCAGGGTAATAACTATAACAAATAAAAAAATGGTGGTACTCAATTCCCTAAAAGAAAGCTAGTACCACAATCAGGAGATTCTGGGTATGGAATACTAACTTCTTTTAGTCTTGTGCTCATTTAGAATTACTTTATGAATTACTATTTTATCCTCTATTTACATACAATTTCATATAAACCATTAAAAAATAATAAAATCTAGGCAAATTAGTCATGAAATATACAAGTAAACAATACATTCATCTCATAATCTCTAGGTTAGTCTAATCTACATTAATTTTAATTAAAAGAGCTACATCTACATATTTTAATTTACAAGTGAGTCTAAAGACTAATGGACCTAATTCCTTTTAATTAACTTATCCTAAGTCTATTTATTTTAATTATAAAAATAGGCCTAGATCTACAAATTATGAAGTAATTAATTTAGTGGGCCTAATTCTACACGTTTTAATCCTAGAATGATCTTAAATCTACAAATTATGAAAAGGGATTAAATTAAATGGGCTAAATCTAAATTAATTAAATTAAGTGGGCCTGTGTCTAATTTAACTTAATCGGCCTAAGTTATCTCTACCCTAAATCTAATTAATTATGGGCCTAAAAATGTATTTTCATTAATTAAACCTTAAAAAAACTTAAATTTAAATGGGTTAAAGTCTAATGTGGGCCTAGGGCCCAAAATACATAAGCATAGGCAAACAAGCCCAAAAACAAAAAAAATATCAAAATAAACAAATAAAAGATTGAATAATTAATTTAACTTTTCTAAAAACCCTAATTTAATTAAAGTGACCATAAACAAATAAAACAAGACAATTAATAGGCAACCCCAATTCTATCCACTTAAATCTAATTCAATTTTAATTAAACAACCTAATGATTTCTATAGCAATTAATTTTAATTAATTTCCAAATGAAAACTTTAATTTTACTAACCAATTACTTAAAATAAAACACACAAGCACACACACCGAATTTCATTTTTCCCGCAATTAGGGCTATTACAATGAACTATTCAGAATAATTAAAAAAAGAATTAATACAAACCCAAAAATAAATAAAAATTAAAATAATGATGACCAAGCTAAATAAAAACCCTAGAAATTATGTTTAGCTACAAGGTTCCATCCATGGCATTCCATGGATCTTCATGAACTTTATTCTTTGAGTAAACTCATTAAGTGATCCTCTCCATAATCACCAACACAAAAATAAAAAATTGTTAGTGAATAAATAAAATAATAATAAAATTAAGTAAAGCTAAAATTAAATAGGAACAAAATAATGAAATAAAAAATAATAGAAAATAGAGAAGGGGAAGATGATTATGGATGCACTGTGGTTGGCTCCTCAGACTAAGATCAATCATTATTGTTTTTTAGTAGGCCTTTCAAAAAGCTTGTTATTCTTCTTCTCAAAAATCTCCTACAAATAAATCACAAAGAATTTTATGTACTACCTAAAGAAAAGTCTAGAGATCCTTAGGAAGAAGAAAGCCAAAATGGCAAAAAAAGAAGTGTTGAGGATTGAGAATCCCCCCCCCCCCTCCTTTTCCAGGAGCCTAAGCTCTCTTTTTATAGAAAAAAAAATCCAAAAATCCTAGATCTTACATACTGAAGAGTTCCAATTTTAAAAGGACTTTATTTCCTGAAGAATTAGATAAATCCCCAAAAAATTTAAGAAAAAAATGTTAACCAATCAAAATTTAGGAAAAATATTTTTATTTTCTGTAAAAATATAAAACAGACGAAAAACTCGTAATTTTAAGATTTCTGATTGGAATTCTATAATTCTAATTTTTAAAAAAATTTTAATTACAAAAAAAACCCTGAAAGAAATTAAAATTTTCAATTAGGTCTTAAAAAGTATTACAATTAAGTCCTTAAAAACCAATGAAACTCTTTTGAAAAATGTATTCAAACTTTTGAGGTTTCAAACTTCAAGTGTTGAGGACCTACCTATAACATTTCATCATTGGAGTCCTTTATTGCATCCATATTTTATTATCCTAAAATTGGGTGTTTACACCCCTATGATGTTGATTCCCCAAACCGTAAATAGCCAAAGTGAAGTCATTCCCTGAAGTTTCATAGAGTAAATGATTAACATCACTATATGCTTGGTAATTATGACACTTCTTCATAAATTTTACACAATATATTTCCATTGTTAGCTAGAAGTAACCCTAACATGCTATTTTCTTTGCCAAGACTATCTTATTCATATGCGGCCCTTATACTCCTTCATGGATTGCTTCTATGAGCTTCTAAGCATCATGTTTACTCACACATCTCAAATGAACCCCAATTGGCATTCTCTTGTACAACATCCCATTATGGCTAATGAATTGCTGTGACAACATTATCAAAGACATCCTTTCTTTCTTATAAGTATCTTAAGGAAATTGACTAGTTTCCAAATACTATTGTAGATAATGAAACTATGGCTTCTTAATGGTATCAACTAGCATCACCCTTATCTCTTTGTAACAAGGGGTTTAGGATTTCACTAGAATAAGGGGCTTAATTTTTGTTTGCTTCCTGCCTTCTAACATCAAAGCTAAAGTAATTAATGCATCAGCCACTTGATTTTCTTCTCATGGCAAATGAATAAATTTGCACTAAGTAAAAGGTAGTATAACAATAACTAAGTAATCCTAGTACAACCATAACCTATCTTCCTTCACTTCTCAGCATAGTCACCATAGATTGTAATGTCTTCTAACCCTACACTTTGTAGTGCTTCCAAACTAAAGATGTAGGCTTTATACTCAGCTTGATTGTTCGTAACCTTGAATTCTAATCTTTTAGCCATCGGGATCATTATTCCTTTAGAATGATAAAAATTACACCAATATTTGCTCCTTTTTCTTTACTATACCATCAAAGTGCATAAACCCTAGATCTCTATTGCCCTTAAGTTCTTATTAAAAATTCTACCTCTTATTATTGTTCATCATTTAGTGGATTCTGAGCTAAGAAGTCTATTATTGTCGTTCATTTTACAAATTTCTTTATAATATAATCTATATCAAATTTACTTAGTAGGACCAACCAATTAGTCAATTTCCTAATGAGTGATGGAGTTTATTGAAGGTATATAAGGGGGTTATGTTTAGAGATTGCTTAAACTCTATAAGATTGAAAATAGTGTCAAAGCTTTTTAGTGGCCTATATCACAACTAAACATGTCTTCTTGACTAGATTATAGTTATCTTCATAGGGTAGAAATTTCTTACTCAAATAGTACACTGCATGTTTGACCCTTCCTTCCCCTTTTTTAGCTAACATTGCTTAATTGCTTCCTTTTAAATGGCTATATAAAAAAATAGAGGCTTTGCTAGTCTCAACAGTTGTAATACTAGAGGATTTATTAGATAATTCTTGATGGTCTCAAAAGCTTGTTGACACCTGTCACCCCAGACTATAGGGTGATTCTTCCTTAGAAGTTTAAAGATTGGCTCATAAATAGAGATTAATTTAGCTATGAACGTATTAACATATTGTAACCATTTAATAAATCCCCTTACTTCTTTCTCAATTTTTGGTGCAAGCATTTAACTGATTGCTTTAATCTTATCTAGATCCACCTCGATCCCCCTCTAACTGACTATATGCTCTAATAGTTTACTTGAAGTTACTCTGAACACACACTTCTTTAGATTCAGTTTGAGATTGTACTGTTCTACCTCTACTAAGAACTTATTTAGAGCCTCAAAATGCCCTTCTTAGGTCAAAGATTTCACTATCATGTCATCCATATATACTTCTATCTCATTATGGATCATATCATGTAGTAGAGTTGTGGCCATCCTTTGATAAGTAGCTCTCGCATTCTTTAACCCAAAAGGCATAACCAAATAATAATAAATACTACATTCAGTGGTGAAGGACATTTTCAATTTATCAATTACTACCATTATGATCTGATTGTACCCCGAAAAGCCATCCATAAAGAACTACATAGCACTTGACGATGCACTATCAACTAATGTGTAAATGTGAGGTAAGGGAAAATCATCCTTCTGGTAAGCATTATTCAAATCCTTATAATCCATACACATCATGACACTTCCATCTTTCTTAGGGACTAAAACTATATTGGCTAACCATTGGGTGTCCTCTACGACTTTCAAGAACTTTTCTTTTAGCTGCTTGTTAACTTCTTCATTAATTAAGAGAGCCCATTCTAGTCTTAATCTTCTCTTCTTTTGTTTTATTGGTGTAATGTGAAGATACATAGAAATTCTATGTTTTTCAATCTCTTTGTCAATTCCAAGCATATCCCTATAACCCCAAGTAAATACTTTCTATCTTTTTATTAATATTTCTTTCATTTTTTTCTCTCTTTAAGAGTTAAATTAGAAGCAATCAGTATATTCTTATGGTTATCATTCGTGCCTAAATTAAATGATTTAGTTTGCATAGAATTAATGTCAAATATATGTATACAATGATCATCATTATCAGAATAACCATTAGGAAACACATCACACAAATAAGCAAAGTTGAATTTCATTGCATCAACTTTGGAAAAAAATAAATGATTAGCTTTAAACAAGTTTGCAAGAGAAACATCAAATTTTTCATAAAAAAATATTAACAATGGAGTTATGGATGAACATCTCACAGTCTGTCTTCTTTTTTTGACCATCAGCATCCTTCAACTCCACAGCAGTAACATCCTCCTTAAATTATTGGCCCATTAGTAGTTCTTCCATTTTTATTTCCTCAGCAGCAGGTTTCTTACTCCATTCACATATTCAACAAATATCTCAAATCCTAGGACCAATTTTCTAGCCATCATCAAAGGTTCTAGAGTCCCCATGTATGGATAGCCAATGCCTTCTTTCATAAACCTTTCCTACAGTGCCCTTTTTTCTAGTTCCTTCTTCATTATCTTCTTCAGAATCTTCAGCCCTATGATACCTTATTCCACACTTTAGAATTAGTACTTTCTATTCCATAAACTTTGACAATCCATTCTGATTCTTCCCCAATCATAGACCAAGCATGAATTTTATATTTCTCACTATACTCATGACTTTCTCATGCAATTCATCCTCATATAGCACACAAACCTCAAAGTTGGGACTTATTGGAATTTCCTTTAGAGTCAGCTTTAGAGCAACAACAACACCCCTATTTTTTGCTAAATAGTAACCACTTTTCTCTCGTATGGAAATTTGATCTTTTAGTGCATAATTGAATGTACTCCTAAAGGATGAAACCATGGCCTCTTAAGAAAAATGGAAAACATAACTGGGATGTCAATTACATGTAAGTTAACCCATATCTCAATGGGTCCTGTCATAAGCAGAGCTCTAAAAGTCCCCTTAATAGGCCTTTTTATGTCATCATAGGCCTTAATAATCACTTAAGATGGTTTCAAATCAGCTAGCCAGTCCTAACTTTGGTAGAATTTTCAAAGGGCACACATTAATGGTAAAACCATTATTTACCATTACACAGTAAGTCAATTTTCCCTTCGTTTCAGCCTTAATGAATAAGGCCTTATGGTGGTCACTTCCTTCTAAAGGCAAATCATCATCAATGAACAAAATAGCTCTTTAAGGGCTCTCCATTAATGAACTTATCATCTATTAAGGAGTATCACCCATAAAGATTTTCTTATGATCTATAGCTAAAACTAATGTTTCTTGATAGGCTTTGTATCGCCCGCAAGGATTTTCTTCTTATCTAAAGCCAAAACTAGTGCTTCCCGATGGGCTTTGGAATGCATGAGCATTTCCCAAACATTAGCAACAACCTTTCTTCTTTTTTTGGTTCCCCTTTTAAATCCCTTTTTTCATCTTTGACCTCAGTCTATGCTATAGGATTTTGTTTATCCTCCACCTCCTTCTTTTATTCAACTTTCTTAGCTGGTTTGCTCTTCCTCTCCTCATCATTTTCCTATATGTCAATCTATCCTGATTTTTCTTTATTTGAGGTCTAAATATCTAAGACATTAACAGTCATCTCTATGGTTTGCTCCTCTAGATTTAGGGTTTTTTGGTTCTAAGTTAGGTTTTAGAAAGTAGGGATGGAATCGATAAAGGAGTTAAGGACTTGCTCCTACATCAAAGTAGTGTTGATCATAAGGACTAATGCATTTGGTGGTGGGACATTTTGGTAGTTAGGTAAAGGGTTTCTTTGGGTAATTGGTTTGTTGGTCTCTAGGTTAGTTCTCTTTCCAGAATCAATCAAGTTTTGGATCTTATATTTTAGTTTGGTGTAATTTTTAGTGTCATGTCCAATGACTTGATGGAACTTACATTAGAGCTTTGGGTTGGAATTCAAGAAAACTTATTTTTGGTGTAAGGGTTACATTAGGTTGTTCTCAATCAACTTCTCCAGTACTTTTAAAAGAGGTCTTCCTAAATTAGTGCCTAATGGCATTGATCTATACATTACTACTTTTCCCCTATATCTCCCTATAAAGAGTTTCCTATTTTGTACTAAATTAGACTCTTTTTGAAATCCAAATCTATATAGTTCTTCAAAATTTTAGATCTCCAAGTCTTTCAACTTTTTTAACAAAGGCACAATACACCCTTCCATAACTATTATTAACTGGTCAGCTTCAGTAGGCCAATGCCTCATATGTGCCAATTTTCCTCTCCACTTGGTCAAGTAATCAATAAAAGATTGATTGAACCTTTACTTGGTATTCTATAAATATTTCAAAGACACCTTTATTTGGGCATTAAGACCGTACTACTTAATGAATATAGCACACAGCTCCTTCCAGTCAGTCTGGACATATGATTCAAGGCATAGTACTATATGATTGGTGCCCTTTCCAAAGATAAAGGTAACTTCTTAAAGATATGGGTCTTAGTCAAGCCAGTTGCTTTCATATAAGTCATATATTGCTTTAGGTGTAGATACAGATCATCGGTACCATTATACTTTTTCATGCCAGGGAACTTGAATTTCTGATGTAAGGGATCATCATCATCCTCCAAGTTCATATCAGTGCAATTCATTGGAGCATCAATTCCTTTTTCTTTCATCATCATCTGCACTTGTGTTATAGCCTTGGTCATATTTTTAGCCTAGTTAGTCTTTTCTATAGTTTTAGAGAGACCTAAATTTAACTAACCAGCTGGATCTGCTAACATGGTATCCATATCATCTTTATCTTTCTCCTAAGGCTTTATAGATGTCAATGCATCAAAGTCAATTAGGTGATCCGGCTGTTTCTCCCTGAGCATACATGTCACCTCTCCTATCATCTCCTACATCATTAACTAAGTCTCAGCAACTAACTCTTCTTTCAACTGTGCCTTGAAAGCTTTAGGATCAAAACTTGCCATTGTTACTATTTTGTGTTCTTAACCAAGCAGCCTATGCTAGAACATGTCCAGGCAAAAGACCGAGGTGGATCTAAATTTCCAACATTATGGGTTAAAAATATGCATGGCATGTACGCATGAAATACAAGTCCATTTTTATTTTTATATTCAAAAAGAAAATAAGTAAATATACTATTCATAAATTGCATAGAAATAACAAATTCATGCATGAATACTTCCACCCTTATTTCTCCCACATGTGTTCGATGGTGAGGTCTTATCCTAGGAATTTTTATCTCAATTTTGATTATCAACGGGGCATAACAAAACCAAGGTATGCAAGAAAACTCTAAAGATGACACAAACACAAACTCTTAAGAAAACTCTTAATGAGGTAAAAGAATAAATATGCACAAAACATAAATCAAATCAAGATTAAAATAGATATAAAATTAGTATATGTATACAAAATGTAAAAAATATTAAGGGATTGCACTTTAAATTTTGAAGAAATTATTCTAAATCTAAGGGAACTACATTACACAAAAGCATATTTTCATTGTAATTTCATAAATTAAAAAAATAGAATTAACATCTAATACTAAAATAAAATGCAAAAAAAAGAACAAAAATGATGTGGCAACGCCTCATTTTTTAGGTGTCACCCTAGGCCATTGAGGCAATTCATCATTGCCTTAAGCCAAAGAAGTGAAGCTTCTATAGTAAGGTGTCACCTAAAAACTAGTTAGAGCAGGAAAAAAACACAATATTTTTCTTACATAATTAGATGCACTCGAATCATTATTCGTAATTTTTCTACATTTGAACTAACTACACATGCATTATGTCATAACATCAAAATTCAGATGTAATAATTCACTTAAACCGAATAGGATTATTCCTTCAAATTACATAACCAATATGACCAAAGAATCTTATTATTTAAACAAGTTTGATTTTTAAAAATGTTTAGTCCTCAGAGATTGAATTCTGTTGTAGCACCCTTAGAATGCAAAGATAGCCTCCTTCCTTTTAAAATTGGACCTCCATGACCCTTCCTTTCCTGATGTCACCTCTTTTACTTTCTATTCTTTCATTTCTTTCCATAGCTTTTAAAGCAACTAGCCTCCTCCTGCTCTTTGTCAAAAATGTCCCAATTAGTATTGGAGCATGTTGGGATGTTTAGGGGCATTAACTTGGGCATTTTAGGAGTGATTAATACTCTTTTTAAAAAAAATAGAATACTGCTAGTGAGGCGGCACCTCTATAAAGAGGCGTTGCCTCATTGGCTTAGGTTGAGACAACCTCCTTATAGGTTTTGTGGGCTTTGGGCCTAATTCAAGCCTGTTTCCCTAATTTGAGTTTTTGGTCCATTTTTAGGGGAGTTTAGGGCCTTTGGTCCATTTTTAATAGAGTTTTGGGGTTGAGCCTTGCATTCACTACTTATCAGTTCTCATCATTAGGTTTTTATCGTAGGCCAATCAAACTGGGTGTCCATATATAGTATAAAATATATTAACTTAAGAAAACTTTAGCACTAGGTTAAATGGCTGGAGTCTGATGCTGCTTAAATTAAGGTATCGGCTTCAAGACCTAGTGTATGCATAAGCGTTAATAGAGGGACCTTTACTACCCTTTGAGTCCAACGCAGGTCGAATCCAAATTAGTTGGATTCTACGGGATACCGAATACTGAATATATTAGATAAAAAATATATGTATAACTAAAAAGTTATGAATAAAAATATTTTTAGTTATATCATTAATGAATATAAAATTATTTAATAAACAAATTATTAAACCAATTAACTAAACCAAAATAAAATATTTTAATTTAGTTGAGTTTGATTTTAATATTTCAAGAATTCTACTAGATTACCAATAATGTTTTATTAAAAAAATTATTGAAATATATTAAATTACTGATTCTTTTAATTTAAAATTGAACAAACTAAATATTAGTATTTAACTGAATCGAATTGAAATATTTCGATTAAATTCAAATTCAATTAATTGGTTCATATTTTTAAATAATTTCTAACATTTATTTATAATTCAATATGTTTAAATTATACCATATATTATATGACTACAAATTAATTTTATTTATAATGTAATTGTTTATATGTAAATTTTCTAAATTTTTATATTTATACTATCTTCAATAATTCAATTTTTAAAATTGAACCAAACTGAAAAGTGCTCACTATTTATTTTTAGAATAAATTTTCTGTCAATTTGATTCTAAAAGAAAACTTGTGTATTTTTTTGGCTAAAAAGTCAAAATGAGATTGCCAATTTAAACTTTTGCTCATCATTTAATTTAATCTAATAATTTCTCCCTAGCTTCCAGTCCAAAATTCGCTACCATGGTTCACTATGAACAAAGTTGAATTTCATCACCTTTTACTTGAATAACTATTCAGACTACTAATTTATGATGCCGCAGTTTATACCTTATTATTTAGAAAATTTTATTGTAATGGTTCTGCCATTGTGTCACATGAGATGATTACTTTAAAATATAATAGATCATACATGGGCATACATCTAATTTAGGGGTTTATGCATATCAGGAATAGGTTAAAAGTTATGAAACAATTCATAATTTTAATTTAGAAATAAATGGATGAGATATTTACTAGTATTGCTTTAACCTAATAGTCAAGTTCTTATAAACATAGTGGGAGGATTTTGAGTCTTTCTCCCTCCACTCCCCTTACATGGGAAGGATGATATATCATGAAAACAATTCAAAAATACCCTTTTTTTAGCAGGAAAATTCATTAAAAATGATTCATTCATTAGCATTAATGATATTGTCTAGTATGTTCCCACCTAGTTAGGGGCTTCTTATCCCCTAAATAAGGACACTTGGATTAGCAAGAAGGAAGATCTGTCTGGAATGGGGACTACCCCAAAGTGGAGTCCTAAGCATAGAAGGAACACTCTCCTACCAAGATTATGATTCACTATCCCACACAGAATCTGACTCCTCCTAGGTTTGAGTATTGCTATATATAGAACCCTATACCCCTCATAAAGGGGCATTTCATTCTCACATATTCTAGCGATCTTGTATTCCCCCTACTTCTATTCTCTAACTTAGGCATCAGAGTGTTCGTGGGGACTCTCCTCACCTCCCACCTTGCCTTTTTTTCGTGGATTGTAGGATACCAAGCCCAAGAGTAAACCAATTATCAAGTGGCGCCATCTGTGGGAACTCCTTGGGAAAAGCCATTCATTTACTTGCTAAGCTAAAGACATCTTCACTATGAATTCTAGCCCACCACCAACCCTGACTCCTGAAGCCGGCACCAACCCTTCCGCACCTATCCTTTCGACCGACCTCTCAGACCCTCTCCTAGCAATAGTGCTTCCGCCCACCTTACAGCATGCTGGAGCCTCATCCGGACATATACCTTCACTCCTTAACAACACTCTGAGATACCCGTCCTTGGGCACAGACCTCCCGTATTACGCTCTGCTACAACACTATCGATCAATACCCTTTATACCCTTTCTAAGCCTACTAGAAACACCAACAATAACCACTCTAAACTTAAACATTGTAAACCAAACACTCAACCTGAATCAAACTAGCAGGGAAGCCATGATAAAAAATATTCAGGTGCAGATAGTTTTGATGCAACAACAGCTAAATGCTATAATATAGAGTGGGCGCCCTGAGCCGGCTCAAAATAATGATAACATAAGACCTCAGCAGGCCCTGGGAACGAGCATGTAGAAGGGTAAAGTGCCAAAAGGGGAGTGCAGCTCAACCATTCCGGCTCTTGATGATTCAAAAATAGCTCAGAAGGTTGAAGAAGCAATATGCAAAGCCCGGACCAAACCTAGAAAGGAAGAAGAATGTGTTATGGATAGTAGAACTCTGTTTGTTAGTAAAATAATTCAATTGGAGATCCCTACTAAGTTCAGAATTTCGCTGCTTGATCAGTACAATGGGATGGGAGACCCCATCAGTCATATATCAGCATTCCGAACAAAAATGCTGCTCCAAAATGTAAATGATGGAATCATGTGTAGAGTCTTTCCAAGCACACTCATAAAGAATGCTCAAAAGTGGTTTCATCGACTCCCGGAGAATTTTATCACTTCTTTTGAGGATCTGGCAGAATTGTTTTGTATTAGATTCATCACCAATATTCCCCCAGCCAAAAACATCAATGATCTTTGGATGTGCCGGCAAGAAGTTGATGAATCTTTACGAAGTTACCTTAACCATTTCAATAAAATAGCCATGCAAATTGAGCATCTTATTAATGAAGTCACCATAGAAGCTTTAAAAAATGGCACTAGACTCGACAAGCTTAAAGACAAAATAATGACTAAAGAATCGAGTACCTTTGCAAAAGTAATGGCGATGGTGGTCCGGATGATAAAAATGGACAAAGATAGAAGAATATGACGGGAGGAAGATAGGCCATCGATCAAGGATGAATGACCAAAACATAGATGAGTAATCTTCCCAAAAATGAATTTCAGAAATTCGACAGAGAGATTTGACAGGGAAGCAGACAGATATACACCCTTGAACACCTCTCAATCCAAAATCCTTATGTGGGTCAGGCAAAATGGAGTTAGGATCACCCCAGCCAAGAGAATCAGCCCAAGCCAAAGATTTACCTAGGACAGAGGACACTACTATGAGTACCACCAGGAATATGGGCATGACATGGAGGACTGCAGAGAGCTGAAGAATGCCATAGGAAGACTGATGCAAAGGGAAAAGCTTAACAATTTCACGGATGCACTAAGGAGAAGTGGAATCTCCAAAAACTAGGAGCAGGACAGGCTGGAAGCAAAGAAAACCTAGAGGGAGCCGATTGGAATGATTAACATGATCATAGGGGGAGAAAACACTAAGAAGAGATTAAAGTGTAGTAAAGGAGAAAAATCAATTTGGAAGATGATTCACATGTACACCACCCCCATTGTGATGCTCTGGTAATAACTGCATGCATAAATAAGTATCAGGTAAAAAGGCTACTAGTGGATAATGGAAGTGCTATTAACGTATTATCCTGGAATGCATACAAAGCAACAGGCAGCTCCGTCACCAACCTAAAAGCCATCCAGAACCCCATCATGAGTTTTTGTGGTGGAACCGTGCAACCAATGGGGATTGTCGAACTAAACCTAGAATTTGGAAACTAAGAAGATGAGGAGACAAAAGTTATATGGGCTGTATTGAATGTGGTGGATATACCACTGGCCTATAATGGGATTATAAGATGGCCAACACTTTATGAGGTAGATGCAATCACCAGCATCCGGTGCTTAACCATGAAAGTTCCAGTCAATAATGGAACCCTTACTATTCGGGGAGATTAGCATATGGCTAGACAGTGTTACCAGATGACCATGAAGCCTGATGCTGAGGCTTTTCCTTTAGAGGCATGGGAAGTTGAGAAGCAAGGTGTCGATCCACAACCAGTAGAAGACACTGAGACCTTACAAATCACAGAAGGAAAGAACATGAAAATTGGCTATGCACTGAACCAGAATATTAGAGAAGAAATAAGGGAACTCCCTACCATATACTCAGAGGATTTCACTTCACAAGCATTCGAGATTGTCAATGTAGACCCACAAGTTGCTTGTCACTACTTAAACATCAAACCGGGAGCCAAACCAGTAGCACAAAATAAAAAGAACCTTTGCCTACAAAAGGTAGAGAATAATTGTTGAAGAAACAATGAAGTCGTTAGCAGTTGGGTTTATTAAAGAAGTTACTCACCCGGAATAGGTAGCCAACATGGTACTCGTCAAAAAAGTAAACAGGAAGTACAAAATGTGTGTAGACTACATTGACCTCAACCGAGCATGCCCTAAGGATAGCTACCTATTGCCCACGATTGACTAGCTCATTGACTCTACCGTTGGTCACAGATTATAAAGCTTCATCGATGCAGCACAAGGTTATCATCAGATTCTGATGAAGGAAGAGGATCAAGAGAAAACGTCCTTTATCACCCATGAAGGATTGTATTATTACAAGGTGATGCCCTTCGGATTAAAAAATGTTGGGGCCAAGTATCAAAGAATAATGAACCAAGTCCTTCAAGACTAGATTGGAACAAGCATAAAGGTATATGTGGACGACATCATCATCAAAAGCAAACATCTGGAACAGCACCCAATAGATGTAGATCGGGTTCTCCAACTACTGAGCAAATCCAAGATCAATTTGAATCTTGAAAAATGTGTCTTTGGAGTCCAAGCAAGCAAATTCCTAGGATTCAAGATATCTCACCAGGGCATTGAAGCCAATCCAGAAAAGATGGAAGCCATACTCAACATGGAAGCACCGAAGAACATCCATGACGTACAAAAGTTAAATGGCAGAATCATCGTGTTAGGGCATTTCATTTCTTGCTTGGTTAGGCAATGTCTACCATTGTTTCGAGCTCTCAAAAATTTAGGGAAGTTTCATTGGTCCGCTGACTGCTAGGTGGCATTCAAAGACATTAAAAGATTCTTATCCTCATCGCCCCTACTCAATCGGCCAGTCCCAGATGAGACCTTGTATTTGTAACTTTCTATTGGTCGAGAATGCATCACTTCAGTACTGGTAAAAGAAGAAGGAAGCAAGCAAAGTGCTGTCTATTATGTCAGTAAGATGCTCTGAGGACCTGAAATTCGGTATCCCATGTTAAACAAGTTAGCCATGGCTATGGTCCACGCCTCTCGAAAGCTTCAACATTACTTCTAGGCTCACTATGTCATTGTCTGATCCCATTTCCCACTGTAGAAAATCTTACAAAGACCAGAGACCTCGGGCCAGCTAGTATAATGGTTAGTATTACTTGGTGAATTCGATATTGACTATGAGCCCCGTAAGCAGATGAAAGCCTAAGCATTAGCAGATTTTATGCAAGAAATGGCTCCGAAAGACATAACCTTGACCATAGCATTGAAATGGAAGCTCTATATTAATGGAGCATCCTCAACTCAAGGTTCCGATGATAGAATAATCCACAGAGGACCGAACAAGGTTCATATCTGATACGCAGTCCGTACTGAGTACAACACCACTAACAATACAACCGAGTACAAAACACTCATTATAGGTTTGAAGTTGGCCACCGAAGTCAAGGTAAAACACCTCATCATATACTCAAACTCCTAACTGGTAGTCAACCAAGTCAGTGGAATGTTCCAAGTCAAAGACACCTGCATTGCCAAGTACGTAGATAAGGCCAGGAAGCTCTTGCAATACGTCGAACGAGACGAAGGCCGATGGGAGATCATCCAGATTCCTAGGGAAGAAAACAATGAGGCTAACTACCTTGCCAAATTCACAGCTGAAAATAGTCAAGCATTCTGGGATATGAATTTCACCAAGTCACTAACCAGTCCTAGCATAGAAGACCCCGAAGTTTTGGAGACACAAGTAGTCTCAGAATGAATGCGATCGATAATCCAATACCTGGAGCACAGAACACTCTCAAAAGACAAACTATAGGCTCAGAAGCTCAAAACCAAGGCAACCCACTATTTCATCCATCAAGGGGAGCTCTACCAAAAATCCCTTTCATACCTATGGTCCAAGTGCGTTTCACCAGAGGAAGGGAATTACATACTCTAAGAAATCCACGAAGGAATTTGTGGAGCACATGAATCCCACTATTCACTCACTCGAAAGGCACTACTCCAAGGGTATTACTAGCCAACCATGTCCAATGATGCCCAGCAGCCAATGCAAGCATGTCCCCAGTGCCAGCACTATGCTCGACTCAATCACAAGTCTTCCCGCCCCTTGCATCCCATCAACAGCCCTTGGCCATTCGCTATATGGTGGATGGACATCCTTGGTCCTTTCCCTCCGTCTACCTCATAAAAATAAGTTTTTAATTATGGCTATTGACCATTTCACTAAGTGGGTAGAAGTAGAGGCAGTCCTAACCATTATAGAGGCCTGGATACAACACTTCTTCTAGAAGGAGATCATTTGCAGGTTCAGCATCCCCCCACACTTTAATTACGAACAATGACAAATAGTTCGATAATAATAAATTCAGAGGTTTTTGCTCAAACCTCAGCATAAAGCTATGCTTCACCTCAATAGCCCACCCACAGACAAATGGACAAACGGAAGTCACCAACAGAATTCTCATGCAAGGATTAAAGAAGAGACTTGATGAGAAAAGGGGAAATTGGGTCAAAGAACTCAACAACGTAATCTAAGCCTACAGAACCACACCTCGATCATCCACCGGTGAGACACCATTCAGGCTGACTTATGGCATGGACGCAATAATACTAGTGGAAATTGATTCACCAAGTTACCAAGTAAGCCAGAATCTCGATCACACCATCAACAACGTTGATGCTCAGATATTCCTAGACCTACTAGAGGAACACAAAGAATAAGCTGTAGCCACAACTGAAGCACATCGGCAAAAGGTGACATGGTACCATCGTCAACGACATTACCCAAAACAATTCAAGTTAGGAGACTGGGTACTCAGGAGAGCAGATACCAACAAAGTTAGCTCAGGAACTAGCAAGTTAGGTCCAAACTGGGAAGGTCCGTACCAAATCTTGGTTAGCATAACCATAATTTTGGAACTCAAACTCTCTTAGAAAATACTATCAATAAGATTGTATTTAACACATGATTTAATAAAGTCTCTCTTCATTAATAAAATGCCCTTACATGTAATTTATTACAAAAAAAACAAAAAATAAAACATATACATATCTACTCTACTATATGTACACCCGGACCCCCAGGCCTAGAAATAGAGGGGGAAACCTCATCAACAGTCTCTGGATGCGCTACAGACCCAGTAGCAATAGTAGCCTCTACAGTCTCCCTCGCAGGAGAAAAACTGGCCTTTCGATGGGCATCCTCCTTCACAGCAAGTTTGGCAAGTTCTGCTGGCGTTATTTGATCTAACACCACCAGATTTAGTCCTAAGTTTTGAGTGAGCAAGATCCTCTTACACTCAACCCGATAAGCTTTGAGAAACCCTCTTACCATGCCTTGGTATGACTTCTTATCATTCGCTTGGGATTTCTCAAGCTCCACCAGCCTTCCTTGAAGCTCAGTGATTTGAAGGTCCTGCTCTTTGATCCTCCTTGTCAGTTGGGCTTGGCTATGTTCCAACTCAAAAACTTTCTTCTGATTCGCCTCAACATTGGACTTGGCCTTAGCATATTTTGTTTGGCAGTGCTCTAGGGCTACCTTCGCACCATCCAGCTTCTTCTTAAAATTGATGGCTATGGTTCCCACCTTAGTTTCCTTTAGGCTATACTGGCTCTTGAAGTAGAAGTACTGATCCTTCACCAGCAATAAGGCCTGAGTCATCTGTCAAAAACAAAAAGTTAGCTTCAACAAGAAATATATACGATAACAGCATCAGTGGCAAAAACAAGCTTACTTCTAATGACCAGCCAATCATGGAGTCAAGCAACCCCTCCGGGCCCTCCTCGGATGAACATTGCATATCATCGGGCAGCCTTAATGATTTGGCATACTGATCCCGCACTTGGTTGTTAGAGATACTGGGGGGCTTCATCCGCTTCAATATCCAGCCCCTCATATTCGGACACCCAGATAAATGTGGGCGCTGAACGTAAATCTCCTCATCTAACCCCTCTGCATCTGACTCTGGATCAATCAACTGCCTCTTTCTTCGGCCCACCCATTATGGCTGTGCAATTTCCAACATCGCTTTGCCCTTAGGGTCAGCGGGAACTGCTTCAGGTGCTACAGGAACTTTGGGTTCTAGGGAAGGAGAGGCCCGAACCTCCTCTAGAGCAGCCGGCTTATCAACTAATGAAATCCTACCTATAAAATAAAAAAAGTCAGCCATCTACAGTCGTAAAAAATAAATCAAGTCAGAAATATAGCTTAAAGTAAAATAAACGTACTAGGGGAGTAAATGCAACTCGGACAGACTCTCCATAGGTACCGCCTGGACACATCCTTCGCCGATTGAGCTTTCGCAAGCCCATTGAGATGTAGCCGTAAAACCATCTCCGTATCATGGTCAAAAAGTTTCACAGGATGGGGAACCTTATGACACTCATCAGTCCACATCCTTTGGACATCCAAGAAGTTTGACTGATGCTCTACAATAAAAAAAATGGTGTCTTTACTTCTTGTGGAGATCTGGAAGCTTTACGAAAAGGGTATGGTTAGGTACAGCCAACAGGGAGAACATCAGCTCTCCCTTCTATCTAGTCAACCTGTACAAGTATCGAAAAAAATCTAAATTGGGTTTTTTCCCCTCTTCATACATTAGTTAGATGAACCTAGTCAGTATCCTATAGCTATCTGGGTGAAACTGACCGGGTGCTATGTTATTTCTATTCAAAAATTTCTTCACAAAGGGATTTAGAGGAAATTTCAAACCCCCTCTAGCTGGTCAAAATACACTACCAATTTACTTAGCCCTAACAAGGGGGTATGGGCCCTAAACCTCCTATCTACAGTGTGAAAGGTGTAATCGGCGGGGATACAAAACCGCCTTCGATACCACCCCAGTAACTCGCTATCCATATTTGAGACAAAAAGGTCAGAACTAACTTCTTCCCTTAGGGCCATAGTGAAGAAGGGAAATACACAATAGCAGAAATAAGGAAAAAGAAGAAGAAGAAAATCAAAAAGATCACCTGGTTGCCACAAACAAGAATCACGACAGGTATAAATGAGAACAACAGAGGCAATACCAATGTTGCAAAGGCAAGAACAACGAAAAAACAAAGAAGAAAAATACTCCAGTTGACAAGTGTCGTAGTACTTATAAAGACATGGAAGGATTTGGAAGCACGCCATTAACTGCCCTCATTATTACTGTGTTCCTCCCTAGGCCATCAAGGGCCTTTTGGGGATAAAAAAGCCCATTAGACGAGGAGTCGCGACAATGACGGTAGAAATACTTTGTTTACTGACATATGAAATGATACATAACTCATACGATTTAAACTATGAATCCCTAGGAGTTAAAGCAATGCCACCACGTGTCAGCCCGCCCACATTTCGACTAGGCCACTTCATCAAGCTACTTAGAATGCATCTAAGCAACATTTTCAGTCCATTTCGGGTATCCGAGCATGTAAGCCTCGCACATCTAAGTCTACTAACTGACGCTGGCACCCTCAGGTCACTTTTGTAGTACTGAGGTTTCAAACATGTAAGCCTCACATCTATGAACTGAGCATCTAAGTCTCATGCATCTAAGTCTAGTGACTGAAGCTGGCACCCTCATGTCGCTTCTATAGTATTGAGGTTCCAAGCACGTAAGCCTCGCGTCCATGAACTGAGCATCTAAGTCTCGCACATCCAAGTCTAATGACTGAAGCTGGCACCCTCAGGTCACTTCTGTAGTACTGAGGTTCCAAGCTCATAAAGCCTCGTGTTAATGCATCGAGCATCAAAAATCCAATGACGACTGGTTCCATCATATCGTATCCAAACGGATGGGTTAATCTATTATTGTGCTCAGATGTACTTGGTGGATATCCAAGCTCTACATATTGCATTTCAGCAACGACCATCCCAAGACTCAGCATCGAGCTCTACTCTCACTGGGGCTGAGCTGGCCACCTCAGCTCACTAACGTCTTTTACCGTATTATACCCCTTATGAGAAAGCATTAGCATATTACCCAAACACGATGGACATAAATATTTAAATACACCTAGGGGGCACTCTTGATACTGTCTTGTACGTTCTCGCCTAGTTAGGGGCTCCTTATCCCCTAAATAGTGACATTTGGATTAGCAAGAAGGCAGATCCATCTGGAATGGGGACTACCCCAAAGTGGAGTCCTAAGCATAGAAGGAACACTCTCCTACCAAGATTATAATTCAGTATCCCACACAGAATCTGACTCCTCCCAGGTTTGAGTATTGATATATATATATATATAACCCTATACCCCTCACAAAGGGGCATCTCATTCGTATCTCATTCTCACATATTCTAGCTATCTTGTATTCTCCCTACTTTTGTTCTCTAACTTAGTCATCGGAGTGTTCGTGGGGACTCTCCCCACCTCTCACCTTGCCTTCTGTTTGTAGATTGTAGGATACCAAACCCAAGAGTTCTGGAAACCAATTATCAATTAATAGTGAAATTTTATCATTTTTTGCTCTCAATTTCCAAATGTTTTCTTTGACCATTTTTTAAAAGGGCACTTTAGTACTAAACTAACTTCTTTTTTTAATTATTATTTAAAAAATAATATAAATTTAACTAGATAGAAAATAATTTTACAATTGATAACATTAAAATTTTAATTTTACATTTTAAAATGTGTTTAAAAATTAACCACTAAATTGGCTTTGATTACATCAGTAAGGATTACTTTCCAACGTATGAGTTGAAGCATCCTTCAATCATAGCAGTTTTTTGAAAAAGAAAAGAAAAATTAAGAAGAACGTTGTCCATTGTTGACTGATAAGTGGTTTTATGTACCAAGTAGGTGTAATGCTAATTAATTAATCAATTAATAATTTTTCTCTTATTTCTGACTTCATTCTGATTATACTAAAAATTACATTTGTTCCGCCTCAAACATAATGAACTCTAACCACAACTGATCTTGTGTTGTTATATCCCAAACTTTGACCACTGCTACTACTAGAAGCACTAAAACCAAATCTAATATGCCTACACTGTCCCCCACGACCATGGCTCCTACTACCATGATATCTCAACTGCTGCCTCTGGCTCTACTATACTGAACCTCTCTGCTGACTACTAGAACCAATATGGAAAGTCTGGAATGGTGTTCTCTAAAATACTCATGACTGAACACCTCCTAGCTGATAATAATCAAGCATAACTCCTTGTCTGACTAGTCTCAACTCCATCTCCTTGGCTAACTCTATCACCGACTCCAGAGTAAGGCCCGCAGTAGGCATACTAGCAAATGCATAACCCATGCTAGTGATGTAAGTCATGACAGTAAAATATTGGTCTCACATTAAATCCTCTGCATATCTGCCAAGTCAGAGAAACTCTCTTGTGTAATCCTTGACAGATCTGTCACCTCTGGTAATGCTAGTCAATCTAATTCTATAGCTCATCTATAGTGGCTCTAGATAGAAACTCTTTATAAACCTCTCTAAATTGAGCCCAAGTCAGAGTCATCATGTATGGTTGAATCACCTAGACGAACCAATCTAGGGCTAGTACCTTTACGGACAGCTCAATAATCATGATCTACTGGTACTCGGTGTAAGCAGTCTGAGTCCTCATCTTAATAATGTGCAGAAATTCTAACGGATCTGAAGTCCCATCAAAGATTATCCTACCAACTCTGGCATAGAACAGTGTTGCCTTAAGGTTAGACATACTCTACTGATAGGCAAGCTGTAATAGTGGTGCAACTAGAGGTATAGCAACTTCCTTATATTCTGGCTTAATAGGTTCCTAACCCTGTAGCTTTTGCTATCTACGGCAACCTGCCGCTGCTCAAGGTCTACCTTTACCTTAACCCAGCTTAGGAGGTAAAACCTCATCCTAAAAGGACTTATCATCCTTGGCCTCAATGATTGATGGAGCGACACGCGCTTGCCTCCTCATTCTGAAAAGATAAAAAAACCAATAAAATTCAAACAAAACAGACAACCTAACGATTATGTGGAAAACTAAATCAAGGAAAACTTATCAAAGACATAGTCAAACCTAATTAACTATAGTAGTTTTAAAGAAAACACAACTCTAAAAACCTAGGTCCATAACACTAATAACTTAGGCTCTGATACCAACTTTATCACGACCCAAAACTGGGAGTCATGTCCAGTGCTAGCAAATGGGAATTTTTTCACAAATCTGGAACTCGTAGCAAGCTTTTAAAAAAAATAAAATCACATACCATAAATAGATAAAAAAAATTATGCTAGAATTAAAATTTAGATCGATATAATATATATATATATATAGATATATATATTCAAATGTCATTTCATAAAATAAAAATATTCATACAATATTCAGATATAGGTCTCTTACTAAAATAACATTTTACAGATACAATACACTACTACTGCATTTTTCTAGAATATAACAAAAGTTCAGATAAATAATTTACATAATCTAGCTAGGACTGAAGAAGTCCGACGTAGAAGTCTACTACTGAGGTCTGACAACGAGAAATCTCTTGAAAAAAATATTGAGGGGAGTCAGACCTCACTGAGTAAATTATTATAATATATATGCATGCAATATAATTCATATACGGTCAAGCATCAGTATAGATATAAATATATATAGGCATTTCACATAGATGTAAAAATTCATTTATTATATATATAACAAAAGCATAAAATCATTTTAGTTGAAGGACCAGAGCAAAACCTTAATAGTTCGCAACCTCAATCATAATATTCAATAGCTAACAGGCTTAATATATATATATATATATATATATATATATATATATATATATATATATATATATATCAAAATATACCAAAAATATAATAAATCATTTAATGAAATAAATTATGTATAAACATATAATAAAAATGTGAAAAATCCTTATTCTTACATTCTATATGCAATGCATATATAAAATAATAACTCACAAGTTTGCTTTCCTTGACATTGACTCGACAAGCTTGGTTCGATAGGCGTTCGCGCAGCTAGAAAATAAATAATAAAAATTAGAATATATTCTAACTTATACATTTAAGAATTCAAAAGAAAGACTCGATTTTGGAATTTAAAATCCAGTAAAAACACAAAGACTTAGGATTGACCCAACGTCACGTTTTATAAGAATTCTATCAAAAATTTGGTAGAACCTCCTCTGTAAAATGAACATTTCTCTACTAACAGTAGAGCTTATCCTACAAGAAAAACACACTTCTAAATTCCACCAAGCTTAACACCTTAGGTTGGGATCCCGAACTGCACAAATTGCCAACCGAGGTTCCACAGTTCACTAATAATTAATATAAAATAATAAATATATTAAAAATCATTAAATTCCATAAAATCAATAATAAATCACAATATACATATACAACACATAGACACACACATGCACATTAATAATAACAATAACAATAATAATAATAATGCTACAACAATAATATTAACAACAACAACAACAACAACAACAACAACAATAATAATAATAATAATAATAATCATCATCATAATAATCATAATGTTAATATCTTTAATATTTTTAAATAATGAACTTCCAAAATAAGTATTTTATGTAGATAAAATTTTTAGAATAGAATAAATAAATAATATGCACAAATAATGATTATATATAAATAACATTTAAAATTTTATTAACGCTGTATATCTTAAAATAATTTTATATTATTTAAAATATAGGATCATTACAATCTTGCATGCTTATTGATTTCTGATACATCAGGAATTTTTACAAGAGGCACGCTTGTCAGGTTTTAAGTCCTGACTGTTAGGGAAAATGGGCCCTTTACAATCCAACAAGTACCTTTTACCACTTTAGATTATAACATGAATAAAAATAGTTGAAAAAAAAAAGAGAAACAAACAATAATTTAACATGGAAAACTCCCAAATAGAGAAAAACTACAGGCGTTGTCAAAAGACAACCAATAGAAAAATATTCACTATATGGAAAATTATTATAACCACATTATAAAATATTTAACTCTCACACATACCTAAAGCTCAAGTACATCCCAAGAGAATTTTCTATAAATTTTCTACTAGTATAGCTAATAGCTCTTAATGGTACACACTCACACATACCCAAGAGCTCAAGTATACCCAAAAGAATTTCCCATAAATTCTTTACTAGTATCGCTAATAGCTCTCAATGGTACACCAAATATTACATGGTGATTAATACACACCAAATATTTATAGTGATTGAAACACTTAACAAATGAAGCAAAGAGTTCAATTTATAACCAAATTCATCCCTCCTTCCTTCACTTCTTTCTAATGTCAGATTCCCACATCCATCTTTTTATTTATTTGTTTAATCATATTTTAATAATCTCCTCCATGATTAAAAAAAATTAAAAGAACAATAGCTACCTCAATAACACTATCAACTATGACGGTCACAATTATAAAAACAAGAATTATCATACTCCACCATAAGAGCATACACACTTGGAATTCAATAACTCTAAGAATTTTCACCTAGTCTAGTTCATGTCGAATAACTATTAATAAGTTATAGTGCAACTTCTAATGTTGACTTTTCTAGGAAGTTCATTAGCCATCAACATTATTTCTACCACACACCTTGCATCAACTGTTAACCAATGCCTGTGTGAAAACTTGTGGATCCACTAGTAGTAACATGTCCTCTCCCATGGAAAACCTTGGAGATCAGTAACATGCCAAAAGGATAATCTAGTCTTTTATAAAGAAAAGAGACCCACTGCTAGTGACAATATTAGCATCTACATTTATTGATAATTTGTTGAACCCCACTTCATTAGTAATTTTTCTTTAGGTGCCAAGATTTCCCACACCTTTAAATTTTTAAATAAACCAGATTGATTATCATTGACTTCATCTTGTCAAAAGTCAATATCAATACACTCATCAAATTTCTCCACCTCAAACTCAAGCTCATTTTTACTTAATAATGCATAGTACCTCCGTATACTTAAACAGTACTTCCTACTACAGTGACCTTACTCGTGATTCATGAGTGAACAATTATGTCTACAAAATACAATAAGAAAGTTTTTAGGAGAGATTGGGGAGACACAAACGAAAACTTAAGTCCTAACTTCCTTAGGCGATTATAGCCTTTATAATAAAATTTTCTTAGTTATACTTACTTACACAATACTAAAATTTATAAACACAATACAAAGGACCTCCAATTGGATCATAAAAATTTATAAAAATCTTTTCTAATATGGAAGATCGGACATAGCCGCAACCACAAAGCATACTAAGAATTTTAAAGAAATTCAAATGCAGCCTTCAAGCTCGTCTCTTATCGAATCATAGGCTATAATACATATTGTTGGGAAAATAGGCTCCTTACAATTCAACAAGTACCTTTTACCACTTTAAATCAAAACATGAACAAAAATACTTGAGAAATAAAAGAGAGAAATGAACAATAATTTAATGTGAAAAACTCTCAAATGGAGAAAAACTACAAGCGTTGTCAAAAGATGACCAAGAGAAAAATATTCACTATGTGGGAAATTATTACAACCATACTATAAAATATTTAACTCTCACACATACCCAAAGCTCAAGTACACCCCAAGAGATTTTTTTCATAAATTCTTTGCTAGTATAGCTAATAGCTCTCAATTAATAGCTCTCAATGGTACATAAAATATTACATGGTGATTAACACACACCAAATATTTATGGTTATTGACACACTTAACAAATAAGATAAAGAGTTCAATTTATAACCAAATCCCTTCCTCCTTCCTTTACTTCTTTCCAATGTGGGATTCCCACATCCATCCTTTATTTTTTTATTCATATTTCAATACTGACATCCTACGATAATTAAACTATAGATTCTTACTAATATTGTTTATATATGTAGGTTAGAAGGCAAGGTAGCATTAATAACAGGAGGTACATGTGGCATAGTTAAGACACTACAAGACTCTTTGCCAAGAATGGTGCTAAGGTTGTGATCGTTGATGTCAAAACTGAAATGGGTCAATGTGTGGCTACCTAAATCTAATCAGAGTTCCAATAGCCACTTACCTATATTTATTGTGATGTTACTAATGAATTTGACATTGAGAATACGATCAATTTAGCAGTTTCATTATATGGAAAGCTTCACATAATGTTTAACAATGCAGGCATAACCAATCATGACATAAGTATAAGATCAATCGACTGTGATTTTTAGCGAGTTATGGACATAAATGTTTATGGTGAATTCTTAGGTGCAAAACATGCTTCGAGAGTAATGATTCTTGAGAAGAAAGGTTGCATTCTGTTCTCTGCAAGTGGTGCTTCAGTTATGTATGGAGAACCTTTTGCTTATACAGCTTCAAAGCATGATATTGTTGGGCTACCAAAGAATTTAGCTGTTGAATTAGGGAAGTGTGGTATTAGAGTTAGTTGTATCTTGCTAATTCATATGCCAACTCCTATGACTACTATAGAAATGGGCCTCAAAGCTTAGCAAAATTGAGGAAATTGCTTCTTCAGTAGCATGTTTGAAAGTTATAAAATTAGAGGCTAATGATGTAGCTGAAGCTACTTTATACCTTGCAAGTGATGAGTCTAAATTTTTTAGTAGGCTAAATCTTATTATTGATAGGGCTCCAAGTTTGGCAAAGATGTGATTATGTCTTTAGAAGCCTAAAAGTCCATTTCCAAATATTCTTACATAATTAATTGGAGGCGCCAGTGTGGCTATGATAAAGAAAAGGAAAAGATAATTATTTTTTTTATTATTATTTTTCAAGTTTTGAAACTATCATTTCACGCCCAAATTCACCCCCACAATGTTTGTATATTCAAATTATTATGGGATAACTAGCATCAGTCATTAATTAAATATAAATTGAAATTAATTCTAAATTTAATATGATATATTTCTCAAGTCTTTATGAAACTATTTGAAGTAACAGGAGATCTTCTTCAAAAAGCATAGCAGAATTAAATGGCTAATTGTAGGGGATAAAAATACAACATTTTTTTCATCATCATTTTGCAAGAAAAACATCAATGCAAGGGATTCATCAACTTAAGGTGGATGGAGTTATGACTAATGATCCTTTTGTCATAAAGAATCATATCTTTGGGTTTTATCAGAATCTTTTTAAATTGGATCTTTAAGTGGTTTCTAATTCTTCCTTGATTCATTCAGTGATTCCTAGTCTAGTTTTGATTGATAATAATGCTAATTTGACCTATTGTCCCTCTCATGATGATATTAAAGCAACAGTCTTTAGTGTGGATGCTAATAGTGCCCCGGATCATAATGGCTTCACAGGTGTGTTTTATAAACCTTATTGGGAGATCATCAAGGATGATGTGCACTCTGCTGTTTGTATCTTTTTTCGCTCAGATATTATTACCTCTGGAATTAATTCTAGTATAATGATTTTAATTCCTAAAGTCATTGATGTTATTACTCTTGAGCAATTCATACCTATTGTGCTTAGTAATTTTAGTATGAAGATTGTAACTAAAATTTTAGAAGACCGGCTTGCTTTAATAGCTACTAAAATTATCTCCTATAACCAGTTTGGTTTTTTAAAGAATCATCACATTTTATTATTGTATTGCGAGTGCTTCAGAAGGGGTGAATCTTATGAATAAGGCTTGCTTTGGTGTTAATATAGTTATGAAAGTAGATATTCGTAAAGCCTTTGACACTGTGGATTGGAATTTTTTATTTAATTTTTTTGAAGCTTTTGGATTTTATTTAAAGTTTAGGCATTGGATTCTGACTCTATTTTCTTCTTTTAGGTTGTCTATCATGATTAATGGGAAAATTCAAGGATACTTTCCTTGTTCTAAAGGTGTTCGCCAAGGTGATCCTCTTTCCCCACTTTTATTTTTGCCTTGTTAAGGATTTTCTTAATAGGTTTCTTGTTGTCAAGGTTACTGAAGGTGCCATTACCCCTATGCTTCATACTAGAAATCGCTATTTTCTAACTCATTTTTTGTATGCTGATGATGTCTTACTATTTGCCAAAGCTTCTGTTTGTAACATTCAAGCTATAAATGACATCTTTTTAATCTATGGTACACTTTTAGGTTAGATTGTTAATTGGCCCAAGTCTAAAATCTTTTTTGGTAAAGTTATTTCAGAAGCTCATTCTACTAAGCTTCATCAGGTCATGGGCTTCAAGAAGGGTTGTCCTCTTTTTTCTTATTTAGGAGTGTTCCTTTATTCTTGGGCGCTCTAAAAAAATGATGGTTGAAGCCTATAGCTGATAAAATTTACAGTAAATTTGCTAAATGGAAAGGGCATCCTTTATCTATGGTAGGGTATCTCACTCTTATACAGTCAATTATTACTAGTTCTCTTTTGTATTCATTTGCAATTTATAAATGGCCTATCTCCTTGCTTTCTTCCATGGAGCATTGCATAAGGAATTTTTTATGGACAGGTTCCATGCATGAAAAAAAGCTTGTGGCATATTACTTGTCTCCCTTCCATAGGAGGATTAGGTATCAAGCAATTGAAGCATATGAATGATGCCATGTTAAGCAAAATGGCATGGAAATTGATTTCTTCTCAGGAATTTCCTATCACTACTCTTCGGGTCAGATTTCTTTTTCCCTCTAAAACACCACGTAATCATTTTTTCCATTCTTCAATTTAGTCTTCTCTTCAAAGAATTTTGTGCACTCTTCGATTTGATTGTAAATGGTTTATTGGTTAAAAGTGTAATCTCAACTTCTGGACTGATGCTTGGATTAATTCCCCAATTGTGGATCAGTTACGTATTCCTCCTAAAGAGTAGCATGAGCTTATTGATTTGCTTCCCAATTTTTATTCTAATCACTCTTGGAATTTGCAGCATATTGCTAATGCCAATGTACAAGATGACAATATGGTAGTCTCTTCTATCAATCATTCTTCATACTTGTGTATTTGGACAAAGGCTTCAGATGGTCAGTTGACTATCAAAGAGGAAGCATAATTTTTTCTGTAATTCATGTCTTCGGGTACCCTAGCATTCTTTTATTTAGAAAGAATTCCTTCTTCCATCTCGTTCAATGATTTGTTGATGAGCTCTTGTGGGATTCCTTCCCATGGATGATAACTTAGTGAGGAAAGGTCTTTATTTTCCTTCTCGTTGTATTTTATGTACAGCTCACTTGGAGGATTAAGCACATTTATTTCTTCGTTGTCCATTTGCCTCTTCTGTTTGGCAATCTCAAGTTTGTTTAGCAAATGAATTCAGTTATCAGGTTCTCTTGTTGATATGATTTTAGTGGCGTCTGAAGTGAGTTTTGGTTCTCAGCTATCTTCACTTTGGTGTGCTATAATTGTCCATGCAGTTTTAGTTATTTAGTATAATTATAATTTTGTAACTTTTGATAATATCATTCTAAATATCCATACAGCTCCCAGACTTATTTGGAAGGCAATAAAGGAGACAGATTATTGCAGGGTTGGGAAGATGTATAATTCCATGGATGAATTCCTCATTCTTAAGATTCTTGGCATTCATGGCATTCCGGGTAAGGCTCCAAAGATTGTTTTCATTTCTTGGAAACCTCTTCCTTCCTCTTAGATTAAGGCCAACTCCGATGGCTTTTCATTAAGATCATCAGGTACTGCTACAGCAGGAGGTGTTTTTCATAATATTTTTGGTTTTATGCTTGGTGCTTTTGCATTTGGTATCGGGTCTGACTATGCCTTTGTCGCTGAGCTCACTATTGCCTTATACGCTATTGAGGTGGCTTAGAATCAACGCTGGTTCAATCTTTAGCTGGAATGTGACTTTTTGATGGTGGTACAACTGTTCTATCTCGTTTAATACATGTTCCTTAGAAGCTTAAGCAATAATGGTTTAATTGTTTACATTTAGTCTCCAACATGAATGTTCGAGTGACTCACATTTTTAGAGAAGGCAATTCAGTTGCAGATGCTTTAGCAAGACATGGGACTAATCATCCTTCATTGCAATGGTGGAATCCGTTCTCCCATTTTGTTCTCAATTTATTTATAATGATTTTAGTAGGGAAGGGTATTTTCGCTTTTGCTAGGCTTTTGCTTTGTAATCTCTTGATTCTATATGTATTCTTTCTTTTCATTCTAATATATTTGGACAACATAAGCATGATGCTAATGCTAAAAAGGTGTCAACCTAGTTGATATGCTTTGGTGTGTTTCCAGATTTTTAACCTCTAACTTTATATTAAAAAATTTAATATGATATGAAAATATTTCATAATAGTTTTCACGTTGTATTCTTAGAAGATTCAATGGACCAAAGCAAACATTTTGGTTTTTCAAATCAATACGAAACTTATTAGCAAACCATGGATGCTATGCCAATGCCTATGGTGAAATTACATCAAGCTGATTTGTGAACTACTCAAGATCAACTTGAAATTTTAATTGAAGCAACTTATTGCAATCCAAACCGGAGAGTCATGACCGGTGCTAGGGAACAAGAATTCTTTCAAATTTGGAACTCATAGTAAGCCTTAAAATAAAAACACATACAAAAAGAACACAAAAATACACCAAAATTAAAACTTTAATGAATATAAAATAAATTTTTATATCATAACAATAAAAATATCTTCATACAATATTCAAATACAAGGTCTCTAACTAGTACAATGCAATGCTACAACAATAAACAATGCTATTGCAACAATTACTAAAATACAAGAAAATGTATGGTTCAGTATTTATATAAATCGGTCAGAAAGGAAAGAGTCCAACAAAAAAGTCTAATAAGTAGGTCTAAAGTAGAAAATCCTAAAAAGAAATATTGAGGGGAGTCAGACCTTACTAAATGAATTATTATTATATATATATGTGCATTATAAAATACAGACATTCAGACATCAATATAATAATATACTTATATTTACATAATATGATATCCATGCATTTCATACATCTATCAAAAATCACTTTTTCAATGCAATAATAAATATAGAAAAAATTTTAGGTGGAGGATCGAACAAAACCTTAAATAGTCCACAACCTCGATCACATAATCAATAGCCAACTGGCTTATCCAGAACTTCAAATATTTATTTATCTAACTCAAGGTAGTAGACTGGCCCCGAGTGCACTAGATCAACCGAGGATTCGCAATCTTACTACCAGCATGACTAGCCCCGAGTACACTAGGTCAACCGAGAATTCGTAGACACTCTTTCCAATAACCATTAATCTCAATATTTAATTTCATAATCAAATAATCAAATTCTTAGCCTAAAATCTACCTTATTGTCATGCAACAGTCCTAGCGTAGCCCATTAGGTGGCACGTTCTACAACTATCCTCCAAATCATACTTATAATTATTAAAAATAATGAAATGCACAATTTAAACATGGTGGCATCCATTTTCAAGGAAATTTACCAAATATATACTAAAACATAGATATAAACATTGAATAAAATAAATCATACTTATATTTACATTATTAAAATATGGATGTTCATAAACATTTATTTTACGTGCAATGCATATATATATAATGATAACTCACAAGTTGAGTGCGCTTTACGATAGTGACTCGAATGGCATGGTCGTAAAGGCCTCGATTTCAACACAACTAAAGAAAATAATAATAATACTTATTATAAATAAATTCCTATTTTGATAATTTTAGAATTCTAAGAGTGACTCGATCTAAATACGACTCGAACAAAATTTCAAAACTAAACTCAGACCAATAGTCACGTTTTATGAAAAATATACTAAAAATTCGGTAAAGTTTCTCCTATAAAACGAACGTCTCTCTACTAAAAGTAGAGTTGATCCTACACAGAAAATTCACTTCTAAATAATCCACATTACCAAACCTCGGGTTGGGCCCCCGAATTGCAAATATTGACCAACTAAGAACCAATTCCAACAATGATTCCAAAAATAATAATAATTACTAATAAAATGACCAAAATTATAAAAATTAAATTAAATACCAAAAATTAATTTATTTAGATAGTAAAAGCATAAAATATGTTTAATTTTCCAAAATTGATAATAAAATCAAATTTACAATTAAATGATATTAATAAACCAATTATTCAAATTTTTTTAAAATTAATTAGCATAAATTACCAATTATTATTTAAAATACTCAATTATATAATAAAAATACCTAAAACGTATTTAAGCTTTAAAATAATAATTAAAATTATTATTCAAATATATTTTCAAAAATTACTATTAATTAACTAAAAAATAGTAATTAATTTATAAAAATTATTTTAATAGAAATTATCACTCAAAAACTATCCAAAACCTATTAATTATCAATAATTTCAATTAAAACATAAAAATTACTTATTTATATTAATTTCTCCAAAATTCTTTTTTTTTTTTTATATAATCATTCAAAAATTCGCAATAAAAATTCTGCACACAATTTCAATAAATTTTCTTCACGAAGTTTACTTGAAATACATCAAAGAATTTATTAAAAATATAAAATTTTCTTGAGCAGTGAACAATGCACATTAACAGTGTTTGTGCTCGGAATAGTGTAATTTCGAAAACTATTTCAAAAATTAAATCTAAATATATTTTTGGAAAGCTCATAACTCATACACTAATAATCTAAAATCAATTTCACAAGAAAACAACCTAATTTAAGCTTAATTTAACAATTTACACAAAATTAACCTAACAACAATTATCCAAATTTTAAGTTGAATACAGTGTTAATCGAATGAATTACCTTGGGAAAATGAAGCCCGAGATGAGAGGAAGAGATCAAGACCAGGCTCGACCATCATCGTCGCCGAAAATATCTCTGGTGAGCAAAGGAAGATCCAGCCAAACTTGAAACCAAAGAAAGAGAGAAGGAAGCTTGTTGGAAATGGAGGAAGGTGACGTTGTCGCTTGCTGGAGCTAGTATACTGACCGGCATAGTGACGATGCTGACCGAAAGTAGATGTTGGGCTAGTAGTTTGGTCATCGATGGCAGAAGTAAAGAAAAGAAGAAGAAGAATAATAAGTGGGAAAAGTGGCCACTGACACTATAACGTTTTCAATTTTTTTTTAAAAATAATACTAATAGTAATATAATATAATATAATATAATATTTAAAATCCCAAATTAAATCTCTACCCACATATGTAAGTATACAATTAAATAAATTACATAATTAATATTAATAATACTAAATAATATAACAATAAAATTTAACTTAAATTTTTAATTTAACAATAATTACCAATTAATAATAAAATAAATAATAACTTTCGAAATAAAATTTAATCTCATCAATAATCAAATGCTATAATTTATTAAAATAAATAATTATAATAATAATAAAATTAAAATATTAAAATAATTATTAATAAAAATATTTATTAATACTGCATATCTCATAATTTAATTTTATAATTTATATAAAAATTTCCGTTCTTAACAAACTTCCATCCATTAATGCACATTGAAGCTATTCTCCATCCAAAAACCATGTGGAAAAAAAGAAAGGACACTATTCTTACACTTTGGCAAGCGCTTAGCTGGTGCTGCAGAAAAAAATGACTTCAATCATGAAAGACCATCATTTCTATGTATTGCAGGTAGGCAATGTGCATAATAAAGTCAGCCCAAAAAACCCAATCGCTTTTGCGTTATCATTTTTCACGTTGTATTCAATGAACCACAGCAAACAATTTTTTTTTTTCAAATCAATATGAAACTTATTGGCAAAACCATAGACGCTATGTCAATGCGTATTGTTTAATCAATGCGTATGCTGCAATCGAATATTGATTTGGAAAAAATTTAAAATTCATTCAATTATTGTCAAGTTAAGTTTAAACTTTAGCTACTTGAATAGATTATTAAGTTAAATTCGATTTTTTTAAATATACAATTTAATAAATTTATGGGTTTAATCAAGTCTAATTGAACTTGTATAATTATATTATTTTATTTTTTTCTTTAATATAATTATAAATATAACTTATTAAATTAATTTAAATTTAAATATTTTAAAATATATATTTTAAAATTTTAATTTAATTAATCGAGTTGAGTATATAAATTATTTAAATTAAGTTCAGAGTTAAGAAAAACAGCTCATTTGAATTCATGCAAAAATTCAGTCAAATTTAAATTTAAAATGTATCGACTGGACTCGGACTTAATTGCAAGCCTATCAATATTAACGCCAATCCCAATGGCGTGACAAGGTTTTACCTGCATGTTGCATGTGCAACATCCTTCTAAACATGAGCTGGCGGCTGTCAAGTTTTGACTTGAAACAGTAACAGTACTTTATTTATAATTTTAAAAAATAAAATATTTTCTTTATGTGTGCAGGGCAGGGATGTAGTGCAATGGCATCCTGCTTCAAATACTAAAGCAATTATTCCATAAGAAACTCTCCAATTAATTTGTTCAGCTACTTCCCTTCATACATTAAGGGTTGTTTGATATTATTAAGAGAATTTATTTTTTAAAAATTTTAAATTTTATTTTTCAATTTTAATATTCATCTTTATTTTTATTGATTAAAATACGATAAATCATTCATTTGAAGTTTAATTTTAAAAGTAATTATAAAAAATCAAAAATAAAAAGAAAACTAAAAGAAGAAAAAGGTAATGTCAAAATTGCACTGCCAGACTTCCCTAAATTAACAAAGAGAAGGCAAACTTTGAAACAACGATGTAGATAGGTCACTAGATTCACATAACACAGATTTTCTAATTTCTAATTTCTACACAATGTCCTTTTAAGGATAGTAGATGATAAACTATAATTAGCCATCTATATCTATCCATCTACTGTGAAACAACAATAAAAATTCAGCAAATTTAGTTGGTGCAATAATTTACTAAAAAATAACATATAATTTTATTCATATGTGCAGTGGGTGGTTTTTTTTTTTTTTTTTTGTGAACAACTATATGCAGAATATATTGAATTCTAACTAATGCAGTTTGATTTGAGTAGAATTATAAGTATGATAAAAATCTCTCAACAACTAATTTAATGAAATGACATATATCAGAACTAAAATTCGAAACCTCGTCTAAACAAGAATAACCCTTTACAAGTTGATCCAATGGTTGTTGGTGGATGGCTTATATATATATATTCTTTTACTTCATGAAAGTACATCGATGGTTACTTTTTCGAACAGTTTATTGCGATATAATTGATTTGTTATTTTATATCAAGATGTTGACATAAAAAATTATTTTATGGCAACAAAACAATGACTTGGTAAATTTTAATTTTGACAGAAGTATATATAAAGATAAGAATCAATTTACAATTATAAACGATAGTAACTATTTTTAATTTTATTTATCCATTTTTAAAATAATTTAAACAATATTTCATTTAAAAAAATTCAAAGTGTTTGTTATGTATAAGATTTTATTAAATAACATGATTTATATTTTCGTTAGAAATAAATACATAAATAAAATAAACAGTGGCGAATTTAGAAAAATTAATTAGTGAAGGCAATTTTTATATGAAAAGAAATTATATATCAAAACTCACATAGCTAACCTAATTAAATAACAAAAAGTAATTACTTGTAAGTTAAAAGGAATTGAACAGAAAAAAGAAAACAAAATTAAAAAAGTGTCACTTTAATGCTGCTGCTATTATATATATATATATATATATATATATATATATATATATATATATATATATATAAAGGTTGTTGTTGTGTTTTTTAATGTTAGAGTGGCATCAAACTTCTTGTAAAATTTTAAATTTAAAAAATTATATTTTATTTTTATTTCAAATGAAAAAGCTATAAGCCTTAAAAAAAAAAAAATCTGTAATTTAAATTATATTCTTTTAATTTTTGGTTATACACTTGCACTTGAAAGAATTAAAGGAAATTCTTTAAATTTAAAGGTGGTAACGTCTGAGTTTAAGTGGTGGTAACAAGTTAAAATAATAAGATAAAACTTATATAAACCAATTATAGAAGGACAAGTGGCAATTGCCCCACTTGCTGTTAAGTAAATTTGTCATTGAGAATAAATATATAAATAGTGTTCAAATTTTTTTATTTTTACTATTTTCGTATTCAAGCAATTTTTTTTTTATAATTAGGTGTTTCAACCTATAAAAAATTTTTAAAATAGTGTCTTTAACATGTTTTATCTATATTATATATAAAGTATGAATAGAGGGAAAATGTTTTTGGACAAAAATAGACTTGTACTTTTTATATATTCACAAAAATAGTCTTAATTTGATTTTCAAAAGTTTTTAAAATTGATAAAAACAGTTTTAGTTTGTAATTTAAAATTTAAAATTTTATATTTAAAAATGATATAGATTCAAATAAAAATAGAATAATTATATTATATTTATTATCAAATTTAAATAATTACATAAATTATTAAATTAGTATAAGCTCCATATGTATTTTAATTATATTATAGATAAAAACAATATTACTCTTCCATATTAATTTTTATATTCTATAATTATATTATATTTTTTATTTTTCATACACAATGTTTAGAACTATCACTGTATGAACATTTTTAAACAATTATTTTTATGTTAGTATTTTTTTTTTAATAAATCTTAAAATATAATATAAATTTTATAGGAATTATAATCACTAATAAATATTAAAATAAAATAAATTTTTATTTTTATTTTTAATTTTAATATAAAAGTATGAATAGAGGGAAAATTAGTCTTAATTTGATTTTCAAAAGCTTTTAGAATTGATTAAAATAGTTTTAGTTTGTATTTTAAAATTTAAAATTTTATATTTAAAAATGGTATAGATTTAAATAAAATAGAATAATTATATTGTATAATTATCAAATTTAAATAAATACATAAATTATTAATTTAGTATAAGCTTCATATTTATTTTAATTATATTATAGATAAAAACAATATTGCTCATCCATATTAATTTTTATATTCTATAATTATATATATTTTTTATTTTTCATGCACAATTTTTAAAACTATTAAGATGTGAACATTTTAAAACAATTATTTTTATGTTAATATTCTTTTTTATAATAACTCTTAAAATGTAATATATATATCAATTATTATCAATAATATGTATTATTTATTATTAACAATTTATTCTATTAATATTATAATAATATTTATTTTTAATAAAAAATTAACGTAAATTATACATTTAATAACTATTTGAACTATGTGCAGTAAGTTAAAGTGTTTATATGTCTTATTTTAAGCAATAAAATGACGTAAATGCCCTTTTTTTATATATTAGATTCATTTTTTTTAATTTAAAATTTTTTTTTCACTTATATATGTCAAATTTGATAAAAAATATATACTGCATATTATTAGAAAAAATAACATAATTAAACTATTATTATTGAAAAGAAAAATAAAACAAATATATTGAATATATTTTTAAATTTACTTGAAAGATTGAAAAGAAAAACACAATTTAACTAAAATAAGAACCAAAGTAAAAATTTATCTATTAGAAATAAACAATAAAAATCAAAAAAATTTTAAATGAATTAAAACTTTATTTGACTAAAATCATGAATAAAAAATTAAATTCAACCGCTATATTTAAGTAAAAATATTTAATTTTTAAGTTTAATATGATAAACAAAAAATAATTTTTTATTTCGAATAATTTTTTAAAAAAATAATTAGAATAACAAAGAAAATAATATATAACATAGAAGAAGGGTATTTAAATTAATTAATATTTAAAATAAGACATATAAACAATTTAACTTGTAAAACCTGCTAAAAATACTATTTTAAAATTTTTTTGCAAGTTCATACATCTAATTTTGAAAAGAAAAAAAAAAGGTTTAAATACCAACATAGTAAGAGTAAAAAAGTTCAGTTACCATTTATGCATTTATCCCTTTTTGTTATTTAGTGTCTAGTATTTATCTCTAAAATTTAGAATTGTATTTATATGTCACTAGATGTGATTTTATTTTTAAAAAATTTATTTTTAATTATTTTAATTTTTATCTGAATTTGACAAATACTTAATAATGGCCAATTAGAGAAACTAATCATTAAATACTACGTTAAATTTTTATTATTTTATTTAAAAATTTAAAATAAATTGGAGGCAAATATATCATTAAATTTAGTAACATATATTATATTAGTAAGTAACATAAAATTTTAGAGGCAAATGTTACATTTGCGTGTACAAATAATTTTCTGGAGACATATAATTATACATATGTTACTAGTTATTTGTCACAAATAAATGTCTTTTTATTATTTTATTTGAAAACTTCAATGAATTATAGGGAAATATCAATGATATTTCAGCCCATATCCCTACCTTGCCTACTATATTGGGAAAATATCTCTATATATTCAGATTTGTAATATTGTATAGGAAGAAAATGATTGATTTCTAATTTAGGTAGAAGTTAGGTAGTGTTAATTCAGACATAATTACATGCCAAATTAGTTCTTAAATAGGAGAGTTGTACTACTATATATTCTTGAGTTTTGTTTGTAAAGACAAGAAAAGAAGCATAATTTTATTGTTCGAAACTTTTATTCTCTTATGATATTTTCTCATGGTATTAGAGACATGACAAGAAATAAAAATGATGAAAAGAAGGAGGGTGGTGATGCCTCGACCAAGATTACTATGTCTCTATATTTTCTCTTAACTAGTGATAATCTAAGGAATATCATTACCCAAGTTCAATTGAAAGGAGACAATTATGATGAATGGGCAAAGGCAATGAGAACAATGCTCCGAGCCAAGAAAAAATTTGGTTTCATTGATGGAACAGTGAAGTAGCCTTTGAATGACTCTTTGGATCAGGAAAATTGGTGGACAGTCAACTCCATACTGGTTTCATAAATCCTAAATATAATAGAACCAACATTGCATTCAACCATCACCTATGTAGAAGTTGCAAAAGATCTTTGGAATGATATTAAAGAACGGTTCTCTATAAGAAACGAACCATATATACACTAGCTTAAAACTGAGTTAGTGGAATGTAAGTAACAATGGTTGACAATAGTGAATTACTATAGAAAACTAAAGATGTTATAAGAAGAATTAGGAAAGTATGAGTAGTATCTAGCGTGTATATGTGGAGGGTACAGTTGTAACATCAACATTGAATTAGATAAAGGACAGGAAGAAGAGATTGCATAAGTTTTAAATGGGTTTAGATGACTCAATTTATAGGACAATACGCTCCAATATCATAAGCATTGAACCTTTGCTAAATTTGAATCAGACATATGTAATGGTTGTTCAATAAAAGTGAGTTCATGACATAGCTCATAGAAAAGAAATTTGGAGTGAACCTACGACTTTTACTATTCAAATGAAATTATTTTCAAAAGGATGAAATGAAAATACAGATATTTTTTTTGTGTGCACAAATTACAAGAGAATAAGACATGAAGCTAATTCATGTTTTCAATTGATTGGGTACTCGGAATGGTAGAGAGATCGACTGTAAGGAACCTAACAATCAACTAGACATGGAGAAAGAGGATCAAAATAGTTTACCATAATGGAAGGAATTAAACAGGGTGGACAAATTCATGCCAATGTAGCACTTGCCATACTGCAAGATATTATGACATAAGAACTAAAAAAATAAGGAGTAGTTGGATTGAGTAGTGAATAATGGAACACATTGCTTGATCTTTTGAATAAAAAGAAAAATGAAAATACAAAAAGGTTAATGGTAAGTGTGTAATTATGGAGTGGATAATTGACTTAGGAGCCTCTCATTATATGGCAGGGAGTCTTGTGTTAATGCATAATATAAAGAATATTTTTAGTATTCTAAATGGACTATCAGATGGAAAGACATAAAGACGGACAAAGAAGGATCTATGATGTTAAATAAATATTTGAAATTGAATAATGTGCTATATGTAGTTGATAGAAAGTGTAACTTGATTTCATTATCATAAATGAATAAGGAGTTGAATTGTATGGTTTTGTTCATTGATGATTTTTGTGCTATACAGGACTGTAATACGAGTATACTAATTAGTACAGGAGAGGAGAGCGAGGGTCTTTACTACTTTCAAAACTTAGAGGGAATGCTATCAATTAAGGATTTGAAGACGGCATGGACAAACATTTTTAACATTTGGCATCAAAGGTTGGGGCATCATTCTGATCACGTGCTTGGATTTTTATTAACCATTGACAAGAATGATGATAAAAGTGTTAGATGTGAGGTTTTTTTTCACGCAAAACAAAGTAAAGTAAATTTTATGTTTAGTAATAATAAAGCATCAACTATTTTTGAGATAATTCATTGTGACTTATAAGGTCCTTATAAAACTCCAACTTTTTGTAATGCAATTTTTTTTTACTATAGTTAATAATTATTCAAGAAGTGTGTGGGTGTATTCGCTACATGATAAATTTGAAGTAGGAATGATTTTTCAAAATTTTTGTGCTTTGGTAGACAATTTCATGGCAATATAAAAATAGTTCGCATTGATAATAGGATTGAATTTGCTTGCTTGAATGATTATTTTGTGGAGAATGGTATAGTTTATCAAAATTCATATGTTAGGACTCCTTAACAAAATGGGAGAGTTGAATGAAAACATCATCATATAATTAATGTGGCACGTGCATTGTTGTTTCAGGCGAATTTGCCTATTTAATTTTAGGGAGAATGTATTTTGACAACCTCATACTTGATTAATCAGACTCCATCTATTCCATTAAAAGGAAAAACACCTCATAAAATATGTTTGGTCATGCTCCTTCATATGAAAACATTTGAATCTTTAGTTGTTTGGCTTATGCCCATAATCAACGAAGAGAAGGAGATAAATTCATTAGTCAAAGAAAAAATGTATCTTTGTTGGCTATCCCTTTGGTAAGAAAGGATGGAACATGTACGATTTGGATACATGTGAGTTGTTTGTTTCAAAGGATATAATTTTTATTGAACATGAATTTCCTTATAAAGTACAACTTAAAGAAGATAAGACCAGTACTTATGTGATTAATAATGACTTAGTCGAGGAAGAGATGGAACATTATTACAAGATGACTAAACAAGGAGACCATAATGAGCTAAATCAATTTGAGAATGAGGTTGAAATAATAAATTCAAATATTCATGTAGTAAGGGGGTGCAAATAATACTAAAATAACTTACAATTTGAAGTATCATTGGGTCGAGGCCACAGACAAAAATAATAATATATTCTATTGAAAGACTATGTCTTGCATATCGTGAAAAGAAGAAGCCTTTTCACATTACCTGACCTTCAACAAACCTCAAGTAGTCCTTATCCTATTGCCCACTATGTAAATTTTGATAAATTTTCAATGCAATACTATGCTTTCTTGAAAGCCATTACTATAGATGTAGAACTTAGCACTTTTGTTAAAGCTATGAAAGATGAATGATGGACAGATGCTATGAAGGAGGTACAAGCCTTAAAAGATAATGGAACATAGACTATAGAGACTTTATTACTAGGATAACAAGCAATAAGCTGTAAATATGTATTTTGAATAAGATATAATGGAAATGGAACAATTGAATGCTACGAGACTCACTTAGTGATTCTTAGGAATAGGCATATTGAAGGACTTGATTACAAGGAGACACTTGCATCCGTGGCTAAAATGGTTACAGTTCATACTTTTTTAGTGATAGTTATAGCTAAAAATTAGGAGCTTTATGAGATGGATGTGTATGGTGATTTGGAGGAAGAGGTGTATATGCATATGCCTCTTGGATTTTACTCTTACAAGCTAGGAATGGTATGTCTACTAAAGAAGTTTTTATAAGGGTTGAGGCAAGCTCCTAGGTGTTGGTTTGCAAAATTGATGATTGTATTAAAAAGTTATGGTTTTTAGTAGTCTTACTCAGACTTCTCCTTATGTACCTTTAAACTAGGCATGGTGTAATTTCATATTCTTGCATATGTTAATGACATAATTATGTCAAGTAATGATCATTCAACTATTCAAATATTCAAGGAATACATAGTAGTTGTTTTCATATGAAGGATTTGGGTATGTTAAAATATTTTTTGGGCATTAAAATTGTACACAGTCTTAAGGGAATTTATTTATGCCAATGCAAATACACTTTGGATATCATTTCAGAAGTTGATTTACTTAGAGCTAAAACTATGTCTTTTCCAATTGAACAAAATCATAATTTAACCTTAGCAAAAGGTTATTTTTTTGACCAATCCAGAAAATAATAGATGTTTAGTGGATTGTTTTATATATCTTTTAGTTACTAAACATGAATTATCCTACTGTGTGCACGTGTTGGCTTAATTTATATAGCAATTACAAAAAGAACATTGGGAGGCAGCCTTGTATGTAGTAAGTTATTTGAAAGGAAATCCTGGATAAGGAATTTTACTTCGATCATAAAGTGATTTGCAGCTTTATGCTTAGTGTTATTTTGATTAGGCAAACTTTCCTTCGACTCGTCGCTCTTTAACTGGATTGTTTATTCAACTTGGAAGTTCACTAATCTCTTGAAAGACCAAGAAGCAGCAATTAGTATCTTGATCCTCCGCTGAAGCAGAGTATCCATGTCTGACTATGACTACTTATGAACTAAAATGGTTAAAAGGATTGTTGTTGGCTCTTGGTGTTGATCATTTAACACCAATTAAATTGTCTTATGATAGCCAAGTAGCTCTATATCTTGCAACCAATTATGTGTTTCATGAGCTAACTAAGCAAATAGAGATCAATTGTCACTGTGTTTGCGATGCAATTCACACCGGCATAATTTAGCCCATTTATGTTTCCATTGGTTCTCAACTAGTTGATTACTTCACTAAAATATTGGGCGGTCAACAGTTTGAGTATCTTCTCTGCAAGTTAGACGTTCATAATATGCATGCTCTAACTTGAGGGGGGTATTAGGAAAATATCTATGTATATTGAGGTTTGTAATCTTGTATAGGAAGAAAATGGTTGGCTTCTAATTTGGAATCATTTTATAAATAGACCAAAAACTAAAAATAATATCAAATAAAGTGTTGATAAAAAAATATTTCAAAACGAACTTTCCTTTTTCAAAATAACTTCCCTAACTTTTTTTTTAATATGGATCACTTTCGTTTCCTCATTTTTAGGATTGTCTTTTTTTCTTTTTATAAATGTTTTCTTTTCCTTTTTACTGTTTTTCAACTTTTTCTTCTCAACATTTTTATTTGCTTTCTTTTTTTTTCCTCAACATTTTTTCTCTCTACTATCTTCATTTATTTTTTTTTCCCAATGCTTTTTCTTGCTCAAGATTTTTTTTATTTCCTCTATCTTTTTTTCTCAATGTTTTTTTGCTAAATATTTTTTCTATTTTTATGTTACTGTCTTTACCTTTTTTTTTTCTCAACATGTTTTTGCTCAATATATTTTTTTCTATTTTTAAGGTACTATCTTCATTTTTTCTCAATGGTTTCTTTTTTTTTTTTTGCTCAACATTTTTTTTCTTAAGAAAGTTTTTTTTTTTCCCTGTCAAATGAGTGATTACAAATTAAACATCTTCAATTGTTGTAGAAACAAACAATAAATATCTTTAACTATTGTAATAACAAGAAATCAACAAAATTTTTCCCTTTTATACTCTTAAGGAATAATGATTTTAATTTTTTTTACTTTGACTTGTTTATTAAAATGACTAATAAGTTTTTTTTTAAAAAAAACATTACTTGACACTTAATGATAATTAATGTGTAATATGTTTACGATCTTTATGCTATATTTGCAACATCAACAAAAACAAAAACACTAAAAGAACAACCAATTTTTTTTTACTTTTATTAGTATTAATAATAAAAATAATAATTTTTTTCATATATTTCAGAATTTTTTTTGTTTTTTTGTTTTTATGTTTTTAAAGAAAAACAATAAAAATTAACAAACGGAAACAATAAAAAACAACGATTGAAACAAAAAATTAACAAAAATAAAGAAAAATCAACAAAAGTTTTTAGTTGTTGATTTTTATTGTTTTTTCAGTTTTTTTATTATTATAATAAAATTAACGCCATAAATAAAAGTTTTACTTTTATTGATATTAATGATAAAATAATAATTTTTTCATATATTTCATAATTTTATTATTATTATTATTATTATTATTATTATTATTATTATTATTATTATTATTATTATTATTATTATTAACAAAAAACAAATAAAAACAACAACTAAACAACAAAAATCAATGAAAAATTGAAGTTGCTGATATTTGTTATTGTCAATTTTTTCAGTAATAAAATTAATGTCATAAATAAAATTTTTACTTTTATCAATATTAAAAATAAAAATATTAATTTATTTGATATATTTTATATTTTTTTTGTTGTTTTTATTGAAAAATAACTATTGAATACTATCGGTAATTATTAGTTTAATTAGCTTAATTTTTATATTCTAAATAATTATAAAAAAATAATTATTGAAGACTATGGGCAAGTTTTAGTTTAATTAGCTTAATTTTTATATTCTAAATAATGATAACTTTCAAAATTTTTTTACAAAATATTTAGAATATAAAATAAAATTATTTAAAATATATAAATTAAATAAATATATACAATCAACTTCAATTAAAAATGATTTCATAGGTAAAAAATAAGTTAAAAAAAAAGCAATAAAAATCATTAATTTTATTAGTAATAAAATTAATATCATAAATAAAATTTTTACTTTTATCAATATTAAAAATAAAAATATTAATTTATTTGATATATTTTATAATTTTTTTATTGTTTTTATTGAAAAATAACTATTGAATACTATCGGTAATTGTTAGTTTAATTAGCTTAATTTTTATATTCTAAATAATTGTAACTTTCAATTTTTTTTAAAAAAAATTATTTAGAATATAAAATAAAATTATTTAAAATATACGAATTAAATAAATAACATGAAAACACGTAGGTCCAAAACTGAAAGAAAAAAAAACATATACAAAGAGTTTTGAAATCAAAGGTGTAAAAGAAAGGGCCACTCGGTGATATTTTCTCTTTTAATTTAGGTAGGAGGTTAGGTAGTGTTAATTCAGATATAATTACATGCCAAATTAGTTTCAAAATAGAATAGTTGTGCTACTATATATTCTTGAGTTTTTGCTTGTAAAGATAAGAAAAGAAGCAGAATTCTATTGTTCAATACTTTTCTTCTCTTGTAATATTTTCTCAAACACTCTTTTTCAGGAAGTATAGCATTTAAAAAAAATAGCCTTAGTGATAAAAAAGAAGGTTTAAGTTAGTGTAGAAGATAGTGTGTTAATATCTAATTAATTGTTGGCATCTCTTTCAGATTCTACAATAATTTATCTTAAACAATTATCAGCATTCCAACCCGATACAGAACATGGAAAGCCCTTCCTTGCAAGCTCCCATCGCCAGGAGGTAACAAAATTTGACTTCCTTATCAACAACACACATCTTAATTTATACATTTAAAAAAAAAAAAAATTTGTAATCATGCATTATAAGGCAAAGGCAGATACAAACTGGGCTGTCCTTAATATATGTGTGTGTGTGTGCAGGTTAGAAGGCAAGGTAGCGTTGATAACAGGTGGTGCAAGTGGCATAGGTGAGAGCACTGCGAGAGTCTTTGCCAAGAATGGGGCTAAGGTTGTGATCGCAGATATCAAATCTGAATTGGGTCAATCTGTGTCTGCGCAAATCCAATCAGAGTTCGGACAGACAGTTTCCTATGTTTATTGCGACGTTACTAATGAATCCGATGTTGAAAATGCAGTTAAAACAGCAGTTTTATTGCATGGAAAGCTTGACGTAATGTTCAATAATGCTGGCATATCCGGCTGTTCCGATACAAGTATAGCCTCAATTGAACATGAATGTTTCCGACGAGTTATGGAGGTAAATGTCTATGGCGGGCTCTTGGGTGCAAAACATGCCTCAAAAGTAATGATTCCTGAAAAGAAAGGTTGCATTCTGTTCTCTGCAAGTGCTGCTTCAGTTATTTGTGGGGAGCGTTATGCTTATACAGCATCAAAGCATGCTGTTGTTGGGCTAACAAAGAATTTAGCTTTGGAACTGGGGAAGTACGGTATTAGAGTTAATTGTATTTCGCCTATTTATGTACCAACTAACATGACTACTACAGAACTGGGCCAGAAAGCTGAGCAAGTGGAGGAACTGAGCTCTGAAATAGCATGTTTAAAGGAGGCAAAACTAGAGGTTAATGATGTAGCTGAAGCAGCTCTATACCTCGCAAGTGATGAGTCTAAATTTATTAGTGGGTTGAATCTTGTGATTGATGGAGCTGCAAGTTTGGCAAAGCTGTAATTGGAAGTGCTAGCCCCGCAAAGAAAAATAAACCAACTTCGCTTTCCGAAAAAAATTTCCCTCCAAGCCGTGTTTCATGCATTTTTCATTGTACACAACTTTCTCAACCTATACATCGAATCCAACCCTGATTTCTGGCTCAATCCTATTAAAAATTTCAATGTTGTTAGATATGTGCTTGCCCTTTGAAATTATCAGATATCAAAAATTATTATACCAAAAAAATGTCTGATTATTATTTTTTAGTAATTATTTTCAATATTCGATAATAATAAAAATTTCAATGACGATCCAAATCAGAAAGTCATGATCGGCGTTAGGGACGGAAATTCTTTTAAATCCGAAATTCGTAGCAAACCTTAAAAACACATGCAAGTATATTATAAAAATACATCAGAATTAAAATTTTAATTAATATAAAAAATCCATATTATAACATAATAAAATATCTTCATACAATATCCAAATACAAAACATTGTCTAATACAATACAGGTACAATAACAAAAAGTACTATTACTGCAGCGTTTAATAAAATACAAGGACAAACGGTTCAGTATTTACATAAATTAGTCAGAGAGGAAAAAGTCCAGCGAAGAGTTCTATTAAGGAGGTCTGAAGTGGAAGGTCCAGAAAAAAATATTGAGATAAGTCAGACCTTACTGAGTGAATTATTATAATAAATATATATGCAACCGAAAATCATATACACTAAAGCATCGGTATAATAATAATAATAATAATAATAATAATAATAATATATATATATATATATATACATGCAACCGAAGGTTATATACACTCAAGCATCGGTATAATAATAATAATAATAATAACAATAATAATAATAATAATAATAATAATATATGTATTTCATACAAATGCTAAAAATCCACTTTCATAATAATAATAAATGCAATAGAATTTTGAGTGGATGATCGGAGTAAAATCTCTAAATTTCTGCAACCTCAACATTGAATATCATTAGCCATTAGACTTTCCATAACTCTAAAAATATTCTTTTATCCAACTTTTGGCAGTGAACTGGCCCCGAGTACACAAAGGGTCAATTGAAAATCCGCAATTCCACTACCGATGCTAACTGACCCCAAGTACTTTATAGGTCAACTGAGGATCCGTAATCACACTCTTAATCCACAATTTGTCAAAATCATAATTCTCATATCCGGAATCAGTCAAAGTTCAAAACCTAATTCTAACATACTATTGCACAACAACCCTAGCATGATCCGCTAGATGACACGTTCTACAACTATCCTCCAAAACAATGTCTCATAATAATGTAATGAAAATTCAATATAAAAGTATGACCACATATATTATCAAAAATAAATATTCTCAATATATCTATGGAAAACCCTATATATGAATATTAACAATAATAAATATGATTTAATGAAATGAGCATAATTAAATTCATATTTATTAAAATATATGAATGCTCATAATATTAATCTACATTTAATGTATACATATGATAATAACTCACTGTTCTATCAAGCTCCTTGACCCTAACTCGGCTGGCCTGGTCTAATAGGCTTAACACGCGGAGTAACTAAGGAAAAAAATAAAATAATAATAAATTAGAATCAAAATCTGAATTATATTTCTAGAAATTTTAAAGAACCACTCAATATAGGACACGACTCGACAACAAATTCAAAACTCAGTATCGACTCGATGTCACGTTTTATGAGAATTCTATTGAAAATTTAAAGAGTCTCCTCTATAAAACAGACGTCTCTCTACTAAAAGTAGAGCTGATCTTGCACACAAACACACTTCAATATTCACAAAATGCTCAACTTCTTAGGTTGGGCCCCCGAACTACATAAATTACCAACCGAGAACCAATATACACAAAAATTAATAATATAATAATAAATATTAAAAATCACTAAAATTCATAAAAATAATAAAATACCAAAAACCAACAATTTAAAAAATAAAAAACATCAAAAGATATTTATTTTCAAAATAATTAATAAAATCTCAAATATAATTAAATAATATTAATAAAAAATCCATTTTTCAAATATTCTAAATCAAATAGCATAATTTACAAATAATTATTTAAATTGTTCAAATATATAATAAAAATAGCTAAAAATCCATTTAATCATAAAAATAATAAATAAAATTAATATTTGAATATGTTTTCAAAAATTATTATTAACTAGCTAAAAATAGCAAATAATTTATAAAAATTATTTAATACTATTTATTACTCAAAATTCATCCAAAACATAATAATTAACAATAATTTCAATTAAAATAAAAATTCACTAATTTATACTAATTTTTCCAAAAATCCAATTTTTACATAAATATTCAAAAATTTATAATAAATAATTGTAATATAATTTCAATAAACTTTCTTAATGAAACATACTTAAAATTTTTCATAGAATTTATTAAAAATAAAATGTATTTTTTGAGTTGAGATAGCCCTCGTGAACAGTACTCAAGCTAGAATAATACTCAAAATTCAACTATTTCCAAAATTGAATTTAAATATATTTTTGGAAAGCTTACAACTTCAATTAAACTAATCTAAAGTCAATTTAGCAAGAATCAAACCAATTGAACACAAAATCAATAAATTAAATTATGAACCCTAGAATGAAATTGACAAAATTGAATATGAATTCGAGGTTAATTGAACGAATTACATTAGGAAAAACGAAGCCCAAGGAATAAGTTTTCAAACAAGACTAACCTCATCCACTAACATTGCTGGAATTGACGCCGGTGACTTCCGAAAGTCGATAGTGCCGAGAGGAGGAAGAAGGGAGAGGGAAGAAATGGTGGCATGAGGAAGAGGATGGGAGAAGAAGATGGTGGCACTGGCGAGCTGAGGAAACTTTCTCCATGGTGAAGGATTTATGGTATCTATGGTAATATAGTGCATCATTGAGTTTCTATAGGTCTCATAGATATTAAAGCATGGTACATCAGTAAAAACACCTTTAGCTTTGAAGAAAGTTCTTTTTAGGGTGATGATAGTATGACATTTGAGAGGAGGTGCCACTTGTTGAGTATAAGCTTCATTTGTCAAATAGGATTTCCATCTTGACAAATTCTAGAACCATTTGAGAAATGTTGACAAATGTGGATTCAGACCTTCATTTTTCTCAAGCAGACTGATATACCTTGCAAGCTTTAATGGTTGAAGATCAAATGAAATCCAATATAAATGACAAAGATACCAAAATAAGATTAACAATTCAGGAGGCCAATAAAACTGGTTTTTAGGACTTTGGTTTAAGAAGCTGAAAATACAGGTGAAAGGATAAATAGGATGAAAGCCTAATTTATGAAAGAAATTTGACCCATAATTTCTGATTAGTCTGGATTGAAGTTCAAAAATTTGAGTTCTGGCTTTTTAATTAAGGGTGGTCATGGAAATGTGTGATGGTAAAGACGGAGGAATACCTTTTTCAAGAAAGTTGGCATTAATGGTTTGATACATGTATAACATGGGAAGGACTTTTAGCTAAAAGGGTTTTCCACAAGAAGCAGGTGGTCTACTTAAAAGATCTGGTAGTAGGTTATCTTCTCCTTTGATGTGTTCTACTTCAAAGTCATACTTATTGAACCATTCTTTCATTCTGAGAAGTTGAGGATGAGGCAGAGTCTTTCCTTTGAATTCAAGCATTTTTGAAAATGATGAGTAGTCCATCACAACTTTAAAATGATGACCAATTAGATGGAATTCAAACTTTTTTATGCCATATTTAACTGCTAAGACCTCTTTGAAGGTTGAGTGATAATGGCATTCTCCATCTGTGAACTTTCCACTAGCATGAGCACAAATCTGTCTTTTTTTACTATCATCTTCTTCTAAAAGAATAGCTCCCCAAAATTGATCACTTGCATCTGTTTAAAGGATTCTTTTTCCTATGGAGGGAATATGGAGATCAGGAAGATTTTTTGTGTAAATTCTGAGTTGTTCAAGAGCTTCTGTTTGTTCTGAGGACCATCATGGGGGATTCTTTCTTAGAAGAGCTCTGAGAGGGGTTGTCTTCTTTGTCATGTGAGGAATAAAATCTCTGAGATAATTGACAATGCTAAGAACTTGTCTGATTTTCTTGACAAAAAGATTTTCTTTTGGAAATTTATCCAGTTCTGTTGAAACATGAGGACCTGAAAGATATTTCCCTTCTTTGAATCTCATTCCAAGAAAATCTATTTCTGTTTAGCCAATGAACATCTTGGTGGGTGAAAGCATAACACCATAATATCGTACAAGATTAGCAAATTGTTGGAGTAGTTTTTCATGGGCTTTTATATCTATAGAAAATAAAAGAATATCGTCAATATAAATAAGAGCACTAGAGAGGATGGGCTTAAAGATTTTGATCATAGTCCATTGGAACAGTGATGGGGCTACTTTGAGTCCAAAAGGTAGGACATTCCATTGATAGTGTCTGTTTGGAATACAAAAGCCCATTTTATATCTGTCTTCTTCTTTGATTCCAAGTTGCCAAAATCCAGCCTTCAAATCAAATTTTAAAAAGATTTTAGCTCCCACCAAAAATGTAAATAATGAGGAAATTTTTGGTAGAGGGAATTTGTCATCTCTGAGGAAGAAATTCAAAGGCTGATAGTCAATCACCAATCTTTTCTTTCCACAAACTTGCTCTGATCTTTTATTTACATAAAAAGCTTAGCATGCCCATTCTGATTTTGTGGGAACATTTAGACCTTGGTCTTCCAATTGGTTGCATTCTTCAATTGCCAATTTAAGATTAGAAGGAGTCATTCCTGGATGAGTTGCCTTTGTTGGGTTGACATCTTAATTTTTTTTGAAAGGTAAGGAGACTCTTCATTTTTCCATAGTGGTGATAAGCATTTCTGAAGAAACTCTGTATGAGACTGAGCACTGCATTCTTTTAACAAAAACTCATGAATAGTCTGAAGGTTTGGTTGAGAAATGGTTTGGCCAATAAAAAGGATGGATGGAATATTGGTGAATGGTTGAAAGTATTTCTTGAACTTGAGTCCATTGGAAAGAATTCTCAAGTCTTTCATCTTCCAATAGACATCAAAGCCAATGACAATATCTTTTCCGGGTAAAGAAGATCCAAGAACATGTGTCCAGGTGTAACAATTTAGAAAGAATTGAATCTTTATTAAGTAAATAGTTTTAAGCCCAATTTCGAGTAATTCTCCATTAGCTATAGAGAAATATTCAGAATGATGTTTCCAACATTCTTTAGGCAAGGCTTTTGGGTAAAGAATGGTAGTTTTGGCTCCAATGTCGATCAAGGCTACAAGTTTTATGGGTTTGGAATAATTGGTTGGGTAAATTTGAATAAGGAACAAAGGTATTAGATGTTTTTCATGAGTTAGTGCTATCATGTCTCTATTATCACCATCAATTAAGAAGTGGTCATTTCACGACTCTGTTTCAGAGCTAGAAATTTCTGAGTCTGTCTCTTAGCATACAACAAAAACACATTATGGTGAAGCTTCTTCTTCTTCTGAAAAGAGAGATTCAAGATCGGCATCATTTAGGTATACTTTAGTGATCTACTGAATTTTTTTAATCATTTGCTCAGTCTTCTTTGTTTTTGAAGGGCAATTTTTTGCAAAATGACCCTTTTCTCCACAGATGTAGCATCTATAAGTTTTCCTCTTGCCACATAACTTTTTCTTCTTGTAATACTTCCACTTCTTAAACTTGAATCTTTTCCCTTTCTTCTTCAATTTGAAGAAGTGTTTCTTCTTCTTTGATGGACAAACACAAACATCAGCATCTTTGCATTTGATATGCAAATCAGGCCTATCACATGAAAGTTTTCCCAAAGGATTCTTCCTACTGCCCAGATACAATTTAATCATCTTCCTTTGATCACATAGCTGGGTATGATCTTGAATCATGATCTGATACAAATGTCCCATTATCTGATACAAATGTCCCATTGGCACATCTCCAACTTTGTAATTTGATTGTTGAAGGATTGAAAACATTTGAGAGACAAGGATCTCAAGAATAGAAGCCAAAAAGGCTTACTTTAAATTAGGATTAGCAGTGCCTCCTAACAGGTAAAATCTAGTAGACATATTTTGGAAATGTCTTTCTAGATCTTTACTTTGTAGTGAATAGCATTTCATTTGGTAATACTCCTTTCGTGCAACTTTAAGATCATCATCCATGATCTGATACAAATGTCCCATTATCTGATACAAATGTCCCATTGGCACATCTCCAACTTTGTAATTTGATTGTTGAAGGATTGAAAACATTTGAGAGACAAGGATCTCAAGAATAGAAGCCAAAAAGGCTTACTTTAAATTAGGATTAGCAGTGCCTCCTAACAGGTAAAATCTACTAGACATATTTTGGAAATGTCTTTCTAGATCTTTACTTTGTAGTGAATAGCATTTCATTTGGTAATACTCCTTTCGTGCAACTTTAAGATCATCATCCCATTTTCCGATGAACTCATAATGCAAGAGTCCTAGAAAATCTTCTGGTGAAGTAGCATCCATCAACTGGGTTCTAGTATAAGCATTCAAAGAAGCATACCAGTTTGCCAGCTTTTCCACCATTTTTATAAGAAATGTTTCAATAACAACCTTGATTTCTACTCCAGGAATAAGCATTTGTCCAGCTATCCATGCTCTAAACTCCAGAAATCTATTCCTATATTATGAAGGAGGAACATCATTTAGGGTAAAGTAATTTCCAGTATTTTTTTTGGAAATTTGTCTGTGGATCTGGCTGTGGTGTTCTGAGCTATTCAAATTCTTCTTCTAGATCATCAACTTCTTCAACTTGAGGTCCTCTAGAAGATGTATCATCATCAGCCATCAATTGGTAAAGTATTTCATAATCTGAATCAGAGTCACTTTCTGAAGATTTAGAAGATGAACTTTCCTTTGAAACAGATCCAATTGAAAAGCTTGGCATGACATTTTCAGCACATTCTTCCAAAAAGGAAGAGATGGGATTCATCATCATTTGAGGGTGTTTTGACTCTTTTGGTGATGAGGTTGGTGAGGTATTTTTGGGTAATGATTCAGAGGGTATTTTTTTAGGTTTCTCAGTTTGAGAGAAATGAGCTGTGTTTCCTTTTTTTTGCTGTTGTTTCATCAGAGGACTGTGTTTGAGAGGGGGTTTTTAATAAAGATTTAAATCCTTAAAAATTTGGAGGAATATTCAAAGGAGCTGTTGGTGCAGGAAATAAAGGTTGAGTGGAAGAGGCTGTGTATGGTGAACTGGGAATTGAATAAGGGCTGTACAAAAGACCCAAAGGATCTGGAGAGAAAGATTTTGAAGAGGTTTGTGAGGACAACTCTTCTTTCTTTCTTTTAAGATCTTTTTCAAGTTGGTCAACCTGGGCTTTCAAGTTTAAAATTTTCATTTCTTTCATTTGAATGCTATTTAATGTGCCTTTGTTACTGATAATTTGCATAAGTTCCTGGTGATTCATCTCTATCTGCCTTTGTAATTCTACATGAACTACTGCCATTCGTTTTTCAAAGGCCTAGAACTTTTTTTCTGCTAAATTCATATATTCAGCAACTCCATCAATCTTTTCTTCAATAAGCTTCAGTTTTTAATTTTAAGCATAAGCATTATGTGTCTGCCAGTTGACTACTGCTTCAGCCGGAGTAGTTTGTCTAGGTCTGCCATCTGCATCAACAATGTTTGATTCCAGGATAAAAGGCTGCATGGTAATTTGATTTTTTGTTTCTTTGGTTAAAGGAGGAAAGTCTGTGGGTTGGAACATACAGATTTGGGGTAAAGACTTTGGCTTTTGAATCTCGACTGAATTTTCTTTTCTTATGCATTTCAAAGCTTGTTTGTAACATGGGAGAGGAGTTGACTTAGGTTTCGGCTGAGAATGAGGTATTTGAGGCTTGCAAGGTTCAGGAGGAATATTTTGAGTAGCTGGTGATTTGTACCAAGTAGGAGGAGAACATGCAAGATAATCATATTTTCCTGAAGGTTGTCCTAGAGTGCAGATACTTGAATCGAGAACATGATACAAGATAATCATATTTTCCTGAAGGTTGTCCTAGAGTGCAGATACTTGAATCTCCATCTTTATATCTTCTTCTGAATTCCTTTTCACTATATTTTCCTAGAGATTTCTTCTTTTTCTTTTTCTTTTTCTTCTCATCATCATCAAAGTAGGATTCAGCATAACAATAATCACAATCACAGTAATCAAAATAACAGTGACCATCACGCTTAAAAGCATAGATTAGTCTTCCAGAATTATCAAAAGAGGCTACAAGAATGTTATCTTCTGGATCCTAAGGATTGATCATGAACTGTGTATTGAAAACTGTAGGAGTCTCTTATTTTCGCCTAAAGATCGTATCAACTGATCCATCAGATCTTTTGATATGCATTGGGTCTGTACCTTGAATTGGCTCTACTATCTCATGCAACTTCTCATAATTGGTGATTCATTTTTCTGGGAATAATTTTAACAAATCATTCCTAGAAAGTTGTTTACGAGTGTGGATACACGTGGGAGTATTATGAGAGTCTGCTTTTATGAACAAAACATCATTTTGGACACAGGGTAGTGACAGGTTGATAGCATGGTTTTGGAGATGGTAGACAATTTGGTAGTGAAGGGTGGCTACTTTGGCTGTGGAAATTTGTTCAGCACCAAGGATCTGGAGTTGGACTTTTAAAGCCATGAGCGATGACATGGATGCTGGTGGTGGTGCTACGTGGTTTTGCAAAACGCATAAGAGACAAAGAAGAAAAGGAGAAAGGAAAAGGGGAGGGAAGGAAAGAAAGAGGGGGAAGGAAATTTTGGTTTTTATATATGAATTTAAAAAAAATGAGAAAAAGACAAAATAATATTTTTAATTTAAATATTTACTTTTCTAATTAAATTCAACATAAAATATTAAAATATATTAAATACCCTAAATTAACACTATTCACAAATAATAATAATAATAATAATAATAATAATAATAATATTATTATTATTATTATTATTATTATTAAATAATATATAACCACAAATTTAAGCTTTAAAACTCAATTTAATATTAAAATCATAATATAATAAAAAAAATAATAACACTTGTATTTAATTTAATTGTACAAAATAATCATAATATAACAATTTAATAAAGTATTTATTAATACTACAAATTTTAAAATTAATTTAATAATTTATAAAACTTGAGTTATAACAAAAATCTAATAAATTTAATGAGGAAAGCGAATTATTTTTTTCCATATACAAAATTTAAATTCACAATCTTACTTAAACAATTCAAATTTTTTGCCTCTTGAATTAATATATTTTAGTCACCATGTAATGTTTTAAAGAGATATAGATCGTAACAAAATTAGTAATCGATACAAATATATAAAAGTTAGAGTATAAATTTGCCACTGACTTTTTTTTTTTGGCCTTAAAAGTATTCACGTTGTTCGTGAGGCTAACTGCGCTGCGGATTTCTTGGCAGAACATGCCAGGAGTTTCAGTCTTGGATGTCACAAACTTATTTAGGCATGTGCTTTTACTTGTGTGAAATGTTTAACCATGCAGCACCACAAAGAAAAATAAACCAACTTCGCTTTCCGAAAAAAATTTCTCTCAAAGCCGTGTTTCATGCATTTTTCATTGTACACACCTTTCTCTACCTATACATCGAATTCAACCCTGATTTCTGGCTCAATCCTATTAAAAAATTTAATATTGTTAGATATGTGCCAGCCCTTTGAAATCATCATATATCAAATATTGTTATACCAAAAAAATGTCTGATTATTATTTTTTAGCAATTATTTTTAGTATTCGATAATAATAAAAATTTCAATTAATTTAAATAAAATCTGATAAATTTCATAAGGAATGCGAATTATTTTTTTTCCATATTTAAGAGTTAAATTCAAAATCTTATTTAAATAATTCAAAATTTTCACCACTTAAATGAATATATTTTAATATCTCATATTTTTTAATTGTAGTTGATTGTATGTATTTATTGAATTTTTATATTCTAAATATTTTAATTTTTAATTTAAATAGCTTAATTTCTTATTGATTTTTTAAAAAGTTTGAAGAGCTATTTAAAACTAATTTAATTATATTCTTTTAAAAAAATTGTTTTATTAATAATTTTTTTTGTTATTTTCGGTGGGTTTTTTTTTTATTGTTTTTAGTTGTTGTTTTGGTTGTTATTTTGTTATTTTCATGCTGTTTGTTGTATATAATTTTTGAAAACCATATTGATTTTGTTTAAAATAAGTGTAAACAATTTTAGAATTATGTGATATTGTTTATTAATGAAGTTGTGATTTTAAAACTATTTATTATTGTTGATTTATATAAAATTGTATAACATATTTAGATGTTTGTCAATAGAAAAAGGTAAATTGATATATGTATGAGTTACATACGTAGAATCTATTTCATTTCTGAGTTTAATCTTTGATGTTACTGTAAGTGTTGATTTTTGTAGTTTGATGAAGAAATCTGTTGCAGATCTAGTTGTTGTTTGATGTAGATGAAAAAAAGTTGAAGTTGAGGTTGAGTTTGAAATTTTGATTGACTGAAAAAGAGAAAAAGAAAAAAAATTTGATAGATTGAAAAAAAATTAAAGAGAAAAAGAGGAAGGTGAGTGTTTAAAGGAGAAGGAAAAAAAATGAAAAAAAAAGGGTAAAAAAGCATAATTGAGGCATTATTTATTGAAAAGTTAGTTTTCAAATAATAAAAAATTTACAATAGCTTTTTGATAAGTTGTTTAGCTTTTGGATATTTTTTTCACATTTCTAACCAAATAAATATGTCAACTTTCCTTTTTGGACCAAATCAGTAAAACATTTAAGTGCAACATTTAGCATGTAAAATGCACAAGAAAAAAAAAAAAGAAAATAAGCATTGAGTGGTTGGGTTTTTTATTTTTAATATAGTGGAGGCAACAAGATTCAGCATGCGTCTTTATGTTTGACAACCATGACAATGTGTGGACTCAGGGCTCACTGAGAAATATAACTTGTGCTTTTAGCTCATATTGGAGATGGAGTCGCCATTTGGATCATAAGATTCAGGGCACACTTTACAACAACTAGATCTCACGAAGAGCTTCCAGCAGCCGTTGTTAGAGATTGAGCTTGAAAATTGGGTATGCGCTTTTGAATGCCCATTCAACCTTATAATTGGTCTCCATTTGTGTTTCATGTTTTATCAGTTTTAAATATTTAATTATTTATTTTAGTTACATACAAATGGAATTTCCACCAAGCAAAATTCCAATTTTATTATTAAGCTCAAATTTGCACATTAGTCCAGTTTCAAGCCCATTATGTCTGCACACAACAACAACATGAATAACATAAAATAAAATAAAGTAAAAGTACACATACAAAGAAGTGGGGGAGAAGAAAAGAGTTACATCCCCTTAATCATGCAAATAAAAATAAATAGACAAAATTAAAGATAAACTAAAGCAAAATAAACACACAAAGAATAGGGGAGGAGAAAGGAATTACACCCTTAAACACAAAATGAGTAAAAATAAATCTAAAAGAGATCTTTTAAAATTGGGATAGTGATTTGGTGATTATCAATCACCCTAATCATTCCTGAAAAAACAAAATTATTAACTTCCCACAAATAACAATAAAACCTACAAAAAAAACCACAAAATTAATCTCACGAAAATAAAGTAAAACACAAATATCAACAAAAGATAAATTAAGCAAATAAAAATTAATTTATAAATAAATATTGAGATAATAAAATGAGGTAAAAGAATAAATATGCACAAAACATAAATAAAATCAAGATTAAAATAGATATAACTTAAAATATGTATAAAAAATGTAAAAAAAAAATTAATGGATTGCACTTTAAATTTTGAAGAAATTATTCTAAATCTAAGGGAATTACATGACATAGAAGCATATTTGCCTTGTAATTTCATAAATTAAAAAAGTAAAATTAACATCTAATACTTAAATAAAATACAAAAAAAAAAAAAAGCTAAAATAAAACTAAAACAAACAGGACAGAAAAAATGTTAATTCGATACCCTAAGTGATCCAACGTCGCCTTAATCCAAAGAGGTAATGCCTCTATAGTAAGGCGTCGCCCAAAAACCAATCAAAGCAAGAACACAACACAATCTTTTCTTACATAATCAGATGCACACTCAAATGATTATTCATAATTTTTGTACATTCAAACTAACTACACATGCACTATGTCATAACATCAAAATTCAGAGGTAATAAGTCACTTAAACCGAATGGGTTATTCATTCAAATTACATAACCAATATGAACAAAGAATCTTATTGTTTAAATGAGTTTGATTTTTAAAAATGTTTAGCCCTCAGAGATTGAATATTGTTGTACTACCTTTAGAATGCATTTTAAATATTTAATTATTAATTTTAATTACATAAACATGGAATTTCCAACAAGCAAAATTCCAATTTTATTATTAAGCCCAAATTTGCACATTAATCCAATTTCATGCCCATTAGGTCTACACAAAATAGCAACATGAATAACATAAAATAAAATACACATAAAATAAAATAAAGTAAAAATATTCATACAAAGAAGTGGGGGAGGAGAAAAGAGTTACATCCCCTTAATCATGCAAGTAAAAATAAATAGATAAAAATAAAGATAAAATAAAGAAAAATAAACACACTAAGAATGGAAGGAGAGAAAGGAATTACACCCTTAAACACAAAATAAATAAATTGCAAAATAAATAAAAATAAATCTAAAAGAGGTCTTCTAAAATTGAGATAGTGATTTGGTGATTATCAATCACCTTAATCATTCCTAAAAAAAAATTATTAACTTCCCACAAATAACAATAAAACCTACAAAAAGAAAACTACAAAATTAATCTTAGGAAAATAAAGTAAAACACAAACATCAATAAAAGATAAATTAAGCAAATAAACATTTAATTTATAAATAAATATTAAGATAATAAAATGAGGTAAAAGAATAAATATGCACAAAGCATAAATTAAATCAAGATTAAAGTAGATATAAACTTAACATATGTATAAAAAATGTAAAAAATATTAATGTATTGCACTTTAAATTTTGAAGAAATTATTCTAAATCTAAGGGAATTACATGACACATAAGCATATTTGCATTGTAATTTCAGAAATTAAAAAAAAATAGAAATAACATCTAAGACTTAAATAAAATGTAAAAAAAAATAAAAAAACTAAAACTAAAACAAATAGGACAAAAAAGATGTAGATGAGGCATCACCCTAAGTAATTCAACGTCACCTTAAGCCAACGAGGCAATGCCTCTATAATAAGGTGTCCTTTGAAAACTAGTCAGAGCAGGAACAAAACATAATCTTTTTCTTATATAATTAGATGCACTCGAATGATTATTCATAATTTTTCTACATTCGAACTAACTAGCACATTCTCATAACATCAAAATTCATATGTAATAATTCACTTAAACCAAATGGGATTATTCCTTCAAATTACATAACTAATATGAACAAAGAATCTTATTGTTTAAATGATTTTGATTTTTAAACATGTTTAGCCCTCAGAGATTGAATTCTAATGTAGCACTATTAGAATGCAAAGATAGTCTCCTTCCTCTTGAAATTGGACTTTAAAGACCCTTCCTTTCTTAATGTCACCTCTTTTGCTTTCTGTGCTTTCATTTCTTTCCACAACTTTCAAAGCAACTAGCCTCCTCCCCCCTCTTGCTTTTTCCTAAAAAAAAGTTTGTCAAAAAGTTCCTTTTCTCTGTCCTCTCTCCTCCCTTTTAATTCCCTCCAACCCTCATTTAATTCTTATTCAAGAATTTATAACTCCTCCATTTTGTTAAAAACATCCCAATTAATGCTGGAGCATGTTGGGATGTTCAGGGGCATTAACTTAGGCATTTTAAGAGCAATTAATGCTCTTTTTTTAAAAAAATAAAATACTACTAGTGAGGCAACGCACCTCTATAAAGAGGCATAACCTCATCAACTAGGGCTGAGAAAACCTCATTATAGGTTTTGTGGACTTTTGGCCTAATTTAAGCCTATTTCCCTCATTTGAGCATTTAGTCTATTTTTAGGGAAATTTAGGGCCTTCTGTCCCTTTTTAATAGAGTTTGGGGCCAGGCCTTGCATTCAATGCTTATTAATTCTCATCATTGGACTTTTATCGTAGGCTGATCAAACCGAGTGTCCATAGTTTGCCCCTTATTTTTTTAAAAAACCGAATTCATATAATCAAATATTTTCAAAAAAATTAACTTGCATAAAAATTAAAAGGTTACATCTACTCTCCATATTCATTGGAGAAGTAAATTCTTTAAATTTTATGCCATCAGCCTGGAGGTACAACTCGAGAGGTCACTTTCTTGAGCTTTATGCCATCAGCCTCGAGGTACAACCCGAGAGGTCATTTTCTCAATCTTCGTGCAGTCAACCTTGGGATATAACCCGAGAGGTTTTTTTTTATTTCTATTCCATATTTCTCTTTAAATCCTATTTTAAAAAAATTCTTCTATTTTTCTTTCTCTTTTCCTTCTTTTTCTATAAAAAAAAACCTTTTTATTTTATTTTATTTACTTTTCCTTTTCTTTCTTTCTTTCTTTTCTTTTATTCTCTTTTTCTCGCTTTTTTTTTTATTTTTGAAAATAGACGATGCCTAGACCCCTAATCTTCCTAAGTGGGATCTCATAACACCTCTTATACAACTTTTTCGAACTCTCAGATTCTCTATAGGAGGCACCATCCCTCTGACTATAGATTTAGGCTCTCATATCTATATATTGGCTTTCAAGGAGATTAGTACCTGAAACAACCAATTATTTCTATAAAATAGCATCAGGTTAGAATTGATAGGTGTTTATTTATCATCTAGGATTAGTAATAAGACTGATTTAGGTTGAAAATCTTAAAAACATTATAAAATTGGGTGTTGTTCTATGCCACATAGAGGTGTCACCTCACCATTGAGGTAATTACCTCTTCAATGAGGCCTTACCTCTTTGACTAAGGCCCTAGCCTTAACAAGCTAATACAAAGGCATCGCCTAATCTTATTGAGTAATCACCTCTTCATATTAAGGCATTACCTCTTTAATGAGGTGTCGCCTCTTGGACAGAGTACTGAACATCCTTTTTTTAATTTTTAAGAAAATTTCATCAATATTCAACTTTCATGTTTATCTTGCAGCATGACACATACACATCAAAGGTGTTGAGAATTTCAATGATGCTCAAGCTTATTATGATGAGCTTATAGATGACATTAAATACCATATTCAAGATACTATATTTAAAGGCTTCATTCTTGCTCTCCTAAATACTTAGGGATGGACAAATTACCAATCTTTTCATGCTTTGATGAAGAGGTGGTTTGATACTACACATACATTCCACCTCTCATTTAGAGAATTCACTTTGGATCCCGTCTCCTTTACTATTGTTATTGGCATTGCATGCGTAGAAGATGTCATCCTTCTTGGCATAAGCCTTCACTAAATGACATCAGATTGAGTGGCTTATATTAAGTGCTTCCTTGGCATGGTCCTAAACATGAAAGAGACGTATATTATGAAGATCAACTCCATTTTAAATTGTTACACTCATGCTAGAGTTAAGGCTGGCACTACAACTTGTGAGATTGATTAGGTGGGTAGTGAGAGCATTCTTGGTTTACCTACTAGGCACCACCCTCTTTACTAACATTACTAGTTCCAATGACCTAATATTCCTGATGCCACTACAGGCCTTAGATCATGTGGCTTCTTATGATTAGGGTAGCTATGCTCTTGCTTATTTGTATAAGGGCATGGATAAGGTAGTTTGAGGGGCTCAATAATGATATAGCTTTTAGCATGCTTTTATGGTACTTCTTGCTTCTTCTCTTTTAATTTATTAATTACTATGACTATTTACTAACAATTCCTTTTGCCAAGTCTGGGCTTTAAAGCTTAAATTGATTCGTAGGATAGTTTGTGTTAGAGATGTTCCTTTCCATACTTTAGAAAGATGGGGTTGTAGCCATAATATGAAGAGAGATTTAGCCCACATGCACATCCATCACGAGTGGCTAAACACGCTAACCTATAATGAGGTACCTACAAAATACAAAGTTATTGTTAATAGCATACAATCAAAAGACTTATTCCTACTTACCTGTTTTATATTTCCATAGCTATGTTCAGATTTATGGGGCTATAGGTTAGATGGATGCAACCATGGTTCACTTAAGACCGTTGTCCTTGAGGAGAGTACTTCTTTATATACCTGATTACCGAGCTTGGTATCTCCTTTAGCGGATCATTTTGTGGCATTAGGGTGCTTGAGCAAGATGCATCCCCAAGTCCCCTCCTAGGAGCATATTTTTGACATATAAGCTAGAGGGCAATGAGGTAAACTAGGATCTTATAGGAGAATCGGCTAATGATCACACAATGAGGTGTAAGAGTTAATATATAAACTTCATTCAGGCCCATTTTTTTATTGATAATACATTTGTCTATTGCTTCTACTTCTTAGGTAAGTATCAAATTTTATATATTCAACTATAATTATCATGTTTTGACTTAATCTTCCATTTTCAAATGGTGACCATAGGACTTACATTTTGAGCTAGACCTCCTGTATAGGAGAGACCTCTTTAGTGTCCTCACCCTAATCAGAGTGGCATAGGCACTTTAGCTAGAGTATAACATGCTATAGCCCCCTCTAGTTCTATCTTCTGGATAGTATTTGGCCATTTTACTCATTCACCCAACTTATTGGCTTACTGTTAGGTACCTTTAGGAGAGTTATCTTGTTAGTTTTTTACTTTAGATGAGAGTCTAACACCAGCATGTACTTCTGACAACACTACACTTATAAGTGCTTTTTTTATCAGCTTATTGGATTAGCTTAACAAGACATTAGTACTAACATTTCATTAATCATACAAATCCCTTTGAAGTAGGGAGAGTACATGTATAGGTTGATTAAGGCTTAGTGGCATTACCTAATGATTGTCACACAGTACTAGAGGGTAAGGAAACTTCCTATTTTTATATATATGCATGCTTATATGATTACTTACCTTAGTTTATGTTTGTATAGGACTAGGATAAGGTTAACTAGGCTAGGATCACTACTCTTCAGTGCTAGGTTGCTCTTCTCCAGGTTAACAATGCTGATAATGGTGCCAGAGGTAGTGGAGACGATGATGGAGATGATGCTAAGGCCACTAATCCAAAGGCTTCTTAAACTAGGATCAGATCTTTTTTTCACTATTATAATGTTCCTGATTTTACTGTTTTGACTTTATACCTCATTTTGGAATATTTATGCTTTATTTTGACTGAATATTCTGGAGTTTATATTTGTTTCAACCAAGAATTTTAACAAGAACTTTAATCACACAAATCCCCTTTTTATAATTGAACTTTTCATTTGAAGAGCAATTAATCTTAACAAAATAGAAAAAATAATATGTCCCCTTGTCATGACCCAAATTGGGAAGTCATGACCGCCGTTAGAGAACGAGAATTCTTTTGAATCCAAAACCCAAAGCAAGCCTTAAAAATAAAAACATACAGAAATTTAATATAAGAATATCAAAGAATTTAAAACTTAAAATAATATTAAAGGAAATCTTATATCATATATTAAAATATAATAATACAATATCCTTCAAATACAAATCTCCATTATAAAATACTACTAAATACTACAACACTCGAGCACCACTACTGTAACTTCTAGAATATGAATAAAAGTTCATATATAAAAATTACATAATCTAGCTGGGGCAGAAGAAGACCAACGAGAGGGTCTACTTTTAAGGTATGACGAAGTATAATGTCTTGAAAAAAATATTGAGGGGGGTCAAACCTTACTGAGTGAATTATTATTATTATATATATAAATGCACTATAAAATGCATGCATTCAGACATTAGCATAATAATATATTTGTATTTGTATAATATAATATACATGCATTTCATACACATACCAAAATTACTTTTTTAATACAATAATAAATATAGGAAAATTTTTAGGTGGAGGATCAGAGTGGAACCCTAAATAGTTTGTAGCCTCGATCATATAATCCATAACTCCAAATATTTATTTATCCAATTTAAGGTAGTAGACAGGTTCCGAGTACACTAGGTCAACCGAGGATCCATAATCTCACAATTGACATGACTAGCCCCGAGTACACTAGGTCAATTGAGGATTTGTAGCCACCATTTCCAACAACCATTAATCTTAATATTCAATTCATAATCAAAATAATAAGATTCTCAGCCTAAAATCTACCGTACTGTCACGCAATAGTCCTAGCATCACCCATTAGGTGGCATGTTCTACAACTGTCCTTCAAATCATACTTATAATTATTAAAAAAATAATGAAATGTGTAATTAAAACATAGTAGCATCCATTCATCAAACAATGTACTATTTATATACCAAATATATGCAAAATATAAATATAAGCATTTAAATAAATAATTCATATTTAAATTCACATTATTTAAATAAGGGATGCTCATAAAATATTTATTCTACGTGCAATGCATATATATAATAATAACTCATAGTACTACTGTGCTCCGCTATTCTGGTTTGACTAGTCCAGTCTAGTTGACCTAGCTCACGATACAACTAAAGAAAAATAATAATCTTATTATTAGAATAAAATTCCTAATTTAATAACTCTAAAATTTCTAAGAATGACTCAATCTAAACACAAATCGACCCAAATTTCAAAATTAGACTTGGACCAGTTGTCATGTTTTATGAAAAATCTATCAAAAATTTGACAAAATTTTCCTTATAAAACGGACATCTTTCTACTAAAAGTAGAGCAAATCCTACACAGAAAAATCACTTCTATAACACATAAGTTCAACTGTTTGGGTTGGGCCCCCGAACTACTCATAATGCCCAACCAAGCCTCAACAATCCTCAAATGTATATATAAAACAAAATAATTATAATTTTGAATAATTCACCCAAAAATCATAAAAAATCTATATAAAAATATAATAACTTCTCAAATCACCAAAATGTCTCATAAAAATATTAAAACCCTTTACTTTCCAACTAAATAATAAAATTCTACCTTTTAAATAATATTTGCTAATAAGATTCATAAATGGAATAAAATTTCCATTTTACAATTAAATTAGCATAGATTGCAAATAATTATTAAAATCACTATTTAACATTATAAAAATAATAAAAGATCCATTTTACTTAAAAATAATAAATAAATTTATTATTTACATATTATTCCAAAATTATCACAAATTAACTAATAAATGGGAAATATTATTAAAAATTACTTTTCATATTTTTATTAATCCATAAATATTTTAAAACAAAATAATTACCAACAATTTCAATTAAAATCAAATAATTTGCTAACTTCCAAAAATACATATGTAGACATAAACTATCAAAATTCAATCAAATACCACAATAAATAAACTAATAATAAATACCACTAATTCATCCAAAATTATAAAAATATCATTTAAATATCAAAATCAACTTTTTTAATTAATAAAAGCATCAAAAATATTTATTTTAAAAATTCAATAATAAAATTTCAAATATAAGCAAATAATATTAATTAAACCCATTCTTTTAAATTTTCTAAATTAAATATCATTTAATTATCGATAATCAATTAAATTATTAAATTATCTAATTTAAACAATTAAAAATTCATTTAAGTTCAAAATTAATAATTAAAATTATGATTCAGATATAATTTCAGAAATTAATATTAATTAGCTAAAAATAGTAATTAATTTATAAAAAAATTTTTAATACCAACTATTATTCAAAAATTATCTAAAACACAATAATTACTAATAATTTTGATTAAAATATAAAATTTACTCCTTTATATTAATTTCTTCAAAAATTCTATTTTTTTTACATAAATATTAACAAATTTTGTAATAAAAATTTGGCACGTAATTTAAGTAAACTTCCTTTATGAAACTTACTCTAAATAATACATAGAATTTAATTAAAATAAGAAAATTTTCGGACTTGGGACTGTGTGAACAGTAATCGAACCCAAAAATACGTATTTTTAAAAATAATTTCAAAAAATAAATAAAAATAATATTTAGGTAGATCTTAGCTTAAAAATCAATTTATCTAACTACCACATCTCCATATAAAATTAAATTCAATAAGAAAAATCAAATTAAACATATTGACATAAAAAAAAATTGAGTTTTCGGAGTCCTTACCAGTGATTTACTCGAAACTAACTACGTATTATCGAAACTTGTAGTGTGAGCTTTGAAATGAGCCCAAGCTCAATTGGTTTCCTAGTTGGCGACCTGACTGCACTGTTCACACAGTGATGTCCTGCACTACTGCTGCTACAGTGTTGTTGCTGCTCAGACTAATGGCGGTGATGTAGGGCTAATTGCGCTGCAAATGGTGGCATGGTGGTGGTTGGGTGGTGGTTCGATTGTAGAGAAGAAAGAAAGAAAGAAAGAAAGAAAATAAGAAGAAAAAAGACAGGGGATTACATGCAGGTTTTTTTTTTAATTTAAATAAGAAAAAGACAAAATAGTGTAAAATAATATTTTAAATTTTAAATGTTTATTTTCTAATTAAATCAACCATAAAATATTAAAATACACTAATTTAACACTATTTATAATTACTAATAATAATAATATTATTATTAAATAATTAAATAAAAATAATATATAACAATAAATTAAATTTTTAAATCTCAATTTAATATTAATACCATAATAAAATAAAATAAATACCAACACTAGAATTTAATTAAATTACATAAATAATCATATTATATAAATTTAATAAAATATTTATTAACACTATATATCTCAGAAATTAATTTAATAATTTATAAAATATCGAGTTATAACAATCTTCCCTCTTTATAAAAATTCACCCTCGAATTTTCAGAATAAAAGAAAGGAATACAAGAAATCATCGAGGAAAAAGATAAGGGTACATTGTTTGCATCTCAGCTTTTGTCTCCCACATATACTCTTTTGAGTTGTTGTTGCTTCACAATACTTTGATCATCGAGATCTATTTTAAATGTAGCTAATGAACTTGAAAATCCACAATCGCTATTGTTTCTTCCTTGTACGTCAAATCTTCATTTACTTTCACACTTTGAGGCTATAACATGTGTAAAGGGTCTAGAATATACTTCCTCAGCATTAAGATATAGAACACTAGATGCACTTGTGACATACTCTTAGGCAAAGCCAACCGATACGTAACCATGCCAACTCTCTCTAGAATCTCGAACGGTCCAATATATCTCGGTGCTAATTTTCCCTTGTTGCCAAATCTCATCACACCTTTCATTGGTGACACCTTCAGAAATACGTAATCCCCAACCTGAAACTCAACATCTCTATGCTTCGAATCCGCATAGCTCTTCTTTCTACTAGTTCCTGTTCCTAATCTTCTCCTAATCAAAGTAACTTTCTTAACTGCATCCTGGATAATCTTAGGTCTAGTAAGCTGTCTTTCTCCCACTTCATTTTAATATAAAGGGGATCTACACTTTCTCCTTTACAAAGCCTCATACGGTGCCATTTTAATACTATTGTGGTAGCTGTTATTGTAAGGAAACTCTACCAATGGTAGGTGATCATCCCAACTACCTCTAAGATCCATCACACACATTCTCAATATATCCTTAAGTGTTTGGATCATTCTCTCAGTCTGACAATCTGTATGAGGGTGAAAAGTAGTACTGAAGTCAAGTCTAATGCCTATAGCTTTTTGTAATTTATGCTAAAATTGAGAGGTGAACATAGAACCTCTATCAGATACGATGGACACAGGTACTCCATTTAGGCATATAATATGCTTAACATATAGCTTGGTTAACTTGGCTATATAAAAAGTAGCTTTAACTAGTAGGAAGTGAGATGATTTGGTTAACCTATCCATAATTACCCAGATGGAATCATATCCATCCTTTGAACGAGGTAACCCTACCACAAAATCCATAGCAACTCTCTCCCATTTCCACTCAAGAATAGGAAGAGGCTAAAGCTTCCTAGAAGGCTTCTAATGTCTAGCTTTCACCTGCTGACAAGTCAAGCACTTAGTAATAAAATCAGTTACATCCTTCTTCATACCATCCCATTAGTACAGATCCTTAATGTTATGGTACATCTTTATAACACCTGGATGTATGCTATAAGCTGCAAAATGTGCTTCTTCTAAGATCTCCTCTCTTAGATTATCCACATCAGGCATATATAGTTTTCCACTGATCCATAAAACACCTTCATTATCTAATGTAAAATTAGTGAATTTTCCTGCTCACACAATCTCCTTAAGCTCAACCAAAACAGGATCTCGGCTTTGAGCTACCTTGATTCTATTCCTCAGTATTGATTTAACTCTAAACTATGACAACAATCCTCCTGATCTACTCATCTTCATCATTAACCCCTGATCCATTCATTGGTGCAACTCTTGGATCAAAGGTCTCCTCTCCACACTAATGTGAGTAAGACTAACTGAGGATTTTCTACTCAAGGCATCTACTACCACATTAGCCTTGCTAGGATGATAAAGAATATTACAGTCATAATCCTTTAGGAGTTCCAACCATCTCCTTTGTCTTAAGTTTAGATCCCTCTACTGAAAAATGCACTTCAAGCTCTTATAATATGTGAAGATCTTATAAGTTACTTCATATAAGTAGTGTCTCCAGATCTTGAGAGCAAAGCTCACTGCTGCCATCTCTAGGTCATGAATTGGATAATTCTATTCATACTTCTTCAAATGCCTATAAGCATATGCAACCACCCTACCATTCCATATTAACACACAACCTAGACTAACTTTGGAGGCATCATAATAAACAGTGAACTTGTCTTCTCTATTTGGCAAAGTTAGCACTAAAGTTGTGGTCCTTTAACAGTTAAAAATAGTTCTTACAAGCATTTAACCACTTAAACTTTATATTCTTCTGAGTTAGGTGGGTCATAGGTGCTGCAATTCTTAAGAAATCTTGAATGAATCTCCTATAATACCTAGCTAAACCCAAAAAACTCTAAATCTCAGTAACTGTCGTTAGTCTAGGCCACTCAAATACTACTTCAATCTTCTGTGAATAAACCTGGATACCATCTTTAGTCACCATGTGAACAAGAAATGCTACACTTTTAGTTTAGAGATCACACTTTAAGAATTTTGCATAAAGTTGATGTTCTCTCAATGTTTGAAGTACTCTCCTCAAGTGATATACATGTTCCTCCTTACTCTTCGAATACAATAGTATATCATCAATGAAGACTACCATAAACTGATCCACATAGGGTCTGAATACCTTGTTCATTAGATCCATGAAAGCAGCTGGGGCATTAGTTAATCAAATGACATTGCCAGAAGCTCTTCGTGGCCATATCTAGTATGAAATGCCATTTTAGGAACATCGGCTTCTTTGATTTGTAACTGATGAAAGCCTAATCTCAAATCAATCTTGGAAAAGAATTGTGCATCCTAAAGAGAAGTGTTGGGTCTGATAAAACCCTTGTCCAACAACTCTTGCAATTGCTTCTTTAATTTCTTCAACTCTGCAGAAGTCATTTTATAAGATGACATCGAAATAGGAGCTGTGCCTAGGACCACATCTATATAGAATTTGATCTTTTTGTGAGGTAGTAAACCTGGCAACTCATTAAGAAAGATATCTGGGAACTCACAAGCTATAAGGACATCTAAAACAAAAGTCATCTCCATTGTAGTGTCTCTGATTAGTGCTAAATATCCCTAAAAACCTTTCCTTAACATCTTCTTAGTAGTGATAGCGGAGATTAGATTCTGAGGTGCGAAACTCTTATCACCCACAAACTTAAATTCTTCATCATTCATAATTATAAAAATCACCTCTTTACTCCAATAATCAACAACGACATATTGTTAAGACAACTCATCCATTCTAAGAATTATAACAAAATCCATTCTAAAAAACACGTTAAGTCAATTACACCCAAAAGGAATGAATTTGTAAATAACTCTCTAAATTTTAGTCCTAAAATTGGAGGCTAATATACTAAAATTAATCCCATAACATATAGTTCTACTAGACTCCACTTATACAATATCATATCCACAACATTACGTGACAGATTAAAGAGTTCATTGGTATTCGTCTTAACTGACCACTTTTCTCTTACTCTATGCAATAGTTGCCATGTGTAATTATCCCTACTTGAAGGTGGATGGAAGTATCTTAAAAATCACTCTTTAAACTTCAACCATGTCATAGTAGTCACATAAAGCTAATTTGACTACATGCACTAATCTTATGCTGCAGTAAAAAATGACAACTTCATAATTAAGAGTACAAAGTGTTGTGTCCGTATTAAACATCTTCTTATTCCTTTATAAAAGCATATTAAAAAAAATTATCATGCTTGGTTAAGTTGTATCAAGCCCTTATTAACCCTGGCTATCCTAGCCACAAATGCTACAAGTTTGAGTTCAAAGGTTGCCTGTACCTCTTATAATAATTACTTTAGCCTTTAAGTTATAGTTTCCTTTGACCTACCCCTATACTAGATAGGTGTAGTAAGGACTGAAAATGGAATCACAACTTCAAATTGAAAGGATTGCTTATTAATATATATTGTCTCTATGGTAAAAGCATTTTGCATTTGCCTAATTTAAAAAGATAAAAAAATCAACAATGGTCGAAGGTATTGGCACTGCACACCGTGGAACTCCTGGTGCATAGGCAGCATCATCAAAACCCTAAGCTAGAAGCTCCTTATTTTGTTGTTCCTACTGGTTACGACAACCACCAAGGCCTTTAGATTCACCTCTTACGCTACGTCTAGCTAGGTGCACATATGGTAGAACCTTATCCTTAAAAGACTCATTGACATCAATCTCATCGACCGATGGAAGACTTTCACTTGCCACAAATGGAAAAGAATAAAAGCAAAACATATAATTCAGACAACAAACAAACACCCTAATGGTTATGTGGAATTTTAAAAAGCAACAAAGACTTTTCAAATATATAGTTGAACCTAATTTACTGCAGTAGTTTCAAAGAAAACACAACTCTACTAACCTAGATCCACAACACTAAACCTAGGCTCTGATACCAACTTTCTTATTACCCAAACCAGGGAGTCATGACTAGGGCTACGGAATAGGAATTCATTCAAATCTGTAACCTACAGTAAGCCTTAAAAATAAAAACATGTGGAAATTTAATATAAGAATATCAAAAAATTTAAAATTTAAAATAATATTAAAGGAAATATCATATCATATATTAAAATATAATACAATATCCTTCAAATACAAATTTTCATTATAAAACAATACTAAACACTACAACACTCGAGCACCACTACTGTAGCTTCTAGAATATGAACAAAAGTTCATATATAAAAATTATATAATCTAGCAGGGGTTGAAGAAGACTGATGAAAGGGTCTACTATGAAGTAGAATGTCCTAAAAAGATATTGAGGGGATCAAACCTCATTAAGTGAACTATTATTATATATATACATGCACTATAAAATGTAGGCATTTAGGCATCAGTATAATATAATATACATGCATTTCATACACATGCCAAAATCACCTTTTCAATACAATAATAAATATAGGAAAATTTTTAAGTGGAGGATCGGAGTGGAACCCTACATAGTCTTGCAACCTCGATCATATAACCAATAGCCAACCAGTTTATCTATAACCTAAAATATTTATTTATCTAACTCAAGGTAGTAAACCGACCCCGAGTACACTAAGTCAATTAAGGATCTGAAATCTCACTACCGACATGACTGGCCTTGAGTACACGAGGTCAATCGAGGATTCGTAGCTACCCTTTCTAATAACCATTAATCTCAACATTCAATTCATAATCAAAATAATCAGATTCTTAGCCTAAAATCTATTGTACTATCATATAACAGTCCTAGCAAAGCCCAATAGGTGGCACATTCTACAACTATACTCTAAATCATACTTATAAATATTGAAATTAATAATGAAATGCATAATTAAAAACATAGTAGCATCCATTCATTAAACGATATATCGTTTATATACCAAATATATATATATATATATATATAATATAAATATAAGCATTTAAATAAATAATTCATATTTAAATTCACATTATTTAAATCATGGATGCTCACAAAATATTTATTCTATGTGCAATGCTGTCATGACCCAAAACAGGGGCCATGATCGGCGCTAGGGAACGAAAATTCTTTCGAATCTAGAACCCGTATCAAGCCTTAAAATAAAATAAAGACATGCAATAATAATAACATAATTAACATATTTTACAACAGAAGCAAATCATAAATAGGATAAAATAAATATCCACCAATGAATTTAAATAAACAATTCATCTCATATATAAATAATCTTTTAATACAAATTCCAGTTCTAATCTTTAAAATACATAACTCACACACATATAATACATAAACCCATAACTCTTTACAACTAATGTAGTGTCTAGATTATAAAATAAAGCTCAGATAAGTAGTTTACATAGTGAAGCTAGGGTGGAAGAAATCCGGCATATGGGTCTGCTACTAAGGTCTGAAGATGATGACTCTCTTGAAAAATAGTCAACAAAGGGGAGTCAGACCTCACTGAGTGAATTGTTATAATATATATACATGCATACTAAATGAAAATGCACACAATCAATAGTATATATAATAAATAAATAAATATATATATATATATATATATATATATATATATATATATATATATATATACAAGCAAATACACACAAATGCAACAAAATCATTTTATATATTTTGAAAATAACATCCGTTTATGAAGGATCAAATAGAACCCTAGAAAATCGCAACCTTAAAACATTGTTAGACAACACTCTAGGCATACAGGCTCACTTATTCCAAATAAATTCACTTGTTCCATTTGGACAGTAGACTAGCCCCGAGACACTAAGTCAACCGAGCTCCAGCAATCTGACTGTTAGTGTGATTAGCCCCGAGACACTTGGTCAATCGAGCTCCAACAATCACACTCCCAAATCACATCATACATCAATAAATCAATCTAATCAATATCCACAAATAGGGTAGTAGTTTAACTTAAATTCTATCATCGTACCGGTATGTACTTGGTCTTAGTGCTGCCCACTAGGTAGCATGCTCTGTTGATATCCTTCATTTATAATATAAAACATTCATTCATAAATAAATGATGCATGTAATTGAATAAAATAGCAACATAAGATATATACATACTAGAAATATACCAAAAATAAACCAGGTATATTTTGAGTATATATATGTTAAATAAATTCAATTTAATCATAAAATAAACAAGAAATAAACTATGAATAAACCTAAAAACATTTTAAGTATAAATCATTAATAAAACATGCATATGGTTTAAAATATACTGAAAATATACCTAAGTAATACTTAAATCATTTATGTATACTTTACTAAAATAAACCATGCATTCCTAAAACATGCACCTTAAACACATATATATAAAATAACAACCCATTATTATTGCACTCCTCGAGATGGGTCCGACGGGCCTGATATACTAGGCCTCGGTCTCGGTGCAACTAAACAAATAAATGACAATAGGAAATTGGAATAATTCTAACAGAAATTTTTAGAAACTCAATCTAGAATACTAGACACAAAATTAGACTAAGAATTTGACCGGACATCATGTTTTATGAGAATTCTACCAAAAATCTGGCAGAAGCTCTCCTGTAAAATGGACATCTCTCTACTCAAAGAGTAGAGTCAGTCCTGCAAAGAAATACACTTTGAAATAACACAATTCACAACCCCTCGATCGGACACCAAACTATAATTCACCAACTGAGGTCCACAATTCATAGAATAATTACAAAAATACTGAAAATACCAAAAATACCAAAAATACCAAAATACCCTTCAATACTCAAAATATAGCAAATTTAAATATTCAAACGCTAAAAATATTTATTTAACTGATAAATACAAAAAAACCCTAATTTTAATAAAATATTATTAAAAATCGATAATTCTCAATAAATTCATAAATATTGAACAAAATACATTTTATGTATTCAATTTTATTTTAAATTTTTAGAAAATCAGTTTGATAATGTGTTCTGCTATAAAATAAAGTTTTAATTTATAAGGTTTTATCTTTCTTTTCTTAAGGCTTACTATGGGTTTCGGGGGCCTTACGCCTACCCATTCCTTAGTGCCGATCACGTGCTCTCAGGTTCAGGTCATGACAAAGTTGGTAGCAGAGCATAAGTTCTATTAATTGTCTACATTTGTCTTTCTATGTAACTGCTGCAACAATAGGGTTGATAATTGTCTTTGAGATATTCTTGTTTCTAATTCCACGTTGCATTAAATACTCTTGCCTTGTTTTGAATTCAATTTTCCTTTCCTTTTTCAGAATAAGGCGTGTGCATACCGACCCCGATGTTGATCCGACCCTTAGACTTAATGAGCAGTCTGTGAACGATGAGGCTCCCTCTCCTGCTCCATGTCGTAGGGGCAGAGGTCGAGCCAGGGTAGCTGCAGCTGAGATTCCTGATCAGCAGCCAGTCGAGCTTGAAGCCCCAACCGTTGACCCCATAACCTTTGCAACTGGACTGGCAGGGATTAATCAGGGTCTTGCAGTATTAAATCAGGTGATGCCCCTTGTACAGCAGATGCTACAGCAGAGGAATCAGGGGATGACAGATACTGAGGCAACACTTCTTTACTCCCGGATTGGTAGAGTTTCTTTTGACGGTATGGGTGATGCCTTAGACTTCATTAATGCTATTGAGGCATGTACCAGGACGGGACACACAGATTATCAATAGATAATGATTATGGAGTTGTCAGTTTAAGTGGTAACTCAAGACTGGTTTATGCAGTCGATTCAGCCATTTATGCATGAGTTGACTTGGCCAGAGTTTAAGGACCGCTTCTTGAGATTTTTCTATCCTCCAGCCACCAGAGATGCCTACAGGTGGTAGTTGCTCCACATCACTAGAGGGGATAGGTCAATGGAGGACTACACTAGGGAGTTTAATAGGCTGTCCCAACATGCAGAGGATATCAGGAGGGACCCTTACAGAGTAGTAGAGCTGTATATTACTGGTTTGGGACCTGCTTTTATTGGTATGAGTATCGAGAACCGTACCCTAGAGAGTGTGATTGAGGAGACCCATTTGATTGAGAGGCGACATATTCACCAGGGCACCATGATAGATTCCTATATAGTTGGTGATAGTGGATATGGTGCAACTCCTAGATATCAGCAGCTAGCATTTCACATTGGTAGTTCGAGTCAGCAAGCTGCGGGTAGTTCACAGCAGGGTGGTAGGAGGTCTAAGGCTCACCGAGTTGGTCGCCATAGTTATGCCACAAACATGAGAAGTGGTAGGGGTCATAGATTCAATACTGGAGTTAACAGCAGTAGTAGTGGGCATAGCTCCAGACAGAGTAGTTCTGGGTGTGGGGCCAATGCATGTGTGAGTTGTGGATGATTTCATCAGGGCCCATGTCATTTATTATTGGGCGGTTATTTTAGATGTGGACAGGTTGGTCATCTTGCCAGAGCTTGTCCTCACTCAGGATATCAGCCACAGTATGCTCAGGGTTCATCTTTATCAGTGGCTCAGCCCTACTATCCGATGCCCCAGCAGTATAGAGCACCAGTACAGCCACAGTAGAGACCACCATAACTTATGGGTCAACAGGGTCGAGGTTTAGTTGGTAGGCCTAGTGGTCATGGGTTTGTGCATCCCTCGACATCTCAGCAGGTAGGTCATGGCCAAGCTCGAGTGTTCACTTTGACACCACAGGACACTCAGACTTCTAATGCAGTGGTAGCAGGTATTCTCTCAGTCTGTGCATGTGATGCTAGAGTATTGTTTGACCCCGGTGCTTTGCATTCATTCATTTCTCCTGTGTTCACTTTGAGAATCAAGTGGCAGCCTTCTAGGTTGTCCTTTCCTCTATCTGTGTCGACTCCTCTTAGTGATGAGTTGGAGACAGATATTTTCTTTCCTTCGTGTTCGGTGTTGGTTGATGGTAGAGAATTATTGGTGGACTTGGTGTTGCTTGATGTGTTGGAATTTGACATCATTTTGGGTATGGATTGGTTGTCGAGGTATTATGCTTCTGTGAATTGTCAAGAGAAAGAAGTGGTGTTCAGAATTCCAAATGAAGAAAAATTTTTTTTTAAAGGAGAAAAGAGCTCTATGCCTCGTAATCTCAGTTTTCCATTACAACTTAGAAGATGCTTAGAAGGGGTTGTCAGGGTTACTTGGCAGTGGTAAGGGATGTTGATTAAGAGAATGGGGCAATTGAACAGGTGCCAGTGGTGTGTGAATTTCTGGATGTCTTTCCTGAAGAATTACCAGGATTACCACTAGACAGAGAGATAGAGTTCTATATCGATGTCATACCTGGTACAAATCCTATTTCTATACCACCCTACAGAATGGCACCAGCTGAATTACAGGAGCTGAAGGAGCAATTACAAGAGTTACTTGATAAGGGTTTCATAAGACCCAGTACATCGCCTTGGGGTGCTCCGGTGTTGTTTATGAAGAAGAAGGATGGTAGCCTTCGACTCTGTATTGTTTATAAGCAGTTGAATAAGGTCACCATCAAGAACAAATATCCACTTCTAAGGATCGATGACCTGTTTGATCAGCTTCAAGGTGCTACATGCTTCTTTAAGATAGACTTGAGATCTGGGTATCACCAGTTGAGGATCAGAAGAGGTGATGAGCCCAAGACAGCATTTCGGATGAGATATGGCCATTATGAGTTCTTAGTAATGTCCTGTGGGTTGACTAATGCTCCAGTAGCCTTGATGAATCGGGTATTTAGGCCATACTTAGATCGATTTGTAATAGTCTTCATTGATGATATCTTGGTTTATTCCAAGAGTGAAGCTGAAAATGTTATGCATCTGAGAAGGGTGCTTCAGACTTTAAGGGACCACAAGATGTATGCCAAGTTTTTGAAGTGTGAGTTCTGGTTGAATCAAGTGGCATTTTTAGGCCACATGATTTCTAAGGATGGCATACAAGTGGACCTTAAGAAGATAAAAGCCATTACTGAGTAGCCGAGGCCAACTACAGTTAGAGAAGTATGGAGTTTCCTGGGTCTAGCTGGCTATTACAAGAGATTTATGAAGGACTTCTCTAAAATTGCCACATCTTTGATAAGGTTGACCCAGAAGAGTGCTAAGTTTGTGTGGACAGACAAATATGAAGAGCACTTCCAGTTATTAAAAGACTTATTAATGTCAGCTCTAATTCTAACTTTGCCTTATGGAAATGAAGGATATACAGTGTATTGTGATGCTTCCAGAGTAGGATTGGGCTATGTGTTAATGCAAAATGGCCAAGTAATTGCTTATGCTTTAAGGCAGTTGAAGAAGCACGAGCAAAACTATCCTACTCATGACTTGAAGATGGCAGCCATTGTGTTTGCTTTGAAAATATGGAGGCATTACTTGTATGGGGTGACATGTGAGATATACACTGATCACAAGAGCTTGAAGTATATCTTCCAGTAGAGGGACTTGAATCTGAGGCAGAGAAGATGGATGGAACTTCTTAAAGATTATGATTGTTCCATTTTATACCATCCAGGTAAGGCGAATGTTGTTGCTGATGCTTTGAGTAGAAAGTCAGCAGGCAGTCTTGCCCACATCAACACAAAAAGGAGGTCCATTATTAAAGAGTTACACGGGTTGATTGATCAAGGGTTGCAGATGAAAGTTACTTGAAAGTGCCTTTTAGCTCAATTCAGGGTATGATCAGTATACTTGGATCGAGTTAAGGTAGCTCAGAGTAGAGACCCACAGTTGCAGAGGATTATGTATGAAGTGCAACAAGGGTAGTCAAGAGACTTTATGGTTGACAGAGAAGATGTGTTACGGTTGGGCTTTAGGATTTGTGTGTCGGATGTTGACGACTTGAGGAAGGAAATTATGGAAGAAGCACAATTTTCTGCTTATAGTATTCATCCAGGTTCTACCAAGATGTATCATGACTTGAAAGATACATATTGGTGGAATGGAATGAAGAGGGACATTGCATAGTTTATGTCTAGATGTCTGACTTGTCAGCAAATGAAGCTTGAACACTAGAGACCCTTGGGATTGTTGCAGCCTATGCCAATTCCTGAATGGAAATGGGACATGATAGCTATGGACTTTGTGTCTAGGCTCCCTTGGACTACTGGAGGTTATGATGCAATTTGGGTGATTGTTGATAGGCTAACTAAGTCTACACACTTTCTACCAATAAAGAAGACGTACTCTACTGATAGACTGGCGAGACTTTATGTCAATAGGATTGTTTGCTTACATGGAGTACCAATGAGTATAGTGTTAGAAAGAGGAGCCACATTCATCTTAGTCTTTTGGCAAGAGTTACACAAGGCCTTAGGTACCATATTGGATTTCAGTATGGCCTTCCACCCTCAGACAGATGGTCAGTCAGAGAGGACCATCCAGACGTTAGAAGATATGATGAGGATGTGTGTAATGGACTTTGGAGGACAGTGGGATTCGCACTTGCCACTGATTGAGTTTGCCTATAATAATAGCTATCACGCTAGCATTGAAATGGCTCCATATGAGGCACTGCATGGTAGGAAGTGTAGATCACCTTTATGTTGGGAGATTGGTGAAAGACAATTAACGGGACCAGAGTTGGTGCAAGTGACTTCAGAGAAGGTTCCTATTATACAATAGAGATTGAAAATAGCCTTCAGCAGACAGAAGAGCTACGTTGACCCTAGGAGGAAGGATGTATCCTTTATGGTTGGAGACATGGTGTTCCTAAAGGTATCTCTAATGAAAGGAGTTATGAGAATTGGCAAGAAGGGTAAGCTAGCTCCTAGATTCATTGGACAGTTTGAGATTCGATCTAGAGTGGGTGATGTGGCATATAGGCTGGTGTTGCCACCCGAACTGTTGAGAATCCATCATGTATTTCATGTGTCTATACTGAGGAAATACATTCCTGATCCATCTCATGTGTTGCAACCTCAAACTGTAGAGCTTAGTGATGATCTAACATGTGAGGAGTACCCAGTAGCGATTGTGGATCGCCAAATCTGACAGTTACGGATTGAGGAGATACCGATGGTGAAGGTGCTATGGAGTAACCATTATGTTGAGGATTGCACTTGGGAAACTTAAGCTGAGATGTGAGTTTCTTTCTCGTATCTCTTTCCCTCTTAGCCTTATAGTTCTTCTTTTCTTTCTTTTCTTGAATTTGGGGACAAATTCATATAAGGAGGGGAGACTATAATACCCTACGTTTTAATCAAATAAAGTAATTTTGAAATTGAGTTGTTAATAAATACTTTTAGATTATATTATATAATTATTAATTATTTTGCTATCTAATGGAGATATTTTTATGTTAATATTATTTGAGGATTATTAATTCATATGAGTGTTATTTCATTATTATTTAAAAATGACATATATTATTATTATTATTATTATTATAATTATTATTATTCTTTTAAAACTACATGAACTTCATGGTTATTTTATGTGTGTTACTAAGTACATATTGTTGGGTTCCGTGATGCAAACACAGCGGAAAAATTAAAATTTTATCACGTTCCCAAGCCAGGATCCATGTAATTCGACTAATAGATTAAATCTAGGGTTTTTAATCATCTTACCAAAACGTAGAAGAGGCAAGATTCTCTGGAAGGATGAGAGGAGGTTCACACCGGTGACACCTTACCTCAAGCTTTTTGGCTTGGTTGTTCGGATCAAGACATCTCCAAAAGGATGCATCCTCTATAGGTATCCACACGAACAGCCCTTCACAAAATGAATTTGAGTGTGTGTGCTAGCAACCTCTTGACTGTCTCACAAATCAAGAACAATAAGAAAAACTCTGTCTTTGTTTTCTAAGAGGAAAGAAAACAAATTTGGAGGCAAAAACAAGTGTGTGAAACCCTAGAGAATATAGCATATTTATAGACTCCAAGTTAGGGTTTCACTTACCAATAACCTTTTGGTAATTTTCCATTTATTATATTCTGATTTTGTTTAAAAACAAATCAAAAATAATATCTTATTTATTTATTTAAAATAACATTTATCTTAAATAAATAAATAAATAAAACACTTTAATTATTTATTTCCACAGAGTTTATTTTGGGCTTATTAAACCCATATCCGTTTTGGGCTTATTCTAAGTGTGTGACCCTGTAGGTTCACATAACATTTGCAGTGGGCCTAAATCTCTATTTAGGCCTACAAGTCATAAGTGGCCTCTAGCAAGACATTATGACTACCCAAGTCATGTGAAGTCAATAATCTGACATAACCTAATTACAGTGAATTTTATTGTCCCTTTATCACATGATATCTTAATTGAACATAAGGCATAGAATGTCATCCTTATATAGTTCAATATTATGACTTGATTCCAAGTAGACTGAAAATGATAACTCTTTATCAATTCATTTCAGCATGGCCATGCATTTTCATTCAGTCTATCTCATCAAGGGGCCTTTAGATATCTTTCTCATATTAATGAGGGATAAATTCCTTCTAAATCACTCACATTCCTCACATAACTAATTTTATATCCAACAACATTCTTTTAATCATCCGGTTAAAGACAATGTTAGAATGTGTCAAAACATAAAATAGCTATGTAGAAATCCATGATGATTTCAAGGTCAAAGGACCGAAATAAAATTACTGTGATAAGAAATACTTATGATAATAATCTATGTAGTATTTTCATTGTGGGTCAATCCAGTACATGATCTCTCATCATGTACCTATGAGTTGACTTAATATCTCATATTTATGATTAGTAAAACATAACCATCAGTCAACATCATACTAGCCTTAATACTTTAATATTCATATAATGAATAAATGGCTAGGGATAATTAGAATAGAACTCTTATTTTAATCTAAGGGTTTTACTATCAAGTCACATACTTGATGGCCTTAGTAAGAATTAACCATTCATGTAATTATCATAAAATCAAATGATAATATAATACCTCTTTATTAATAAAATAAGAAATTCAATACATAATCACAAATGATTGACCTAGTGCATATCACTAACACATATATGTATATATATATATGTGTACATGTGTATGTATATAAGTAGGGTTTAATTATTAATTTATATATGTGTGTGTGTGTGTGTGTGTGTGTGTGTATGTGTGTGTATATATATATATATATATATATATATATACAAACAAAACACTAAAACCACCATCACCAACCCTCCCTCACTCTGTTCGGCACCCTCATCATTTCTCTTCTCCCTGTGCCGCTCCCTCACTGTCGGAGACTCCATCACCGCCATGCCAGAGCTTCCAGGAGTGGTGGTGTTATTGCTGTTCTTCTTCTTCTTCTTCCCTTCTCGCCTGGTAGCCAACTGCCCTTCCTCACGTGACAGTTGCTCTTCCAACTCCGTCCACTTCCAGTTCCCCACCTCTTGTGCTGCCTCCCAGCTGCGACCTACTACTCCTTCTTCCCCATTCTTTTCAGTGGCAACAAGCTTCCCTTCCCCTGCCCTTCAAGCTTGACAGTAAGTGATGCTCACCAATCTCTTTCTTCCTTCATTGATCCGGTTAGTCTTTGTAGTTTTCTTTAGCTATTTGAGGTTGTTTAGTATTTTAGGAGGTTGAATCTTGATTTTGGATTAATTTGGTGAGTTATGTGATTTTTCAGAATTTTATTTGAATTTTTGTGTGATTTTTATTTGATAATTAGTTGGTTAAGTGGGTGTTAATTGAGATTAAGTAGTTATTAGGTTAATTAATGTTAATTATCTGTAATGTATTGATTTTTTATTTAAGATTTTAGGAATTTTTTTTGTTAATTATAAACTTTTTTCTTTTGTAAATTTTGAGTATTCAATTAATATTTTTATTAATATTGAAATTTATTGTTAAAAGAAAATTATGAAATTTTGATAATTGATACTATTATTAAATGTTATTAATTTTAAAATTTTAGTTTTTGTGACTTTTATACTTATTTTTATAAATATATTTAGTTTATATCAAATGTAAAGTAATTAGGTTAAATTATATTTTAGAAGAAATTAGTAGCTATTTATATGTTTTTAGTTATATTACGAAGTTAATGTTGAGAAAAATAATTTTTAGATAATTATATAATTTTTTTAAGGAATTTTTTTAGGGTCATTCACTATTTTAGACTAATTAACACAATTATTGTTTTCAAATAATATATTAGGTATTATTTTTAGTATTATGTGAAATTTGAATATTTTGGGTACTCAATTATGAACTTGATAGTAAATATATTTGTTGTGGAGATTTATTCATAAGAGTAATTAAATTTAGGTTATAATTAAACTTTGATAATGAAGTGTAAATTGAGTATTTAATTGTTGAATAATGGAGATTATATATACTTTTAGTATATATGTATGTGTAATATGTATTTTTGGGGAAATAAATGATTTAATTTCTTGGTGTTTTGTTGGGTTGTGATCTTAGTCGGGACTAAGTGTAGTTTTGGAAGCTTGATTCGAGTGTGAATGTCTGTGAATATTAGAAGTGCATTTTCTATGCAGGTTTGGCTCTACCTTTGATAAAGAGATGTCCGTTTTATAGAGGAAACTCTGCCAAAATTTTGGTAAATTTTCTCATAAAACGTGATATTCGTCATAAATTTTATCGTTAATTAGGCTTTATCCTGTCTATCAAGTCTTGTCCAGTCTTCCTCGAGTCAGCCTGGAATTTCACTATTTTGTTGATTTTCAATTTTTATTTCATAGTCATGTTTTAAAATTGATCTGTTAATTTCTTTTCTAGAGAATATTGGAGCAGAAGCCGTGAGATTGAGGCAGACGCGCGGTCGTCAGCCCTCTCATTCATCTTGTAAGTCGATAATATGATCTGTGCATGTGTTTTATTTAAAGATGCATGCGCTCATCTTTTTATGTTAATATTATATGATTTATTTAATTTAATGCTACTATTTAAGGTTTAAAATGCATTTTATTTATTTAAAAATCGATTTTGAGAAATTTTGGTAGAACGGGCTACCTGGTGGGCTTCACCAGGGCCGTGTGCACATGGTAGAGATTGAGAGGTGGATCTGAATTATATATGACTGGTGAATGTTAAACTGGGACGGGTGCCGCGGTGGAAGCCTATGCTCTCAAGGACCGCCAATGATTGGAAGGTTAATGATGGACTGGGATGGGTGCCTCGGTTGATGCCCTAGCTCTCAAGGACTGCCAGTGCCATATATTTGGATTAAGTGAATGATTGCGACTTGGTGCCTCGATTGATGCCTTTGCTCTCGGGGACCGGTAGTCTAACTGGAATAAGTGGGCTCGGTTGGTCAATTAGAACTTTGGGTTTAGGGTTCTACCAAGATTTTTTTTCAAAAGCTATATCTATACATTATAAATTATTTTCACTATAACTATTTGGTTTTCAAACCGTACAACTCTTTTTATTGACTTGCTCAGTGAGGTATGATTCCCCTCAATTTCTTTTTTTTAGGAGCTTGGGAGTTCAACCTCAGACTACCTCCACGCCGGATTTCTTCATCACCGGCCATTTTATGTAGGTCATTGTAAGCTGTACTGTTGTAATATTCTAGAAAGTTGCAGTAGTAATTGTATTATAATTGTATGACTTAAGTATATTTATGTATTTTATTGATATGGACCACATTTATGTATAATGATTTAAGTTCGATTTATAATATGACACTGGAGAATATTTTATTTATGTATTCAATTCTGTTTTAAATTTTTAAAAAAATCAGTTTGATAATGTGTTCTACTATAAAATAAAGTTTTAATTTGTAAGGTTTTATCTTTCTTTTCTTAAGGCTTACTACGGGTTTCGGGGGCCTTACGCCTACCCATTCCCTAGTGTCGATCACGTGATCTCGGGTTCAGGTCGTGACAAAAGTTTACTCATTTATAATAATTTCTCCAAAAATTCTATTTTTTACATAAACATTCAAAAATTCATAATAAAAAAGTTGGTATGTAATTTAAATAAACTTCCTTCATGAAACTTGATTTAAATAATATATAGAATTTAATAAAAAAAAAGAAAATGTTTGGACTCGGGACTATATGAACAGTACCAAACCCGAAAATACATATTTTTTAAATAATTTCAAAAAAATAAATAATTTCAAAAAATAATATTTAGGTAGATGTTAGCTCAAATATCAATTTATCCAACTACCACATCTCCAAATAAAATTAAATTCAATAAGAAAAATCAAATTAAACATATTGATGTAAAAAAAAAAATAAGTTTTTGAAGTCCTTACCGGTCAATTTACTTGAAATTAACTATGTATTATCGAAACTTATAGCATGAGCTTCGACACGATACCAAACTCGATTGGTTTCCTCATCGGCGATCGGACTACATTGTTCACACAGTACTATCCTGCACTGCTATTGGTGCTGCTTGGACTGATGATGGCGAGGTGGGGCTGACGGCACTACAAATGGTGGAGTGGTGGTGGTTCGGTTGCAGAGAAGAAAGAAAGAATGAAAGAAAGAAAATAAGAAGAAAAAGGGAGGGGATTATATGTTGCACATTTTTTTTTGAATTTTTTTTAAATAAGTAAAAGACAAAATAATGTAAAGTAATATTTTAAATTTTAAATATTTATTTTTCTAATTAATTTCACCATAAAATATTAAAATATTTAAAATACACTTATTTAACACTATTCATAATTATTAATACTAATATTATTAAATAAATAAATAATATATAACAATAAATTAAAATTTTAAATCTTGATTTAATATTAACACCATAATAAAATAAATAAATACCAATACTAGAATTTAATTAAATTACACAAAATAATCATAATATACAAATTTAATAAAATATTTATTAATACTACATATCTCAGAAATTAATTTAATAATTTATAAAATATTGGGTTATAACGCCCCTGCTAGTTGAAGATGTGTTACCTCAGCACTAAGGCATTGCCTCAATGTGAAGAGGCAATAGCCAATCACCTTTTAAGGTTAAGGCGTCGCCTGATTGGTGAGGCGACACTTTAGAGCCTCTTTCCAATATGTATTTTCTTTTGAAAACCCTAATTTTTCTTATAAATACCTCAAACAACCACTTTCTTTTGTTCCCTAAAACCTTCAATTATGTAGTTTATCACAATAAAAACATAAAAAATGATAGAAAATAGTCCCAACCAATTGTGATTTATGTTAAGAAGTTTGGATGGAGACACATGGGTGAAGTTGGAAACACTTTATTTGTCTATTTTTTAACCTTACATGCTAGGATAATTAATTTTCCTTTCTTACACAGCGTAGCTCAATTTTGGGATCCTAGCAAACATGTCTTGTGGTTCAAATAGTTTTGAAATATGCCCTTTGCCCAAGGAATTTAAGGCTATTTTAGGTTATCAAAAGACTCTGCTTACCAGATTATGGTTCCTTAGGTTGGGACGTACCCTAGATTTACATTCTATTCAAAATCAATTGGCTTGGCTATTTAATCTTTATCCCAATCATCTCTTCACCATATTTTTAGGATAGAGATTTTGATGGAATTTTTTTGACTGTTGCCACTGCTACAAATCATAGAGAAGTTACTGGCCCCGAATGATTGCTCTTTACTTGTATACTCAATTCCTGTTTATCTCTCATTTTAGTAACTATGACTTCCAAGTTCTCCACTTTCGATAAAGTAGAATCGAGACTCAACCCATTACCACTTATCCTAGTGGAAACTATCATTGGGTTGGACAACTTTTTAGAAACTAGGTGATTCTTTAGTAGCCAATTACTATTGGAGGTTAGCCTCTTCCTTTTCCTTTTCCTTCTTTCTTTTCAGTATTATTATCTTTTTCTTTTTTTTTAGGCTTAGTTTTAAAAGAAATTGAAACTACTTGAGCCTCCTAGAGACATCTCTCATTATAGGGCAAAGCATTATCATACTAGAAGACTGTAATAGATGCCAGAGGATGTCAAAAATTGGTTGGCCATATTTCTTGACATTGAAGTCCAATGGATGTGTTCAGGGTGGAGAGTGAATCATAACCATTCTAACTTACACATATTATGTTCCTACAGTAAGACTAGGTTTTACCACCTACTATAATCCTACCTGTTTCTATTGCCAATATGGGATGAAGTAGCCAATTATAGGGCCAATACATGAATTTGAGCCAGGGCCCCTTACTTAGAATTTCCTAGAAATTTTAGTTAGAACTTGGCCTTGTAAAATCATTCAACAAAACATTATCTACCATGTAGATCTATTTACTGATGACCAGTACAAGGCGTGGATTCAACTTCAACAAAAAAAAATAAAGATGAGTTTATAAAGGACAAGAAGACCAGAGAACTTTGTTCATCAAGTGTTTAAGGTGCTCAATAGAAGAAAAGAAAAAGAAATTAGTTCGTGAAACATAGTCCATATTTGCTTTTTGCTTGCTATGATTTCCTTTTGGTTAGTCAATTTGTAATAAGCATTTTATGCAACATTTAATAGTAATAAAACCATTTCATTTAATTTAAGAACAAATGACTATACATTTCACTTTTGACATAAATCCTGTCGTTAGATGACTTGTCCTTGAAAATTTTTCAACTAACTATTTTTCCCTCTCTCTCTCCTTTTATATGTCCTTAATTTTTACTTGGGCAACCCTTTTCAAGGTTTTCAACCTAATAAGACCTCTATTTTATTATTTTTTATTTTTGTTTGTCTTTACTTTTTGCCTAAACAACCTTTTTTTAGGTTTTCTCCCTAGCGAGCCATTACATAAAGTACTTTTTAAGCTTATCCAGATTAATAGGCTTTTAGAACTCATTTTCTTCTAGATCAGATAGAATAGCAACACCCTTAGAAAATAGCTTTTTCTCCAGATAAGGACTTTCCCAATGCGACTTAAACTCCCCTCGCATATCAATTATAATCGGTTTGGTAAGCTTTAGTACTAAATCTTCTTCTTTAATTTTTCCTAGATTAACCTTCTTATTATAAGCCTAGGCTATCCTCTTTTGATATAACTATGAGTGGTATATGGCTTTTATTCTCTTTTTATCTAACAACATCAACTAAGCCAATATGCTCTCCACCCACTAATACTTATGAATTTTGGACTTCAGTAAAACCTTTAATGACTAAATCTACACTTCCATCAATAATACAACTTCACACCTAAATCCCAAGGAATACAGAGTGACCCTAGTCGATGTTTTAGTAGTCGTCACATATCCCCACTATGCAAATTGTAGATAATCCACCTAATCCCTATAATTTTCCATCATTTTAGCTAGAATCCTCTTCACATTTTTATTTGTAGCTTCAACTGCACCATTTGCATGTAGACTACACAGAGAAAATATATGGTGTTCAATTTTTTACCCTTTTAACAAGGGGGTTGTTTCTGCTCGAAACTAAACACTATTATCAATGACAGAATGATAGGGCAACCCATATCTGTAGATTTTGTTCCTTTCAATAAACCTTGCCATCTGTTTTAAATCGACATTAGCGTATGATCTTGCTTTTACCCATTTAGAGAAATAATCAATGGCCACCACAATATAATAGTGACCATTTAATGCTTTCAGTCTTATCTCCTATATGATATCAATTCCCCAAATTGTAAATAGCCAAAGCAAAGTCATTCCTTAATGTTCCATGGAAGGAAAATGATTAAAATCACGATATGCTTGGCAATTATGACACTTCTTCACAAATTTTACACAATCTATTTCCATTGTTAGCCAGAAGTAACCCTAACGTGCTATTTTCTTTCTTAAGACTACCTTATTCATTACAGCCCACATACTCCTTCATGGATTGCTTCCATGAGCTTTTGAGTTTCATTTTTACCCACACATCTCAAATGCACCCCAGTTAGATTCTCTTATACAACATCCCATTATGGCTTATGAATTGTTATGATAACATTCTCAGAGACATCCTTTCTTGCTTATCAGCATCTTTAGGAAATTGACCTATTTCCAAATACTATTATGGATAATGAAATTATAGCTTCTTAATGGTATCAACTAGTATCACCCTTATCTTTTGATAATAAGGTTTTAGGATTTCACTAAAATAAGGGGCTTGATTCTTATTTCTTCCCACCTTCCAACATTGAAGCTAAAGTAGTTAATGCATCAACCACTAGATTTTCTTCTCATGGAAAATGAATGAACTTGCATTGAGTAAAAGATAGTAAAATAATAACTAAGTAATTCTTGTACAACCGCAGCATATCTTCCTTCACTTCTCATTCCTTTGAAGCTTGCTTTATTATAGTATAGAGTCTTTATAGACTATAATCTCTTCTGACCCCACACATCACAATGCTTCAGAACTAAAGATGCAAGCTTCATAATCATCTTGATTTTTCATAACCTTAAATTCTAATCTTTTAGCCATTGCGATCATTTCCCCCTTTGGAATTATAAGAATTACATCAATACCTGCTCCTTTTTTGTTACCTATACCATTAAAGTGCATACTCTAACCCTGGATCTCTATTGCCCCCAAGTGCTCATTTGAAAATTCTACCTCTTCTTATTGTTCATCATTTACTAGATTTTGAGCCAAGAAGTCTATTACTGCTTTTCCTTTTACAACTTTCTTTCAGTAAGTAGGATCAACCACTTAGCCAATTTCCTAGTGAGTGATGGAGTCTATTGAAGGTATCTAAGGGGATTATGTTTGGAGATTTCTTGAACTTAATATGATTGAAAATAGTATCGAAGCTTCTTAGTGGCCCATATCACAGCTAAACATATATTCTCAACTAGATTGTAGTTAGCTTCATAGAGTAGGAATTTCTTACTCAAATAGTACACTGCATGTTTGTATGTTCCTTCCCCTTTTTGAACTAACATTTCCCCAACTGCTTCCTTTTCAATAGCCAAATAAAGAATCATAGGCTTTCCTAGTCTCTACAGTTGTAATACTAGAGGATTTATTAAATAATTCTTTATGGTCTCAAAAGCTTGCTAACACCTATCACCGTAGACTATGGGGTGATCTTCCTTAGAAGTTTGAAAATTAGCTCACAAATAGAGGTCAATTTAGCTATGAACTTGTTAATATATTGTAACCATTCGATAATCCCCCCACTTCTTTCTCAATCTTTAGTGCAAGCATCTTGCTAATTGCTTTAATCTTATTCTGATCCACCTTGAACCCCCTATGAATGATTATATACTCTAATAGTTTCCCTAAAGTTACTCTGAACACACACTTTTTTAGATTCAGTCTAAGATTATACCTTTCTACCCTAACCAGAAGCTTATCTAGAGCCTCAAAATGTCCATCTTGAGTTAAAGATTTTACCATCATGTCATCCACATGTACTTCTATCTCATTATGGATCATATTGTGTAGCCGAGTTATGGCCATCCTTTGATAAGTAACTCTTGCATTCTTTAACCCAAAAGGTATGACCAAATAATAATAAATAGCTCATTTAATGGTGAAGGACATTTTTAGTTTATCAATTAATGCCATCATGATATGATTGTATCCCAAAAAGCAATCCATAAAGAAGTACATAACACTTGAAGATGCATTATCAACTAATGTGTCAATATAAGGTAAGGGAAAATCATCCTTCGGGCAAGCCTTATTCAAATCCCTATAATCCGCACACATCCTAACACTTCCATCTTTCTTAGGGACTGAAAATATGTTGGTTAGCCATCGGGTGTCCGCTATTGCTTCCAAGAACTTTTCTTTCAACTGCTTTTCAACTTCCTGCTTAATTAAGAGCAACCATTCTAGTCTTAATCTCCTCTTATTTTGTTTTATTAGTGTAGTGTGAGGATATGTAGAAATTCTATATTCTGAAATCTCTCTATCAATTCCAAGCATATCCTCATAACCTTAAGCATATACTTTCTATCTTTTTATTAATATTTCTTTTATTTTTCTCTTTCTTCAGGAGTTAAATTAAAGGTAATCAATTTATTCTGAGCATTATCATTCATGCCTAAATTGAATGATTTAGTTTGCATATAATTAATGTCAAATATATACAAGAAATGATCATCATTATTAGAATAACCATTATGAAACACATCACACAAGTAAGTAAAGTCGAATTTCATTGCATCAACTTTAGGAAAAAAATTGTTTAGTATTAAACAAGTTTGCAAGAGAAACATCAAATTTTTCATAAAAATATTAACAATGAAGTTATGGATGAACATCTCAAAATTTGTCTCCTCTTTCTGACCATCAACATCCTTCAGCTCCATAGCAGCAATATGCTCCTTAGATTCTTGACCCATTACCAATTCTTCCATTGTTATCTTCTTAGCAGTAGGTTTCTTACCCCATTCACATATTTAGCAAATATCTCAAATCATGGAACCAGTTTTCCAACCATCATCAAAGGTTCAGAAGTCCCCATGTATGGATAACTAGTGCCTTCTTTCACAAACCTTTCCTATAGTGCCCTTTTTTTAGTTCCATCTTTATTGTCTTCTTCAGAATCTTCAGCCCTATAATACCCTATTCCATACTTCATAATTGGCACTTTCTGTACCACAAACTTTGATAGTCCATTATGATTCTTCCCCAATCCCAAACTAGGTATAAATTTCATATTTCTCATTATACTCATGAATTTCTCATCAAGTTCATCCTTATACAACACACAAACCTCAAAGTTGGGACTTATAGGAATTTCCTTTGGATTCAGCTTTAGTGCAACAATAACAGCCTCAGTTTTTGCTAAAATAGTTTCCATAGCTCTCTTTAAATCCTATTTTCAAAAATGTCTTCTATTTTTCTTTCTTTTTTCCTTCTTTTTTTAAAAAACATCTTTCTATTTTATTTCCTTTTCCTTTTCTTTCTTTCTTTTCTTTTATTCTCCTTTTCTTATGGTTTTTTCATTTTAAAAAATGGATGATGCCCAGATCCCTAATATTCCTGAGTGGGATCCCATTACACCTTTTATATATCTTTTTTGGACTCTCAAATTCTTTGTGGGAGAAACCATCCCTCTGATTGTAGATTTAGGCTCTCATATTTATGCATTGGCTTTTGAGGAGATTAGTACTTGAATCAACCAATTATTTATGCAAAATAGCATCCAGTTAGAATTGATAAGTGTTTATTTATCATTTAGGATTAGTAATAAGACTGATTTAGGTTGAAAATTTTAAAAAAATTATAAATTAAGTGTTGTTCTATGCCACACAGAGGCATTGGCTCACCATTAAGGTGATTGCCTCTTTAATGAGGTGTCACCTCTTTGACTAAGGCATTAGCCTTAACAAGCTGATACAAAGGCATTGCCTAATCTCATTGAGTCATCACCTCTTCACATTAAGGTGTCACCTCTTCAATGAGGTGTTACCTCTTAGACAGAGAGAACATCCTTTTTTCAATTTTTAAGAAAATTACATCCATATTCAACTTCTATGTTTATCTTACAGCATAACACATACACATTCAAAGGTGCTAGGAATTTCAGTGGTGCTCAAGCTTATTATGATGAGCTTATAAATGACATTAAAGACCATATACTAGATTTAAAGACTTCATTCTTACTCTCCTAGATACTCAGGGATGGACCAATTACTAGTCTCTTCATTCTTTGATGGAGAGGTGGTTTGATACTACACATACATTCCACCTCTTATTTAGAGAATTCACTTTGGATCTTGTCTCCTTTGCTGTTGTTATTGATCATGCATGTGTAGGAGATTTCATCCCTCTTAGCGCAAGGCTTCATTGAATGACACCAAATTGAGTGGCCTATATTGAGCTCCTCCTTAGCATGGTCCCAAACATGAAAAAGACTTATATTGTGAATATTGACTCCATTTGAAATTGTTACACTCATGCTAGAGTTGAGGCTAGCACCATAACTCATGAGATTGATCAAGTGGGTGGTGAGAGCTTTTTTAGTTTACCTACTGGGCACCACTCTCTTTACTAACATTGTTAATTCTAATTACTTGATATTCCTGATGCCATTACAGGGCTTGGATCAAGTGGCTTCTTATGATAAGGGTAGTTGTGCTCTTGCCTATTTGTATAAGGGCATGGACAAGGTAGTTCAAAGGGTTTAACAATTATGTGGTTTTTGGCATGCTTTTATGGTACTTCTTGCTTCTTCTCTTTTAACTTGTTAATTACTATGACTATTTACTAACAATTCCTTTTGCAAGCCTAGGCTTTGGAGCTTGAATTGATTCATAGGATAGTTTGTGTTATAGATGTTCCTTTCCTTGCTTTAGAAAGATAGGACTCTAACCACACTATAAAGAGAGATTTAGCCCACATGCACATCCATCTCGAGTGGCTAAACACACTAACCTATAATGAGGTACTTATAAAACACAAAGTCATTGTTAATAGCATACAATCAAAAGACTTATTCCTATTTACCTATTTTATATTTCCATAACTATGTTCATATTTATGGATTCCATAGGCTGGATGGACTCGACCACGTTTCGCTCAAGACTATTGTCCTTAAGGAGAGTTCTTCTTCATGGACCTGATTGTCGAGCTTGGTATCTCAATGAGCAAATCCTTTTATGGCATTAGGGTGCTCGAGTGAGATGCATCACCAAGTCCCCTCCTAGGAGCATATTTTGGACACATCAACTAGAGAGCAATGAGATAAACCAGTCTCTTATAGGAGAATCAACTGATGATCACATAGTGAGGCAAAAAGGTTGATATATAAACTTCATTTAGGCCCATTTTTTTTATTGATAGTACATATATCTATTACTTCTACTTCTTAGTTAAGTATCAGATTTTATATATTCAACTATAATTATCATGTTTTAACATGATCTTCCATTTTTAGGTGGTAACCATAGGACATGCATTTTGAGCTAGACCTCTTGCATAGGAGAGACCTCTCTAGTGTCCTTGCCTTGATCAGAGTGGTATAGGCACTTCAGCTGGAGAACAACATGCCAGAGCTTGCTCTAGTTCTAGCTTATGGATATTAGTTGGCCATTTTACTCATTCTCCCAACTTATTAGCTCACTGTTGGGTACCTCTATGAGAGTTATCTCATCAGTTTTTGACTTTAGATAAGAATCTAACACCAACATGTACTCTTGACAACATCACATATGTAAGTGCTTCTTCAACCTGCTTATTGCATTAGCTTAACAAGACATTAGTACTAATAATTCATTAATCATAAAAATCTCTCTGAAGGTGGAGAGTATATGTATTAGTTAATTGAGGCTTCGTAGGATTACCTAATAAGTGTCACATAGTAGTATAGGGTAAGGAAACTTCTTATTTCTATATATATGCATGCTTATATGATTACTTACCTTAAGCTATGTTTGGACAAGACCGGGATAAGGTCAATTAGGCTAGGATCACTGCTCTTTAGTGATAAGTTGCTCTTCTCTAGGTTGAGGATGATGATAATGGTGCCAGAGGTAGTGGAGACGATGATGGAGATGATGCTGAGGCCATTGATCCAAAGGCTTCTTAGACTAGGATCAAATCTTATTTTCACTGTTATGATGTTACTGATTTTACTGTGTTGACTTTGTCCCTCATTTTGGAATATTTATGCTTTATTTTAATTGAATATTCTAGAGTTTATATTTTTTTCAACTAAGACTTTTAACAAAAACTTTAATCGCATAAATCTCATTTTTATAATTGAACTTTTCATTTGAAGAGCAACTAATCTTAATAAAATAGAAAAAATAATATGGCCCCTACTAGTTGAAGATGCATTGCCTCAATATTAAGGCATCACCTCAATACTAAGGCATCACCTCAATGTGAAGAGGCCACAACCAATCTTCGTTTAAGGTTAAGGTGTGGCCTGATCGGTGAGGCAACACTTCAGTGCCACTTTCTTCTGAAAACCCTAATTTTTCTTATAAATACCTCAAACAACCACTTTCTTTTATTCCCTAAAACCTTCAATTACCTATTTTATCATAATAAAAACATAAAAAATGATAGAAAAAATTCCCAACCAATTGCAACTAGTGTTAAGAAGTTTGGATGGAGATACATGGGTGAAGCTGGAACCACTTTACTTGTCTATTTTTTTAACCTTGCATGCTAGGAGAATTAATTTTCCTTTCCTACACAGTGTAGCTCAATTTTAGGATCCTAGCAAACATGTCTTATGGTTCAAATATTTTTGAAATATGCCCCCAGCCTAAGGAATTTAGGGCTATTTTAGGTTATCAGAAGACTTTGCTTGCCATATTACGGTTCCTTAGGTTGGGACCTACCCCAAATTTACATTTTATTCATAATCAAATGGCTCAACTGTTTAATCTTTATCCCAGTCATCTCTTCACCATATTTTTAGGACAAAGATTCTAATGGAAATTTTTTGACTATTGCCACTACCATAAATAATAGAGAAGTTTATTGGCCCTGAATGATTGCTTTTTACTTCTACACTCAATTCTTGCTTATCTCTCATTTTGGTAACTGTGACTTCCAAGTTCTCCACTTTTGATCAAGTAGAATCAGGACTCAACCCATTACCACTTGTCCTAGTGGAAACTATCATTGGGTTGGACAACTTTTTAAAAACTAAGGGATTCTCTAAGAGCCAATTACTATTGGAGGTTAGCCTTTTCCTTCTTTCTTTTCATTATTATTATTATTATTATTATCTTTTTTCTTCTTTTTTGAGGCTTGATTTTAAGAGAAATCAAAACTAATTGAGCCTCTTAAAGACATTGCTCATTATAAGGCAAAGCATTATCATACTAAAAGACTACAACCGATGCTAGAGGATGTCAAAAACTGGATGGCCACATTTCTTGACACTGAAGTCCGATGGATGTGTTCATGGTAGAGATTAAATCATAACCATTATATCCTACACATATTATGTTCCTATAGTAGGACTATATTTTACCACATATTATAATCTTGCCTATTTCTGTTGCGAATATGGGATGAAGCAGCTAATTATAAGGCCAGTACATGAATTTGAACTAGGGCCCCTTACTTAGAATTTCCTGGACAATTTAGTTGTAACTTGGCCTTATAGAATCATTTTAAGAAATATTCTATCTACTGATGACCAATACAAGGAATGGATTCAGCTTCAGTAAAAAAGAAAAAGATGAGTTTATAAAGGACAAAAAGACTAGAGAACCTCATTCATCAAGTGTTTAGAGTGCTTAGTAGAAGAAAAGAAAAAGAAATTAGTTCTTGAAACTTAATCCATATTTACTTTTTTCTTGATATGATTTCCTTTTGGTTTGTTAATTTGAAATAAGCATTTTATGCAACATTTAATAGTAATAGAGGCAAATCATTTCATTTAATTTAAGAACAAATGACTATACATTTCACTTTTAACATAACTCATGTAGTTATATGGGTTACCCTTACAAATTTTTCAATTAACTATTTTTCCCTCTATCTCTCCTTTTATATGTCCTTAATTTTTACTTAAGCCACCTTTTCAAGGTTTTCAACCCAGGAAGACCTTTATTTTATTATTTTTTTTTCATCTCTAATTTTTACCTAAATATCCTCTTTTGAGGTGTTCTCCCTAGTGAGACATTATATAAAATACTTTTTGAGCTTATCTAGATTAATAGGCTCCTAGAACTCATTTTATTCTAAATCAGATAGAATAGCAACACCCTTAGAAAATAACTTCTTTACTAGATAAGGACTTTCCCAATTTGGCTTGAACTCCCCTTTTAGATTAGTCATAATTGGTTTGGTATGCTGAAGCAGGTAGAATTGTATAACCCTAGTCTCTAGAACTTAATATAGAGTAAGTAGGGTGTCAAACACTCAGGAATATGGAATAACCTTGTATTAACAAGTAAATAATTAGATGGATAGGCAAAGTAAAATAAAAATGATAATAAGAATTTAAAAACAAATAACTATTCTAATACTAACTATTTTAATTATTACTACAAGTTCATAATAAAGAATATAAAAGAGAATTACAATGTTAGTCAAATAAGGATTAAGTAAATGTTCTTATTATATATTGATTGGAAATTAGTCTAAAGTCTTTAAATACAATTCTCATTGTCAATTTAAAGTCTCTAAAGGTAACTCTCATTATCAATTAGAAGTATTTCCTCTTAGAGTCTGTAAGCCCTCTAGTTGTATTGTAGAGGTAAGATGAAATCATAAATCACATTATACTAATAAATCCTTAAAAGAAACTCTCGTTGTCAATCAAGGATGATTCTATCTAGAGTCTACAATCACTCTTGTGTTCTTGTAGAGATAGACAAAAATCAATAAATAATTATACTAATTCCTTTCCCTTAAAATGAATTCCTTGTCTCTAAGTAAATCCAATTTTTATGTAATTTCAATTGTATGTCCACCAAATTACTCCAACTCTCATTGAAAGTAATTTTGATTAAAACAAGTTACATATGGTGATTAATCGTAAATAACTTAATTAAGCACTAATTGAAATTAAATCATAAAACTAAGTTAAAAAATGTATAATCCTTATTCAATCAATCATTGCAATTCCTTCAAAGACTTAGCCAATATATATGGTTAATTTAATGAAAAGATAATCAAATGCAATATAGAAAAGAAAAGATTGAGTTAATAAAAAACTTTAAACATCTTCTAATATTGCTTGGCCGAATTGATCTTCTTTCCTTTTTGGTTGGCTTTGTCTTCTAAAAATGAACTCCAAATAAGAAACTAAGTAGTAATTTTCTATTATTCAAAGTAATTTTTTTTAATCATCCCTCTTTTCATATGGATTCTTAATAATCCTCCCTTTTTGGATCATAAATAATGTATATATAGACTTTAGAGGTAGTTACAAGAAGTTACAATTGGAAAGGCACCCTTTGGCATCAAGGATCACAACCCTATGCAAATATAGTAAATTCATGGGTATTTTTGTCTATCTAAATGAAATTATCTTTAAAAAATTTCTTCATGAAAGTTCTAGATCTATGAGCACAACTTCAATCACCTTAATTGGATGTCTATAGAGGAAATTATAACCAAAATACATAAACTACACAAAGCTAAAAAAAATGATGGCCTTCTTGGAGTGACTCAGCACCAAGTCATGAGTCGGCATCGACAGGCTCTGTCATGAGTCGGCATATAGTAATGACTCAGCACAACTTAATTCTCATCAAGGCAAACTCTTAGTCATGACTCAATCCACTAGTGACGGCTTGGCATGAAGGGTCTCTGTGATGACTCGATCCACTGATAACGACTCGACATGAATGTTGTAAAGCAATGGTTCCTCCTAATAGTAGAATTTGCTATCATGTAAAAACTTTTTCCTTTGTCTATAATCCATACCATAAGGAAGAACACCACTCACAAGATAATTTTCAATATCCAAAAACCATGGAAGTTCTGTGGAAGCAACATTAAGGAGATGTTCACCATGAAATGTCTCATTAATTGGCACACCATCATCATGCTTCTTTAGTCCTTCTTGATTTAACCTTGATAGATGATCTACAACTAGGTTCTCACTCCTTTTCTTATCTCTCACTTCCTAATCAAATTCTTCAAGCATTAAGATCCATCTCAAGAGTCTAGGTTTTGCATCGTTCTTGTTTAAAAGATACTTAAGAGCAATATGATCTGAATAAACAATCACTTTTTGCCCCACAAAGTATGCTCTAAACTTATCAAATGCATAAACAATATCGAGCAACTCCTTTTATGTAATAGTGCAATTGATTTGGGCATCATCCAATAGCTTGCTAGCACAGTAAATCACATAGGGCTTACCCTCCTTTCTTTGACCTGAAACAACCCCCATCGTGAAGTTGCTTGCATCACACATCACTTTAAACTGTTGGTCCTAATTAAGTGGTTGCAAAACTGGTGTTGAAATAAGAGCCTTCATTAATGTCTCAAATGCTTTTAGGCATGCATCATCGAACTCAAAAACGGCTTCCTTAGCAAGCAATTTACATAATGGTTTTGAAATCTTAGAAAAGTCTTTAATAAACCTTCTATAAAAGCCTGCATGTCCAAGAAAGCTTCTTATATCCTTAACACACTTTGGAGGTGGTAAATTAGCAATCACTTCTATCTTTGCTCTATCAACTTCAATCCCCCTCTTTAAAACTAAATGATTAAAAATGATTCCCTCTTGTGCCATAAAATGACATTTTCCCAATTCCAGACCAATCCATGCTCAATACACCTGTCAAGAACTTTAGATAGATTGTCTAGACAATTAGAAAAGTTAGTACCATACACGCTAAATTCATCCATAACAATTTCTACACAATTGTCAAGTAGATCATTAAATATGGAAAACATGCATCTTTAAAAAGTTATGGGTGCATTGCATAATCCAAAAGGCATATGCCTAAAAGCAAAAGTACCATATGGACATGTAAATATGGTGTTAGTTTGGTCCTTAGGGTGTATAGGAATCTGATAGAATCCACTAAGTCCATCCAAATAACAAAAAATAAGAAAAATTAGCTAACCTCTTAAGAACTTGGTCAATAAAAGGCAATGGGAAGTGATCCTTCCTATTTGATTTATTTAGTTTTTGATAATATATACATATAGGCCATCTTTTGATAGTTCTAGTAGGTATCAAGTCATTGGATTCATTCCTAACAACGGTTAAGCCTCCTTTCTTTAATACAACCTAAACAGGGCTCACCCATTTACTATCACTAATGGAATATATGATTCCATTATCAAGCAGCTTAGTCACTTATTTTCTTACCACTTTTTGAGAGTAGGGCTTAATCATCTTTGACCTTCAATGGAAGGCTTAGCATTATCTTCTAAAAGAATTCTATACATACATATATGAGGACTAATACCCTTCAAATCATTTATAAAATAACTAATAGCATTCTTATGACTATTCAATTCATCACATAAAGCTTCAATATTATTACTAGGCAAGGATGAATTAACAATAAAAGGAAATTTAAAATTAGATTTGAGAAATGTAGATCTTAAATTTGATGGTAGAGGCTTGAGCTCTAACTCAACTTCTTCACTTGATGTAGTGTCTTCTGGTTCATCCTTTCTTTTTCAAGGCTTAAACCTTAATGACCAATGTGAAGATTGATATTTAGTCACTTCCATAAGATGCTTAGTAGCTTTTTGCACCATGTTTTTTTCCATAGAATCTTGCTTCAAATACTCATGAATCACTTCTTCAATGCACTTATCAATAATGTCTATAGATTCAATTCGACTTGTTACTTCCACCGGTGTGGACTTCATGATCTTGTGCACATCAAACTCCATGTATTCATTATCCACTTCTAATGTGATCTTTCCTCTCCTCATATCAATAGTTGCTCCTACTGTCACTAAAAATGGTCTTCCAAACAATATCAAACTCTCAAGATCTTCCTTAATTTCCAAAACAACAAAATCAGATGGGATCATAAACTTCCCCACTTTAGTTGGCACATTTTCAAGAATGCCAAGTGGATATGTAACATATTTATCTACCATGGAAAGACACATATTGTTAGGCTTGAGCTCATCTAAATTTAGCTTTTTATAAATAAAATAAGGCATAAGGCTAACACTAGCACCAATATCACGTAATGCTTTATCAAAATGAGTACCTCCAATTTCATAAAGGACTGTGAAACATCCAGGATCCTTAAGCTTTGGGGGTGACTTGGAGTACATAGCCTTGGACTCTTCAACAAGGGATATTAAACCTTAATCTTAAAGCTTGTTCTTATGATTAATAATATCTTTCAAAAATTTACCCCATGTTGGCATATCTCTTATTGCTTCCACAAATGGTATGGTAATGGTAACTTCCATGAAGTAATCAAGGAACTTGCCAAATTATTTATCCAAATTACGCCTTATGTACCTTTAAGGAAAAGGAAGTGTTTTAAAGTCTACTTTGAGTTCATTCTTCTTAGGTGGCATGGTAGCATCTCCATTCATACTTTTCATTGCACACTTATCATCTTTTGTACCACTGACTTCTACTTCTTCAATCCCTACCTCATCATCATCAACCATAAATTTTTTTTACTAGAACTCCCTTCAACCTCCTTATCGCTTCTTAAAGTAATTGCTTGGCAAGTCTCCTTTTGAGCATACTCCGGTTGTCCAGGAAGTTTCCCCAAGGGTTTAGTATTTGAGGAAGAGGCTTGTTGGGCAATTTTTGTTTCAAGGATGCGATTATGAGCAGCAATATGTTTAAGCTTAGAAGCTAATTGTTTGTGTTGCTCCTCATTTTGTTTATTGATTGTTGTTTATTGGTTAACAAAATGCTCTATAAGATTTTCAAGATTGGGTTTAGATTTATTAGGGTTAAAGGATTATTGCTTAATGGAAAATCCAGGTGGGTTTTCAGGTTTGGTGTTTGAGTTGATTTCGAGGTTTAATTAGGAGGACAGGTTTGACCATGAGAATCCAGGGTGGTTTCTCCATTGGGGGTTATATGTATTTGAGTTGAGTCCCAATCTTGGGTTGTAACGCCTTGGACATAATTAGCATCCTCATTAACACTCCTATTGTATTGACAATATGAATGAGGTCCTCTACAAGTCTCACAAACAACATTAGCACATTCTAATGAATTAACTTGAGATTTACTTACCAAATTAGTGAGAGCATCTACCTTTGCATTCAGCATTTTAATTGTGTCAAGCTCCAAAAATCCTCTTGCTTTAGCCATTATGGTTTCCTCACCCATATACCCTTAAGATACAAGTTCCTCTAACAAGATTACAACCTCTCTAGCCGTTTTATCCATCCATTTCCCACTAAAAGCTACATTGACAATGTTTCTATTTTCATCTGTCAATATGTTATAAAAGATTTGAGGAATCATCCATTTCGTCAAACCATGATGTGGATATTGCCTTTGAAGTTCCTTAAACCTCTCCCAAAATGAATAGATTGTCTCACTTCCACTTTGTTTAAAAGTGGTAATCTCATTTCGAAACATGGTCGTATTGTGTGGTGGAAAATATTTGTGCAAAAATGCTTGCTTCAATTGATCCTATGTTGTGATTGATTCATTTGGCAAACTAGCAAGCCAAAGTTGTGTTTTTCCCTTAATTGAAAATGGAAAGAGTCTTAGCCTTATTGCATCATCAGTCACGCCATTAATCTTGAAGATTGCACACACATTGAGGAAAGTCAAAATATGGGCATAAGGATCTTCTCCTTGTAAGCCTCCAAACTGATTATTTTATACTATTTGGATAATTCTTGGCTTGATCTAAAAATTGTTATTAGCAACAGTCGAAGCCACTATTCCGCCAAAACTACTCAAGATATCGTGCATCATAAAATCACTTAATGTCCTTCTCTCCGGTTGAGCCATTCTATTTAAATTAAGCAGGTTCTCTCTTCTTTGTCTTTGTTCCCTGTATAAAATACGTAAAGTTAAATCAATTTTAGGATCAAAGAATAAATTACTATCAGTAGTACTTCTAGTAAGCATCTACAAATGTAAATTCAAAGTTGAACAATTTAAAAATTAACACATAACAAGTAAATAATTAAAAAAAAAACCTAAAACAACCTTTTCCTACCCTAAGTTAATAAATATTGTTAATTAAAATCCTTGGCAATGTTGCCAAATTCTAAAGCGGGTAGAATTGTATAACCCTAGCCTCTAGGACTTAGTATAGAGTAAGTAGGGTGTTAAACACTCAAAAATTTAGAATAACCTTGTATTAACAAGTAGATAATTAGATGGACAGGCAAGGTAAAATCAAAATGATAATAAGAATTTAAAAATAAATAACTATTCTAATACTAACTATTTTAATTATTACTAAAAGTTCTTAACCAAGAATATAAAGGAGAATTACAATGTTAGTCAAATAAGGATTAAGTAAATGTTCTTATTATATATTGATTGGAAATTAGTCTACAGTCTTTAAATACAATTCTCATTGTCAATTTAAAGTCTCTAAAGGTAACTCTCATTATAAATTAGAAGTATTTCCTCTTAGAGTCTGCAAGCCCTCTCATTGTATTGTAGAGGTAAGATGAAATCATAAATCACATTATACCAATAAATCCTTAAAAGCAACTCTCGATGTCGATCAAGGATGATTCTGTCTAGAGTCTATAATCACTCTCATGTCTTTGTAGAGATAGACAAAAATCAATAAATAATTATACTAATTCTTTTCCCTTAAAATTAATTCCTTGTCTCCATGTAAATCCAATTTTTAAGTAATTTTAATTATATGTCCACCAAATTACTCCAACTCTCGTTGTGAGTAATTTTGATTAAAATAAGTTACATATGGTGATCAATCATATATAACTTAATTAAGTAATAATTGAAATTAAATCATAAAACTAAGTTAAAAAAAATGTATAATCCTTATTCAATAAATCATTGTAATTCCTTCAAAGACTTTGCTAATATATATGGTTAATTCAATGAAAAGATAATCAAATACAATATAAAAAAGAAAATATTGAGTTAATAAAACCCTTTAAATATCTTCTAATATTACGTGGCCGAATTGATCTTCTTTCCTTCTTGGTTGGCTTTATCTTCTAAAAATGGACTCTAAATAAGAAACTAAGTAGTAATTTTCTATTAATCAAAGTAATCTTTTTTTAATCATCCCTCTTTTTATATGGATTCCTAATAATCCTCCTTTTTTATATCATAAATAATGTATATATAGACCTTAGAGGTAGTTATAAGAAGTTACAATTAGAAAGGCACCCTTTGGCATGAAGGATCATAACCCTATGCAAATATAGTAACTTCAAGGGAATTTTTTTCCATCTAAATGACATTATCTTCAGAAAATATCTTCATAAAAGTTATAGGTCTATGAGTTATCTTTCCAAAAAAACTTAAATCATCTTAATTGGATGTCTGCAAAGGAAATTATTATTAAAATACAGAAACTGCACAAAGTTGAAAAATGATGGCCTTCTTGGACTGACTCAGCACCAAGTCATGAGTCAGCATTGACAGGCTTTGTTATGAGTCAACACATAGTAAAGACTCAATACAACTTAATTCTTAGCAAGGCAAACTCTCAATCATGACTCGATCCACTAGCGATGACTTAGCACGAAGGGTCTTTGTGATGACTCGATCCACTGATAATGACTCGACACGAACTCAAATTGACTTCCCTTTGCTTTGCTAACTTCACATTTCATTCAAATCATTCCAAGGTATTTTCCATGAACTGATTGGACCTAAAAACACATATAAAACATACAAACAAACCTAGAAAGCAATTGGAAATAAAAATAACACTTGCATAACTAAAAACACACAATTATAACTAAAATCAAATAAAAATAACTACTAAAATACCTTAAATAAGTATGCATATTTGCATTGTATCATAAAATTTAGCACTAAATCTTCTTCCTTAATTTTTCCTAGCTTAACCTTCTTATTATAAGCCCGGGCTATCCTCTTTTAATATAATTGTGAGTAGTACATGGCTTTTATTCTCTTCTTATCTAATAATGTCAGCTAAGCCAATATGTTCTCCACCCACTAATACTTAGGAATTTTGGACTTCAGTAAAACCTATAATGACTAAATCTCCACTTCCATCAATAATATAGCTTCACACCCATATATCAAGGAATACAAAGTGACCCTAGTTGATGTTATAGTAGTCATCATATATTCCCACAATAAAAATTGTAGATAATCCACCCAATCCCTGTAATTTTCCATCATTTTAGCCAGAATCCTCTTCACATTTTTATTTGTAGCTTTAACTGCACCATTTGCCTGTGGTCTACACAGAGACAATATATGGTGTTCAGTTTTGTACCCCTTTAACCAGGGAGCTATTTTTTCTCAAAATTAAACATTGTTATCAATGACAACATGATGGGGCAACCCATATCTATAGATTATGTTCCTTTCAAGAAACCTTGCCATTTATTTTGAACTAACGATAGTATATGATCTTGCTTTTACCCATTTGGAGAAATAATCAATGGCCACCATAATATAATTATGACCATTTGATGCTTTTAGTCTTATCTCCCCCTATGTTATCGATTCCCCAAACCGTAAATAGCCAAAGCGAAGTCATTCCCTAAAGTTCCATGAAAGGCAAATGATTAACATCATCATATGCTTAGCAATTATGACACTTCTTCACAAATTTTATACAATTTATTTCCATTATTAGCCAGAAGTAACCTTGATATGCTATTTTCTTTGCCAAGACTATCTTATTCATATACAGCCCATATACTCCTTCATGGATTGCTTCCATGAGCTTTTGAGCTTTATTTTTACCCACACATCTCAAATACACCCTAGTTAGATTCTTTTGTATGACATCCAATTATGGATAATGAATTATTATGAAACCATTCTCAAAGACATCCTTTCTTTCTTATTAGCATCTTCAAGAAATTAACCAATTTCTAAATACTATTGTAGATAATGAAACTATGGCTTCTTAATGGTTTCAACTAGAATCACCCTCATCTCTTTGTAACAAAGGGTTTAGGATTTCAATAGAATAAGGGGCTTGATTTCTATTTGCTTCCCGCCTTCTAATGTTGAAGCTAAAATAGTTAATGCATTAGCCACTTGATTTTCTTCTGATGGCAAATGAATGAACTTGCATTGAGTAAAAGATAGTAAAACAGTAACTAAGTAATCCTAGTACAACTGCAACCTATCTTCCTTCACTTCTCATTCCTTTGAAGTTTGCTTTATTACCAGCATAAAGTCTCCATAGACTATAATCTCTTCTGACCCCACACATCGCAATGCTTCTAAACTAAAGATGTAGGCTTTATACTCAACTTGATTTTTTGTAACATTAAATTCTAATCTTTTAGCCATTGAGATCATTTTTCCCTCTACAATGATAAGAATTACACCAATACCTACTCATTTTTTTATTAACTGTACCATCAAAGTGCACACTCCAACCCTGGATCTCTATTGCCCTTAAGTGCTCATTTAAAAATTCTACCTCCTATTATTATTCATTATCTATTAGATTCTAAGAAGTCTATTACTACTTTTCCTTTTACAACTTATTTTTAGTAAGCAAGACCAACCACTTGGCCAATTTCCTAGTAAGTGATGGAGTCTATTGAAGGTATCTAAGGGGATTATGTTTGGAGACTACTTGAACTCAATAGGATTGAAAATAGTGCTAAAGCTTCTTAGTGGCCCATATCATAGCTAAACATATCTTCTCGACTAGATTGTAGTTAGCTTCATACGGTACAAATTTCTTACTCAAATAGTACACTGCATCTTTGGCCCTTCCTTCCCTTTTTTGAGCTAACATTGCCCCAACTGCTTCCTTTTTAATAGCTAGATAAAGAATCAGAGGCTTTCCTAGTCTCTTTATTATATTACTAGAGGATTTATTAGATAATTCTTGATGGTCTCAAAAGCTTGCTAACACCTATCACCCTAGACTTTGGGGTGATTATTCCTTAGAAGTTTAAAAATTGGCTCACAAATAAAGGTCAATTTAGCTATGAACCTATTAATATACTGTAACCATCCAATAATCCCCTCACTTCTTTCCTAATCTTCAATGCAAGCACCATGCTAATTGCTTTAATCTTATCTGGATCCACCTTAAACCCCCTCTAACTGATTATATGCTCCAATAGTTTCCCTGAAGTTACTATGAACACACACTTCTTTAGATTTAGTCTAAGATTGTACCTTTCTACCCCAACTAGGAACTTATCTAGAGCCTCAAAATGTCCTTCTTGGGTCAAAGATTTCACCATCATGTCATCCATATGTACTTGTATCTCATTGTGGATCATATCGTGTAGCCGAGTTATGGCCATCATTTGATAAGTAGCTCTTGCATTCTTTAACCCAAAAGGCATGACCAAATAATAATAAATACCTCATTCAATTCTAAAAGACATTTTTAGTTTATTAATTAATGCCATCATGATCTTATTGTACCTCGAAAAGCCATCTATAAAGAAGTACATAACACTTGAAGATGCACTATCAACTAATGTGTCAATATGAGGTAAGGGAAAATCATCCTTCGGGCAAGCCTTATTCAAATCCCTATAATCCACACACATCTTGACACTTCCATTTTTCTTAAGGACAAAAAATATGTTGGTTAACCATTAGGTGTCCTGTACAGCTTCCAAGAACTTTTCTTTCGGTTGCTTTTCAACTTCCTCTTTAATTAAGAGAGCCCATTTTGGTTTTCATCTCCTCTTATTTTGTTTTATCAATGTAATATTAGGATACGTAGAAATTCTATATTCTACGATCTCTCGATTAATTTCAGGCATATCCCTGTAACCCTAAGCATATCCTTTTTACCTTTTTATTAATATTTCTTTTATTTTTTCAAATTCTTTAGGAGTTAAATTAGAAGTAATCAATATATTCTAAGGGTTATCATTCATGCCTAAATTAAATGATTTAGTTTGTATAGAATTCATGTCAAATATATACAATAAATGATAATCATTATCAGAATAACCATTATGAAACACATCACACAAGTAAGTAAAGTAGAATTTCATTACATTAACTTTAGCAAAAAATAAATGATCATTTTTAAACAATTTTGAAAGAGAAACATCAAATTTGTCATAAAAAATGTTAACAATAGAGTTATAGATGAACGTCTCAAAGTCTGTCTCCTTTTTCTAACTATCAACATCCTTCAACTCCACAACAGCAACATCCTCCTTAGATTCTTAACCCATTACCATTTCTTCCATTGTTATCTCCTCAGTAGTAGGTTTCTTACCCCATTCATGTATTTAGCAAATATCTTAAATCCTAGGACCAATTTTCTAGCCATCATCAAAGGTTCAGGAGTCCCTATGTATGGATAGTCAGTGCCTTCTTTCACAAACCTTTCCTATAGTGCCCTTTTTTAGTTCCATCTTCATTGTCTTCTTTGAAATCTTTAGCCTTATGATACCATATTCCATACTTCAGAATTGGCACATTCTATTCCATAAACTTTGACGGTCCATTATGATTCTTCCCTAATCCCAGACTAGGCAGAAATTTCATGTTTCTTATTATACTCATGACTTTCTCATCTATTTCATCCTCATACAACACATAGACCTCAAAGTTGGGACTTATGGGAATTTCGTTTAGAGTCAACTTTAGAGCAACAACAGTAAACTCAGTTTTTACTGAAATAGTAACCACTTTTCTCTCATATGGAAATTTGATCTTTTGGTGCAGAATTGATCGTACTCCTCTCAAAGGATGAAACCACAACCTCTTAAGAACAATGAAAAAGATAACTAGGATGTCAATTACATGAAATTTAACTTATATCTTAATAGGTCATGTCTTAACTAGAGCTCTAAAAGTTTCCTCAATAGGCCTCTTCATGTCATCATAGGCCTTAATAATCATATAAGATGGTTTCAAATCAGCCACAGCCAATCCTAACTTTGGTAGAATTTTCAAAAGGCACACATTGATGGTAAAACCATTGTCCACCACTACACATCAAGTCAGCTTTCCCTTTACTTCAGGCTTAATGAATAAGGCCTTATGGTGGTCTCTATCCTCCAAAGGTAGATCATCATCAATGAACACAGTAGCTCTTTGAGGGCTCTCCATTAACGAACTTATCATCTATTTAAGAGTACCGCCCATAGGGATTTTCTTCTAATCGAAAGCCAAAACTAATGCTTCCATATGGGCTTTGGAATGCATGAGAATTTCCCAGACACTAGCAACAACCTTTTCTTTTTTCTTCGATTCCCCGTTTAAATCCTTTTTTTTTTTAATTTTTGACCTCAATCTGTGCTACAAGCTTTTCTTTATCCTCCACCTTTTTTTTGTCTTCAACTTTCTTAGCTGGTTTGCTCCTCCTCTGCTCATCACTATCCCATATGTCAATTTATCCTCTTTCTTCTTTATTTAAGGTCCAAATATCTAGGACATTAATAGTCAGCTCTATGGGTTACTCCTTTAGATTTATGCTTTTTGGTTATAGGTTAAGTTTTGGAATATGGGGGTGGTATCAATAAAGGAATTAAGGACTTGCTCCTCTATCAAGCTAGTGTTGATTATAAGGACTAGTGGATTTAGTGGTAGGACATTTCGATAGTTAGGTAAAGGGTTTCTTTGGGTATTTGGTTTCTTGGTTTCTAGATAAGTTATCTTTCCTAAATCAACTAAGTTTTGGATCTTGTATTTTAATATGGTGTAGTTATCAGTATCATGTCTAATGACTTAATGGAACTTATAGTAGAGTTTTGGGTTGGCATTTGGGAAAGGTTATTTTTGAGGTAAAGGTTGCAATAGGTTTTTCTCAATTAGCTTCTCTAGTACTTTTGAAAGAGGTCTTCCTAAATTAAAGAACCTTCGACGCTGCCTGATGGCATTGATATGTACATTACTACTTGAATGGATTCCATCTTTACCCTCAGATCTCCCTCCAAAGAGTTTCCTCTCTTTTTCTAAATCAGACTCTTTTTTAACCTTAAAGCTATATAGTTCTTTAAAATTCTAGACCTCCAAGTCTTTCAACTTTTTTTATAAAGGCACAATACACCCTTCCATAGCTATTATTAGTTAATCAACTTCAGCAGGCATTTGCCTTATATGTACCAGTTTCCTCTCCACCTGGTCAAGTAATTAGTAATAGATTCAATGAACCTCTACTTAGTATTCTATAGATCTTTTAGAGACTATTTGGGCATTGAGAGCATACTGCTTAATGAATGCAGCACATAGCTCCTTCCAGTTAGTCTGGACATGTGATTCTAAGGTATAGTACCATATGATTGGTGCCCTTTCCAACGATAAAGGAAACTGCTTAAAAATCTAGGCCTTTAGGTATGGATATGAATTATCAGTACTAATAAGCTTCTTCATGTCAAGGAACTTGAATTTCTGAGGTAAAGGATCATCATCATTCTCTAAGTTTATATTAGTGTAATCCACTAGAGCAGCAATTTCATTTTCTTTCATCATCATATGCACTTGTGTCATAGCCTTGGTCATATCCTTATCCTACTCAGTCTTTTCAATAATTTTAGAGAGATCTAAATTCAACCAACTGGCTGGATCTGCTAACACGGTATCCATATTATCTTTATCTTTCTCCATAGGATTTGCAGATATCTGAGCATCAAAGTTAATTGGGTGATCCGATTATTTCTCCCTGAGAATAATGTCACCTCTCCTATGATCTCCTGCATCATTGATCGAGTCTCAACAACTACTCTTTTAACTATGCCTTGAAAGCTTTGGGGTCAAAACCTACCATTGTTACTATTTTTGTGTTCTTGACCAAGTGACCTGTGCTAAAGCGTGTCCAAGCAAAAGATCAAGGTGGATCTATATTTCCAACCACCATGGGTTAATAATATGCATGGCATGTATGCATGAAATGTTAGTCCATTTTTTATTTTTATATTTAAAAAGAAAATAAGCAAATAAACTATTCATAAATTGCATAAAAACAACAATTCATTCATGAATACCTTTATTTCTCCCACACTTGTTCGATGGCGAGGTTTTGTCCTAGGACTTTTTGGTCTTGATTTTGATTATTAATGGGGATAACAAAATGATGTATGCAAGAAAACTCTTAAGATGACACAAATAAGTAGCAATTCCTTTAAATAAAATCATGGTCCATCATAATGGACTAATGGGTTTGAAAGGCCCAATTTAATATGGTCTTCATTATGATGGGTCCAAGTGTCATCCTAAGAACTACTATATGGTATCAATCACATGCATTTTTAGGAAAATCTAAGGAAAGTTGCTAAGTCACTACATGGGCGAAGTCTTAGGTAAAAAGGCTTCAGCTCCCATAGCGATATGCCCCCACTATGTCTCCCTACTCAAGGGTTTATGCATCATAGGTAAGTGCATGTTATGAGTGACAATAGCCAAATACCTCACCACTAGGTTTAAGTGAAACACAGGTAGCAAAATAATGACTATCATCAGGTTATTGGGGACTAAGTGCTCATTGTATGGAAAGTGTTATGATTGTAAAAGAAATAATTAAATAATCAAAAGTGATAAAACACAAAACACTTGGAATCAGTTTCTCTATTCCCAGTGGAGTCACCATTGTAGGCAGTAAGGTTCAGCATGTGCCTAAGTGTTTGGCAACCACGACACTGTGTGGACTCAAGGCTCACTAGGAAATACAACTTGGGCTTTTAGCACATATCAGAGTGGGAGTTGCCACCTGGATAAGACCCAGGACATTTTTTACAACAATTGATCCCACGGAGGGCCCCCAGTAGCCATCATCAAAGATTGAGCTCAGAAACTAGATATGGACTTTTGTTGTTGCCATTTGTTTGTGTTTTATGTTTTATTAGTTTTAAATATTTAATTATTTCTTTTAATTACATATAAATGCAATTTCCTCTAAGCAAAATTCCAATTTTATTATTAAGCTCAAATTTGCACATTAGTCCAACTTCATGCCCATTAGGTCTACACATAATAGCAACATGAATAACACAAAATAAAATAAAATACACATAAAATAAAATAAAGTAAAATTACTCATACAAAGAAGTGGGGTAGGAGAAAAAAGTTACATCCATTTAATCATGCAAGTAAAAATAAATAGATAAAAATAAAGATAAAATAAAGCAAAATAAACACACAAAGAATGGGGAGAGGAGAAAGGAATTACACCCTTAAACACAAAATAAATAAAAATTATCTAAAAAGGTCTTCTAAAATTGGGATAGTGATTTGGTGATTGTCAATCACCCTAATCATTTCTGAAAAAATAAAATTATTAACTTGCCACAGATAACAATAAAACCTATAAAATGAAAACCACAAAATTAATCTCATGAAAATAAAGTAAAACACAACATCAATAAAAGATAAATTAAGCAAATAAACATTTAATTTATAAATAAATATTAAGATAATAAAATGAGGTAAAAGAATAAATATGCATAAATATGCACAAAACATAAATAAAATCAAGATTAAACAGATATAAACTTAGCATATGTATAAAAAATGTAAAAAAGATTAAGGGATTGCACTTTAAATTTTGAAGAAATTATTCTAAATCTAAGGGAATTACATGACATAGAAGCATATTTGCATTGCAATTTCATAAATTAAAAAAAATAGAATTAACATCTAACACTAAAATAAAATGAAAAAAAAAAACAGAAAAGATGTGGGGATGCCTCATTTTTTAGGTGTCGCCCTAGGCTATTAAGGTAATTCAGCATTGTCTTAAGCCAAAGAGGCGACCCTTTATAGTAAGGCATCACCTGAAAACCAATCAGAGTAGGAACAAAACACAATCTTTTTCTTATATAATTAGATGCACTCGAATCACTATTCATAATTTTTCTACATTCGAACTAACTACACATGAACTATCTCATAACATCAAAATTTAGATGTAATAATTCACTTAAACCAAATGGGATTATTCCTTCAAATTTCATAACCAACATGAGCAAAGAATCTTATTGTTTAAGTGAGTTTGATTTTTAAAAATGTTTAGCCCCCAGAGATTGAATTCTGTTGTAGCACCTTATAATGCAAAGATAGCCTCCTTCCTCTTAAATTGGACCTTCAAGACCCTACCTTTCCCAACGTCATCTCTTTTGCTTTCTGTGTTTTCGTTTCTTTCCATAGCTTTCAGAGCAACTAGCCTACTCCTCCCTATTTCTTTTTCCCATAAAAAGTCAGTCAAAAAGTCCCCTCTCTCTATCCTCTCTCCTCCCTTTTAATTCCCCCAACTCTCATTTAATTATCATTCAAGAATTTACAAATCCTTCATTTCTACGAAAATGTCCCAATTAGTGTTGGAGCATATTAGGACTGTAATACCCGAAATTTTTTTATTTATTTAAATTAAGTAATCATTTAATTTGCATTATTAGTAAATAATTTTAAATTATATTAAAGAATTGTTAATTAGCTAGCTATATTATTATGTTAGGGGTATGAAATTATTATTTTAGCAAATTATATTTCCTATAGTACTAAACATTATTTGACTATTTTATAAGTATTTTATATTAACCTTGTTATTTTCAAGTCTAAATATGTAATATATATGTTATTAGGGTTTATAATAAATATAAGTTTATTATAATAGTGTGTGTGTGTGTGTATATATATATATATATATATATATATATATATATATATATATATATATATATATATATATTCATACAAAAACACATCTCTTGCCCAAAACCACCTCCCCACTTCCGCCTGTCACCATCTCTGTTTTCCCTCTCATTGTGCCGCCCCCATCACTGCCCAAAAACCCCATCTCCGTCGTGGATAAAAGCTCCCAGGTTGTTGCTACTGCTATTCTTCTTCTTTTTTTTCTTCTTCTTCTTCTTCTTCTTCTCCTTCGCCAGGCAGCAGCTTCCCTTCCTCACGTGATAGCCTGCTCTCCCAGCTCCACCCAACTCTGGTTCTCCTTCTCTTGTGCTGCCTCTCTACTACGACTTGCTGCTCCCTCAGCCTCCATTTCCGGTGGCAGCGATTTTCCCCTTCCCCCTTTGTTCTTCCAGCTTGGTGGTGAGTGGTACTCACCCGATCCCTCCTTTCCTTCCTTGATCTTGATTATTTTAGTAGATTTGTTTAGTTAATTGATGTTGTTTAGTGTTTTAGGAGATTGATTTTTAATTTTTGACAATCTTAGTGAGTTATGTGATTTTTTCAGAATTCTATTTGAATTTTATGTGATTTTTATTTGATAATTAGTTGGTTGTTAATTGAATTTAAGTAGTAATTAGGTTAATTAATGTAATTATTTGTAATGTATTGATGTTTATTTAAGATTTTTTAGAAATTATAGAGTTAATTATAATTTTGTAAATTTTGGGTATTTAATTAATATTTTTATTAATTTCAAAAATTATTGTAAAATTTTTTGAAATTTTGATGATTAATATTATTATTAAATGTTATTAGATTTAGAACTTAAATTATGTTTTTTGTGATTTTTATACTATTTTTGTAATTATTTTTAAGTTTATGTCAAATGCGGATAATTAAGTTAAATTTATATTTTGGAAGAAATTATTAGATGATTTTATGTTTTAAATTATATTAAGAAGTTTAATGTTGAGAAAATAATTTTTAGATAATTATATAATTTTTAAGGAATTTTTTTTAGATCATTCACTATTTTAGACTAATTAACACAATTATTTTTTTTCAAATAATATATTAGGTATTATTTTTAGTATTATGTGAAATTTGGATATTTTGGGTACTAAATTATGAACTTGGTAGTAAATATATTTATTGTGGAGATTTATTAATATGAGTAATTACATTTAGGTTATAATTATATTTTGATGATGAAATGTAAATTGAGTTATTTAATTGTTGAATAATTTAGAGAGAGAGAGAGAGAGAGAGAGAGAGATATTTGGTATATATGTTTGTGTAATATGTATTTTTGGGGGAAATAAATGATTTAATTTTTTTTTTTATGTTTTGTTGAGTTGTGATCTCAGTCAGGGCTAAGTATAGTTCTGAAAGCCCGACTCGAGTGTGAATGTCTATGATTATTAGAAGTGTGTTTTTATGCAAGTTTGGCTCTACCTTTGGTAGAGAGATGTCCATTTTACAGAGGAGACTCTGTCAAAATTTTGGTAGATTTTCTCGTAAATCATGACATTCGTAATTAATTTCTACCGTAAATTAGGCTTTTTCCTATCCATCAAGTCTTACCCGGTCTTCCTCGAGTTAGCTTAGAATTTCTCTATTTTTGTTGATTTTGATTTTAATTTCATAGTCATGTTTTAAAATCGATATGTTAATTTCTTTTCTAGAGCATATCGGAGCAGAAGCCGTGGGATCGAGGTAGACGTGCTGCCGTCAGCCTTCTCATTCATCTTGTAAGTCGATAAAATGATCTGTGCGTGTCTTTTATTCAAAGATGCATACGCTCATATTTTTATGTTATTATTATTATATGATTTATTTAATTTAATATTGCTATTTAAGGTTTAAACGCATTTTATTTATAAAAAATCAGTTTTTGAGAAATTTTGGTAAAACGGGCTACCTGGTGGGTTTCACCAGGACCGTGTGCACATGGTAGAGATTAAGAGATGGATCTGATTTATGTATTACTGGTGGATATTAAACTGGGACAGGTTCCTCGGTGGAAGCCTTTGCTCTCGATGACTGCTAGTGATTGGAAAGTTAATAATGGTCTGGGATGGGTGCCTTGGTTAATGCCTTAGCTCTTCAGGACTGCCAGTGCCATATATTTGGATTAAGTGATAGACTGTCACTTGGTGCCTCGGTTGATGCCTTTGCTCTCATGGATTAGCAATCTAGTTGGAATAAGTGGGCCCGATTAGCCATTTAGAACTTTGGGTTTAGTGTTCTACCAAGATTTTTGAAAGGCTATATCTATATATTATAAATTATTTTCACTATAACTATATAGTTTTCAAAAAGGTTTTCAACCATACAGCTCTTTATTGACTTACTCAGTGAGGTCTGATTCCCCTTAATTTACTTTTTTTTAAGAGCTTAGGAGTTCGACCTCAAATTGCCCCCACGCTGGATTTATTCATCATCGGCCATATTATATAGGTCATTATAAGCTGTACTATAATAGTACTCTAGAAAGCTGCAATAGTATTTGTATTATGAATTGTATGACTTAAGTATATTTATGTATTTTATTTATATGAACCACGCTTATGTATAATGATTTAAGTTTGATTTAAGATATGTGATGCTGGAGAATATTCTATTTATGTATTCAATTATGTTTTAATTTCAAAAAAATTAGTTTGATAATGTGTTCTGTTATAAAATAAAGTTTTAAATTGTAAGGTTTTATATTTCTTTTCTTTTAGGCTTACTACGAGTTTTGGGGGCCTTATGCCTACCCATTCCCTAGTGCCGATCACGTGCCCTCAGGTTCGGGTCATGACAAAGTTGGTATCAGAGCATAAGTTTGATTAATTATTTAAGTCTGTCTTTCTGTGTAACTACTGCAGTAATTAGGTTGATAATTTTCTTTATGATGTTCTTATTTCTAATCCTGCATTGCGTTAAATATTCTTACCTTATTTTGAATTCAATTTTCCTTATCTTTTTCAGAATGAGGCGTGTGTGAACCGACCCTAATGCCGATCTGACTCTCATATTTGATGAGCAGTCTGTGCACGATGAGGCTCCCCCTCCTGCTCCATGTCATAAGGGTAGAGGTAGAGGTAGAGATTGAGCCAGGGTAGCTGTAATTGAGATTCCTGATCAGTAGTTAGTCGAGCCTAAAGCCCCAGCCATTGACCCCACAGCCTTTACAACTAGACTGACAGGGATTAATCAGGGTCTTACAGCATTGAATCAGGTAATGCCCCTTGTGCAGAAGATGCTACAGCAGAGGAATCAAGGGATGACAAATATTGATGCAGCACTTCTTTACTCCCAGATCGGTAGAGTTACTTTTGACGGTACAGGTGATGACTTAGACTTCATTAATTCTATTAAGGCACATACTAAGACGGGACACACGAATTATCAGCGGATAATGATTATAGAGTTGTCAGTTCAAGCAGCAGCTCAAGACTAGTTCATATAGTTGATTCAGTCGTCTATGCATGAGTTGACTTGGCCAGAGTTTAAGGATCACTTTTTGAGATTCTTCTGTCCTCTAACCACCAGAGATGCCTACAGGTGGTAGTTGCTCCACATTACTAGAGGGGATAGGTCAGTGGAGGACTACACCAGGGATTTTAATAGGTTGTCCCAACATGAAGAAGATATCAAGAGGGACCCTTACAGAGTAGTGGAGTTGTATGTTATCGAATTGGGACCCGCTTTTATTGGTATGCGTATTGAGGACTGCACCCTAGAGAGTGTGATTAAGGAGGCCCGTTTGATTGAGAGGTGACATATTCGCCAGGTCACCATGATAGATCCCTATATAATTGGTGGTAGTGGATATGGTGCTTCTCCCGGGTATCAGCAGCCAATATTTCATATTGGTAGTTCGAGTCAGCAGGCTGCGGGTAGTTCACAGCAGGGTGGTAAGAGGTCCAGGACTCATCGAGTTGGCCGACATGGTTATGCTACAAATAGGAGAAGTGGTAGGGGTCACAGATTCAGTACTGGAGTCAGCAGCAGTAGTAGTGGGCAGAGCTCCAAACAGAGTAGTTCTGGGTCTAGGGCCAATGCATGTGCAAATTGGGGACGATTCCATCAGGGCCCATGTCATTTGTTGTCAGGCGCTTGCTTTAGATGTGGACAGGTTGGTCATCTTGCTAGAGCTTGTACTCACTCTGGATACCATCCACAGTACGCTCAGGGTTCGTCTTCATCAATGGCTCAGTCCTACTATCCAATGCCCCAGTAGTATAGAGCACTAGTACAGCCACAGCTTATGGGTCAACAGGGCCAAGGTTCAGTTAGGAGGCCTAGTGGTCATGGGCTTGTGCAGCCTTTGACATCTCAGCAGGCAGGTCATGGTCAGGCTTGAGTGTTCACTTTGACACCACAGGATGCTCAGACTTCGAATGCGGTGGTAGTAGGTATTCTCTTAGTCTGTGCATGTGATGCTAGAGTATTATTTGACCCCAGCGCTTCGTATTCATTCATTCTCCTATGTTTGCTTCAAGAATTGAGTGGCAGCCTTCCAGGTTGTCCTTTCCTCTATCTTTATTGACTCCTCTTAGTGACGAGTTAGAGATAGATATTTTCTTTCCTTCATTTTTAGTGTTGGTTGATGGTAAAGAATTATTGGCGGACTTGGTATTGCTTGATGTGCTAGAATTCGACGTCATTTTGGGTATGGATTGGTTGTCGAGGTATTATGCTTCTGTGAATTATCGAGAGAAAGAAGTGGTGTTTAGAATTCCAAATAAAGAAGATTTTTTTTTAAAGGTGAAAGGAGCTCCATGCCTCGTAATCTCATTTCTTCCATTACAGCTCGAAAGATGCTTATAAGGGGTTGTCAGGGTTACTTGGCAATGGTAAGAGATGTTAAGAAAGAGAATAGGGCGATTGAACAGGTGCCAGTGGTGTGTGAATTTATGGATGTCTTTCCTAAAGAATTACCAAGATTACCACCATACAGAGAGATAGAGTTCTGTATCGATGTTATACCTGGTACAAATCCTATTTCTATGCCACCCTATAGAATGGCACCAGCTGAATTATAGGAGCTGAAGGAGAAATTACAAGAGTTACTTGATAAGGGTTTCATAAGACCCAGTACATCACCTTGGGGTGAATGGTGTTGTTTGTTAAGAAGAAGGATGGTAGCCTTTGACTCTATATTGATTACAGATAGTTGAACAAGGTCACCATCAAGAACAAGTATCCACTTCCAAGGATCGATGACCTGTTTGATCAGCTTCAAGGTGCTACATGCTTCTCTAAGATAGACTTGAGATCTAGGTATCACCAGTTAAGGATTATAAGAGGTGATGAGCCCAAAATAGCATTTTGGATGGCCATTATGAGTTCTTAGTAATGTCCTTTGGGTTGACTAATGCTCCAGTAGCCTTTATGGACTTTATGAATTGGGTGTTCAGGCCATACTTGGATCGATTTGTAATAGTCTTCATTGATGATATCTTGGTTTATTCCAAGAGTGAAGCTGAGCATTTTATGCATCTGAGAAGGGTGCTTCAGACTTTAAGGGAGCACAGGTTGTATGCCAAGTTTTTAAAGTGCGAGTTCTAGTTAAATCAAGTGGCATTTTTAGGCCACGTGATTTCTAAGGATGGCATACAAGTGGACCCTAAGAAGATAGAAGCTATTACGGAGTCGCCGAGGTCGACTACAGTTAGAGAAGTACGGAGTTTCCTGGGTTTAGCAGACTATTACAGGAGATTTATGAAGGACTTCTCTAAAATTGTTGCACCTTTGACAAGGCTAACCCAGAAGAGTGCTAAGTTTGTGTGGACAGACAGATGTGAAGAGCACTTTCAGTTATTAAAGGATTTATTAACGTCAGCTCCAATTCTGACTTTGCCTTCTAGAAATGAAGGGTATACAATGTATTATGATGCTTCCAGAGTAGGGTTGGGCTGTGTGTTGATGCAAAATGGCCAAGTAATTGCTTATGCTTAAAGGTAGTTGAAGAAGCACGAGCAAAACTATCTTACTCATGACTTGGAGATGGCAGTCGTTGTGTTTGCTTTGAAAATATGGAGGCATTACTTGTATGGGGTGACATATAAGATATGCATTGATCATAAAAGCTTGAAATATATATTCCAATAGAGGGACTTGAACTGAGGCAGAGAGAATGGATGGAACTTCTTAAGGATTATGACTGTTCCATTTTATAGCATCCAGGCAAGGCGAATGTTATTGTTGATGCCTTGAGTAGGAAGTCAGCGGGCAGTCTTGCCCACATCAGCACAGAAAGGAGGCCCATTATCAAGGAGTTGCATAGGTTGATTGATCAAGGGTTGCAGATGAAAGTTACTCGAAAGTGCCTTTTAGCTCAATTCAGAGTACGATTTGTATACTTAGATCGAGTTAAGGCAACTCAGAATAGAGACCCACAGTTGTAGAGGATTATGTATGAAGTACAGTAAGGGTAGTCAAGAGACTTTGTGGTTGATAGAGAAGGTGTATTGTGGTTGGGCACTAGGATTTGTGTGCTAGATGTTGATGACTTGAGGAAGGAAATTATGGAAGAGGCATATTTTTCTGCTTATAGTGTTCATCCAGGTTCTACTAAAATGTATCATGACTTGAAGGATACATATTGGTGGAATGGAATGAAAAGGGATATTGTAGAGTTTATGTCTAGATTTTTGACTTGTCAGTAAGTGAAGCTTGAACATTAGAGACCCTCGGGATTATTGCAGCCTATGCCAATTCCCGAATGGAAATGGGACATGATAGCTATGGACTTTGTGACTGGGCTACCTCGGACTACAGGAGGTTATGATGTATTTGGGTGATTGTTAATAGGCTAACTAAGTCAGCACACTTTCTACCAATAAAGAAGACGTACTCTACTGATAGACTAGCAAGACTTTATGTCAATAGAATTGTTTGTCTACATGGAGTACTAGTGAGTATAGTGTTAGATAGAGGAGCCATATTCACCTCAGTCTTTTGGCAAGAGTTACACAAGGCCTTGGGCACCAGATTGGATTTCAATACGGCCTTCCATCCTCAGACAGATGGTCAGTCAGAGAGGACCATCTAGATGTTAGAAGATATGCTGAGGATGTGTGTAATGGACTTTGGAGGATAGTGGGATTCACACTTCCCATTGATTAAGTTTGCTTACAATAATAGCTATCATGCTAGCATTGAGATGGCTCCGTATGAGGCACTGTATGGTAGAAAGTGCATATCACCATTATGTTGGGAGATTGGTGAAAGACAATTAATGGGTCCAGAGTTAGTGTAGGTGACTTCAGAGAAAGTCCCCATTATACCGCAGCGATTGATGTAATATCCCGAGTTTTTAAATATTTTTATACTACATCGGGATATGTAGTGTTAATAATTTTTGTATTTATTTATGATATTTCATGAGTTGTTATTTAATAAAAATTTATTTTTATTATTTTACGTTATTTTAAGTATTTTACGTAAAATTTTCTCGGGACTTGCATTTTCGGGGAAATTTTCACGTAAATAATTTACTATTAATTATTTTAAATAGATTTCCGGACGTGCATGAACTCATATATATTTTTAAAATATTAAATAACCTATATATGTGTACTTATTTATTTAATTAAGTTTTAATTAATTACCCTAATATTTTATTATTTATTAATTAGTTTTAATATTATTTAATTATTTTTAAGTGTATTAAATTTTTAAAATATTAAATTATATGTGTGTGGTGTATATTTAATGTGTGTGATTTTATATTATTTTAATATATAGTGTAAAGTATATATATATACATATTATATGTCAAAAATCAAAATTTATTATAAATTATCGAATTGCCCCTCCCTTTTCCTTCCTCTTCCCCGACGCCCTTCTCCTCCTTCCTCATTGCGCGACTCCATTCACCACCGTTCAGAGTGCTTGTCGGATGTCTACCACCTTCCTCCAGTTGCTCAGCCCCTCCTTCCACCCTCTCCGACGCCGGTGAATGCTGCAACAACCCGAGAAGCCGAAATTTGGAGCTACGTTGATTAAGCCATTTTCGGCCACTATTTTCGACACCACTGGTCTCTTTCTTCTCCTTGAGCTCCAGTGAGTGTGATTCCAAGCTTTGTTTCACTTAAAATGGTCTAGATTTGCTTAAGTTTCAATTTTGGTAATTCGGCCATTTTGGGGTTCTTAATTTTTTTGAACTTCGAATTGATTGATTCATGAAAAATTCCTTCACAAATGTTGATCCTAGTAGCTTAATCTTCATGTTTGAATTTTTGTAGAATTTTTGGGTATTTTTGAATATTTTAATATTATTTTCTAATTTTCAAAAATTAATTAAATAAATTATGAAATTGTGTTTTATGATAAATATAGGTGTTGAAATGAATTATAGAAATTTATTTGGAATTTTTATAAATTTCTATGTATTTATTTTGAATTTATTTAGGTTTATGTAATTTTGGAAAATTAGGTTAATTGTGTTTTTAATTGAAATTAATTAGTTAATTGAGTTTATTTATTGATATTATTGATTAATATGTTGAGAAAATTAATTTTGAATAATTATACTATTTTTGGTGAATTTTTGGAGTAATTTTAGTATATTATATATATATGGGTATTTTGGTAATTTTACCCTAAATTGACTAAAAATGTAATTAAATTGGTTTTAATAGCTATTTAGGGTATAAAAATGATTTCTAAAAATTATTTAGTATTTTTAATTAATTAAAACTATTTTTCGTGAATTATTTTCAAATTATATATATAATATATGATTTTTCTAAATAAATGAGTTTTATTGGTTTTTAATGTGTTTTAAGGTTAATTATGTAATTACTACTTATAAAATGTATTCCTATAATATAAGGGTATTTTTGGTATTTTTATATTATTCTGTGAATTGTGGACACCGGTCGGTAAACTGTAGTTTGGAGTCCAGGTTGTGGATGTGTTTCTGTGTTTGTTTTTCGAAGTGTGTTTCTTTGCAGGGCCGGCTCTACTCTTTGAGTAGAGAGATGTCCATTTTACAGGGGAGGTTCTGTCGAATTTTTGGTAGAATTCTCGTAAAACGTGATGTCCGGTCGAATCCTAATTTTAATTATGTGTCTAATATTCTAGATCGAGTTTCTAGGATTTCTGTTAGGTTTATTTTGATGACCATTATTTTTATTTGTTTAGTTACGCCAAGACTGAGGCCTAGTGGACCAGGCCCATCGGACCTATCTCGAGGGGCACACTAAGTGTGAGTTACTATTTTATATATATGTTCTCTAGGGTGCATGATTTTAGAAATTTATGTTTTATTTTGATTAAATATGCATAAATAATTTAAGCAGTACTTAGTTTATTTTTGGTTTATTTTCTATATATTTTAAACTATATGCATGCTTTATTAATGAATTATGTTTGAAATGTTTTCAAATACAATTTTGGTTTATTTTGTAATGTAATTGGATTTATTTAACTTATATATACTCGAAATATACTTGGTTTACTTTTGGTATATTTCTAGTATATATATGGTTATTGTTGCTATTATATTTAAATTCATGCATCATTTACTTTTATGAATGTATGTTTTATATTTAAAATGAAGGATATCAATATAACGTGCTACCTAGTGGGCAGCACTAGGACCGAGTACGTACCGGTACGCTTATAACATTTAGGCTATATTACTAACCATTTATGGATATTAATTGGATTGATTATTTGATGTGTGATATGATTTGGGAGTGTGATTGCTGGAGCTCGGTTGACCAAGTGTCTCGGGGCCAATCACACTGACAGTCAGACTGTTGGAGCTCGGTTGACTTAGTGTCTCGGGGCCAGTCTACTGTCCAAATGGATCAAGTGATTATATATTGGAATAAGTGAGCCTGTATGGCTAGAGTGTTGTCTAACACTGTTTTGAGGTTGCGATATTCTAGGGTTCTATTCGATCCTTCATAAACTGTGATTTTCAATAAAAATATATAAAATGATTTTTATTGCATCTGTGTGTATTTGCTTGTATACATACATATTATATATACTTTTGATTGTATGCATTGGCATTTAGTATGCATGTATATATACTATAGTAATTCACTTAGTGAGGTCTGACTCCCCTCTGTTGACTATTTTTCAGGAGAGTCATCATCTTCAGACCTCAGTAGCAGGCATGTACACCGGATTTCTTCCGCCCTGGCTTCTTTATGTAAACTGCTTATCTGAGTCTTGAGTTTTATTTTTATAATCTAGACACTGCAGTAGTTGTATAAAGTCATGAGATATGTACTTTAAATATTTGAAATGGATTTGTATTAAAAGTTTATTTATATATATGAGATGAGGATTTGATTTAAATCCCGTGGTGGAATATTATTTTGATACTTAAGATTTTATTTTTGCTGCATTAAGTGTTGTTGTTATTATTATTGTATGTTTTATTTTATTTTTAGGCTTGCTACAGGTTCCGGATTCTAAAGAATTGTCGTTCCTTAGCGCCGGTCATGGCCCCTGTTTTGGGTCGTGACAATTGAAAACAGCCTTTAGCAGACAGAAGAGCTATGTTGACCCTAAGAGGAAGGATGTATCCTTTATGGTTGGAGACATGGTGTTCCTGAAGGTGTCTCCAATGAAAGGAGTTATGAGATTTGACAAGAAGGGTAAGCTACCTCCTAGATACATTAGACCGTTTGAGATTCGGTCTAGAGTGGGTAAAGTGGCGTATAGGCTGGTGTTACCACCAGAACTATCAAGAATCCATCTTGTATTTCATGTGTCTATATTGAGGAAATACATTCCTAATCCATCTCATGTGTTGCAACCTCAAGCCGTAGAGCTTAACGACGATCTCACTTATAAGGAGTACCCAGTGGCGATTATGGATCGCCAAATCCAATAGTTGCGAACTAAGGAGATACCAATGGTGAAGGTGCTATGGAGTAACCATTCTGCTGAGGATTGCACTTGGGAAACTGAAGTTGAGATGCAAGTTTCTTTCCCGTATCTCTTTTCCTCTTAAGCTTTGTAATTCTTCTTTTCTTGAATTCGAGGACGAATTCTTATAAGGAGGGGAGACTGTAATACCCTATATTATTTTTTATTTATTTAAATTAAGTAATCATTTAATTTGCATTATTAGTAAATAATTTTAAACTATATTAAATAATTGTTCATTAGCTAACTATATTATTATGTTAGGGGTATGAAATTATTATTTTGGTAAATTATATTTCCTATAGTACTAAATATTATTTGACTATTTTATAAGTATTTTATATTAGCCTTGTTATTTTAAAGTCTAAATATGTAATATATATGTTATTAGGGTTTATTATAAATATAAGTTTATTATAATAGTATGTGTGTATGTGTGTGTGTGTGTGTATACAGATTCATACAAAAACACATCTCCTGCCCAAAACAACCTCCCCACTTCCACCCGTCACCATCTCTATCTTCCCTCTCACTGTGCCGCTCCCATCACTACCCGAAAACCCCATCTCCGCCATGGACAGAAGCTCCCAGGTTGTTGCTGCTATTCTTCTTCTTCTTCTTCTTCTTCTTTTTCTTCTTCTTCTTCTTTTTCTTCTTCTTCTTCTTCTTCGCCAGGCAGCAACTTCCCTTCCTCATGTGACAACCTGCTCTCCCAGCTCCACCCAACTCTGGTTCTCCTTCTCTTGTGTTGCCTCTCTATTGTGACTTGCTGCTCCCTCAGCCTCCATTTCTGGTGGCAGCGAGTTTCCCCTTCCCCCTTTGTTCTTCCAGCTTAGTGGTGAGTGGTACTCACCCGATCCCTCCTTTCCTTCCTTGATCTTGATTATTTTGGTAGATTTGTTTAGTTAATTGATGTTGTTTAGTGTTTTAGGATATTGATTTTTAATTTTTGACAATCTTAGTGAGTTATGTGATTTTTTCAGAATTCTATTTGAATTTTATGTGATTTTTATTTGATAATTAGTTGGTTGTTAATTGAATTTAAGTAGTAATTAGGTTAATTAATGTAATTATTTGTAATGTATTGATGTTTATTTAAGATTTTTTAGAAATTATAGAGTTAATTATAATTTTGTAAATTTTGGGTATTTAATTAATATTTTTATTAATTTCAAAAATTATTGTAAAAATTTTTGAAATTTTGATGATTAATATTATTATTAAATGTTATTAATTTTAGAACTTAAATTATGTTTTTTGTGATTTTTATACTATTTTTATAATTATTTTTAAGTTTATGTCAAATGTGGATAATTAAGTTAAATTTATATTTTGGAAGAAATTATTAGATGATTTTATGTTTTTAATTATATTAAGAAGTTTAATGTTGAGAAAATAATTATATAATTTTTAAGGAATTTTTTTTAGATCATTCACTATTTTACACTAATTAACACAATTATTTTTTTCAAATAATATATTAGGTATTATTTTTAGTATTATGTGAAATTTGGATATTTTGGGTACTAAATTATGAACTTGATAGTAAATAAATTTATTGTGGAGATTTATTAATATGAGTAATTAAATATAGGTTATAATTATATTTTGATAATGAAATGTAAATTGAGTTATTTAATTGTTGAATAATTGAGATATATATATATATATATATATATATATATATATATATGGAATATATGTTTGTGTAATATGTATTTTTGGGGAAATAAATGATTTAATTTTTTTTTTTTTGATGTTTTGTTGAGTTGTGATATCGGTCGGGGCTAAGTGTAGTTCTGGTAGCCCGACTCGAGTGAGAATGTCTATGATTATTAGAAGTGTGTTTTTATGCAGGTTTGGCTCCACCTTTGGTAGAGAGATGTCCGTTTTACAAAGGAGACTTTGCCGAAATTTCGATAGATTTTCTCATAAAACGTGACATTCGTAATAAATTTCTACCGTAAATTAAGCTTTTTCCTGTCCATCGAGTCTTACTCGGTCTTCCTTGAGTCAGCCTAGAATTTCTCTGTTTTTGTTGATTTCAATTTTAATTTCATAGTCATGTTTTAAAATCGATCTATTAATTTCTTTTCTAGAGCATATCGGAGCAGAAGCCGTGGGATCGAGGCATATGCACGACCGTTAGCCTTCTCGTTCATCTTGTAAGTCGATAAAATGATCTGTGCGTGTCTTTTATTCAAAGATGTGTGCGCTCATATTTTTATGTTATTATTATTATATGATTTATTTAATTTAATGTTGTTATTTAAGGTTTAAATGCATTTTATTTATAAAAAATCAGTTTTTGAGAAATTTTGGTAGAACGGGCTACCTAGTGGGTTTCACCAGGACCGTGTGCACATGGTAGAGATTGAGAGATGGATCCGATTTATGTATTACTGGTGGATATTAAACTAGGACAGGTGCCTTGGTGGAAGCCTTTGCTCTCGGGGACTGCTAGTGATTGGAAAGTTAATAATGGACTGGGATGGGTGCCTCGATTAATGTCTTAGCTCTCGAGGACCCGCCAGTGCCATATATTTGGATTAAGTGATTGACTGCAACTTGGTGCCTTGATTGATGCCTTTGCTCTCATGAACCGGCAGTCTAGTTGGAACAAGTGAACCTAGTTGGCCATTTAGAACTTTGGGTTTAGGGTTGTACCGAGATTTTTCAAAGGCTATATCTACATATTATAAATTATTTTCACTATAACTATATAGTTTTCAAAAAGGTTTTCAACCGTACAACTCTTTTATTGACTTACTCAGTGAGGTCTGATTCCCCTCAATTTACTTTTTTTCAGGAGCTTAGGAGTTCGACCTCAAATTGCCCCCACGTCGGATTTCTTCATCACCGGCCATATTATGTAGGTCATTGTAAGATGTACTGTAGTAGTACTCTAGAAAGCTGCAGTAGTATCTGTATTATGAATTGTATAACTTAAGTATATTTGTGTACTTTATTTATATGAACCACGCTTATGTATAATGATTTAAGTTTGATTTATGAAATGTGACGCCGGAGAATATTCTATTTATGTATTCAATTATGTTTTAATTTCAGAAAAATTAGTTTGATAATGTTTTCTGTTATAAAATAAAGTTTTAAATTGTAAGTTTTTATTTTTCTTTTCTTTTAGGCTTACTACAGGTTTTGGGGGCCTTATGCCTACCTATTCCCTAGTGCCGGTCACGTGCCCTCAGGTATGGGTCGTGACAAGGACGCTCAGGGGCATTAACTTGGGCATTTCAAGAGCAATTAATGCTCTTTCTAAAAAAAATAGAATACTGCTAGGCGTCACCTCATTGGCTTAGGTTGAGACAACCTCATAGGTTTTGTGGGCTTTGGGCCTGATTCAAGCCCATTTCCCTAATTTGGGCTTTGGGTCCATTTTTAGGGGAATTTAGGGCTTTTGGTCCATTTTCAATAAAGTTTTGGGTTTGATCCTTGCATTTGCTGCTTATCAGTTCTTATCATTGGGTTTCTATCATAGGCCAATCAAACTGGGTGTCCACGTATAGTATAAAATACATTAACTCAAAAAAATGTTAGCACTAGGTGAGATGACTGAAGTCTAATGCCGCTTAAATTAAGGTCTTAGGTTCGAGACCTAGTGTATGTAAAAGTGTTAATAGAGGGACCTTTACTGCCCTTCGGGGTCTTACATGGGTCGAATTCATATTAGTTAGATTTTATAGGATACTAGATACTGGGTGCATTAGATGAAAAAAATGTATGTATAACTAAAAAATTATGAATAAAAAATATTTTTACTTATATCTTTAATGAATATAAAATTATTTAATAAACAAATTATTCAACCAATTAACTAAACCAAAATAAAATATTTTAATTTAGTTCATTTTGTTTTTAATATTTCAGGAATTCTATCAGATTACCAATAATGTTTATTAAATTACTGATTCTTTGAATTTAAAATTGAACAAACTGAATGTTTGTATCTAACCGAATTGAATTGAAATATTTCAGTCAAATTAAATTAATTGGTTTGTTAATTTTATTTTTAAATAATTTCTAACATTTATTTATTATTCAATATGTTTAAATTATAGCATATGTTATATGACTAAAAATTATAGCATTTATTTATTATTGGTTCATTAATTTTGCCAAAGCTTCTCTTTGTAACGTTTGAGCTATCAATGACATTTTTTTACTCCATGGTATTCTCCATCCAAAAATCATGTGGAAAAAAAAAGACACTATTCTTACACTTCGGCAAGCGCTTAGCAGGTGCTGCAGAAAAAAATAACTTCAGACAGGAAAGACCATCATTTCTATGTATTGCAGGTAGGCAATGTGCATAATAAAAGTCAGTCCAAAAAACCCAATCCCTTTGCGTTATTATTTTTCACGTTGTATTTTTAGAAGATTCAATGAACCATTCAAATCAATATGAAACTTATTGGTAAAACCATAGACGCTATGTCAATGCGTGTTGTGTAATCAATGTGTATGGTGTAATCGAATATTGATTTGGAAAAAATTTTAAATTGATTCAATTATTGTAAAGTTAAGTTTAAACTTCAGCTCAAATAGATTAACAAGTCAAGTTCGATTTTTTAAATATGTAACTCAATAAACTTACGAATTTAATCGAACTTGTATAGTTATGTGATTTTATTATTTTATTTAATATAATTATAAATATAACTTATTGAATCGATTTAAAATTAAATATTTTAAAATATATATTTTAAAAATTTAATTTAATTAATCAAGTTGAATATATAAATTATTTAAATTGAATTCAAAGTTTAAAAAAATAGCTCTTTTAAATTTGAGTTGAGTTCAAATATAAAAATGAAGTCAAATTGAAATTTAAAGTGTATCGATTTGACTCCAACTTTATTGCAAGCCTATCAATAGTAATGCCAATCCCCACGGCGTGACAAGGTTTCACTTGCATGTTGAATCTGCAACATCCTTCTAAACATGAGCTGGCGGCTGTCAAGTTTTGACTTGAAGCAGTAACAGTACTTTATTTATAATTTTAAAAAATAAAATATTTTCATTATGTGTGCAGGGCAGGGCAGGGATGTAGTGCAATGGCATCATGCTTTAAATACTAAAACAATTATTTTGTCACGACCCGAATCTAAGGGCATGTAACCGATATTAGGGAATGGGTAGGTATGAGGCTCCCGAAATCTATAATAAGTCTCAATAAAAAGAAAAATAAAATCTAACAATTTAAAATTTTATTTTATAACAGAACATATTATGAAACTGATTTTTCTAAAATTAAAACAAATTTGAATACATAAATAAAATATTCCCACTATTACATATCATAAATCAAACTTGACTCATTATACATAAATGTGGTTCATATAAATAAAATACATAAATAAACTTAAGTCATACAATTCATAGTACAATTACTACTACAGCTTTTTAGAGTACTACTACAATACAGCTTATAAAGACCTACATAAAAGGGTCGGTGATGAAGAAATCCGGCGTGGAGGCAGTCTAAGGTCAAACTCCCAAGCTCCTAAAAACAAATAAAATGAGGGGAATCAGACCTCACTGAATAAGTCAATGAAAAGAGTTGTACGGTTTGAAAACCTTTTTGAAAACCATATAGTTATAATGAAAATAATTTATAATGTATAGATATAACTTTTGAAAAATTCGGTAGAACCTTAAACCCAAAGTTCTAAATGCCCACTTATTCCAATTAGACTGCCGGTCCCCGAGAGCAAAGGCATCAACCGAGGCACCAAGTCACAGTCATTCACTTAATCCAAATATATGGCATTGACGATCTCCGAGAGCTAAGGCATCAATCGAGGCACCCATCCCAGTCCGATATTAACTTTCCAATCACTGGTGGCCCTCGAGAGCATAGACTTCCACCGAGGCACCTGTCCCAGTTTAATATCCACCAGTCATACATAAGTCGGATCCATCTCTCAATCTCTACCATGTGCACACGATCTTGGTGAAACCCACCAGGTAGTGCATTCTACCAAAATTTCTCAAAACTGGTTTTAAATAAATACATTAAAAAAATGCGTTTAAACCTTAAATAGCAGCATTTAATTAAATAAATCATATAATAAACATTAAAAATATGAGCGCATACATCTTTAAATAAAACACATGCACATATCATTTTATCGACTTACAAGATGAATGAGAAGGCTGACAGTCGCGCGTCTACCTCGATCTCACAGCTTCTGCTTCGATATGCTCTAGAAATAAATTAACAGATCGATTTAAAAACATGACTATGAAATTAAAATCAAAATCAACAAAAACAGAGAAATTCTAAGCTGACTCGAGGAAGACCGGACATGACTTGATAGACAGGAAAAAACCTAATTTACGGTAGAAATTTATTACGAATATCTTGTTTTACGAGAAAATCTATCAAAATTTTGACAGAGTCTTCTCTATAAAATGGACATATCTTTACCATTGGTAGAGTCATTCCTGCATAGAAAACACACTTCTAAAATTTACAAACATTCACACTCAAGTCGGGCTTCCAAAACTACACTGAGCCCCGACCGATATCACAATCCAACAAAACATCACACAAATTAAATCATTTATTTTCTCCAAAAATACACATCACATATATGATTATCCAGTCAGAAAATCATCTCTCAATATAGATTTAAAAATAAAATTTCACAAACCAACATATATATATATATATATATATGGAAACAACATTCACAATTAATATTGCTTAATAATTATTACCTATTATTACATATGTAAAAATATATATCTATAAACCTCTTAAATGTTAATAAAGCTAATTAATATATATTTTAATTATAATTAGTGTAAAATTACATATTTATCCAAATAATAGGAAAATACCCATAATATTCAAAATAATATCTAATATACTATTAAAAATTGATTTTTGAGAAATAAATGTAAATTAGTCTAAATTAGTAGATAACTTGTAAAATCCTTTTAAATCCCTTGATTATTATTAAAACCAACCAAAATTTATTATTTAACTATATTTAACTATATTTAACAAAATTACGTTTCTACCCTTATAATATACAACTTATATAATACATCATTAATATAAAAAAAAATCCTTGAAAATTATACAAACATCTAAAAATCATTTTCTCTACATTAAACAACTTAATATAATTAAAAACATATAAATGACCTCTAATTTCTTCTAAAAATATAATTTAACCTAATAATTCAATTTTGACATAAACTACAAAAATTCCTAAAAAATTATATAATATTCTAAAAAATTATTTTCTTTACTCTAAAATTAATATTAACTCATAATAACACCAAAAATACCAAATTATATTTTTAATAATTAATTTACGAAAATTCATAAAATAATAATAAAATATTCAAAAATTCACAAAAATCAAAAAAAAATTCCAAAAATCATAAAAAAATTCATAAAGGTAGATTGGGCTACTAGGAATCACATTTGTAAAGGGAGTTTGCATGAATCAAGCTAGATCAAGCTAAAAAAATTCAAAACCCTAAAACTCAAAACTAACAATCAACAAAAACTCAACCAAACCAAGATCAAAGCTTAACTAAGCTTGAAATGGGTCTCACCGATGCAAGAGGAGGGGACTGGCACCAGAATGGTGTGAAATGGTGGCCGGATAGAGCTTGGTCAATTTTAATGGCTACTCTTGGCTTCCTCTATTTTCTGCGCTACCGGCGACTTTGCTAGCGACCGGAGGTGAGGGAGAAGGAGGAGAAGGCAATAGGTGGTGGCTAGAGGTGAGGGAGGCACAGTGAGGGTGGTGGTCGGAGATGTTGCACGGTGAGAGAGGGATGAGGGTGATGATGCTACGGTTTTTGTATATATATATATATATATATATATAATTACTTCATATTAAAACATTATATTATAATATTATACATAAATTCTCCACCACACATATACACATTATACATATACATATATTCACACACACACAAGTATACTATATACATATATACATATATATGCACAAAAATAAATTAATACACACACATAAAATAATAATTAAACCCTAATTATATATGTGTATGTATATATATAAATATGTATATATATATGTACATAGTAACACATAAAATAACCATGAAATTAATGTAGTTTTAAATAATAATAATAATAATAATAATAATAATAATAATAATAATAAAAACAATGCAATTTTAAACAATAAATAAATAATACTCACATATAATTCTTACATAAATTAATAACCCTAAAATAATATTAACATAAATATATCTCAATTAAATAGCAAAATAATTAATAATTGTATAATATAATTTCAAAGTAATTATTAGTAACACAATTTAAAAATTACTTTATTTAAATAAAATATAGGGTATTACATATTTCATAATGAAACTCTCCAATTAATTTGTTCAACGACTTCCCTGCATACATTAAGGGTCTGCTTGATATTATTAAGAGAATTTATTTTTTGAAAAATTTAAATTTGATTTTTCAATTTTAATATTCATCTTTATTTTTATTGATTAAAATACGATAAATCATTTTTTGAAGTTCAATTTTAAAAGTAATTATAAAAAAAAAAATCAAACTAAAAGAAGAAAAAGGTGATGTCAAAATTGCACTGCCAAACTTCCCTAAATTAACAAAGAGAAGGCAAACTTTGAAACAACGATGTAGATAGGTCACTAGATTCACATAACACAGATTTTCTAATTTCTAATTTCTACGCAATGTTCTTTTAAGGATAGTAGATGATATGTATTATAATTAGCAATCTGTATCTATCCATCTACTGTGAAACAACAATTTTGTCACGACCGAAACTAGAAGTCATGACCGGCGCTAGGGAACAGGAATTCTTTCGAATCTGGAACCCGTAACAAGCCTAAGAAAAAAAAATTATACAATAAATAAATAAAAAGTACGATGTAATTAAAATTTTTTGAATCAATATATAAAATAAATTCTTTAAATCCTTTCATAAATGTATACATATTCATACAATATTCAAATACAAATTCTCAGAGTATTTAATATCCAAACAAAATAATGCTCCTCAAATACAATAACACAACTACTGCAGTTTCTAGAATATAAATCAGAAGTTCAAACGGCGAGGAACTCTACGACTAAGGTCTGATGATAAAGGATCTCCTGAAAAAAAAATTAATTGAGGGGGGTCAGACCTCACTGAGTGAATTATTATACTATATATACATGCAAACTAAACCATAAACAATCAGACATTCTTATATATATATGTATATACACACATTTCACACGAATGCCAAACTCTGCCTTTATAAATATACTAAATATAGAAAACGTATGTTTTAATTCATGAAGGATCCATAAAACCTTAATAATAGCAACCTCAAACAATCTCATCATCACTCTAGCCATATAGGCTCACTTGATTCCAAATAGAACACTTATTCCAATTTTGACAGCAAACTAGCCCCGAGACACTAAGTCGACCGAGCTCCAGCAGTCTAGCTGTCAGTATGATTGGCCCTGAGACACTAAGTCGACCGAACTCCAGCAGTTTGACTGTCAGTGTGATTGGCCCTGCAATCACACTATCTAACATACCATTAATCTTAGTCAAATCAATTAAATCAATTATAATCACCCAAAATTAACTCTCACTCAACCCTATTCTTTCGTACCGGTACGTGCACGGCCCTAGTGCTGCCCAGTAGGAAGCACGTTCTATTGATATCCTTCACTTAAATAAATCATTTATTCTGAAAATAATTAATGTGGAACGACATCCATAATAATAAAATCAACCATATATATATACCAAAAATATACCTAAAATATAGCCAATATATTTCGGGTATATATATATGTCAAATAAAATATGAAATAAACTAAAGATAAATAATTAATATGGTTAAAAACAATTTAAATGAGTAACAATAATATAACATGCATTTTCTTAAAAATATACTTAAATATACAAAAGATATACCCTAAGTACACAAAATCATTTAATAAAACTGTCACGACCCAAAATAGGGGCCATGACCGACGCTAGGGAACGGGAATTCTTTCGAATCCGGAACCCGTAGCAAGCCTAAAAATAAAATAAAGCATGCCATAATAACAATAAAAATATAATATGCAGCGGAAATAAAAATCATAATATCATTTTTCCATATCAACTGGATTTAAACTAAATCTCATCTCATCACATAGATGTATATAATCTTTAAATACAAATCCAGTTTCAACATAATACATCTCTTTAAAATAAAGTACATGAAATCCAATACTTTAATTTACAACTACTGCAGTGTCTAGATAAAATAAATAAGACTCAAGTAGACAATTTACATAAAGAAGCCGGGGCGGAAGAAATCCGGCGTATCGACCTGCTACTGAGGTCTGAGGAAGTTGACTCTCCTGAAAAATAGTCAACGGAGGGGAGTCAGACCTCACTGAGTGAATTACTATAATATATATACATACACACTAAGTGATAATGCATACAATCAACAGTATATATAATATGTATATATACAGGCAATTACACACAGATGCAATAAAATCATTTTTTATATATATATATTGAAAATCATAGTTTATGAAGGATCACATAGAACCCTAGAATATCGCAACCTCAGAATAATAGTGTTAAACAACACTCAAGCCACACAGGCTCACTTAATCCAAAATATATCCACTTAATCCATTTGGACAGTAGACTGGCCCCGAGACACTAAGTCAACCGAGCTCCAGCAGTCTAACTGCCAGTGTGATTGGCCCCGAGACACTTGGTCAACCGAGCTCCAGCAATCACACCCAAACCACATCTCACATATCGATAATCATAATCAAATCAATATCCACAAATAAGTTAGTAATATAGCCTAAATACTATAGGCGTACCGGTATGTACTCGGTCCTAGTGCTGCCCACTAGGTAGCACGTTCTATTGATATCCTTCATTAATAATATAAATCATTCATTCACAATAAATGATGCATGAATGTAAATGAAACAACAATATAAACCATATATATACCGAAAATATACCAAACATAAACCAGGTATATTTTGAGTATATATATGTCAAATAAATCCAATCAAATCATGAATTAAACTAAAAATATATTTAAAAACATTTTAAATATATTTTATTAACAAAACATGTATATAATTTATTATATACCAAAAATATACTTGAATATAAATCACATTATTTATGCATATTCAGTCAAAATAAAACATGCATTTTCTAAATCATGCATCCTAAGCATATATATATAATATAGTAACTCACCTAATGCGCTCCACGAGACAGGTCCGACGGGCCTGGTCCACTAGCCCTCGGTCTCGGCGCAACTAAACAAGAAATAAATAATCGACATCAGAATAAACCCTAACAGAAAATCCTAGAATTCAATCTAGAGTATTAAACATAGAATCGAAAATTAGGGTTCGACTGGATATCACGTTTTACGAGAATTCTACCGAAAATCCGGCAGAACCTCCCCTGTAAAACGGACATCTCTCTACTCAAAAGAGTAGAGCCGACCCTGCAAAGAAACACACTTCGAAAAACGAGCTCAACACAATCAAAATCCCACGGTCGGACTCCAAACTACAGTCCACCGACTGGGGTCCACAAACACAGAATAATATTCCAGATATACCGAAAACATCCTTAAATCATAGAAATACATTTTATAGGTAAAAATTACATAATTAACCTTGAAACACTGTAAAAACCGATAAAACTCATTTTATTAGAAAAACCGTATATATTATATATATAATTGAAAATAATTCCCGAAAAATAGTTTTAATTAGTTAAAAAAAATACCAAATATTTTGTAGAAATCATTTTTATACCTTAAATAAATATTAAAACCAATTAAATTACATTTTTAGACAATTTAGGGTAAAATTACCAAAATACCCCTATATATATAAATATACTTAAATTACTTCAAAAATTCACTAAAAATCATACAATTATCCAAAATTAATTTTCTCAACATATTTACCAATAATATCAACATTTAAACTCAATTAACCAATTAAATTCAATTTAAAACACAATTAACCTAATTTTTCCAAAATTCCATAAACTTCAATAATTCAAAATAAATACTTAGAAATTCATAAAAATTCCAAATAAATTCCTATAATTCATTTCATCACCTAATTCAACCATAAACTCCAATTTCATAATTTAAATAATTAATTTCCGAAAATTAGAAAATAATATTAAAATATTCAAAAATACCCAAAAATCCAAAAAATCTCCAAAAATTCTACAAAAATTCATACATGAAGATTAAGCTACTAGGAACAACATTTGTGAAGGAAGTTTCCATGAATCATCCAATTCGAAGCTCAAAAAAATCGAAAACCCTAATAGGCCGAAATTTACAAATCGAAAACTAAGCAATTCTAGACCATTTTAGCTCAAACCAAAGCTAGAATCACACTCACCGGAGCTCAAGGAGAAGAAAGAGACCGGCGGTGTCGAAAACGGTGGCCGGAATCGGCGTGATCGACGGTGGGTTGATTTTCGGCTTCTCCGGCCAAAATCGTTCTCCCGACGCCAGAAACGGCCTCCTCAGGCGGCGAAACTGGTCGGGGAAGATGGTGGCACACCGGACGGCACATCCACGGTGAAGGAACGGCGTGACAGGCGGCGGAACGGCGATGGGGAATCGGTCGGAGAAGAAGAAGAAGTCGGGGGCCAAAATGTAATTTTGCAAACTTTTGTAATTTTTAACAAATATATGTATATATATATACTTTATACTATATATTAAAATAATATTAAATTACACACATCAAATATACACCACACACATAAAAATATTAATATTTTAATAATTTATACTAAATAAAATTAATTAAATAACAATAAAACAATTAAATACTTAATAAAATATTAGGGTAATAATAAACCCTAATTAAATACATATACACACACAGGCTTTATTTAATAATTTAAAAATATGTATGAGTTCATGCAAGTCCGTAAATACATCTAAAATAATTAATAATAAATTGTTTACGTGAAAATTTCCCCGAAAATGCAAGTCCCGGGAAAATTTTACGTAAAACACTATAAATAATATACCGTAATTAAAATAGGTTTTAAATACATATTAACTCGTAAAAATATCATATAATGTACAGAAATTATTAACACTGCATATCCCGGTACAGTGTGAAAATATTTTAAAAAAAACACGGGATATTACAGTCTTCCCCCCTTACAAGAATTCGTCCCCGATTTCCAGAAAACAAGATTACAGAATCAGGAAGGAAAGAGATACGGGTAAGAAGCTCGCATTTCAGCTTCAGTCTCCCACGTATGCTCTTCAACTCTGTCGCTACGCCACAGAACCTTGACCATCGGAATCTGCTTCGATCTCAACTGTCGAACTTGAAAATCAACGATCGCCACAGGTTCTTCCACAAAAGTCAAATCTTCACTCACTTCTACACTATCGGGCTGCAACACGTGTGAAGGATCTGAGATATACTTCCTCAACATCGAGATATGAAATACTGGATGCACCTGTGACATACTCGGAGGCAAATCCAACCGATATGCAACAGTGCCAACTCTCTCCAGAATCTCAAACGGTCCAATATATCTCGGTGCTAACTTACCCTTCCTGCCAAATCTCATCACACCCTTCATCGGAGATACTTTCAGAAAAACATAATCTCCAACCTGAAACTCCACATCTCTGCGCCTAGGATCCGCATAACTCTTCTGTCTGCTAACTGCGGTCTCTAATCTACGCTTGATCACGGTGACTTTCTCTGCAGCATCCTGAACCATCTCTGGTCCAGTCAAAGCTCTCTCACCAATCTCATCCCAACTCAACGGGGATCTACACTTCCTTCCATACAACGCCTCATATGGTGCCATACCAATACTGCTATGGTAGCTGTTATTATATGCAAACTCAACAAGCGACAAATGATCATCCCAACTACCTCCCAAATCCAAGACACACATCCTCAACATATCTTCTAGTGTCTGGATCGTCCTCTCAGACTGACCATCTGTCTGAGGATGAAAAGCAGTACTGAAATCCAACCTAGTGCCCATCGCTTCCTGCAACTTCTGCCAAAAATGAGAAGTAAACACCGAACCTCTATCTGACACAATGGACACAGGTACTCCATGAAGGCACACAATATGCTTCACATACAACTTCGCCAATCTAGCAACTGAATATGTGGCTTTCACAGGCAAGAAATGTGCAGACTTTGTCAATCTGTCTACAATCACCCAGATGGAATCGTATCCATCCTTCGAACGAGGTAAACCAACCACAAAATCCATAGCTATCCTTTCCCACTTCCACTCGGGAATAGGAAGAGGCTGAAGCTTCCCAGAAGGCTTATGATGTTCGGCTTTCACTTGCTGACACGTCAAGCACTTAGCAACATAATCAGCAACATCCTTCCTCAATCCATCCCACCAGTATAGATCTCTGATACTATGGTACATCTTAGTAACACCCGGATGAACGCTGTAGGCTGTAGAATGTGCTTCCTCTAAGATCTCTTCTCTTAAATCATCCACATCAGGAACACACAATCTACCACTGATCCACAACACACCATCATCATCGAGTGTGAAATCAGTGAACTTCCCTGCTCTAACATTCTCTACAAGCTCTTCCAGAATAGGATCTCGGCTCTGAGCTGCTTTAATCCTATCCCTCAGTACAGATCGTACTTTAAACTGAGCTAACAGTCCACCTGATCTACTGATCTTCATCATTAGACCTTGATCCACCATTAAATGCAACTCCTGGATCAATGGTCTCCTCTCAACACCGATGTGAGCAAGACTACCTGAGGACTTCCTACTCAAGGCATCTGCTACCACATTAGCTTTACCCGGATGGTAAAGAATCTCGCAATCATAATCCTTCAACAGTTCCAACCATCTTCTCTGCCTCAGATTCAAATCTCGCTGCTGGAAAATGTACTTAAGGCTCTTGTGATCAGTAAATATCTCACAAGTCACCCCGTACAAATAATGTCTCCAAATCTTCAAAGCAAAGATCACTGCAGCCATCTCAAGATCATGTGTAGGATAGTTCTGCTCATGCTTCTTCAACTGCCTCGAAGCATAGGCTATCACCCTTCCATTCTGCATCAACACACAACCAAGACCAATTCTAGAGGCATCACAGTAAACTGTGAACTTATCCACACTATTAGGCAAAGCTAATACTGGCATTGTGGTCAACTTCTCCTTCAACAATTGAAAACTATTCTCACAAGCTTCTAACCACTCGAATCTAACATTCTTCTGAGTCAAGCGAGTCATAGGGGCTGCTATCCTGGAAAAATCCTGCACAAACCGCCTATAATACCCGGCTAAACCCAGAAAACTCCGAATCTCTGTGACCGAAGTAGGTCTAGGCCACTCAGATACTGCCTCAACCTTCTGTGGATCAACCTGAATACCTTCTTTAGACACTACGTGTCCAAGAAAAGAAACACTCTCCATCCAGAAATCACACTTCGAGAATTTAGCATAAAGCTGATGATCTCTCAGTGTCTGTAGTACAATTCTCAAGTGATATACATGCTCTTCCATACTCCTCGAATATACTAGTATATCATCAATGAAGACTACCACAAACTGATCCACATACGGTCTGAATACTCTGTTCATCAGGTCCATAAAAGCTGCTGGTGCATTAGTCAAACCAAAAGACATCACCAGAAACTCATAATGACCATATCGAGTGCGGAATGCTGTCTTAGGAATATCGGATTCACTGATCCGCAGCTGATGATAACCCGACCTCAAGTCAACCTTAGAAAAGAACTGTGCACCTTGTAACTGATCAAATAAATCATCTATCCTCGGGAGAGGATACTTGTTCTTCACTGTCACCTTATTCAGCTCTCTATAGTCAATGCACAGTCTCAGGGTACCATCCTTCTTCTTCACAAACAGGACTGGTGCACCCCAAGAAGAAACACTAGGTCTAATGAAACCTTTATCCAACAACTCTTGCAACTGCTCCTTCAGCTCTCTCAACTCTGCAGGAGCCATACGATAAGGTGGCATAGATATAGGAGTAGTACCTTGAACCACATCTATACAGAACTCAATCTCTCTATGAGGTGGTAAACCTGGCAACTCCTCGGGAAAAACATCAGGAAACTCACAAGCAACCGGAACATCTGTGAGTGACAACTGCTCCACTGACGTATCCCTAACCAATGCCAAAAACCCCTGACAACCTTTCCTCAACAACTTCCTAGCAGAAATAGCAGAAATAAAATTCTGAGGTGCTGAACTCCTATCACCCACAAACTTAAATTCTACTTCACCAGGAATTCTGAAAATCACCTCCTTATTCCTGCAATCTACCACAGCGAAGTGCTGAGATAACCAATCCATTCCCAAAATAACATCAAACTCCATCACATCCAACAAAATCAAATCAGCGGGTAATTCTCTATCTCCCACAAGAACTGGACAACCAGAAAGAACAATATCGGCGTCCAAAGAATCGCTCAGAGGAGTGGCAACAGACAAAGGAAAAGCCATCCTCGAAGCTTGCCAACAAGATTTAGAAGCAAAAATAGGAGAAACAAACGAATGCGTGGCACCCGGATCAAACAAAACCAAAGCATCCAGGTAATAAACAGAAAGAATACCTGCCACGACTGCATTAGATGCCTGAGCATCCTGCTGAGTCAGATGGAAGACTCTGGCCTGACCTCGACCTCCCTGCTGACTGGTAGAAGCCTGGCCAACACCTCTAGCACCTCCTCTAGTACCTCTACCACGACTCTGCTGTGGAACAAACTGAGTAGAACTCTGATGCTGGGCTGGTGGTAACTGAAATGGCACGGGTGCTGCACTAGCAATCGACTGCTGTGGGAATCGCAGAATCTGCTGCTGCTGATACCCGGAATAAGGACACGATCTGGCAAAATGTCCTGTCTGTCCGCATCTGAAACATGTCAGTGGTGTCAGATAACACGGTCCCTGATGGACTCTACCACAAGTCTGACAAACACTGGCCGTTGATCCAGAACTACGACCACTGCTGCTGCTCGAAGCACCTGACCCAAATCTAAACGATCTACGCTGACCTCCACGGCCATGTCTACTGCTCCGATGCACTCGCTGCTGCTGTCTCTGACTCTGCTGAGTCGAACCTCGCTGTTGACTACTCGAACCAACATGAAAACTCGAAAACGGAGTAGCCTGCAATCCACTCGACTGAACTCCTAGCTGGTAATAATCAGGCATCGCTCCCTGCCTAACTAACCTCAGCTCAATCTCCTTAGCTAACTCAATCACGGACTCCAGAGTAAGACCTGCTGTAGGCATACCAGCAAAAGCTGAACCCAAACCAGTAACATAGGTAGTAACAGCAAAATACTAATCTCGTATCAGATCCTCAGCATATCTACCCAGACGAAGAAACTCTCGGGTATACTCCTCTACAGATCGATCTCCACGAGAAATACTAGTCAAACGAAGACGATAACTCAAACGAAGAGGCTTTGGACAAAATCTTCTCATGAATCGCTCTCGAAACTGAGCCCATGTCATCGTCATCATAAAGGGCTGGATCATCTGAATGAACCAATCTAGAGCTAGTCCCTCAACAGACAACTCGACAATCATGATCCGTTGGTACTCGGTATGAGCAGTCCGAGTCCTAGTCTCAATCGCATGCAGAAAATCTAAAGGATCAGAAGTACCATCAAATGCAATCCTGCCAACTCTGGCATAGAACAAAGCTGCCTCAGGGTCAGACATACCCTGCTGATAGGCAGGCTGAACAGGCTGAACAACTGGAGGAACAGGAACATCAAACTCAGGCTCAACAGGCTCCTCGTCCTGTAACTCTCTCTGCCTACGGCGACCTGCCGCTCCTCGAGGTCTACCTCTGCCACGACCTCTACGTCTAACTGGCTGCTCAGGAGGTAAAACCTCATCCTGAAAAGACTCATCATCCTCGGCCTCAACGACCGGTGGAGCGACACGCGCTCGCCTCCTCATTCTGAAAAGACAAACGGAAAGATTCAGACAAAACAGACAATGGAGGAATAACGCTGAAAACTATAGCAAGGAATACTCATCAAGACATACTCGAACCTAATACACTGCAGTAGTCCAACAGAAAACACAACTTTAAAACTAGGGCCACAACTCACATAACTAAGCCCTGACACAGAACTCCACTCTGATACGAACTTCGCTCTGATACCAACTTTGTCACGACCCAAAACAGGGGCCATGACCGGCGCTAGGGAACGGGAATTCTTTCGAATCCGGAACCCGTAGCAAGCCTAAAAATAAAATAAAGCATGCCATAATAACAATAAAAATATAATATGCAGCGGAAATAAAAATCATAATATCATTTTTCCATATCAACTGGATTTAAACTAAATCTCATCTCATCACATAGATGTATATAATCTTTAAATACAAATCCAGTTTCAACATAATACATCTCTTTAAAATAAAGTACATGAAATCCAATACTTTAATTTACAACTACTGCAGTGTCTAGATAAAATAAATAAGACTCAAGTAGACAATTTACATAAAGAAGCCGGGGCGGAAGAAATCCGGCGTATCGACCTGCTACTGAGGTCTGAGGAAGTTGACTCTCCTGAAAAATAGTCAACGGAGGGGAGTCAGACCTCACTGAGTGAATTACTATAATATATATACATACACACTAAGTGATAATGCATACAATCAACAGTATATATAATATGTATATATACAGGCAATTACACACAGATGCAATAAAATCATTTTTTATATATATATATTGAAAATCATAGTTTATGAAGGATCACATAGAACCCTAGAATATCGCAACCTCAGAATAATAGTGTTAAACAACACTCAAGCCACACAGGCTCACTTAATCCAAAATATATCCACTTAATCCATTTGGACAGTAGACTGGCCCCGAGACACTAAGTCAACCGAGCTCCAGCAGTCTAACTGCCAGTGTGATTGGCCCCGAGACACTTGGTCAACCGAGCTCCAGCAATCACACCCAAACCACATCTCACATATCGATAATCATAATCAAATCAATATCCACAAATAAGTTAGTAATATAGCCTAAATACTATAGGCGTACCGGTACGTACTCGGTCCTAGTGCTGCCCACTAGGTAGCACGTTCTATTGATATCCTTCATTAATAATATAAATCATTCATTCACAATAAATGATGCATGAATGTAAATGAAACAACAATATAAACCATATATATACCGAAAATATACCAAACATAAACCAGGTATATTTTGAGTATATATATGTCAAATAAATCCAATCAAATCATGAATTAAACTAAAAATATATTTAAAAACATTTTAAATATATTTTATTAACAAAACATGTATATAATTTATTATATACCAAAAATATACTTGAATATAAATCACATTATTTATGCATATTCAGTTAAAATAAAACATGCATTTTCTAAATCATGCATCCTAAACATATATATATAATATAGTAACTCACCTAATGCGCTCCACGAGACAGGTCCGACGGGCCTGGTCCACTAGCCCTCGGTCTCGGCGTAACTAAACAAGAAATAAATAATCGACATCAGAATAAACCCTAACAGAAATCCTAGAATTCAATCTAGAGTATTAAACATAGAATCGAAAATTAGGGTTCGACTGGATATCACGTTTTACGAGAATTCTACCGAAAATCCGGCAGAACCTCCCCTGTAAAACGGACATCTCTCTACTCAAAAGAGTAGAGCCGACCCTGCAAAGAAACACACTTCGAAAAACGAGCTCAACACAATCAAAATCCCACGGTCGGACTCCAAACTACAGTCCACCGACCGGGGTCCACAAACACAGAATAATATTCCAGATATACCGAAAATATCCTTAAATCACAGAAATACATTTTATAGGTAAAAATTACATAATTAACCTTGAAACACTGTAAAAACCGATAAAACTCATTTTATTAGAAAAATCGTATATATTATATATATAATTGAAAATAATTCCCGAAAAATAGTTTTAATTAGTTAAAAAAAATACCAAATATTTTGTAGAAATCATTTTTATACCTTAAATAAATATTAAAACCAATTAAATTACATTTTTAGACAATTTAGGGTAAAATTACCAAAATACCCCTATATATATAAATATACTTAAATTACTTCAAAAATTCACTAAAAATCATACAATTATCCAAAATTAATTTTCTCAACATATTTATCAATAATATAAACATTTAAACTCAATTAACCAATTAAATTCAATTTAAAACACAATTAACCTAATTTTTCCAAAATTCCATATACTTCAATAATTCAAAATAAATACTTAGAAATTCATAAAAATTCCAAATAAATTCGTATAATTCATTTCATCACCTAATTCAACCATAAACTCCAATTTCATAATTTAAATAATTAATTTCCGAAAATTAGAAAATAATATTAAAATATTCAAAAATACCCAAAAATCCAAACAATCTCCAAAAATTCTACAAAAATTCATACATGAATATTAAGCTACTAGGAACAACATTTGTGAAGGAAGTTTCCATGAATCATCCAATTCGAAGCTCAAAAAAATCGAAACCCTAATAGGCCGAAATTTACAAATCGAAAACTAAGCAATTCTAGACCATTTTAGCTCAAACCAAAGCTAGAATCACACTCACCGGAGCTCAAGGAGAAGAAAGAGACCGGCGGTGTCGAAAACGGTGGCCGGAATCGGCGTGATCGACGGTGGGTTGATTTTCGGCTTCTCCGGCCAAAATCGTTCTCCCGACGCCGGAAACGGCCTCCTCAGGCGGCGAAACTGGTCGGGGAAGATGGTGGCACACCGGACGGCACACCCACGGTGAAGGAACGGCGTGACAGGCGGCGGAACGGCGATGGGGAATCGGTCGGAGAAGAAGAAGAAGTCGGGGGCCAAAATGTAATTTTGCAAACTTTTGTAATTTTTAACAAATATATGTATATATATATACTTTATACTATATATTAAAATAATATTAAATTACACACATCAAATATACACCACACACATAAAAATATTAATATTTTAATAATTTATACTAAATAAAATTAATTAAATAACAATAAAACAATTAAATACTTAATAAAATATTAGGGTAATAATAAACCCTAATTAAATACATATACACACACAGGCTTTATTTAATAATTTAAAAATATGTATGAGTTCATGCAAGTCCGTAAATACATCTAAAATAATTAATAATAAATTGTTTACGTGAAAATTTCCCCGAAAATGCAAGTCCCGGGAAAATTTTACGTAAAACACTGTAAATAATATACCGTAATTAAAATAGGTTTTAAATACATATTAACTCGTAAAAATATCATATAATGTACAGAAATTATTAAGACTGCATATCCCGGTACAGTGTGAAAATATTTTAAAAAAAACACGGGATATTACAAAAACATTTATGTATAAATATTCATTTAAATATGTGTTTAGGTTTAACATATATTCACAAATATACTAAAAATAAACCTAATTATCTAGCATGCATATATTAAAAAAAAACCCTAAATATACCACTAATGTGTTAGGTTTAATTTAATAATAAAACATGTATTTATTTGGAAAAAAATTCAAAATATACCAAAAATAATTTAAGTATAGGTTTATAATATAACATGCAGTTATTTAAGAATAAACCTAAATTATACTAATCATTTAATAAAATAATTATGGTTCGATGCACATTTAAATCATGTATAAATATTAAATTATAACAAACATAAACCTAAATATCTAACATACATATATCAAAAATATACTAAAAATAAACCGAAAATATACCAAATCATATTATAATTAAATTACTGCTTAAACATATAATGAAAATAAAAATCCTAAGTCATACATCCTATATGCAATGCATATATATACAGTATAATAACTCACATGTTAGCGCTCCACGAGACAAACTCGGCGGGCCTGATCCGTTAAGCCTAGGTGTCGGTGCAGCTAGACAAACAAATGACAACATGAAATCAAAATAAATTTAACGAAAATTTTAAAGACTAGATCTAGAATTTTAGACACAGAATTAGAATAGGAATTTGACCGAACATCACATTTTACGAGAATTCTACCGAAAATCCGGTGGAACCTCCCCTGTAAAATGGAAATCTTTCTACTCAAAGAGTAGAGCCGGTCCTGCAAAGAAAACACACTTCGGAATAACACCAAATTCACAACCACAATCCCTCGGTCGGACTTCAAACTACAATTTACCAATCGAGGTTCATAATTCACAGAATAATTACAAAATATCAAAAATACCCTTATATAATAAAAATACATTTTATAAATCCAAATTACGTAATTAATCCTAAAACACGTTAAAAACCGATAAAACTCATTTATTTAAAAAAAATCGTATAATATATATAATTTGAAAATAATTTACAAAAAATAGTTTTAATTAGTTAAAAATACTAAAAATTTTCAAAAATCATTTTTATTGCTCAAATAATTATTAAATTGGTTTTAATAATTATTTGAGCTATAAAAATGATTTTTGAAAATTTTTAGTATTTTTAACTAATTAAAACTATTTTTCGTAAATTATTTTCAAATTATATATAATACCCCTATATATATATATTTTCACTATAAATGTTCAAAAATTCACCAAAAATTATATAATTACTCAAAAATTAATTTCTCAACATATAATTCAATAATATCAATAAATATACTCAATTTACCAATTTATTTCAATTAAACACATAATTAACCTTATTTTTCAAAATTACATAAACTTAATAAATTCCAAATAAATATATAAAAATTCAAAAAAATTAAAAATAAATTTCTATAATTAATTTCAACACCTATAATCACCATAAAACATAATTTCATAATTTAATTAATTAATTTTCAAAAATTAGAAAATATTAATAAAATAATCAAAAATTCACAAAAATTAAAATAAATTCCAAAAATTCTAAAAAAAATAAAGCATGTATATTAAGCTTCCATAAACAAAGTTTTTGAAGGAATTTCTCATGAATAAATCAAATTGAAGCTAAAAAAATTTGGAAACCCTAATAGGCTGAAATGAAAAAAATTGAAACCTAAGCAATTCTAAACCAAATCAAGTGAAACAAAGCTTGGAATCACACTCAAAAGAGGGCAAGGAGAAGATAGAGACTGACAGCGTCGAATTTGGTGGCCAGAAATGGCTTGATCGGAGTTGAGATTAAATTCGGCCTCTATTTGATTTTTCGGTCAAAACACACCGGAAAAGGGAGCTTTAGGTGGTGGAAATGGCTGGAGGTGGAGGAGGAAGACTGAGGGGCATAGTAACAGCAAGAAAACCAACTTGAAAGTGGCTAGAAATGGAAGAAATGACATTGGGAAGAAGAAGATGCAGGAGGGGCAAAATCGTAAATAAGGCAACTTTGATTTTTTTGTTTAAAAAAAATGTGTATATATATATATATATATATATATATTCACCTTATATATATTATAATAATATAATTCCACACACAAATAATATTCACCACACAAATATTTTATTATATTTAATAATTTATACACTTAAAATTAATTAATTAATACAAAAAATTAAATAATAAAATTAAGGAAATTAATTAAGCTCTAATTAATTTAAATAAATACACATATATACAATTTATTTTAGCACTTTAAAATTGTATATGAGTTCATGCAAATTCATAAAACTAGTCAAAATAAATAGTATTAAATTATTTACGTGTCAATTTCCTCGAAAATACAATTTTCGGGAAAATTTTACGTAAAGTACTTAAAATAATGTAAAATAATTAAAATTAGCTTTAAACAAATAACAACTCTTAAAAATGTCATAAATATATACAAAAATTATTAACACTGCATATCCCGATACAGTAAAAAAATATTTAAAAACTCGGGATATTACAAATTTAAATTCAGCAAATTTAGTTGGTGCAATGATTTACTTAAAAATAGCACATAATTGTATTCATATGTGTAGTGGGTGGTCTTATTATTATTATTTTTTTGTGATCACTTTTATGCAAAATACATTAAATTCTAACTAATTTAGTTCGATCTGGATAAAACTGTAAGGATGGTAAAAATCCTTCAACAATATATATATATATATATTATTTTATTTTATTTTATTTCATGAAAGTAAGTATATGAATGGTTATTTTTCGAACTATTTTTTTCCTACAATGTATTGTGATATAATTGATTTGTTATTTTATATCAAGATGATGACATAAAATAACTGTGTTAAGCTTAAAAAATTTACCGAGTCATTGTTTTGTTGCCATAAAATAATTTTTTTGGATATACATTTTATATTCTTATGTTTTTAGTTTTCATTTATTTTTCTTTGGAATTTATTTTTTTCGTTATTTTTATTTAATTTTACAAATTAACTAGATTTAAATCCTGCATTTTAAAAGAAAAAAAGTTAGACTGTTCTATTACTAAAACTATCTAACCTTTTTTTATTTTCTAATTACATGTAATTAACTTTCAAAAAAATATTGCAAAATAGATTACGAATATGAGAGACAATATTAATATATCTTGCATAGTGTCTTAGTAATTGAACTTTAAATCACAATACCGTTAACTCTAAAATCACATTCTTGAAAAATATATCTAGTAATTTAAAATATCCAAGCTGAAGGAACTATTGATTAAATAACAGATAAATTATGACTTATACCATTGCTAATGTTAAGACCCAAACCAAGAGTTATGACCAATGGTAAGGAATGATAATTTTTTTGAATTTAAAATCCATTGCAATCCTTAATTAAAATTTTAATTGATATAAAATAAATACTCAAATCTAATTTCATAAAATAAAAATATTCATACAATATTCAGAGACAGATCTCTAAACCAAAATATCATCCTACTGATACAATATACTACTATTGCAGTTTACTAGAACACAATAAGAGTTCAGATAATAAAATTACATAATCTAGTCGGGACTGAAGAACACCAGTGTAAAGCACTATTGGTGAGGTATGAAGAAGAATCTCCTAAAAAAAATATTGAGGGGAGATAGATCTCACTGAGTGAATTATTATAATATATATACATGTAATCTAAATCATAAACAGTCAAGCATCAATATAATAATATACATATACATGCATTCACACAAATGCTAAAATCCACTTTTATATATATAATAAATGTAGAAAACATTTATTGAAATGAAGGATCAAATATAACCCTAGATATTTGCAACCTCAGTAAAAATATCTCACTAGCCATCAGGCTCACTTAATTCCAAAGTAATTATCTTATTCCATTTTGGATAGTAGACTGGCCCGAAACACTAAGTCGACCAAGCTCCCATAGTCTCACTGTCAGTGTGACTGGCCTCGAGACACTAGGTCAACCAAGCTCCCGAAATCACATTACTCAATCACTGACATTCTCAATAAATTGATCAATCGAATTTCACCTCCAATGATTTCATAAACTTAACCATTAAATCTATCGTACCACTACGTATATAGTCATAGGGTAGCCCACTAGGTAGCACGGTCTATCGATATCCTTCATATAAAACCATATATTTAATGAAAAATAATAAAATGCACAATTAACATGTAATGGCATTCATTATAGAAAAACGTACCATTTATATACAAGAAATATACCAAATGTATACTGAAAATATACATGATATATATGTCTCACATATACCAAAAATAAATCATGAATATAACAAAAATATACTAATTGTATATTGAAAATATAACAAGCATATATGTTGCATAAATATCAAAATATACCAAAAATATATTGAAAGTATACCTAACATATATTAAATCATTTAATAAAACAATTCATGTATAAATACATTTTAAAAAACATGAATACTTAATATCATGCATCCTATGTGCAATGCATATACAAAATAATAACTAACAAGTTTGTGCTCCTCGAAATAGACTTGACAGGCCTGGTCTAATAAGCCTTGGTCTCGGCATAACTAGAAAAATAAATAATAATAAAATTAGAATAAATTCCTAACTAATACTTCTAAAAATGCTAAAGGAAGACTTGATCTAAGAATTAAAACTCAGTTAAAACACAAAAACTCAAGATCGACCTGATGTCATGTTTTACGAGAATTTTACCAAAAATTTGACAAAGTCTCCTCTGTAAAACGGACATCTCTCTGCTGAAAAGTAGAGCCAATCCTACAAGAAAACACACTTCTAAATTCAAAATGCTCAACACCTCAGGTTAGGATCCCACACTACACAAATTCCCAACTAAGGTTCACAATTCACAATAATTAATATTAAATAATAAATATAATAGAAATCAATAAACTCCATAAATATCCATAAAATACCAAAATATAATATATTTAAACATAAAAAAACATTTAATATAGTTATTTTCAAATTAAATAAATAAAATCTCAAATAAATTATATAACATTAATAAAAAATTCAAATTTTCAATTATTTAACATAAAATAGTGAAATTCACAACTAATTACTCAAATAGGTTATTTATATAATAAAAATGGTTTAAAAACTTATTTAATCACAAAAATGGTCAATAAATTATTATTTGAATATATTTTCAAAAATAAGCATTAATTAGTTAAAAATAGTAAATAATTCATAAAATTATTTTAATACAAATTATTATTCCAAAATTATTTAACTATAATTTCAACAAAAACACACAATTTGCCTATAAATCCAAAATCACATAATACAAAAATATTATTAAAAAATTATACAAATTTCTAAAAATTATTTTCTTACTACCAAAATTAATAACTTAAATTAAAAATACTAATTTAACCAAGTTTCCATCCAAAATAAATAAATAACATAATTAATAAAAATTCATTTTTTAATTATTAAAATATTCAAAAATACCCATAATTCAAAATAATTCAAAAAAATAAACAAAAAATATATTTGAGAAGATTAAGCTACATACATCAACATTATCAAGGAAAAACATTCATGGATCAAACACAATTAATTCAAAAAAATTTGAAACTGTAATACCCTATGTTTTAACTAAATAAATTAATTTTATATCTAAATCTTTAATAAAGACTTTTAGGTTATATTATATAAATGATAATTATTATTTTTTTCTATCTAATGGTGGTATATATATATATATATATATATATATATATATATATATATTTTTTTTTTTTTGTTAATATTATATTTAGGTTAAATATTATTTAGGTGGGTGTGTGCATTAAAATAATTTGTGTATATCTATATGTGTGCATGTAGTATATGTATATATATACCAAAATTTACCTATATACACACATATATACACTAAATATATATATATATATATATATATATATATATATATATATATATATATATATATATATATATATATATATATATATATATATATATATATATGTATATGTATGTATGTATAGAAGCTTTGGCCCGAGAAGAACCCTCACCAACACCCTCTTCTCCGTCTGCCACCCATGCCCTCTCTCCCCTTCACTGTGCCGCCTTCCCCTTCGCCTGAGAACTCCATCACTGCCGTGCGTTGAGCTTGCTGGAGTGTTGCAGTAGCTGCCTTCCTTCTTCCTCGCGAGGCAGCACCTTCTTCTCCTCGCATAGTAGCTCTGCATCCTCTCGTCCTGCTCAACTTTGATCCTCTGTCCGTGCCATCTCCTTGTGGTGTCAAGCTGCCTTCGTCATCCCCATTTCCGGTGGTGGTGGCATGTCCTCTCCTTCCTCTTCCAGCTGCCTTGCCAGACAATGAGTGTTCCTCACCCATTGTTTTCTTTCCCTCTCAAATTCCTTTGGTGTTTCGGTAGGTCTTACGCTTGAGTTGTGGTTAATGGGTTGTTAATGTTAGTTTAATTTTTCTTTCTTCTTCCTTAATAGCTTGGTGGATTATTGAATCTATACATAAATTGTATTGAAATTATTTGATAATTAGTTAGATTAATTGGTTGTTATTTGAGCACAATTAATAATTAGAATAATTAAGGTTAATTTTTGTGTATTAATTGTTTTTTTAGGGCTTAGGAATCTTGATGTTAATTATAAGTTTGTTAATTTGGGTATTAATTAATATTTTTATTAATTTCGAAAATTATGATTAAAAATTATAAAATTTTAATAATTGAGGTTATTATTAAATGTTACTAATTTTAGAACTCAAATTATAATTTTTGAGATTTTTATACTATTTTTATAAATATTTTTGAGTTTATGCCAAATTTGATTTTTAGGTTAAATAATATTTTTGGGAGAAAATTGTTGGTTGATTAAATATTTTAATTATATTAGGGAGGTTTATTTTGAGAAAATAAATTTTTGGCATGATTAAATAATTTTAAGGAATTATTCTAGTATTAAAATCACATTATGTAAAATTATGTATTTTAGGGGGGTAAAAATGTAATTTTACGCTAAATATAGTTAAATATATATTTCAATTGGATTTATTAACATTTAAAGGGTTTAGACAATTTTTATAAATTAATTGGTATTTTTACCTAAGTAGTGTAAATTTTAAATATTAAATTCCAAATATTATATATATATATAATACATTATAATGGTTTTGTATTTTTGACGAAGGAATACAAATTTAGTTGTTTAATTTTGAATAACTGAGATTTGATATAATTTTATTTATTTTTAGTATATGTGTATGTGAAATATGTGTTTGAGAAATAAATGTTTTTTTTATTCTCGGTATTTTATTGAGTTGTGATCTCGGTCGGGGCAAATTGTAGTTTTGGGAGCCCGACTCGAGTGTGGGTGTTTGTGGTTATTAGAAGTGCATTTTCTATGCAGGTCTGGCTCTACCTTTGGTAGAGAGATGTCCATTTTACAGAGGAGACTCTGTCAAAATTTCAGTAGATTTTCTCGTAAAACGTGATACTCGTAAAATTTCTACCGTTAGTTAGGTTAAATCCTGTCTGTCGAGTCTTGTCCGATTTTCCTCGAGTCAGTCTGGAATTTCATTATTTTGTTGATTATTGATTTCGATTCCTTAGTCATGTTTTAAAAATCGATTATTATTTTCTTTTAGAGCATTTCGGAGCAGAAGCTGTGAGGCCGAGGCAGACGCGTGGTCGTCAGCCTTCGTATTCATCCTGTAAGTCGATAGAATGATCTGTGTGTGTGTTTTAATTAACAAATGTGTGCGCTCATATTTTAATATTGATTATATGGTTTATTTAATTTAATGATGTTATTTAATATTTAAACGCATTTTATTTAATTAAAATCAATTTTTGAGAAATTTTGGTAGAATGGGCTACCTGGTGGGCTTCACCAGGACTATGTGCACATGGTAGAGATTGAGAGATGGATCCGTGATATATATATGATTGATGAATGTTAAACTAGGACGGGTGCCTCGGTGGAAGCCTTTGCTCTCAGGGACCGCCAGTGATTGTAAGGTTAATAATGGACTGGGATGGGTACCTCGGTCGATGCCTTTGCTCTCGGGGACCGCCAGTGCCATATATTTGGATTAAGTGAATAACTACGGCTTGGTGCCTCGGTTGATGCCTTTGCTCTCGGGGACCAGTAGTCTAGTTGGAATAAGTAGGCCCAGTTGGCCATTTAGATTTTTGGGTTTAAGGTTCTACCGAGATTTTTCAAAAACTATACTTATACATTATAAATTATTTTCACTATAAAGATATATAGTTTTCAAAGGTTTTCAAACCGTACAACTCTTTTTATTGACTTACTCAGTGAGGTTTGATTCCCCTCAATTTATTTTTTTTTCAGGAGCTTGGGAGTTCGACCTCAGACTACCTCCATGCTGGGTTTCTTCTTCACCGACTATTTTATGTAGGTCATTATAAGCTGTACTGTGTGTTAATCTAGGCTGCTGCAGTAGTATTTGTACTTAGGATTTGTATGGTTTAAATATAATTGCGTAATTTATTTGTGTACACTACGCTTATGTATAAGATTTAAATTCAATTTATTATATGAGATGTTAAAACACATTTTTATTAAGCAGTTGAATTTGTGTATTTTGAGAAAAATCAGTTTGATAATATGTTCTGTTATAAATTAAAGTTTAAAATATGAATGGTTTTATTTTCTTTTCCTTTAGGCTTACTACGGGTTTCGGGGGCCTTATGCCTACCCATTCCCTAGTGCCGGTCACGTGCCCTTGGGTTCGGGTCGTGACAAAGTTGGTATCAGAGCATAAGTTCGATTAATTGTCTATGTCTGTCTTTCTATGTAACTAATGCAGCTTTAGGATTGATAATTGTCTTTGCGATGTTTTTGTTTCTAATTCTGCGTTGCTTTAAATATTCTTACACCGTTTTGAATTTGATTTTTTTCCTTGTTTTCTTTTCAGAATGAGGCGTGTGCATACTGACCTCGATGTTGATCCGACCCTTAGATTTGATGAGCAGTCTGTGCACGATGAGGCTCCCCTTCCTGCTCCACATCGTAGGGGCAGAGGTAGAGGTAGAGGTCGAGCCAGGGTAGCTGCAGCTGAGATTCCTGATGAGCAGCCAGTCGAGCCTGAAGCCCCAGCTGTTGACCCTACATCCTTTGCAGCTGGACTGGCAGGGATTAATCAGGGTCTAGCAGCATTGAATCAGGTGATGCCCCTTGTACAACAGATGCTACAGCAGAGGAACCAGGGGATGTCAGATACTGAAGTAGCCCTTCTTTACTCTTAGATCAGTAGAGTTTCTTTTAATAGTACGGGTGATGCCTTAGACTTCATTAATGCGATTGAGGCATGCACCAGGACTGGACATACGGATTATCAGAGGATTATGATTGTGGAGTTGTCAGTTCAAACGGCTGCTCAGGACTGGTTTATGTAATCGATTTAGCCATCGATGCACGAGCTGACTTGGCCAGAATTTAAGGATCACTTTTTGAGATTTTTCTATCCTTCAGCCACCAGAGATGCCTACAGGTGGCAGCTACTCCACATCACTAGAGGCGATAGGTCAGTGGAGGACTATACCAGAGAGTTTCATAGGCTATCCTAACATGCAAAAGATATCAGGAGGGACCCTTACAGAGCAGTGGAGCTGTATATTACTGGATTAGGACCCGCTTTTATTGGTATGCGTACCGAGGACCGCACCCTAGAGAGTGTGATTGAGGAGGCCCATTTAATTGAGAGGCGACATATCCACCAGGGCACCATGATAGATCCTTATATGGTCAAGGGCAGTGGATATGGTGTAGCTCCCGGGTACCAGCAGCCAACATTTCACATCGGTAGTTTAAGTCAGCAGGCTGTGGGTAGTTCTCAACAGAGTGGTAGGAGGTCCAGGACTCACCGAGTTTGCCAACATGGGTATACCTCGAACATGAGGAGTAGTAGGGGTCACAGATTCGGTACAGGAGTTAGTAGCAGCAGTAGTGGGCAGAGTTCTGGGCAGAGTAGTTCTGGGTCTGGAGCCAGTGCTTGCGCGAGTTGTGGACGATTTCATCAGGGACCGTGTCATATGTTGACGGGCGCTTGCTTCAGATGTGGGCAGGTTGGACATCTTGCTAAAGCTTGTCCCCACTCCGGATACCAGCCATAGTACGTTCAGGGTTCGTCTTCCTCAATGGCTCAGCCCTACTATCCGATGCCTCAGCAGTATCGAGCACCCATATAGCCACAGTAGAGACCGCCTCAGCCTATGAGTCAGCAGGGTCGAGGTTCAGTTGGTAGACCTAGCGGACGTGGTTTTGCGCAGCCTTTAACTTCTCAGCAGGTAAGTCGTGGTCAGGCTCAAGTGTTCACTTTGACACCACAAGACGCTTAGACTTCGAATGCAATGGTAGCAGGTATTCTCTCAGTCTGTGCATGCGATGCTAGAGTGTTGTTTGATCCCGGTGCTTCACATTCCTTCATTTCTCCTGTGTTCGCTTCGAGAATCTAGTGGCAGCCTTCTAGGTTGTCCTTTCCTCTATCTGTTTTGACTCCTCTTAGTGACGAGTTGGAGACAGATGTCTTCTTTCCTTTGTGTCCGGTGATAGTAGATGGTAGAAAACTATTGGCGAACTTGGTATTTCTTGATGTGCTGGAATTCGATGCTATTTTGGGCATGGATTGGTTGTTGAGGTATTATGCTTCGATGAATTGTAGAGAGAAAGAAGTGGTGTTCAGAATTCCAGATGAAGAATAATTCTGTTTCAAAGGTGAAAAGAGCTCCATGCCTCATAATCTCATTTCTACCATTTCACCCGGAAGATGCTTAGAAGGGGTTGTCAGGGATACTTGGCAGTGGTAAGAGATGATGAGAAGGAGAATGTGGCAATTGAGCAGGTGCCAGTGGTGTGTGAATTTCTGGATGTCTTTCCTGAAGAATTACTAGGATTACCACCATATAGAGAGATAGAGTTACGTATCGATGTCATACCTGGTACGAATCCTATCACTATGCCACCCTACAGAATGGCACCAGCTGAACTGCAGGAGCTGAAAGAGCAGTTGTAAGAGTTTCTTGATAAGGGTTTCATCAGACCCAGTACATCGCCTTGGGGTGCTCCAATGTTGTTCGTGAAGAAGAAAGATGGTAGCCTTCGACTTTGTATCGACTACAAACAGTTGAATAAGGTCACCATCAAGAACAAGTACCCACTTCTGAGGATCGATGATCTGTTTTATCAACTTTAAGGTGCTACATGCTTCTCTAAAATAGAACTGAGATCTGGGTATCATCAGTTGAGAATCAGAAGAGGTGATGAGCCTAAGACAGCCTTTCGAACAAGATATGGCCATTATGAGTTTTTAGTTATGTCCTTTGGGTTGACTAATGCCCCAGCAGCCTTTATGGACTTGATGAATCGAGTGTTCAGGCCATACTTGGACCGGTTTGTGATAGTTTTCATTGATGATATATTGGTTTATTCCAAGAGTGAGGCTAAGCATGTGATGCATCTGAGAAGGGTGCTTCAAACCTTAAGGGAGCACAGGTTGTATGCCAAATTCTCAAAGTGCGAGTTTTGATTGCATCAAGTGGCATTTCTAGGCCACGAGGTCTCTCGAGATGGCATACAGGTGGACCCTAAAAAGATAGAGGCTCTTACGGAGTAGCCGAGGCCAACTATAGTTAGAGAGGTGCGGAGTTTCCTAGGTGTAGCAGGCTATTACAGAAGATTTATGAAGGACTTCTCTAGAATTGCTGCACCTTTGACAAGGTTGACCCAGAAGAGTGCGAAGTTTGTATGGACAGACAAATATGAAGAGCACTTTCAGTTATTGAAGGACTTGTTAACGTCGGCTCCAATTCTAACTTTGCCCTCTAGAAATGAAGGTTATACAGTGTATTGTGATGCTTCCAGAGTAGGATTGGGCTGTGTGTTAATGCAAAATGGCCAAGTGATTGCTTATGCTTTGAGGCAGTTGAAGAAGCACGAGCAGAACTATCCTACTCACAATCTGGAGATGGTAGCCGTGGTGTTTGCTTTAAAAATATGGAGGCATTACTTGTATGGGGTGACGTGTGAGATATACACTGATCACAAGAGCTTGAAATATATTTTCCAGCAGAGGGACTTGAATCTGAAGCAGAGAAGATGGATGTAACTCCTTAAGGATTATAATTGCTCCATTTTATACCATCCAGGCAAGGCGAATGTTGTTGCGGATGCCTTGAGTAGAAAATCAGCAGGCAGCCTTGCCCATATTAGCATAGAGAGAAGGCCCATTATCAAGGAGTTGCATGGGTTGATTGATCAGGGGTTGTAGATGAAATTTACCCAAAAGTGCCTTTTAGCTCAATTCAGTGTACGATTAGTATACTTGGATCAGGTTAAGGTAGCTCAGAGCAGAGACCCCCAGTTACAGAGAATCATGTATGAAGTGCAACAAGGGTAGTCACGGGACTTTATGATTGACAGAGAAGGTGTATTACGGTTGGGCACTAGGATTTATGTGCCAGATGTTGATAACTTAAGAAAGGAGATTATGGAAGAAGCACATTTTTTTGCATATAGTGTTCATCTGGGTTCTACCAAGATGTATCATAACTTGAAGGATACATATTGGTGGAATGGAATGAAGAAGGACATTGCAGAATTTGTATCCAGGTGCTTGACTTGCCAGCAAGTAAAGCTTAAACATCAGCGACCCTCAGGACTGTTGTAACCTATGCCAATTCTTGAATGGAAATGGGATATGATAGCCATGGATTTCATGACTGGGCTACCTCGAACTACTGGAGGTTATGACGCTATCTGGGTGGTTGTTGATAGGTTAACTAAGTCAACACACTTTCTACCTATAAAGAAGATGTACTCTACTGATAGACTGACAAGACTTTACATCAATAGGATTGTTTGTCTACATGGAGTGCCTGTGAGCATAGTGTCGGATAGAGGAGCCACTTTTACCTCAGTCTTTTGGCAAGAATTACACAAGGCCTTGGGTACCAGATCGGATTTCAGTACGGCCTTCCACCCTCAGACAGATGGTCAGTCAGAGATGACCATCCAGACATCATAAGATATGCTGAGGATGTGTGTAATGGATTTTGGAGGACAATAGGATTCATACTTACCATTGATTGAGTTCGCTTATAATAACAGCTATCATGCTAGCATCAAGATGGCTCCGTATGAGGCACTATATGGTAGGAAGTGTATATCACCTTTGTGTTGGGAGATTGGTAAAAGGCAGTTAACGGGACCAGAGTTGGTGCAGATTACTTCAGAGAAAGTCCCCATTATACAGCAGTGATTGAAGACAGCCTTCAGTAGACAGAAGAGCTATACTGACCCTAGGAGGAAGGATGTATCCTTCATGGTTGGAGACATGGTGTTCCTGAAGGTGTCTCCAATGAAAGGAGTTATGAGATTTGGCAAGAAGGGTAAGCTAGCTCCTAGATATATTGGACCGTTTGAGATTCAGTCTAGAGTGGGGGAAGTGGCATATAGGCTGGTGTTACCACCAGAATTGTCGAGAATTCATCCTGTATTTCATGTATCCATGCTGAGAAAATACATCCCCGATCCATCTCACGTGTTGCAACCTCAAACTGTAGAGATTAGCGATGATTTGACTTACGAGGAGTACCCAATGGCAATTGTGGATTGCCAAATCTGACAGCTGCGAACTAAAGAGATACCGATGGTGAAGGTGCTATAGAGTAACCATTCCGTTAAGGATTGCACTTGGCAAATTGAAGCCGAGATGCGAGTTTCTTTTCCGTATCTCTTTCCCTCCTAGCCTTGTAACTCTTCTTTTCTTTCTTTTCTTGAATTCAGGGACGAATTCATATAAGGAGGGGAGACTATAATACCCTATGTTTTAACTAAATAAATTAATTTTATATCTAAATCTTTAATAAATACTTTTAGGTTATATTATATAAATGATAATTATTTATTTATTTATTTATTTTTCTATCTAATGGAGGTATATATATATATATATATATATATATATATATATATATATATATATATATTTGTTAATATTATATTTAGGTTAAATATTATTTAGGTGGGTGTGTGCATTAAAATAATTTGTGTATATCTATATGTGTGCATGTAATATATGTATATATATACCAAAATTTACCTATATACACACATATATACACTAAAATATATTAATATATATATATATATATATATATATATATATATATATATAGAAGCTTTGGCCTGAGAAGAACCCTCACCAACACCCTCTTCTCCGTCTGCCACCCACGCCCTCTCTCCCCTTCACTGTGCCACCTTCCCCTTCGCCTGAGAACTCCATCGCCGCCGTGCGTTGAGCTTGCTGGAGTGTTGCAGTAGCTACCTTCCTTCTTGCTTGCGAGGCAGCACCTTCTTCTCCTCGCATAGCAGCTCTGCATCCTCCCGTCCTGCCCAGCTTTGATCCTCTGTCCGTGCCATCTCCTTGTGGTGTCAAGCTGCCTTCGTCGTCCCCATTTCTGGTGGTGGTGGCACATCCTCTCCTTCCTCTTCCAGATGCCTTGTCGGATAGTGAGTGTTCCTCACCCATTCTTTTCTTTCCCTCTCAAATTCCTTTGGTGTTTCGGTAGGTCTTAGGCTTGAGTTGTGGTTAATGGGTTGTTAATGTTAGTTTAATTTTTCTTTCTTCTTCCTTTATAGCTTCGTGGATTATTGAATCTATACATAAATTGTATTGAAATTATTTGATAATTAGTTAGATTAATTGGTTGTTATTTGAGCACAATTAATAATTAGAATAATTAAGGTTAATTTTTATGTATTAATTATTTTTTTAGGGCTTAGGAATCTTGATGTTAATTATAAGTTTGTTAATTTGGGTATTAATTAATATTTTTATTAATTTCGAAAATTATGATTAAAAATTATAAAATTTTAATAATTGAGGTTATTATTAAATGTTACTAATTTTAGAACTCAAATTATAATTTTTGAGATTTTTATACTATTTTTATAAATATTTTTGAGTTTATGCCAAATTTGATTTTTAGGTTAAATAATATTTTTGGGAGAAAATTGTTGGTTGATTAAATATTTTAATTATATTAGGGAGGTTTATTTTGAGAAAATAAATTTTTGGCATGATTAAATAATTTTAAAGAATTATTCTAGTATTAAAATCACATTATGTAAAATTATGTATTTTAGGGGGGTAAAAATGTAATTTTATGCTAAATATAGTTAAATATATATTTCAATTGGATTTATTAACATTTAAAGGGTTTAGACAATTTTTATAAATTAATTGGTATTTTTACCTAAGTAGTGTAAATTTTAAATATTAAATTCCAAATATTATATATATATAATACATTATAATGGTTTTGTATTTTTGACGAAGGAATACAAATTTAGTTGTTTAATTTTGAATAATTGAGATTTGATATAATTTTATTTATTTTTAGTATATGTGTATGTGAAATATGTGTTTGAGAAATAAATGTTTTTTTTTTATTCTTGGTATTTCATTGAGTTGTGATCTCGGTCGGGGCAAATTGTAGTTTTGGGAGCCCGACTCGAGTGTAGGTGTTTGTGGTTATTAGAAGTGCATTTTCTATGTAGGTCTGGCTCTACCTTTAGTAGAGAGATGTTTGTTTTACAGAGGAGACTCTGTCGAAATTTCGATAGATTTTCTCATAAAATGTGATACTCGTAAAATTTCTACCGTTAGTTAGGTTAAATCCTATCTGTCGAGTCTTGTTCGATTTTTCTCGAGTCAGTCTGGAATTTCATTATTTTGTTGATTGTTGATTTCGATTCCTTAGTCATGTTTTAAAAGTCGATTATTATTTTCTTTTAGAGCATTTCGGAGCAGAAGCTGTGAGGCCGAGGCAGACGCGTGGTCGTCAGCCTTCGCATTCATCCTGTAAGTTGATAGAATGATCTGTGCATGTGTTTTAATTAAAAAAGGTGTGCACTCATATTTTAATATTGATTATATGGTTTATTTAATTTAATGTTGTTATTTAATATTTAAACGCATTTTATTTAATTAAAATCAATTTTTGAGAAATTTTGGTAGAATGGGCTACCTGGTGGGCTTCACCAGGACTATGTGCACATGGTAGAGATTGAGAGATGGATCCGTGATATATATATGATTGATGAATGTTAAACTAGGACGGGTGCCTCGGTGGAAGCCTTTGCTCTCGGGGACCGCCAGTGATAGTAAGGTTAATAATGGACTAGGATGGGTGCCTCGGTCGATGCCTTTGCTCTCGGGGACCGCCAGTACCATATATTTGGATTAAGTGAATGACTACGGCTTGGTGCCTCGGTTGATGCCTTTGCTCTCGGGGACCGGTAGTCTAGTTGGAATAAGTGGGCCCAGTTGCCCATTTAGATTTTTGGTTTTAGGGTTCTACCGAGATTTTTCAAAAACTATACTTATACATTATAAATTATTTTCACTATAAAGATATATAGTTTTCAAAGGTTTTCAAACCGTACAACTCTTTTTATTGACTTACTCAGTGAGGTCTGATTCCCCTCAATTTATTTTTTTCAGGAGCTTGGGAGTTCGACCTCAGACTACCTCCACGTCGGGTTTCTTCTTCACCGGCTATTTTATGTAGGTCATTATAAGCTGTACTGTGTGTTAATCTAGGCTGCTGCAGTAGTATTTGTACTAAGGATTTGTATGGTTTAAATATAATTTTGTAATTTATTTGTGTACACTACGCTTATGTATAAGATTTAAATTCAATTTATTATATGAGATGTTGAAACACATTTTTATTAAGCAGTTGAATTTGTGTATTTTGAGAAAAATCAGTTTGATAATATGTTATGTTATTAATTAAAGTTTAAAATATGAATGGTTTTATTTTCTTTTCCTTTAGGCTTACTACGGGTTTCGGGGGCCTTATGCCTACCCATTCCTTAGTGCCGGTCACGTGCCCTCGGGTTCGGGTCGTGATAAAGTCCCTAAATGTACATAAACTTAGATTGAAAATAACTCACAAACAAGATTATTTAAGCTTAAACAGAGCTTGGAAATGGCTTAACTGGAGCTAGTAGGTTTGTTCAAGACCAAAATGAAGACCTGAGGTGGCTGAAATATCCATCAGCATCAATGGAGGTCCTCTCAGTTTGTTGCTATTTTGGCGCTCCGAAAAGCTTCTGTTGGCGACGGAGAGGAAGGGGAGGAAGAGGGAAGGTGATGGTGATGGTGATGGTGGTGAGTGGTGGTGTAGTGGCAGCTTCGGCATGGGTGGTGGGTTGCTACACAGTGATGGTGTCGAGGAAGAAGAAAGAAAATGAGAAGGAAAAGAAAAGAAAAAGAGAGAGGAGAGAAAAAGAATACCTGATTTTTTTTACTTATATATATATATATTAACTAAAACATTAGCCACACATATATATATATATATACAACACATAGACACACACATGCACACATGCACACATATAATATAATAATAATTAATAATAATAATAACACATTAACAAATAACAACCCTAATAATAATAATAATAATAAATAATAATAATAATAATAATAATAATAATAATAATAATAATAAAACTTCCAAATAAATTGTTTTACGTAATAAAAATATTTAACGTAAAATAAATAAATACTAGTCACAAATAATTATAATATAATAAAATTGTTAAACAAATAAATAATACTTAACAATAAACTAACTTTTAAATCTCAATAAAATAATCATAATAAATAGCAATTTAAAATATTATTAACAATGCAAATCTCAAAATATACTTTAATAATTTAAAAATATTGGGTCATTACAGCTAATCCGCAAATCATAGTCTTAGAAAACATACTAACTATCTTAAAAAAAATACTAACTTGGGAGACTCAAAAATTCTTGGAAGGTTTTGTATTATATTTTATGGTTAGATTTGAAATACTTAAAAGTAGAAACATATATATAAAGATAAGATAAGATAAGATAAATAAGATAAAATTTTAATTTTAAGAGAAGTATATATGAAGATAAGAATCAATTTAAAATTATAAACCATAGTAACCATTTTTAATTTTATTTATCCATTTTTAAATAATTTAAACAATATTTCATTTTAAAAAATTTAAAGTGTTTGTTATGTATAAGATTTTATTAAATAATACAATTTATATTTTTGTTAGGAATACATAAATAAAATAAATAGTGGCTAATTTAGAAAATTAATTAGTGGAAGCAATTTTTATATGAAAAGAAATTATATATCAAAACTCACATAACTAATCTAATTAAATAGACAAAAAGTAATGACTTGGAAGTTAAAAGGAATTGAATAGAAAAAAGAATTAAAAAAGTGTTGCTTTAACATTATTGCTGTTTGTATATATATAGTCATGACTCGAATCCAGAGGCACGTCACCGACACTAGGGAATGGGAAAACATAAAACTACTGAATCCCGAAGTAATATTTAAACTTTGAAATCTTACAATAAATAATTAACTCACAATGCATATTATCAAACTGATTTTTCTCAATATAATTTAAACCATAATATCATAATGCATAAAATAAATACACATCAGTTATACAAATAATATCTCAGTACATAAATTATAAATACATGATATCCCAAATAAAATATACAGTTATACAATTTTCTCTACTGTGGTACACGAATAAAAATACAACACAACTAAGTATACCTACGTAGAATAGCCGGGTGACGAAGCTACACGGCGAAGAGAAGTAAGCCTAACAGAAAACTCTCAAACTCCTAAAAAAAATAAGTTGAGGGGAGTCAGACTTCACTGAGTAAGTTAATAAAGAAATGAATGCAGTTTGAAAATCTCATTAAAAAAATTTTTTTGTGGAAATATAATATAATTATAATTTTATTCAAATCATTTGAGATACATATAAAAAATCCATTTTTCAAAGGAAAGAATTTAAATATTTAAATGTTTTTTAAAACATTTCAATATAAATTTTTGGTAGAACCCGATTTATCAATTTTATAACAGTCATACGACTCACTTATATCCAAAACTGTCGGATCCCGAGAGTAAAGCATCACTAGGATACACATCCACATCCATGTCACTTAATCCAATATCACTGGCAATGTCCGAGAGCAAAGCATCACCATTCCATCGGCCCCAGTGATTTAATAAATATTAATCCAAATTATATTAGCGGTGTTCGGGAGCAAAGCATCACCAAACCTTTTGCCCTATTATTTATTAAATAAATAACTATTATATTACTGGCGGTGTCCGAGAGCAAAGCATCATCAGACCATCAACTCTAATATAATTAATAATCATATATTTTACCAGTACGCACATGATTCTAATGAAACCCATCAGGTAGCCCGTTCTACCGTGATTTATTTCAATTAACTGAAAATAACAAAAATGAGGAAAAATTACAATAAATAATAATAACTTAAATCAACTATAATTTAAATCATGCAATATCATATGAAGAATGCCGACTAGAATCTCATACAATTAAATTCATTAGAATTTAATATGATTTAATTGAAAGACCCGATACTCAAATCAAATGTTAACTTACAGGATAAAGACGCTCCTCTAGCATGTCGTCTTCAACCTTGACTAGTAGACATGATTGGAGGGGCAGTTAAAAGGAAAAAAAAAAGAAAACAAATATCAAAAAACAGAACTCTAACTTCTAGAGTTTCTAAGGAAGACTCGACCCGAACTCAGAATAACAATTTTAGGATTGATCCGGTGTCACGTTTTATGAGAAATCTATCAAAAATTTGGTAGAGTTTTCTCTATAAAACGGACATCCCTCTACTGAAGTAGAGTCAATCCTGTAAGTAAACACACTTCAAAATTTCACAGTGGCACAACTCCTTAGGTTGAGACCCCAAACTACACAATTCCCAATCGAGGTTCACAAAAAAAACAAATAAGCAAATCTTAAATATTAATATAGTAAATCACCAAAAACTATAAAAATTAATACTAAATCATAATATAATTTATTCAATTTTCAAAATACTAAATAAAATTATTTTCCATCATAATTTAATAAAATTTCAAATAATAATATAATATTAAAAAAACCCAACTTTTCAAATATTCAACATAATATAGTCAAATTCAAACTTTAATTGCTCAAATAGTTTAAATATACTATAACATTAATTAAAACTCATTTAAATCACAAAAACAATGAATAATTTAATAATGAATATAATTTTCAAAAATTAGAATTAATTAGTTAAAAATAGTAATTAAAAATTATTCTAATACTCAATAAAATTCTAAAACCATTTAAAATGTAATATAACTATTTTTTCAACCAAATTACATAATTACCCCTAAAATTTCAATACTCACATAAACATAATAATTCCTCAAATAATAATATTAATATACTAAAAATAATTTTATTAACATAGAAATTATTAACTTAATATACTAATCACTAATTACTCAAATATTCGACCAAAAATAATTAATTAATAACATTAACAAAATATACATAAAACTTAAAATATCCAAATAAATATACAAAATTCCATAAAATCAATTTAATTAATCTAAATGATTTTTTTATATACTATTAACCAAAACCAACCCAAAATAATTTAGATCAATAAAAAAATATATAGATCAACTCAAAAATTAACCACATAATTAAAATACAATTCTGGGTAATTAGTAAATATAATAAAAATCAACACAAAATCAACTAAACCAACTATCTAACAACCCACATAAACTAAAATCAACCAAAAAAACTAATTAAAATTAACTACCTAACCACCAAGATCAACCAAGATCTACTACCCTTAACCCATAAACTCACTAAATACAGAGATCAAGGGTGGAAGGAAGGCTGTTGTTGCATGATTTCAACAGCTCTATATGGCCTCCTATAGCAATTGTCGATGTGCAGTAAAAGAGGGAGGTGTTGGTAGTCGTCTGGTGGTAAGTTGTGGTGGTCTTTTGGTGGGTGTGGTTGCTGCCTGGCATGAAGAAGGAGCAGAACAAGAAAGGAAAGAAGAAAGGAAAAAGAAAAAAAAAAGGAAGAAGAAGAAATGGGGAAGAAAGAAAAGTTGACAAATTTTGGTATTTTTAAACTATATTATTCATATATGTTACTATATTTATCCGTAAATATATATATATATATATATATATATACATACATACATACATACATACATACATACATATAACATGCACAGAGTAGTTTAATTTTGTATATTATATATACTTTGGGTAGTTTAAAGTTTTCATGACCCGCATCTAAGGGGGAACGCAACCGGAACTAAGGAATGGAAAAAACATAAAGTTACCAAAATTCGTAGTAAGCCTTAAAAGAAAAACGTGGAATACTTAAACTTTGAAACATTACAATAAATAATTAAATCACAATGTACATTATCAAACTAATTTTTCTCAATATAATTTAAATCATAATATCAGTGCATAAAATAAATAAACATGAGTTATACAAATAATAACTCAGTACATAAATTATAAATACATAATATCCCAAATAAAATATGCAGTTATACAATTTTCTCTACTACAGTACATGAATATAAATACAACACAACTAAATAGACCTACATAGAATAGTCGGTGATAAAGCTACAAGCGCAAAGAGAAGTAGGCCTACAAAAAAATCTCAAGCTCCTGAAAAAAAAATTGAGGGGAATTAGAACTCACTGAGTAAGTTAATAAAAAAATGAATGCGGTTTGAAAATCTCGTTAAAAATAATTTTTTTTATGGAAATATAATATAATTATAATTTTATTCAAATAATTTGATATACATATAAGAAATCCATTTTTTTTCAAAGGAAAGAATTAAATATTTAATGCTTTTTAAAACATTTCAGTATAAAAATTTGGTAGAACCCGATTTATAAATTTTTATAATAGTCACATGACCCACTTATATTCAAGACTGCCGGATCCTGAGAGCAAAACATCATCCGGATACTCAGTTATAGTCACATCACTTAATCTAATATCACTAGCAGTGTCCAAGAGCAAAGTATCACCAGACCATCGACCCAAGTGATTTAATTAAAAATCCAAATTATATTGGTAGTGTCCTAGAGCAAAGCATCACTAGACCTTCGGCCCCAGTATTTATTAAATAAACAAATATTATACTGCTGGCGGTGTCTGAGAGTAAAGCATCACCAGACCATCGGCCTCAACAATATAATAAATAATAATCACATTTTACCGATGCGCACATGGTCCTAATGAAACTCATCAGGTAGCCTGTTCTACCATAATTTATTTGAAATAATTGCAAATAAATAAAATAGGAAAAATTACAATCAATAGTAATAAAATAAATCAACTGTAAATTAAATCATGCTATATCATATATAAAAATGCCGACTAAAATCTCATAAAATTAAATTCATAAGAATTTAATATAATTTAAATTAAAAGACCCGACACTCAAATCAAATATTAACTTAATGGATAAAGGCACTCCTTTAGCACATCGTGTCTGACTTCAACTAGTTGACTGTCACGACCCAAAACAAGGGCCATGACCGGCGCTAGGGAACGAGAATTATTTCGAATTCGGAACCCGTAGCAAACCTAAAAATAAAATAAAACATGCAATAATAATAAAATAATTTACAGCGGAAATAAAATCATAAATATCAAAATAAATTTTCCATTAAACAAAATTAAATCAAATCCTCATCTTATATATAAATAAACTTTTAATACAATCCAATTCAAATCCTTAAAATATACATCTCACATAAATATAATACATAAACCCACAACTGTTTACAACTACTGCAGTGTCTAGATTAATAAAAATAAAACTCAAGTGAGCAGTTTACATAAAGAAGTCGGGGCGAAAGAAATCCGGCGTACAAGCCTGCTACTGAGGTCTGATGAAGATGACTCTCCTGAAAAAATAGTCAATGGAGGGGAGTCAGACCTCACTAAGTGAATTACTATAATATATGTACATGCATACTAAATGACAATGCATACAGTCAATAGTATATATATAATAAGTATATATACAAGCAAAATACACACAGATGCAATAAAAATTATTTTTATATATTTTACTGAAAATCACAGTTTATGAAGGATTAAATAGAACCCTAGAAAATCGCAACCTCAAAACAGTGTTAGACAACACTTTAGCCATATAGGCTCACTTATTCCAAATATAATCACTTGATCCATTTGGACAGTAGACTGGCCCCTAGACACTAAGTCAATCGAGCTCCAGCAGTCTGACTATCAATGTGATTGGCCCTGAGACACTTGGTCAACCGAGCTCCAACAATCACACTCCCAAATCATATCTCACACATCAAATAATTAAATCCAATCAATATCCACAAATGGTTGGTAATATAGCCTAAATGTTGTACTGATATGTACTCGGTCCTAGTGCCGCCCACTAGGTAGCACATTCTATTGATATCCTTCATTATTAAATATAAAACATACATTCACAAATAAATGATGCATGAATTTAAATAAAATAGCAACATAAACCATATATATACTAGAAATATACCAAAAGTAAACCAGGTATATTTCGAGTATATATACATCAAATAAATCCAATTAAATTACAAAATAAACTAGAAATATATTCAAAAACATTTTAAACATAATTCATCAATAAAACATTCATATAGTTTAAAATATACCAATAATAAACCAAAAGTAAACTAAAAATAAACTTAAGTACTAATTAAACCATTATGTATTTTTAGTCAAAATAAAACATAGATTTCTAAAATCATACACCCTATAGCATATATATATAGAATAGTAACTCACAATTATTGCGCTCCTCGAGATGGGTCCGATGGGCCTGCTCCACTAGGCCTCAGTCTCGGTGCAACTAAACAAACAGATAATGACAGAATACCAGAATAAATCTAACAGAAGTTCTAAAGACTCGATCTAGATTACTAGAGACAGAATTAAAATCAGAATTCGATCGGACATCACATTTTACGAGAATTCTACCAAAAATTTGACAGAACCTCCCCTATAAAATGGACATCTCTCTACTCAAAGAGTAGGGCCGGCCCTGAAAAGAAACACACTTTGAAAAATAGACACAGAATTACAACCACAATCCCTTGGTCGGACTCCAAACTACAGTTTACCGATCGAGGTTCACAATTCACAAAATAATACAGAATTACTGAAAATACCCTTGTATCATAAAAATACATTTTATAAGTCAAAATTATGTAATTAACCCTAAAACACAGTAAAAACTGATAAAAACTCATTTTATTAGAAAAATCGTATAATATATATATAATTTGAAAATAATTTACAAAAAATAATTTTAATTAGTTAAAAATACAAAATAATTTGTAGAAATAATTTTTATGCCCTAAATAACTATCAAAACCAATTTAATTACATTTTTAGCCAATTTAGGGTAAAATTACCAAAATACCCCTATATATATATAAATATACTAAAATTAATCCAAAAATTCACCAAAAATAATACAATTGCACAAAATTAATTTTCTCAACATATATTTCAATAATATCAATAAATATCCTCAATTAACCAATAAATTTCAATTATACACATAATTAACCCTATTTATCAAAATTACATAAACTAAATAAATTCAAAATAAATACATAAAATTTCACAAAAATTACAAATAAAATTCCATAATTCATTTCAACACCTTTATTTACCATAAAACACAATTTCATAATTAATTTAATTAATTTTTGAAAATTAGAAAATAATAATAAAATAATCAAAAATACCCAACAATCAAAATAAATTCCAAAAATTCTACAAAAATTCACACATGAAGATTAAGCTAAGGGGAGAAACATTTGTGAAGGAATTGTTCATGAATCAATTAAATTGAAGCTCAAAAAAATCAAGAACCCTAATAGGCTGAAATTTCAAAATCGAAACCTAGGCAAATATAGACCATTTTAAGTGAACCAAAGCTTGGAATCACACTCACCAGAGCTCAAGGAGAAGATAGAGACTGATGGTGTCAAAAAAGGTGGTCGGAATCACGTCAATCGACGTTAGCTTCAAATTTCGGCTTCTCGGGTTGTTGCAGCGTTCACCGGTGCCGAAGAGGGTGGAAGGAGAGGTTGAGCAGCTGGAGGAAGGCAGTGGACGTCCAAAAAGCACTCTGAATGGTGGTGAATAGAGTCACACAGTGAGGGAAGAGGATAAGGGCGTTGGGGAAGAAGAAGGAGGAGGGAGAGGCAGTTTGGTAATTTTGGCAACTCTAATTCTTTTGACAAATAGTTAGGTATATATGTATATATATATAATCACACTATATATTATAATAATATAAAGTCCCACACACATTAATTTAATATATTAATAATTTATAGACTTAAAAATAATTAAAAAATATTAAAACTAAATAATAAATAATAAAAATTAGGGTAATTAATTAAACCCTAGTTTAATTTAAATATATACACATATATACACTTTATTTTAGCACTTTAAAAAATATATATGAGTTCATGCAGATGCGTGAATTTGTTTAAAATAATTAATATTAAATTATTTACGTGTTAATTTCCCAGAAAATAAAATTCTCGAGAAAATTTTACGTAAAATACTTAAAATGATATAAAACAATTAAAATTAGTTTTAAATAAATATCAACTCGTAAAATATCATAAATATGTACAAAAATTATTAACACTGCATATCCCGATGCAGTATAAAAATATTTAAAAACTTGGGTATTACAATCTTCCCTCCTTACAAGAATTCGTCCCCGAATTCTAGAAAAGAATAATTACAAGATCAAGAAGGAAAGAGATACGGGTAAGAAGCTCGCATCTCAGCTTCAGTCTCCCACGTTTGCTCCTCAACTCTGTTGCTACGCCATAGAACCTTGACCATCAGAATTTGCTTCGACCACAACTGTCAAACTTGATAGTCAATGACCGCCACAGGTTCTTCCACAAACGTCAAATCTTCACTCACTTCTACACTATTAGGCTGCAACATGTGTGAAGGGTCTGAGATATACTTCCTCAGCATCAAGATATGAAACACCGGATGCACTTGTGACATACTCAGAGGCAAATCCAATCGATATGCAATAGTGCCAACTCTCTCCAAAATCTCAAACGGTCCGATATATCTTGGTACCAACTTACCCTTCCTACCAAATCTCATAACACCCTTCATTGGAGACACTTTCAGAAAAATATAGTCTTCAACCTGAAATTTCACATCTCTGTGCCTAGGATCCGCATAGCTCTTCTGCCTGTTAACTGTGGTCTATAATATGTGCTTAATCATGACGACTTTCTCTACAGTATCCTGAACCATCTCAGGTCCAGTCAAAGCTCTCTCACCAATCTCATCCCAACTCAGAGGGGATCTACACTTTCTTTCATACAACACCTCATACGGTGCCATACCAATACTGCTATGGTAGCTGTTATTATATACAAACTCAACAAGAGGCAAATGATCATCCCAGCTACCTCCTAAATCCAGGACACACATCCTCAACATATCTTCCAGTGTCTAGATCGTCCTCTCAGACTGGCCATCTGTCTGAGGATGAAAAGCAGTACTAAAATCCAAGCTAGTGCCCATCGCTTCTTGCAACTTCTGCCAAAATTGGGAGGTAAAAACTGAACCTCTGTCTGACACAATGGACACAGGTACTCCATAAAGGCATATAATATGCTTCACATACAACTTTGCCAATCTAGCTACAGAATAAGTGGCTTTCATAGGCAAGAAATGTGCAGACTTCATCAACCTATCTACAATCACCCAGATGGAATCGTATCCATCCTTAGAATGAGGTAAACCAACCATAAAATCCATAGCTATCCTTTCCCACTTCCACTCTGGAATAGGAAGAGGTTGAAGCTTCCCAAAAGGCTTCTGATGTTCAGCTTTCACTTGCTGACACGTCATGCACTTAGCAACATAATCAGCGACATCCTTCTTCAGTCCGTCCCACTAGTATAAGTCTCTAATACTGTGGTACATCTTAGTGACACCTGGATGTACACTATAGGCTGTAGAATGTGCTTCCTCTAGGATCTCTTCTCTCAAATCATCCACATCAGGAACACACAATCTACCACTGATCCACAATACACCATCATCATCAAGTGTGAAATCAGTGAACTTCCCTGCTCGAACATTCTCTACAAGCTCTTCTAGAATAGGATCTCGACTCTGAGCTGCTTTAATCCTATCCCTCAGTACAGATCACACCTTAAATTGAGCTAGCAGTCCACCTAATCTACTGATCTTCATCATCAGACCTTGATCCACTAACAAATGCAACTCCTGGATCAATGGTCTCCTCTCAACACTGATGTGAGCAAGACTACCTGAGGACTTTCTACTCAAAGCATCTGCTACCACATTAGCCTTGCCTGGATGATATAAAATCTCATAGTCATAATCCTTTAATAATTCCAACCATCTCCTCTGCCTCAGATTCAAATCTCTCTGCTGGAAAATGTACTTAAGACTCTTATGATCAGTAAAAATCTCACAAATCACCCCGTACAGATAATGTCTCCAAATCTTTAGAGCAAAGATCATTGCATCCATCTCTAGGTCATGTGTAGGATAGTTCTGCTCATGCTTCTTCAACTGCCTTGAAGCATAGGCTATCACCCTACCATTCTGCATCAACACACAACCAAGGCCAACTCTAGAGGCATCACAATAAATTATGAACTTGTCCTCACTATTAGGCAAAGCTAACACTAGGGCTGTGGTCAACTTCTCCTTCAACAACTGGAAGCTATTCTCACAAGCGTCTGACCATTCGAATCTTAAATTCTTCTGAGTTAAGCGAGTCATAGGGGCTACAATTCTAGAAAAATCCTGCACAAATCGCCTATAATACCCAGCTAAACCTAGAAAACTCTGAATCTCAATAACATAAGTCGGTCTAGGCCACTCAGACACTGCCTCAATCTTCTGTGGATCAACCTGGATACCTTCTTTAGACACCACGTGTACAAGAAAAGAAACACTCTCCATCTAAAAATCACACTTCGAGAATTTAGCATAAAGCTAATGATCTCTCAGTGTCTGCAGTACAATCCTCAAGTGATATACATGCTCCTCCATACTCCTTGAATAAACCAGTATATCATCAATGAAGACTACCACAAACTGATCCACATATGGTCTGAATACCCTGTTCATCAGGTCCATAAAAGCTGCTGGTGCATTAGTCAAACCAAAAGACATCACCAGAAACTCATAATGGCCATATTGCATGCGGAATGCCATTTTAGGAACATCGGCTTCACTAATCTGTAGCTGATGATAACCTGACCTCAGATTAATCTTGGAAAAGAACTATGCACCCTGTAGTCGATCAAACAAGTCATCTATCCTTGGGAGAGGATACTTGTTCTTCACTGTCATCTTATTCAGCTCTCTATAGTCAATGCACAATCTCAAGGTACCATCTTTCTTCTTCACAAACAGGACTGGTGCACCCCAAGGAGAAACACTGGGTCTAATAAAACCCTTATCCAACAACTCTTGCAACTGCTCCTTTAATTCTTTTAACTTTGCAGGAGCCATCTGCAGGAGCCATTCTGTAGGGTGGCATAGATATAGGAGTAGTACCTGGAACCACATCTATATAGAACTCAATCTCTCAGTGAGGTGGTAAACCTGGAAACTCCTCAAGAAATACATCAGGAAACTCACAGGCAATAGGAACATCTGTGAGTGATAACTTCTCCACTGAAGTATCCCTGACTAATGCCAAATATCCCTAACATCCTTTCTTCAGCAACTTCTGAGCCGTAATAGCAAAAATAAGATTTTGAGGTGCTGAACTCCTATCACCCATAAAATTAAATTCTTTTTCATCAGGAATTCTGAAAGTCACCTCTTTATTCCAACAATCTACCATGGCATAGTGCTGAGATAACCAGTCCATACCCAAAATAACATCAAACTCCATCACATCCAATAGAATCAAATCAGCGGGTAATTCTCTACCTCCCACGAGAACTGGACAACCAAAAAGAACAATATCGGTGTCTAAGGAATCGCTCAGAGGAGTGGCAATGGACAAAGGAAAAGCCATCCTCAAAGCTTGCCAATAAGACTTAGAAGCAAAAATGGGAGAAATAAATGAATGCGTGGCACCCGGATCAAACAAAACCTATGCATCTAGGTAACAAATAGAAATAATACCTACCATGATTGCATTAGATGCCTAAGCATCCTGTTGAGTAAGGTGAAAGACTCTGACCTGACCTCGACCTCCCTACTGACTGGTAAAAGCCTGGCCAACACCTCTAGCACCTCCTCTAGCACCTCTACCACGACCTTGCTGTGGAACAAGCTAAGTGGAACTTTGATGCTGGGCTGGAGGCAACTGAAATGGTACGGGTGCAGCACTAGCAATCAACTGCTGAGGGAATCACAGAATCTGAGGCTACTGATACACAGAGTAAGGACATGATCTAGCATAATGTCCTGCCTACCTGCATCTGAAGCATGTCAGTGGTGTCAAGTAACACGGTCCCTGATGGACTCTACCGTAGGTCTGGCATACACTGGCAGCTGACCCAGAACTATGACCACTGCTGCTACTCGAAGCACCTGACCTGAATCTGAATGGTCTATGCTAACCTCCATGGCCATGTCTACTGCTCCGATGCACTCGCTGCTGCTGCCTCTGACTCTGCTGAGTCGGACCTCTCTGCTGACTACTCGAACCAACATGAAAACTAGAGTACGAAGTAGTATGTAATCCACTCGACTGAACTCGTAGCTGGTAATAATCAAGCATCGCTCCCTGCCTAACTAGCCTCAGCTCAATCTCCTTGGCCAATTCAATCACAAACTCCAGAGTAAGGCCTACTGTAGGCATACCAGCAAATGCTGAACCCAATCCGGTGACATAGGTAGTGACTGGGAAATACTGATCTCGCATCAGATCCTCTGCATATCTACCCAGTCGAAGAAACTCTTAAGTGTACTCCTCAACAAATTAATCACCATGAGAAATGATGGTCAATCGGAGACGATAGCTCATATGGAGAGGCTATGGACAGAATCTCCTCATAAATCGCTCTTTAAATTGAGCCTAGGTCATTATCATCATATAGGGCTGAATCATCTAAATAAACCATTTTAGAGCTGGTCCCTCAACAGACAGCTTAACGATCATAATCCGCTGGTACTCTGTGTGAGCAGTCTGAGTCCGAGTCTCAATCGCGTTCAAAAAGTCTATGGATCGAAAGTCCCATCAAATGCAATCTTGCCAACTCTAGCATAAAACAGAGCTACCTTAGGGTCAGACATACCCTGCTGATAGGCAGGCTGAACATGCTGAGCAACTTAAGGCACAGGAACATCAAACTCAGGCTCTATAGGCTCCTTGTCCTGTAACTCTCTCTGCCTATGGCGACCTATCGCTCCTTGAGGTCTACCTCTGCCACAACCTCTACGTCTAACTAGCTGCTTAGGAGGTAAAACCTCATCCTGAAAAGAATCGTCATCCTCGACCTCAACGACCGGTGGAGCAACACGCGCTCGCCTCCTCATTCTGAAAAGACAACCAGAATGATTCAGACAAATAGACAATGGAAGAATAACGTAGAAAACTAAAGCAAGGAATACTTATCAAGACATACTCAAACCTAATTCACTGCAGTAGTTACCAACAGAAAACACAACTTTGAAAACTAGGGCCACGACTCACACAACTAAGCCCTGACACAGAACTTTGCTTTGACATCAACTTTGTCATGACCCAAAACATGGGCCATGACCGGCGCTAGGGAATGAGAATTCTTTCAAATCCGGAACCCGTAGCAAGCCTAAAAATAAAATAAAACATGCAATAATAATAAAATAATTTACAGTGAAAATAAAATCATAAATATCAAAATAATATTTCCATCAAACAAAATTAAACCAAATCCTCATCTTATATATAAATAAACTTTTAATACAATCCAATTCAAATCCTTAAAATATACATCTCACATAAATATAATACATAAACCCACAACTGTTTACAACTATTACAGTGTCTAGATTAAAAAAAATAAAACTCAAGTGAGCAATTTACATAAAAAAAAGCCGGGGCAGAAGAAATCCGGCGTACAGGCTTGCTACTGAGGTCTAATGAAGATGACTCTCCTGAAAAAAATAGTCAACGGAGGGGAGTTAGACCTCACTGAGTGAATTACTATAATATATATACATGCATACTAAATGACAATGCATACAGTCAATAGTATATATATAATAAGTATATATACAAGCAAATACACAGATGCAATAAAAATCATTTTTATATATTTTACTGAAAATCACAGTTTATGAAGGATCAAATAGAACCCTAGAAAATCGCAACCTCAAAACAGTGTTAGACAACACTCTAGCCATACAGGCTCACTTATTCCAAATATAATCACTTGATCCATTTGGACAGTAGACTGGCCCCGAGACACTAAGTCAACCGAGCTCCAGCAGTCTGACTGTCAGTGTGACTGGCATCGAGACACTTGGTCAACCGAGCTCTAGCAATCACACTCCTAAATCATATCTCACACATTAAATAATTAAATCCAATCAATATCCACAAATGGTTAGTAATATAGCCTAAATGCTATAAGCATACCGGTACGTACTCGGTCCTAGTGCCGCCCACTAGGTAGCACGTTCTATTGATATCCTTCATTATTAAATATAAAACATACATTCACAAATAAATGATGCATGAATTTAAATAAAATAGCAACATAAACCATATATATACTAGAAATATACCAAAAGTAAACCAGGTATATTTCGAGTATATATACATCAAATAAATCCAATTAAATTACAAAATAAACTAGAAATATATTCAAAAACATTTTAAACATAATTCATCACTAAAACATGTATATAGTTTAAAATATACCAATAATAAACCAAAAATAAAACAAAAGTAAACTAAAAATAAACTTAAGTACTAATTAAACCATTATGCATTTTTAGTCAAAATAAAACATAGATTTCTAAAATCATGCACCATAGAGCATATATATATATATAGAATAGTAACTCACAATTATTGCGCTCATCGAGATGGGTTCGATGGGCCTGGTCCACTAGGCCTCAGTCTCAGTGCAACTAAACAAACAGATAATGACAGAATACCAGAATAAATCTAACAAAAGTTCTAAAGACTCGATCTAGATTATTAGAGACAGAATTAAAATCAGAATTTGACCGGACATCACATTTTACGAGAATTCTATTGAAAATTCGACAAAACCTCCCTTGTAAAATGGACATCTCTCTACTCAAAGAGTATAGCCGGCCCTGCAAAGAAACATACTTTGAAAAATAGACACAGAACTACAACCACAATCCCTCGGTCGGACTCCAAACTACAGTTTACTGACCGAGGTTCACAATTCACAAAATAATACAGAATTATCGAAAATACCCTTGTATCATAAAAATACATTTTATAAGTCAAAATTATGTAATTAACCCTAAAACATAGTAAAAACCGATAAAAACTCATTTTATTAGGAAAATCGTATAATATATATATAATTTGGAAATAATTTACGAAAAATAGTTTTAATTAGTTAAAAATACAAAATAATTTGTAGAAATCATTTTTATACCCTAAATAACTATCAAAACCAATTTAATTACATTTTTAGCCAATTTAGTGTAAAATTACCAAAATACCCCTATATATATATAAACATACTAAAATTAATCCAAAAATTCACCAAAAATAATATAATTGCACAAAATTAATTTTCTCAACATATATTTCAATAATATCAATAAATATCCTCAATTAACCAATAAATTTCAATTATACACATAATTAACCCTATTTATCAAAATTACATAAACTAAATAAATTCAAAATAAATACAAAAATTTCACAAAAATTAAAAATAAATTTCCATAATTCATTTCAACACCTATATTTACCATAAAACACAATTTCATAATTAATTTAATTAATTTTTGAAAATTAGAAAATAATAATAAAATAATCAAAAATACCTAAAAATCAAAATAAATTCCAAAAATTCTACAAAAATTCACACATGAAGATTAAGCTAAGGGGAGAAACATTTTTGAAATAATTTTTCATGAATCAATCAAATTGAAGCTCAAAAAAATTAAGAACCCTAATAGGCCAAAATTTCAAAATTAAAACCTAGGCAAATCTAGACCATTTTAAGTGAAACAAAGCTTGGAATCACACTCACTGGAGCTCAAGGAGAAGATAGAGACTGGTGGTGTCAAAAACGGTGATCGAAATCACGTCGAACGACGTTAGCTTCAAATTTTGGCTTCTCGTGTTGTTGTAGTGTTCACCGACGTCGGAGAGGGTGGAAGGAGAGGCTGAGCAGCTGGAGGAAGGCGGTGGTTGTCCGGAAAGAACTTTGAACAGCGGTGAATGGAGTCGCACAGTGAGGGAAGAGGAGAAGGGCATCGGGGAAGAAGAAGGAGGAGGGAGGGGCAGTTTGGTAATTTTGGCAACTTTGATTTTTTTGACAAATAGTTAGGTATATATGTATATATATATAATCACACTATATATTATAATAATATAAAATCCCACACACATTAATTTAATATATTAATAATTTATAGACTTAAAAATAATTAAATAATATTAAAACTAAATAATAAATAATAAAAATTAGGGTAATTAATTAAACCCTAGTTTAATTTAAATATATACACATATATACACTTTATTTTAGCACTTTAAAAAATATATATGAGTTCATGCAAATGTGTGAATTTGTTTTAAATAATTAATATTAAATTATTTACGTGTTAATTTCCCCGAAAATAAAATTCTCGAGAAAATTTTACGTAAAATACTTAAAATGATATAAAACAATTAAAATTAGTTTTAAATAAATATCAAATCACAAAATATCATAAATATGTACAAAAATTATTAACACTGCATATCCCGATGCAGTATAAAAATATTTAAAAACTCGCGATATTACATTGACACGACTGGAGGGGCGGCTAAAAGACAGAAAAGGAAAACGACAATCAGAAAATAGAAACCTAACTTCTAGAGTTTCTAAGGAAGACTCTATTTGAATTCAAAATAGCAATTTTAGGATTGCCCCGGTGTCACATTTTACGAGAGATCTACCAAAAATTCTACAAAATTTTCTATGTAAAACGGACATCCCTCTACCGAAGTAGAGTCAACCCTACAAGCAAACACACTTCAAAATTTCACAGTGGCACAACACCTTGGGTTGGGACCCCAGACTACATAATTTCCAACCGAGGTTCACAAAAATACAAATAAGCAAATACTAAATATTAATACAATAAATCACCAAAAACTATAAAAATTAATAATAAATCATAATATAATTTATTAAATTTTTAAAACACTCAATAAAATTATTTTCCACCATAATTTAATAAAATTTCAAATAATAATATAATATTAATAAAAACTCAACTTTCCAAATATTCAACAAAATCTAGTCAAATTCAAACTATAATTGCCCAAATAGTTTAAATATACTATAATATTAATTAAAAACTCATCTAAACCACAAAACAATAAATAATTAAACTTTGAATAAATTTTCAAAAATAGTTAGTATTAATTAACTAAAAATAATAAATAATTTATAAAAATTATTTTAATACCACATTTTATCTCAAAATTAACTAAAACATAGTATTTAATTATAATATCAACAAAAACATACCATTTACCTATTATTTCAAAATTCACATAACAATAATAATTTCTAAAAAAATTAAATAAATTATCAAAAATTATTTCATCACTACTAAAATTACTAACATAATATACTAACACTAATTTACTCAAATATTCAATCAAAAATAATTAATTGACAACATTAGCAAAATATACATAAACTTAAAATACCCAAATAAATATACACAAATTCCATAAAATCAATTTAATTAATCTAAATTAATTTTTTATATACTCTTAACCAAAATTAACCCCAAATAATTTAGATCAACTAATATATGTATAGATCAACCCAAAATTAACCACATAATTAAAATAAAATTCTGGGTAATTAGTAAATATAATAAAAATCAACAAAAATATTAAATCAACACAAAATCAACTAAATCAACTAACAACAACCCTAAACAACTAAAAATCAATCTGGCAGTTAACTAAAATCAACTACCTAACCACTAAGATCAATCAGAAATCAACTACAACAACCTAAAACTAACTAAGCTAAAACTCACCTAAAACTAAAAATCAGATGCAGGGAAGGGCTGCTGAAGGAACCAAGGCTGCTGATTTGCTGCTGCCTCACGCTGCTAGATCTACTGCTGCTTCTATTGCTATTATTTGGCACTGCTACTCTGCATGTTGCTGTTGTTATTGGCGCAAGAGGCTGATGCTGTGTAGGGACAACAAGGAGGAGAAGAAGCAACTGAGGAAGATGGCAGTGCACATGGAGGCATAGTGATAGGAAGAAGTGATTTGATGTAGGCAAAAAGAAGAGGGTAGTAGGAGAAGAAGAGAAGAGAAGAAAATAGTAAGGAAGGGAAACAAAATTTTTATGGCCTGAAAAAAAAAACTTTTTGACTAACTTTTTGGTCTGAAAAGCACTATATATAGCACTATATATATATATGTCATGACCTGAACCTAGGGACACATGACCGGCACTAGGGAAGGGGAAAACATAAAGCTACCAAAACCCTTAGTAAGCCTAAAAAAAATCGCGGAATATTTAAACTTTGAAACCTTACAATAAATAATAAAATCACAATGCACATTATCAAACTGATTTTTCTTAATAGAATTTAAACCATAAAATCAGTGCATAAATACATAAACTTCAGTTATACAAATAGTATCCCAATATATAAATTATAAATACATGAAATCCCAAATAAAGTATGCAGTTGTACAATTTTCTCTACTGTGGTATGCGAAAGTAAATACAACACAACTAAATAGACCTACATAGAATAGTCAGTGACAAAGCTACACGGCAAAGAGAGGTAGGCCTAACAGTAAACTCCCAAAGTCCTGAAAAAAAATTTAATTGAGGGGAGTCAGACCTCACTGAGTAAGTTAATAAAGAAATGAATGTGATTTGAAAACCTCATTTAAAATAAATTTTATAGAAGTATAATATAATATAATTTTATTTCAACCATTGGTGTACATATAGTAAAATCCATTTTTTTAGTGGAGAAATAAATATTTAAATGTCTTTTAAATCATTTCAGTAGAAAAAATTTAGTAGAACTCGATTTATAAATTTTAACAGTCACATGACTCACTTGTATCCAAGACTGCCGGATCCTGAGAGCAAAGAATCACCAGGATACACAGCCGCAGTCATAACTCTTAATCCAATATCACTAGAGGTGTCCAAGAGCAAAGCATCACCAGACCATCGGCCCCAGTGATTTAATAAATAAATTAAAAATTTACTAGCCGTGTCCGAGAGCAAAGCATCACCAGACCATCGGCCCCAGTAATATAAACAAATAATCACATATTTTACCGGTGCGCACACGGTCCTGATGAAACCCATCAGATAGCCCATTCTACTGTGTTTTATTTAAAAATAAATAAAATAAATAAAATAATGAAAATTACAAAAAAATAATAATAAATAAAGAATAAATAAAAGTAAAATAAAATAAATCAACTATAAATTACATCATGCAACATCTTATGAATAATACTAACTAGAATTCATAAAATTAAATTCATAAGAATTTAATATGATTTAAATTAAAAAAAAATTCGACACTCAAATCAAATATTAACTTACAAAATAAAGGTGCTCCTCTGGCACGTCGTGTCCGACCTCGACTGGTAGACGCAACTGGAGGGGCAGCTAAAAGACAAAAAAGGAGATGACAATCAGAAAATAGAAACCAAACTTCTAGAGTTTCTAAGGAAGACTCGATTCGAACTTAGAATTAAAAAAAATTAGGATTGACCCGGTGTCACATTTTACGAGAAATCTACCAAAAATTTAACAGAGTTTTCTCTATAAAATGGACATCCCTCTACCGAAGTAGAGTCAACCCTGCAAATAAACACACTTCAAAATTCATAGTGGCACAACACCTCGGATTGGGACCCCAAACAACAAAATTCCCAACTGAGGTTCACTAAAAATATACAAATAGCAATTACTAAATATTAATTTAGTAAATCACCAAAATAATAACAAAAAATAATAATAATCAATTATAATACAATTTTTTTAAAACACTAAATAAAATTATTTTAATACCACATTTTGTCTCAAAAATAATTAAAACATAGTATTTAATTATAATATCAACAAAAATACACCATTTACCTATTATATCCAAAATTTACATAATATAATAATTTTCTAAAAAAAATTAGATAAATTAACAAAAATTATTTTATAACTATTAAAATTACTAATATAATACTAACACTAATTTACTCCAACAATCAACCAAAAATAGTTAATTAATCACATTAACAAAATATACATAAAACTTAAAATACCTAAATAAATATACAAAAATTCCATAAAACTCAATTAATTTAACCTAAATTAATTTTCATAGACTCTTAACCAAAATTGACTTCAATAACTTAAATCAATTAATAAACATACATTAGTCAACCAAAAATTACCCCAAATAATTAAAATAAATTTCTGCAAAATTAAGTAATTAACTTATAATTAACAAAAGAACCCAAAACAACCTAAAACTAACCAAATCAACTAACAAACAACTAAATCTAACCTAAAGCTAACTAACTACTAACTCACTAACTTACTTCAAGCTTAAAACAGAGCAAGGGAGGGTTGCCACTGCATGCCTAGGTTGCAGAATTTCCAGGTGACAGCAGGTTGGGGCAGTGGTTATACTGGTTATCACTGCAGGAGGAATGGGGGCTACTGCTCTTGCTGCTGATCTACCCTGCTGGCCTGCTGCTGCCTCTACACGATGCTAGACCTGTTGTTGCTGCTTCCTTTGCTCATTTTACTACCTCACACAGCTGCTGCTGCTGCCTTCTTCATGTTGCTGCCTCACGTAGCAACTGCTGTTGTTTTCTGGTCGTGTTGCTGCCTCCTTCATGCACGCTACAGAGATGACTCCGAAGGAAGAAGAAACAGATGGAGAAGGGGCGGGTAGTTGCTGGATCAGGCGCACGAAGATAGGGTAGAGGAAGTGGTGTGACAGAAGAAGAAAGAAAGAAAGAACGAAAGAAAGGGAAAGGGAGATGGGTTGACTAAAATTTTTGTCTCCCAAAAATCCTAAGACACACATATGTGTGTGTGTGTGTGAGTGTGTGTGTGTGTATATAATAATGTTATTAATATACCTCTAAATAAAAATAAAACTACCATTATAATAGTCAATAATAGTAGTGTTACAAATAATTATTTAGACAATTTAAAATAATAAACTATGTGCATAAGGACAAAATAATATGAAAAGAATAAAGTTAATAGTTTCCAATGAAATTTTAAATTTAGCTCTTAAATATAATAATTTAATATATCAATTATAACAATATAAAATAAAGATAATTTGCATTCTTGAAAACCTCAATATTTATGTAAGTAATTTAAAATATTCGGGTTATTAATATATATATATATATATATATACACACACACACACACACACACACACAACAACAACAACAACAACAACAACAACAACAACAACAATAATATTAACTCTAGTAAAATAATGCTATAATAAATATTTGGACAATTAAATAATAAAGTAAGTGCATAAAATAAAAATGATGTAAAAATAATAATATTAAAAATTCTCAATATTTATATATAAAAAATATAGTTTAAAAAAAATATTCAGGTTATTACAAAAGTAGTGTATACACACACACACACACACACAACGCGCACACACACACACACACACATATACAACAACAATAATAATAATACTAACTCTAGTAAAATAATGCTATAAATAAACATTTGGACAATTAAAATAATAAAGTATGTGCATAAAATAAAAAATGATGTAAAAATAATAATATTAATAATTATCAATAGAATTTTAAATGTAGTACTTAAATATAATACTTTAATATATCAATAATAATAATATAAAATAAAGATAATTTGTATCATTGAAAATCTCAATATTTATATAAAAAAATAGTTTAAAAATATTCGGGTTATTTTATATATATATATATATATATATATATATATAAGGTTGCTGTTGTGTTTTTTAATGTTAGAGTGGTGTCAAACTTCTTGTAAAATTTCAAAATGTAAAAAAGTAGATTTTGTTTTTATTTCAAGTGAAAAAGCTGTAAGCCTTAAAAAAAAAAACCTGTAATTTAAGTTATATTCTTTTAATTTTTGGTTACACACTTACACTTGAAAGAATCAAATGAAATTCTTTAAATTTAAAGGTGGTCATGTGTGAGTTTAAGTGGGGGTAACAAGTTAAAATAATAATAAGATAAAACTCATATAAACCACTTATAGAAAGACAAGTGGGCGGGCAATTGCCCACTTGCCGTTAATTACATTTGTCACTAAGAATAAATATATAAATAGTGTTCAAATTTTTTTACTTTTACTATTTTCGTATTCAAACAATTTTTTTTTTTTACAATTAGGTGTTTTAATCTACAAAAAAAATTTTAAATAGTGTCTCTAACAGGTTTTATCTATACTATATATAATGTATGAATAGAGGGAAAATGTTTTTGGAAAAAAATAGACTTATACTTTTTATATATTCACATAAATAGTTTTAATTTGATTTTTAAAAGTTTTTAGAATTGATAATAATAGTTTTAGTTTGTATTTTAAAATTTCAAATTTTATATTTAAAAATTATATAGATTCAAATAAAAATAGAATAATTATATTATATTTATTATCAAATTTAAATAAATACATAAATTATTAAATTAGTATAAGCTCCATATTTATTTTAATTATATTATAGATAAAAACAATATTACTCTTCCATATTAATTTTTACATTCTATAATTATATTCTATTTTTTTTATTTTTCATGCACAATGTTTAAAACTATCACTATATGAACATTTTTAAACAATTATTTTTTGTTAGTATACTTTTTTATAATAACTCTTAAAATGTAATATACATTTTATAGGAATTATAATCAATAATAAATATTAAAATAAATTAAATATTTATTTTATTTTTAATATAAAAGTATGAATAGAGAGAAAATTAGTTTTGATTTGATTTTCAAAAGTTTTTAGAATTGATTAAACTAGTTTTAGTTTGTATTTTAAAATTTAAAATTTTATATTTAAAAATGGTATATATTTAAATAAAAATAGAATCATTATATTGTATTTATTATAAAATTCAAATAAATACATAAATTATTAATTTAGTATAAGCTTTGTATTTATTTTAATTATATTATAGATAAAAAGAATATTACTCATCCATATGAATTTTTATATTCTATAATTAAATTATAAATATTTTTTATTTTTCATGCACGATTTTTAAAACTATTACCATGTGAACATTTTAAAAAAATTATTTATGTTAGTATTCTTTTTATAATAACTCTTAAAATGTAATATACATTTTATATGAATTATTATCAATAATAGATTGTCACGACCCGAACCCAAGGGCACGTGACCGGCACTAGGGAATGGGTAGACATAAGGTCCCCAAAACCCGTAGTAAGCCTAAAGGAAAAGAAAAATAAAACCATTCATATTTTAAACTTTATTTTAAAATAGAACACATTATCAAACCGATTTTTCTCAAATTACACAATTTCAACTGTTTAAATAATAATGTGTTTCAACATCTCATATTATAAATCAAATTAAATCTTATACATAAGCGTATTTCGTACAACAAACTACATAATTAAGTTTAAACCATACAAATCCTTAGTACATAGGCTACTACAGCATCCTAGATTAACACACAGTACAACTTAAAATGACCTACATAAAATAGCCGGTGAAGAAGAAACCCGGCGTGGAGGTGGTCTGAGGTAGAACTCCCAAGCTCCTGAAAAAAAATAAATTGAGGGGAATCAGACCTCACTGAGTAAGTCAATAAAAGAGCTGTACGGTTTGAAAACCTTTGAAAACTATATATGCTCATAATGAAAATAATTTATAATATGTAAGTATAGCTTTTGAAAAATCTCGATAGAACCCTAAACCCAACAATCTACATGGCCAACTGGGCCCACTTATTCCAACTAGACTACCGGTCCCCGAGAGCAAAGGCATCAACCGAGGCACCAAGCCGTAGTCATTCACTTAATCCAATTAAATGGTACTGGCGGTCCCCAAGAGCTAAGGCATCAACCGAGGCACCCATCCCAGTCCATTATTGACTTTCCAATCACTGGCGATCCTTGAGAGCAAAGGCTTCTACCGAGGCACCCGTCCCAGTTTAACATTCATCAATCATACAATTATCGAATCCATCTCTCAATCTTAACCATGTGCACATAGTCCTGGTGAAGCCCACCAGGTAACCCGTTCTACCAAAATCTCTCAAAATCGATTTTAAATAAATAAAATGAGTTTAAATCTTAAATAACAGCATTAAATTAAATAAACCATATAATCAATATTAAAATAGGAGCGCACACATTTGTTAATTAAAACACACGCACATATCATTCTATCGACTTACAGGATGAATGCGAAGGCTGACGACCACGCGTCTGCCTCGGTCTCACAGTTTCTACTCTGATATGCTCTAAAAGAAAAATAATGAATCGACTTTTAAAAAATGACTAAGGAATCGAAATCAGGAATCAATAAAATAATAAAATTCCAGACTGACTTGAGGAAAATTGGACGAGACTCGACAGACAGGATTTAACCTAACAGTAGGAATTTTACGAGTATCACGTTTTACGAGAAAATCTATCGAAATTTCGACAGAGTCTCCTCTGTAAAATGGACATCTCTCTACCAGAGGTAGAACCAGACCTGCATAGAAAATGCACTTCCAAAATACACAACCATTCACACTCGAGTCGGGCTCCCAAAACTTCAATTTGCCCCGACCGAGATCACAACTCAATAAAGTATCAAAATTAATAATATTTATTTCTCCATTTACACACATACTAAAATAAATAAAATTATATAAAATCTCAATTATTCAAAATTAAACAATTAAATTTATTTTCCATTACTAATAATATAATTATAATTATTATCCAAATGAAAACCTTTGTAATATATTATATGAATATATATATATATATATATTGGAAATTGGACATTTAAAATTTTACACTACTTAAGAAATTATATCAATTAATTTATAAAATTTATCTAAACCCTTTAAATACTAATAAAACTAATTAAAAAATATATTTATCATATTTAGTGTAAAATTACATTTTTACCCCTAGTATATATATGAATTACATAATGTGCTATATATACAAAAATTTTCCTTAAAATTATCTAATCATTTAAAACTTATTTTTCTCAAGATAATTCCTCCCAATAAAAAAAAAAATTTAATCGACTAACAATATTTTTCCCAAAAGTATTATTTAACTAAAATCAATTTTTGGCATAAACTCAAATATATTTATAAAAATAGTATATAAAAAAAATCCCAAAAATTATAGTTTGAGTCCTAAAATTCATATATATACTAGGGGTAAAAATGTAATTTTACACTAAATATGATAAATATATATTTTAATTAGTTTTATTAGTATTTAAAGGGTTTAGATAAATTTTATAAATTAATTGATATAATTTCCTAAGTAGTGTAAAATTTTAAATGTCCAATTTCCAATATATATATATATATATATATATATATATATATATATATATATATATATATTCATATAATATATTACAAAGGTTTTCATTTGGATAATAATTATAATTATATTATTAGTAATGGAAAACAAATTTAATTGTTTAATTTTGAATAATTGAGATTTTATATAATTTTATTTATTTTAGTATGTGTGTAAATGGAGAAATAAATATTATTAATTTTGATACTTTATTGAGTTGTGATCTCGGTCGGGGCAAATTGAAGTTTTGGGAGCCCGACTCGAGTGTGAATGGTTGTGTATTTTGGAAGTGCATTTTCTATGCAGGTCTGGCTCTACCTCTGGTAGAGAGATGTCTGTTTTACAGAGGAGACTCTGCCAAAATTTTGGTAGATTCTCTCGTAAAACGTGATACTCGTAAAATTCCTACCGTTAGGTTAAATCCTGTCTGTCGAGTCTCGTCCGATTTTCCTCGAGTCAGTCTGGAATTTTATTATTTTGTTGATTCCTGATTTTGATTCCTTAGTCATGTTTTAAAAGTCGATTCATTATTTTTCTTTTAGAGCATATCGGAGCAGAAGCTGTGAGACCGAGGCAGACGCGTGGTCGTCAGCCTTCGCATTCATCTTGTAAGTCGATAGAATGATCTGTGCGTGTGTTTTAATTAATAAATGTGTGCGCTCCTATTTTAATATTGATTATATGGTTTATTTAATTTAATGCTGTTATTTAAGATTTAAACGCATTTTATTTATTTAAAATCGATTTTGAGAGATTTTGGTAGAACGGGCTACCTGGTGGGCTTCACCAGGACTATGTGCACATGGTAGAGATTGAGAGATGGATTCGATAATTGTATGATTGATGAATGTTAAACTAGGACGGGTGCCTCGGTAGAAGCCTTTGCTCTCGGGGACGGCCAGTGATTGGAAAGTCAATAATGGACTGGGATGGGTGCCTCGGTTGATGCCTTAGCTCTTGGGGACCGCCAGTACCATTTAATTGGATTAAGTGAATGACTACGGCTTGGTGCCTCGGTTGATGCCTTTGCTCTCGGGGACCGGTAGTCTAGTTGGAATAAGTGGGCCCAGTTGGCCATGTAGATTGTTGGGTTTAGGGTTCTACCGAGATTTTTCAAAAGCTATACTTACATATTATAAATTATTTTCATTATGAACATATATAGTTTTCAAAGGTTTTCAAACCGTACAGCTCTTTTATTGACTTACTCAGTGAGGTCTGATTCCCCTCAATTTTTTTTTCAGGAGCTTAGGAGTTCGACCTCAGACCACCTCCACGCTGGGTTTCTTCTTCATCGGCTATTTTATGTAGGTCATTTTAAGTTGTACTGTGTGTTAATCTAGGATGCTGCAGTAGCCTATGTACTAAGGATTTGTATGGTTTAAACTTAATTATGTAATTTGTTGTACGAAATACGCTTATGTATAAGATTTAATTTGATTTATAAAATGAGATATTAAAACACATTATTATTTAAACAGTTGAAATTGTGTAATTTGAGAAAAATCAGTTTGATAATGTGTTCTATTTTAAAATAAAGTTTAAAATATGGATGGTTTTATTTTTCTTTTCCTTTAGGCTTACTACGGGTTTCAGGGGCCTTATGCCTACCCATTCCTTAGTGCCGGTCATGTGCCCTCGGGTTCTGGTCGTGACAAAGTTGGTATCAGAGCATAAGTTTGATTAATTGTCTATGTCTGTCTTTCTATGTAACTACTGTAGCTTTAGGGTTGATAATTGTCTTAAGATGTTATTGTTTCTAATTCCGCGTTGCTTTAAATATTCTTACGCCATTTTGAATTCAATTTTCCTTGTCTTCCTTTCAGAATAAGGCGTGTGCGTACCGATCCAGAAGTTGATCCGACCCTTAGGCTAGATGAGCAGTCTGTGCACGATGAGGCTCCCCTTCCTGCTCCACATCGTAGGGGCAGAGGTAGAGGTAGAGGTCGAGCCAGGGTAGCTGCAGCTGAGATTCCTGATCAGCAGCCAGTCAAGCCTGAAGCCCCAGCTGTTGACCCTACAACCTTTGCAGTTGGATTGGCAGGGATTAATCAGGGTCTAGCAGCATTGAATCAGGCGATGCCCATTGTACAGCAGATGCTTCAGCAAAGGAACTAGGGTATGTCAGACACTGAAGTAGCCCTTCTTTACTCTCAGATCGGCAGAGTTTCTTTTGACGGTACGGGCGATGCCTTAGGCTTCATTAATGCGATTGAGGCACGCACCAGGACGGGACACACAGATTATTAGAGGATTATGATTGTGGAGTTATCGGTTCAAGCGGCTGCTCAGGATTGGTTTATGCAGTCGATTCAGCCATCGATGCACGAGCTGACTTGGCTAGAATTTAAGGACCGCTTTTTGAGATTTTTTTATCCTCCAGCCACCAGAGATGCCTACAGGTGGCAGTTACTCCACATTACTAGGGGCGATAGGTCAGTGGAGGATTACACCAGAGAGTTTAATAGGCTGTCCCGACATGCAGAAGATATCAGGAGGGACCCTTACAGAGCAGTAGAGCTGTATGTTACTGGATTAGGACCCACTTTTATTAGTATACGTACCAAGGACCGCACCCTAGAGAGTGTGATTGAGGAGGCCCATTTGATTGAGAGGCGACATATCCGCCAGGGCACCATGATAGATCCTTATATGATCGGGGGCAGTAGGTATGGTGTAGCTCTCGGGTACCAGCAGCCAGCATTTCACATCGGCAGTTCGAGTCAGTAGGCTGCGGGTAGTTCTCAGCAGAGTGGTAGGAGGTCCAGGACTTACCGAGTTGGCCGACATGGATATGCTTCGAACAGGAGAATCGACAGGAGTCATAGATTATGTGCAGGAGTTAGTAGTAGCAGTAGTGGGTAGAGTTCCGGGCATAGTAGTTCTGGGTCTGGAGCTAGTGCTTGCGCGAGTTGTGGATGATTTCATCAGGGCCCATGTCATATGTTGTCGGGTGTTTGCTTCAGATGTGGGCAGGTTGGACATCTTGCCAGAGCTTGTCCCCACTCCGGATATCAGTCACAGTACGTTCAGGGTTCATCTTCATCAGTGGCTCAGCCCTACTATCCGATGCCTCAGCAGTATCGAGTACCCATACAGCCACAGCAGAGACCGCCTCAGCCTATGAGTCAGTAGGGTTGAGGTTCAGTTAGTAGACCTAGCAGACGTGGTTTTGTACAGCCTTCCACTTCTCAACAGGCAGGTCGTGGTCAGGCTCGAGTGTTCACTTTGACACCACAGGATGCCCAGACTTCGAATACAGTGGTAACAGGTATTCTCTCAGTCTGTGCATGCGATGCTAGAGTGTTGTTTGACCCCGGTGCTTCACATTCCTTCATTTCTCCTATGTTCGCTTCGAGAATCGAGTGGCAGCCTTCTAGGTTGTCCTTTCCTCTATCTGTTTCGACTCCTCTTAGTGATGAGTTGGAGATAGATGTTTTCTTTCCTTCGTGCCCAGTGACAGTTGATGGTAGAGAACTATTGGCGGACTTAGTATTGCTCGACGTACTAGAATTCGACGTCATTTTGGGTATGGATTGGTTGTTAAGGTATTATGCCTTTTTGAATTATAGAGAGAAAGAAGTGGTGTTCAGGATTCCAGGTGAAGAAGAATTCTATTTCAAAGGTGAAAGGAGCTCTATACCTCATAATCTCATTTCCGCCATTACAGCCCGAAAGATGCTTAGAAGGGGTTATCAGGGTTACTTGGCGGTGGTAAAAGATGTTGAGAAGGAGAATGTGGCAATTGAGCAAGTGCCAATGGTGTGTGAATTTTTGGATGTCTTTCTTGAAGAATTACCAGGATTACCACTAGACAGAGAGATAGAGTTATGTATCGATGTCATACATGGTACGGATCCTATTTCTATGCCACCCTACAGAATGGCACCAGCTGAACTACAGGAGCTAAAAGAGCAGTTGCAGGAGTTGCTTGATAAGGGTTTCATCAGACCCAGTACATCGCCTTGGGGTGCTCCGGTATTATTCGTAAAGAAGAAAGATGGTAGCCTTCGACTTTGTATCGATTATAGATAGTTGAATAAGGTCACCATCAAGAACAAGTACCCACTTCCGAGGATCGATGATCTGTTTGATCAACTTCAAGGTGCTACATGTTTTTCTAAAATAGACCTAAGATCTGGGTATCATCAGTTGAGAATCAGAAGAGGTGATGAGCCCAAGATAGCCTTTCGAACAAGATATGGCCATTATGAGTTTTTAGTAATGTCCTTTGGGTTGACTAATGCTCCAGTAGCCTTTATGGACTTGATGAATCGGGTATTCAGGCCATACTTGGATCGGTTTGTGATAGTTTTCATTGACGATATCTTGGTTTATTCCAAGAGTGAAGCTGAACATGTGATACATCTGAGAATGGTACTTCAGACTTTAAGGGAGCACAGTTTGTATGCCAAATTCTCAAAGTGCGAGTTCTAGTTGCATCAAGTGGCATTTCTAGGCCATGTGGTTTCTCGAGATGGCATACAGGTGGACCCTAAGAAGATAGAGGCTATTATAGAGTGGTTAAGGCCAACTACAGTTAAGGAAGTACGGAGTTTCCTGGGTCTAGCAGGCTATTATAGAAGATTTGTGAAGGATTTCTCTAGAATTGCTGCACCTTTGACACGGTTGACCCAGAAGAATGTTAAGTTTGTATGGACGGACAAATGTGAAGAGCACTTTCAATTATTGAAGAACTTGTTGACGTCCGCACCAATTCTAACTTTACCCTCTGGGAATGAAGGTTATACAGTGTATTGTGATGCTTCCAGAGTAGGATTGGGTTGTGTGTTGATGCAAAATGGCCAAGTGATTGCTTATGCTTCGAGGCAGTTGAAGAAGCACGAGCAGAACTATCCTACTCACGACTTAGAGATGGCAGCCGTGGTGTTTGCTTTGAAAATATGGAGACATTACTTGTACGGAGTGACATGTGAGATATACACTGATCACAAGAGCTTGAAATATATTTTCCAGCAGAGGGACTTGAATTTGAGGCAGAGGAGATGGATGGAACTCCTTAAGGATTATTATTACTCCATTTTATACCATCCAGGCAAGGCGAATGTTGTTGCGGATGCCTTGAGTAGAAAATCAATAGGCAGCCTTGCCTATATTAGCACAGATAGAAGGCCCATTATCAAGGAGTTGCATGGACTGATTGATCGGGGATTACAGATGAAAGTTACCCGAAAGTGCCTTTTAGCTCAATTCAGTGTACGATCAGTATACTTGGATCGGGTTAAGGCAGCTCAGAGTAGAGACCCCCAGTTGCAGAGAATCATGTATGAAGTGCAACAAGGGCAGTGATGGGTCTTTGTGATTGACAGGGAAGGAATATTGCGGTTGGGCACTAGGATTTGTGTGCCAGATGTTGATAACTTAAGAAAGGAGATTATGGAAGAAGCACATTTTTCTGCATATAGTGTTCATCCAAGTTCTACCAAGATGTATCATAACTTGAAGGATACATACTGGTGGAATGGAATGAAGAAGGATATTGCAGAGTTTGTATCCAGGTGTTTGACTTGCCAGCAAGTAAAGCTTGAACATCAGAGACCCTCGGGACTGTTGCAACCCATGCCAATTCTTGAAAGGAAATGGGATATGATAGCCATGGATTTCGTGACTGGACTACCTCAAACTACTGGAGGTTATGACGCTATTTGGGTGATTGTTGACAGGTTGACTAAGTCAGCACACTTTCTACCTATAAAGAAGATGTACTCTACTGATAGACTGGCAAGACTTTATGTCAATAGGATTGTTTGTCTACATGGAGTACCTGTGAGCATAGTGTCGGATAGAGGAGCCACCTTTACCTCAGTCTTTTGGCAAGAGTTACACAAGGCCTTAGGTACCAGATTGGATTTCAGTACGGCCTTCCACCCTCAGACAGATGGTCAGTCAGAGAGGACCATCCAGATGTTAGAAGATATGCTGAGGATGTGTGTAATGGATTTTGGAGGACAATGGGATTCACACTTGCCACTGATTGAGTTTGCTTATAATAACAGCTATCATGCTAGCATAGAGATGGCTTTGTACGAGGCACTATATGGTAGGAAGTGTAGATCACCTTTATGTTGGGAGATTGGTGAGAGGCAGTTAACAGGACTAGAGTTGGTGCAGATCACTTCAGAGAAAGTCCCCATTATTCAGCAGCGATTGAAGACAGCCTTCAGCAGATAGAAGAGCTACGCTGACCCTAGGAGGAAGGATGTGACCTTCATGGTGTTCCTGAAGGTGTCTTCAATGAAAGGAGTTATGAGATTTGGCAAGAAGGGTAAGCTAGCTCCGAGATACATTGGACCGTTTGAGATTCGGTCTAGAGTGGGTGAAGTGGCGTATAGGTTGGTGTTACCACCAGAGCTATCGAGAATCCATCCTGTGTTTCATGTGTCCATGTTGAGAAAATATGTCCCTTTTTATTAAAATAATTATATATATAGGTAGGGTATTACAGTCTCTCCTCCTTATATGAATTCGTCCTCGAATTCAAGAAAAGAAAGAAAAGAGGAATTACAAAGCTAAGAAGGAAAGAGATACGGGAACAAAACTCGCATCTCGGCTTCAGTTTCCCAGGTACAATCCTCTGCAGAATGGTTACTCCATAACACCTTCACCATCAGTATCTCCTTAGTCCGTAGCTATCGAATTTGGCGATCCACAATCGCCACCGGGTACTCCTCATAAGTCAAATCATCGATAAGCTCTACGGCTTGAGGTTGCAACACGTGAGACGGGATTATGTTAGTATTTTTTTTTATAATAACTCTTAAAATGTAATATACATTTTATATGAATTATTATCAATAATAGATATTATTTATTATTAACAATTTATTCTATTAATATTATAATAATATTTATTTTTAATAAAATAAGTATAGTAAATTATAGATTTAATAACTATTTTAACTACGTGCATTGCATGTGAGAAAAAAAAAATCAATAAGTTAAAGTGTTTATATGTCTTATTTTAAGTAATAAAATGACTTAAATGCCCTTTTTTATATTAGATTCATTTTTTATTTTTTAATTTAAAAAGTTAGTTTTTTCACTTATATATGTTAAATTTGAAACAAAAATATACTGCATATTATTAAAATAAAATAACATAATTAAACTATTATTATTGAAAAGAAAAGTAAAATAAATATATCAAATATATTTTTAAATTTACCTGAAAGATTGAAAAGAAAAACACAATTTAACTAAAATAAAAACACAAGTAAAAATTTATCTATTATAAATAAACAATAAAAATAAAATAATTTTTAAATGAATTAAAAATTTATTTGAGTAAAATCATGAATAAAAAATTAAATTCAACCACTATATTTAAGTAAAAATATTTAATTTTTAAGTTTAATATGATAAACAAAATATAATTTTTTTTATTTCTAATAATTTTTTAAAACATAATTAGAATAATAGAGAAAATAATATGTAATTTATTAGAAGGGCATTTAAATTAATTAGTATTTAAAATAAGACATATAAACAATTTAACTTGTAAAACCTGCTAAAAATAATGATTCAGACAATTAAAGACAAACATAATGATTCAGACAAAACATACAACGGAGGAATAATGTAGAAAACTAAAGTAGGAATACTTATCAAGACATACTCGAACCTAATTCACTACAGTAGTTACCAAAAGAAAACACAACACTGAAAACTAGGGCCACAACTCACACAACTAAGCCTTGACACATAACCAGGCTCTGATACCAACTTTGTCACGACCCCAAAACAGGGGCCATGACCGACGCTAGGGAACGTGAATTCTTTCGAATCCAAAACCCGTAGCAAGCCTTAAAATAAATAAAAACATGCAATAATCATAATAACATAAACAATATATTCTGCAGCAGAAATAAAATGATAGATATTGAAATAATAATCCACCAAAAGAAATTAAATCAAATATCTCATTTCATATATAAATAAACTTTTAATACAAGTTCCCGTTCAAATACTTAAAATACATAACTCATATAGATATAATACATAAACCCCACAACTGTTCCCAACTACTGCAGTGTCTAGATTATAAAATAAAACTTAGATAAGTAGTTTACATAGTGAAGCCAGGGTGAAAGAAATCCGGCATAAGGGTCTGCTACTGAGGTCTGAAGACGATGACTCTCTTGAAAAATAGTCAATGGAGGGGAGTCAGACCTCACTTTGTGAATTGTTATAATATATATACATGCATACTAAATGACAATGCACACAGTAAATAGTATATGTAATAAATATATATACAAGCAAATTCACATAAATGCAGAAAAATCATTTATATATATATACTAAGAAATACATCCATATATGAAGGATCAAATAGAACCCTAGAAAATCGTAAACTCAAATAGTGTTAGATAACACTCAAGCCATACAGGTCACTTATTCCAAATATATTCACTTATTACATTATAAACAGTAGACTGGCCCCGAGACACTAAGTCAACCGAGCTCTAGCAGTATGACTGTCAATGTGATTGGCCCCGAGACATTTGGTCAACTGAGCTCCAACAATCATACTCTCAATCACATCTCACATCACATAAATCAATCAATCCAATCAATATCCACAAATAGGTTAGTAATTAAGCCTAAATGCTATCAGCGTACCGGTACGTACTCGGTCCTAATGCTGCCCACTAGGTAGCACATTCTATGGATATCCTTCATTTATAATATAAAACATACATTTATAAATAAATGATGCATGAATTTCAATAAAATAGCAACATAAACCATATATATACTAGAAATATACCAAAAATAAACCAGGTATATTTTGAGTATATATACGTCAAATAAATCCAATATAATTGCAAAATAAACTAGAAATATATTTAAAAACATTTTAGGTATAAATGTTTAATAAAACATGCATATAATTTAAAATATATAAAAAATAAACCAAAAATTTACCAAAAGTAAACCTAAGTAATACTTAAATCGTTTATGCATATTTTACTAAAATAAATTGTACATTTCTAAAACATGCACCCTAAAACACACACTATATATATATATATATATATATATATAAAATAACAACTCACAGCTATTGCACTCCACGAGATGGGTCCACTAGGCCTCGGTCTTGGCGTAACTAAACAAACAAATAACAACATACAATCTGAATAAATCTAACGAAAAATTCTAGAACTCAATCTAGAATACTAGACACAGAATTAGAATCAGAGTTCGATTGGATATCACGTTTTATAAGAATTCTATTAAAAATCCGAAAGAACCTCCCCCGTAAAACGGACATCTCTCTACTCCAAGAGTAGAGCCGGTGCTACAAAGAAAACACACTTCAATAATAAACTCAATTCACAATCCCTCGGTCGGACTACAAACTACAATTTACCGACCGAGGTCCACAATTCACAGAATAATTACAAAAATACCAAAAATACCCTTTAATACTAAAAATACATTTTATAAATCCAAATTACATAATTGACCCTAAAACATGTTAAAAACCGATAAAATCTCATTTATTTAGCAAAATCGTATAATATATATAATTTGAAAATAATTTACGAAAAATAGTTTTAATTAGTTAAAAATACTAAATAATTTGTAGAAATCATTTTTATACCTTAATAACTATTAACACCAATTTAATTACATTTTTAACCAATTTAGTGTCAAATTACCAAAATACCCCTATATATATAAATTCACTAAAATTTATCAAAAATTCACCAAAAATAGTATAATTATTCAAAATAAATTTTCTCAACATATAATTCAAAAATATCAATAAATACACTCAATTAACCAATTAATTTCAATTAAACACATACTTAACCTAATTTTTCAAAATTACATAAACTTAATAAATTACAAATAAATATATAAAAATTCACAAAAATTACCAATAAATTTCTAAAATGCATTTCAACACCTATAATTACCATAAAACACAATTTCATAATTTAGTTAATTAATTTTCAAAAATTAGAAAATATTAATAAAATAATAAAAAATTCACAAAAATTAAAATAAATTCCAAAAATTCTACAAAAATCCTAGCATGTAGATTAAGCTATAAGGATCAAAGTTTGTGAAGGGAGTTTTCTTGAATCAATCAAATTGAAGCTAAAAAAAATGGAAAACTCAAGTTGACCGAAATGAAGATCAAGCTCAAACCTTAACAACGATTCGTTTTCTGGCTAAAAGAAGCTTAGAATAGGAACCACCAGAGCTTAGGGAGTCGATGGAGACCGGCGGTGCATGAAATGGTGGCCGAAAAAGCGATCAATAGTGAAGAGCTCCACATGTTGTCGCTGTAAATTTCAAATGATCCGGCGAGCTTTAGGAGACTAATCACGTCGGAGAGGGAGAGGAAGGAAGGGGGAGGAGATTGGCAGCAGCTGGTGGAGGTGAAGGGTGGTCCAACGTACCAAACTGAGAGGCACAATGAGGGTAGGGCGCGGGATGGCGTGAAGGGAGAAAAAGAAGAAGTTGAGTTTTTGGATTCTATATGTACATATACATATATTAAAACTATAGTATAAAGCATTATTTAATATTAAAATAATGTGTATGCAATATAAACCACACATTCACACACACACACACACACACACACACACACATATATATATATATATATATATATATATATATATATATATATGCAAAATAATATATTTATTAACGTAGTAGTATTAAAATGTTAATGCTTTAAGTCAGGGATTTATCAATACACTATTTCTGAAATAACGTAATTTAAAAACACATTTACGTAAAATATGTTAATTAAACATAAAATAATGATACTATTTCACAAATAGTAAAATACTCAAATATAAATCTCAAAATAATTAAAAAAATAATTAACTAGTAAAATATATACATTATATTATTAATACTGCATATCGTGATGAAAGTTAAAATTATCTAAAAACTCAAGATATTACAATAAACTTCATTCGGGCCAATTTTTTATTGATAATACATTTGTCTATTGCTTCTACTTCTTAGGTAAGTTTCAAATTTTATATATTCAACTATAATTGTCATGTTTTGACTTGATCATCCATTTTTAAGTGGCGACCATAGGACTTGCATTTTAAGCTAGACCTCTTACATAGGAGAGGCCTCTTCAGTGTCCTCGCCCTGATAAGAGTGGCATAGGCAGTTAAGCCAGAGCATAACATGTTATAGCCCCCTTTAGTTCTAGCTTCTGGATAGAAATTGGCCATTTTACTTATTCACCTGACTTGTTGGCTCACTGTTAAGTACCTTTAGGAGAGTTATCTCGTTATTTTTTGACTTTAGATGAGAGTCTGACACCAGCATATACTCCCGACAACACTACATTATAAGTGCTTTTTTGACCTGCTTATTGGATTAGTTTAACAAGACATTAGCACTAACATTTCATTGATCATACAGATCCCTTTGAAGTAGGGAGAGTACATGTACAAGTTGATTGAGGCTTAGCGGCATTACCTAATGAGTGTCACTCAATACTAGAGGGTAAGGAAACTTCCTATTTCTATATGTATGCATGCTTATATGATTACTTACCTTAAGTTATGTTTGGATAGGACTGGGATAAGGTTAACTAGGCTAGGATCGCTACTCTTCAGTGCTAGGTTGCTCTTCTCCAGGTTGAGAATGATAATAATGGTGCCAGAGGCAATGGAGACGATGATGGAGATCATGCTAAGGCCACTAATCTAAAGGCTTCTTAGACTAGGATCATATCTTATTATCACTATTATGATGTTCCTGATTTTACTATTTTGACTTTGTACCTCATTTTGGAATATTTATGCTTTATTTTGATTGAATATTCTAGAGTTTATATTTGTTTCAACCAAAACTTTGAATAAGAAATTTAATCACACAAATCCCCTTTTTACTGTTGAACTTTTCATTTGAAGAGCAATTAATCTTAAAAAAATAGAAACAATAATATGCCCCCTTATCACGACCAAAATTGGGAAGTCATAACCGGCATTAGGGAATGGTAATTCTTTCGAATTCGGAACCCAAAGCAAGCCTTAAAAATAAAAACATACGAAATTTAATATAAGAATATCAAAGAATTTAAAACTTAAAATAATATTAAAGGAAATCTCATATCATATATTAAAATATAATAATACAATATTATTCAAATATAAATCTCCATTATAAAAACAATACTAAATAGTACAACACTCGAGCACCACCACTGTAACTTTTAGAATATGAATAAAAGTCCATATATAAAAATTACATAATCTAGTCGAAGCTAAAGAAGACCAACGAGAGGGTCTACTTCTGAGGTATGACGAAGTAGAATGTCTTGAAAAAAATATTAATGGGGGTCAAACCTCACTGAGTGAATTATTATTATTATATATATATATGAACTATAAAATACAGGCATTCAGATATTAGTATAATAATATATTTGTATAATATAATATACATGCATTTCATACACATGCCAAAATCACTTTTTTAATACAATAATAAATATAGGAAAATTTTTACGTGGAGGATCAGAGTGGAACCTTAAATGGTCTGTAGCCTCGATCACATAATGAATAGCCAACTGGCTTATCCATAATTCAAAATATTTATTTATCCAACTTAAGGTAGTAGATTGGCCCTGAGTACACTAGGTCAATCGAGTATCTGTAGCCATCATTTCCAATAACCACTAATCTCAATATTCAATTCATAATCATAATAATCAGATTCTAAGCCTAAAATATATCGTACTATTGCACAATAGTCCTAGCGTCACCCATTAGGTGGCACGTTCTATAACTGTCCTTCAAATCATACTTATAAATATTAAAAAAAAATAATGAAATGTGTAATTAAAACATAGTACCATCCATTCATTAAACAATATACTATTTATATACCAAATATATGCAAAATATAAATATGAGCATTTAAATAAATAATTCATATTTAAATTCACATTATTTAAATCAGGGATACTCATAAAATATTTATTTTACGTGCAATGCATATATATAATAATAACTCACAGTACTACTACGCTCCACTGTTCCAATTTGATTAGTCCAGTTTGGTTGGCCTAGCTCGCGATACAACTAAAGAAAAATAATAATCTTATTATTAGAATAAAATTCCTAATTTAATAACTCTAAAATTTCTAAGAATGACTTGATCTAAACACAATTCGACCAAAATTTCAAAACTAGACTTGGATCGATTATCATGTTTTACGAGAAATCTATCGAAAATTTGGCAAAATTTCCCTTATAAAACAGACATCTTTCTACTAAAAGTAGAGTCAATCCTGCATAGAAAAATCACTTATATAACACATAAGTTCAATTATTCAGATTGGGCCCTCGAACTACTCATAATGCCCAACCTAGTTTCAACAATCCTCAAATGTATATATAAAACAAAATAATTATAATTTCAAATAATTCACCCAAACATCATAAAAATCTATATAAAAATATAATAACTTCTCAAATCTCCAAAATGTCTCATAAAAATATTAAAACCCTTTATTTTCCAACTAAATAATAAATTCTACCTTTTAAATAATATTTGCTAATAAGATTCATAAATGGAATAAAATTTCCATTTTACAATTAAATTAGCATAGATTGCAAATAATTATTAAAATCACTATTAAACATCATAAAAATAATAAAATATCCATTTTACTTAAAAATAACGAATAAATTTATTATTTACATGTTATTCCAAAATTATCACAAATTAACTAATAAATGGGAGATAATATTAAAAATTACTTTTCATACTTTTATTAATCCATAAATAGTTTAAAACAAAATAATGACCAACAATTTCAATTAAAATCAAATAATTTACTAACTTCCAAATATACATAAGTAGACATAAACTATCAAAATTCAATCAAATACCACAATAAATAAACCAATAATAAATACCAGTAATTCATCCAAAATTATAAAAATATCATTTAAATATCAAAATCAACTTTTTTATTTAATAAAAGCATAAAAAATATTTATTTTCCATATTCAATAATAAAATTTCAAATATAAGTAAATAATATTAATTAAACTCATTCTTTTAAATATTCTAAATTAAATAGCATTTAATTGCTGATAATCAATTAAATTATTAAGTTATCTAATTTAAACAATTAAAACTCATTTAAGTTCAAAATTAATAATTAAAATTATTATTCAGATATAATTCCAAAAATCAATATTAATTAGCTACAAAAAATTGTAATTAATTTATAAAAAATATTTTAATACCAACTATTATTCAAAAATTATCTAAAACACAATAATTACTAATAATTTCAATTAAAATATAAAATTTACTCCTTTATATTAATTTCTCCAAAAATTCTATTTTTTTACATAAATATTAAAAAATTCATACTAAAAATTTGATACGTAATTTAAATAAACTTCCTTCATAAAAACTTACTCTAAATAATATATAGAATTTAATAAAAAAAAAAGAAAATTTTCACACTTAGGACTGTGTGAACAGTAACTAAACCCAAAAATACGTATTTTTTAAAATAATTTCAAAAAAATAAATAAAAATAATATTTAGGTAGATCTTAGCCCAAAAACCAATTTATCTAACTACCACATCTCCAAATAAAATTAAATTCAATAGGAAAAATCTGATTAAACATATTGACATAAAAATAAAATTGAGTTTTTGAAGTCCTTACTAGTGATTTACTCGAAACTAACTACGTATTATCGAAGCTCGTAGTGTGAGCTTTGAAATGAGCCCAAGCTTGATTAGTTTCCTAGTCAGCGACCAGATTACACTATTCATACAGTGCTATTTTGCACTACTATTGCTGCTGTCGATTTTGTTGCTGCTCAGACTAACGACAGCGAGGTGGGGCTGATGGCGCTACAAATGGCGATGGTTGGGTGGTGGTTCGATTGCAAAAAAGAAAGAAAGAAAGAAAGAAAGATAGAAAATAAGAAGAAAAAAGGGAGGGGATTACATGCACCTTTTTTTTTTTGAAATTTTTTAAATAAGAAAAAGATAAAATAGTGTAAAATGATATTTTAAATTTTAAATGTTTATTTTTCTAATTAAATCCACCATAAAATATTAAAATACACTAATTTAACACTATTCATAATTAATAATAATAATATTATTATTATTAAATAATTAAATAAAAAATAATATACAACAATAAATTAAATTTTTAAATCTCGATTTAAAATTAATACCATAATAAAATAAAATAAATACCAACACTAAAATTTAATTAAATTACATAAAATAATCATAATATAAAAATTTAATAAAATATTTATTAACACTATATATCTCAGAATTTAATTTAATAATTTATAAAATATCGAGTTATAACAGTCTTCCCTTATAAAAATTTGTCATCGAATTTTCAGAATACAAGAAATCATCGAGGAAAAAGATAAGAGTACATTGTTTGCATCTCAGCTTTTATCTCCTATGTGTACTCTTTAGAGTTGTTCCTCCACAACACTTTGATCATCGGGATCTGTTTTGAATAGCTAACAAACTTAAGAATCCACAATCGCTATTGGTTCTTCCTTGTACGTCAGATCTTCATTCACTTTCACACTTTAGGGCTATAACATGTGTGAAGGGTCTAGAATATACTTCCTCAACATTGAGATATAGAACACTGGATGCACTTGTGACATATTCTAAGGCAAAGCCAATTGATATGTAACCATGCCAACTCTCTCTAGAATCTTGAACGGTCCAATATATCTCGGTGCTAATTTTCCCTTGTTGCCAAATCTCATCACACCTTTCATCGGTGACACCCTCAGAAATACGTAATCCCCAACCTAAAACTCAACATCTCTACACTTTAGATCTGTATAGCTCTTCTGTATACTAGTTACAGTTCCTACTCTTCTCCTAATCCTGGATAATCTCGTGTCTAGTAAGTTGTCTTTCTCCCACTTCATTCTAACATAGAGGGGATCTACACTTTCTCCTTTAAAAAGCCTCATATTATGCCATTTCAATACTGTTGTGATAGATGTTATTGTAAGGAAACTCTACCAATGGTAGATGATCATACCAACTACCTCTAAGATCCATCACACACATTCTCAACATATCCTCAAGTGTCTGGATCATTCTCTCAGTCTGACCATCTATATGAGGGTGAAAAATAGTACCGAAGTCAAGTCTAGTGCATATAGCTTCTTGCAATTTTTGCTAAAATTGAGAGGTGAACACAGAACCTCTATTATATACAATGGACATAGGTACTCCATGTAGGCACACAATATGCTTAACATACAGCTTGGCTAATTTGGCTATATAAAAAGTAGCTTTAACTGGTAAGAAGTGAGATGATTTGGTTAACCTGTCCATAATTACCCAAATAGCTTCTTGCAATTTTTGCTAAAATTGAGAGGTGAACACAGAACCTCTATTATATACAATGGACATAGGTACTCCATGTAGGCACACAATATGCTTAACATACAGCTTGGCTAATTTGGCTATATAAAAAGTAGCTTTAACTGGTAAGAAGTGAGATGATTTAGTTAACCTGTCCATAATTACCCAAATAGCTTCTTGCAATTTTTGCTAAAATTGAGAGGTGAACACAGAACCTCTATTATATACAATGGACATAGGTATTCCATGTAGGCACACAATATGCTTAACATACAGCTTGGCTAATTTGGCTATATAAAAAGTAGCTTTAACTGGTAAGAAGTGAGATGATTTGGTTAACCTGTCCATAATTACCCAAATAAAATCATATCCATCCTTTGAACAAGGTAGCGCTACCATACAATCCATAACAACTCTCTCCTATTTCCACTCATGAATAGGAAGAGGCTGAAGCTTACCAAAAGGCTTTTAATGTTCAGATTTCACCTGCTGATAAGTCAAGCACTTAATAATAAATCATCTACATTCTTCTTCATACCATTCCACTAGTACAAATCCTTAATGTTGTGGTACATCTTTATAGCATCTGGATGTATGCTATAAGCTACAAAATGTGCTTCTTCTAAGATCTCTTTTCTCAGATTATCCATATTAGGCACACATAGTCTTCCACTGATCCATAAAACACCTTCATTATCTAATGTAAAATTAGTAAATTTTCCTACTCGCACATTCTCCTTAAGCTCAACAAAAATAGGATCTCAGCTTTGAGCTACCTTGATTCTATTCATCAGTACTGATTTGACTCTAAACTATGACAACAATCATCTTGATATGCTTATCTTCATAATTAACCCCTGATCCACTAACTGGTGCAATTCTTAGATCAAAGGTCTCCTCTCCACACTAATGTAAGCAAGACTACCTGAGGATTTTCTACTCAAGGCATCTGCTAACACATTAGCCTTGCCTGAATGATAAAGAATATCACAGTTATAATCCTTTAGGAGTTCCAACCATCTCCTCTGTCTCAAGTTCAGATCCCTCTATTAAAAAATGTACTTCAAGCTCTTGTGATATATGAAGATCTCATAAGTTACTCCATATAAGTAGTGTCTCTAGATCTTGAGAGCAAAGATCACTGCTACCATCTCTAGGTCATGAGTTGGATAATTCTATTCATACTTCTTCAACTGACTATAAGCATATGCAACTACCCTACCATTCTACATAAATACACAACCTAGAGTAACTCTAAAGGCATCATAATAAACAGTGAACTTATCTTCTCCATTTGGCAAAGTTAGCATTGAAGCTATGGTCAACTTCTCCTTTGCCAACTGAAAATAATTCTCACAAGCAGCTGACCATTCAAACTTCATATTCTTCTGAGTTAGGTGGGTCATAAGGCTGCAATTCTTGAGAAATCTTGAACGAATCTCCTATAATACCCAGCCAAACCTATAAAGCTCTAAATCTCATTAATTGTCATCGATCTAGGCCACTTAGATACTGCTTCAATCTTTTGTGAATAAACTTGGATACCATCTTTAGTCACCACATAAACAAGAAATGCTACATTCTTAGTCTAGAGATCACACTTTGAGAATTTTGCATAAAGCTAATGTTCTTTCAATGTTTGTAGTGTTGTCTTCAAGTGATATACATGTTCCTCCATACTCTTCAAATACACTAGTATATCATCAATGAAGACTACCATAAACTGATCCACATAGGGTCTGAATACCCTATTCATTGATCCATGAAAGCAAATGGGGCATTAGTTAATCCAAATGACATCACCAAAAACTCTTTATGGCCATATCTAGTATGAAATGCCATTTTAGGAACATCGGCTTCTCTGATTTGTAATTGATGATAGCCTAATCTCAAATCAATCTTCGAGAAGAACTGTGCACCCTAAAGAGAAGTGTTAGGTCTGATAAAATCCTTGTCCAATAACTCTTGCAATTGCTTCTTCAATTCCTTCAACTCTGCAGGAGCCATTCTGTAAGATGACATTGAAATAGGAGTTATGCCTAGGACCACGTCTATACAGAATTTGATCTATTTATGAGATGGTAAACCTGGAAACTCATCAAGAAAGATATCTAGGAACTCATAAACTATAAGGACATCTGAAAAAAAACTCTTCTCCACCCTAGTGTCTCTAACTAGTGCTAATTATTTTTAAAAACCTTTCCTCAACATCTTCCTAGCAGTGATAGTGAAGATAAGCTTCAGAGGTGCGAAATTCTTATCACCCACAAACTTAAATTCTTCATCATTCAGAATTCTAAAAATAACCTCTTTACTCCAACAATCAACAATGACATAGTGTTGAGACAACCCATCCATTCCAAGGATCATAACAAAATCCATTCTCAAAAACACGTCAAGTTAATTACACCCAAAAGGAATGAATCCATGAATAACTCTCTAAATTTCAGTCCTAAACTCGGAGGCTAATATACTAAACTTAATCCTATAACATACAGTTATACCAAACTCCACTTATACAGTATCACATCCATAACATGATGCAACAGATTGAAGAGTTCACGAATATTCTTCTCAACTGACTGCTCTTCTCTTACTCTATGTAATAACAACCATGTGTAATTATCCCTCCTTGAAGGTGGATGGAAGTATCTTAAAAATTACTCTTTAAACTTCAACCATGTCATAGTAGTCACATAAAGCTAATTTGACTACATGCACCAATCTTATGCTGTAGTCAAAACTAATAACTTCACAATTAAGAGTATAAAGTGTTGCGTCTGCATTAAACATCTTCTTATTCCTTTATCAAAGCATATTCAAAAAAATTATCATGCTTGGTTAAGTTGTATCAAGCCCTTATTAACCCTGGCTATCCCAGCCACAAATGCTACAAGTTTAAGTTCAAAGGCTGCTTGTACCTCTTATAATAATTACTTTAGCCTTTAAGTTACAGTTTCCTCTGACCTACCCCTATACTAGATAGGTGTAGTAAGGGCTAAAAATGGAATCACAACTTCAACTTGAAAGGACTACTTATCAATATATATTATCTCTGTGGTAAAAGCAGTTCACGTTCACCTCATTTAAAAAGATGCAAAAATTAACATGGTTGGAGGTATCAACACTGCACCCTAGGGAACTCTTGGTGCATAGGCAGCATCATCGAAACCCTGAGCCAGAAGCTCCTCATTTTTTTATTCCTGCTATGTACGGCAACCAACTAGGCTTTTAGATTCACCTTTTACCCTACGCCTAGCTAGTTGGACATGTAGTAGAACCTTATCCTTAAAAGACTTTTTGACATCAGCCTCATTGATCGATGGAGTGACTCTTGCTTGCCACAAATAGAAAAGAACAAAAGCAAAACATACAATTCAGACAATAAACGAACAACCTCATGGTTACGTAGAATTTTAAAAAGCAACAAAGACTTTTCAAAGACATAGTCGAACCTAATTTACTATAGTAGTTTTGAAGAAAACACAACTCTACTAACCTAGGTCCGCAACACTAAACCTAGGCTTTGATACCAACTTTGTTATTACCCAAACCAGGGAGTCATGACTGGGGCTAGGGAATGGGAATTCTTTCGAATCCGGAACCCGTAGTAAGCCTTAAAAATAAAAACATATGGAAATTTAATATAAGAATATCAAAGAATTTAAAACTTAAAATAATATTAAAGGAAATCTCATACCATTTGTTAAAATATAACAAATACAAATTCCCATTATAAGCACCACTATTGCAGCTTCTAGAAAATGAACAAAAGTTCATATATAAAAATTACATAATCTAGCCAGGGCTAAAGAAGACCGATGAAAGGGTCTACTACGAAGTAGAATTTCCTGAAAAATATTAAGGGGGGTCAGACCTCATTGAGTGAATTGTTATTATATATATACATGCACTATAAAATACAGGCATTTAGGCATCAGTATAATATAATATACATGCATTTCATACACATACCAAAATCACTTTTTCAATACAATAATAAATATAGGAAAATTTTTAAGTGGAGAATCGGAGTGGAACCCTACATAATCTACAACCTCAATTACATAACCAATAGCCAACTGACTTATCTATAACTCAAAATATTTATTCATCCAACTTAGTAAACTAGCCCTGAGTACACTAAGTCAATTGAGGATCTACAATCTCACTATCGACAAGACTGGCCCTGAGTACACTAGGTCAATTGAGGATCCATAACTACCCTTTCTAATAACCATTAATCTCAACATTCAATTCATAATCAAAATAATAATATTCTTAGCCTAAAATCTACTGTACTATCACGCAACAGTCCTAACGTAGCTCACTAGGTGGCACGTTCTACAACTATCCTCCAAATCATACTTATAAATATTAAAATTAATAATGAAATGCATAGTTAAAAATATAGTAGCATTCATTCATCAAACAATATACTGTTTAGATACCAAATATATATAAAATATAAATATAAGCATTTAAATAAATAATTCATATTTAAATTCACATTATTTAAATCACGGATGCTCACAAAATATTTATTCTACATGCAATGCATATATATAACAATAACTCATAGTACTATTGTGCTCCATTGTTTCGGTTCGACTGGCTCGGTCTGATTGGCCTACCTCGTGGTACAGCTAAAGAAAAATAATAATCTTATTATTAGAATAAAATTCCTAATTTAATAACTCTAATATTTCTAAGAATGACTCGATTTAAACACGACTCGACCAAAATTTTAAGACCGGTTGTCACAATTTACGAGAAATCTATCAAAAATTCAGCATAATTTTTCATGTAAAACATATTTTTCTCTAGTAAAAGTAGAGTTGATCCTGCACAAAAAAACCACTTCTATGACACATAAGTTCAACTGCGTAGGTTCGGCCCTCAAACTACTCATAGTGTCCAATAGAGCCTGAACAATCCTTAAATGTATATATATAAAAAAATAATTATAATTTCAAATAATTCCCTCAAACATCATAAAAATCTATATAAAAATATAATAACTTCTCAATCACCATAATTTCTCATAAAAATATTAAAAACCTTTATTTTCCAACTAAATAATAAAATTCTAGCTTTTAAATAATATTTGCTAATAAGATTCATAAATGGCATAAAATTTCCATTTTACAATTAAATTAGCATATATTGCAAATAATTATTAAAATCACTATTTAACATCATAAAAATAATAAAATACCCATTTAAGCTCAAAAATAATATATAAATTTATTATTTACATATTATTCCAAAATTATCACAAATTAACTAATAAATGGGAAATAATATTAAAAATTGCTTTTCATACTTTTATTAATCCATAAATAGTTTAAAACAAAATAATCAACAACAATTTCAATTGAAATCAAATAATTTACTAACTTCCAAAAATACATATGTAGACATAAACTATCAAAATTCAATCAAATATCACAATAAATAAACTAATAATAAATACCATTAATTCATCCAAAATTATAAAAATCTCATTTAATTATCAAAATCAACTTATTTATATAATAAAAGCATAAAAAATATTTATTTTAAAAATTCAATAATAAAATTTCAAATATAAGTAAATAATATTAATTAAACCCATTCTTTTAAATATTCTAAATGAAATAGCATTTAATTACCGATAATCAATTAAATTATTAAATTATCTAATTTAACCAATTAAAACTCATTTAAGTTCAAAATTAATAATTAAAATTATTATTCGGATATAATTCTAGAAATTAATATTAATTAGCTAAAATAGTAATTAATTTATAAAAAGTATTTTAATACCAACTATTATTCAAAAATTATCTAAAGCGCAATAATTACTAATAGTTTCAATTAAAATATAAAATTTACTCATTTATTTAATTTCTCCAAAAATTCTATTTTTTACATAAACATTCAAAAATTCGTAATAAAAATTCGGTACGTAATTTAAATAAACTTCCTTCATGAAACTTGCTTTAAATAATATATAGAATTTAATAAAAATAAGAAAATTTTCGAACTCAGGATTGTTTGAACAGTAACCAAACCCAAAAATACATATATTTTAAATAATTTCAAAAAAATAATATTTAGATAGATGTTAGCACACAAATCAATTTATCTAACTACCACATCTTCAAATGAAATTAAATTCAATAAGAAATATCAAATTAAACATATTGACATAAAAATAAAAATAAGTTTTCGGAGTCCTTACCGGTCGATTTACTTGAAACTAACTATATATTATCGAAGCTCATAACGTGAGTTTTGAAATGAGACTAAACTCGATCGGTTTTCTCATCGGCGATTGGATTACACTATTCACATAGTGCTATCCTACACTGCTGTCGGTGCTATTGCTGTTGCTTGGACTAACAACGGTGAGGTGGGGCTAACAACACTGCAAATGGTGGTGTGGTGGTGGTTCAGTTGTAGAGAAGAAAGAAAATAAGAAGAAAAAGGGAGGGGATTACATGCTGCACGTTTTTTTGTTTTTGAATTTTTTTATAAATAAGTAAAAGACAAAATAGTGTAAAATAATATTTTAAATTTTAAATATTTATTTTTCTAATTAATTCCGTCATAAAATATTAAAATACTTAAAATACACTAATTTAATACTATTCACATTTACTAATAATATTATTATTAAATAATTAAATAAATTAATAATATATAACAATAAATTAAAATTTTAAATCTTTATTTAATATTAACACCATAATAAAATAAAATAAATACCAATACTAGAATTTAATTAAATTACACAAAATAATCATAATATAAAAACTTAATAAAAAATTTATTAACACTATATATCTCAGAAATTAATTTAATAATTTATAAAATATTAGGTTATAACACCCCTGCTAGTTGAAGATGCGTTGCCTCAGCACTAAGGCATTGCCTCAATGTGAAAAGGCAACATCCAATCACCTTTTAAGGTTAAGGCGTCGCTTGATCGATGAGGCGACACTTCAACACCTCTTTCCAATATGTCTTTTCTTCTGAAAACCCTAATTTTTCTTATAAATACCTCAAACAACCACTTTCTTTTATTCCCTAAAACCTGTAATTACTTAGTTTATCGTAATAAAAACCTAAAAAATAATAGAAAAAAGTCCTAACCAATTGCGACTAGTGTTAAGAAGTTTGGATGAAGACACATGGGTGAAGTTGGTACCACTTTACTTGTCTATTTTTTTAACCTTGCATGCTAGAATTAATTTTCCTTTCTTACACAATGTAGCTCAATTTTGGGATCCTAGTATACATGTCTTATGGTTCAAATAGTTTTTAAATATGCCTTTTGCCCAAGGAATTTAGGGCTATTTTAGGTTATCAGGAGACTCTAGTTACCAGATTGCGGTTCCTTAGGTTGGGATGTATCCTAGATTTACTTTCTATTTAAAATCAAATTGTTTGGCTATTTAATCTTTATCCCAATCATCTCTTTACCATATTTTTGGGACAAAGATTTTGATGGAATTTTTTTGACTATTGCCATTACCGTAAATCATAGAGATGTTTACTGGCCCCGGATGATTGCTCTTTACTTGTACTCAATTCCTGCTTATCTCTCATTTTAGTAACTATGATTTCCAAGTTCTCTACTTTTGATAAAGTAGAATCGGGACTTAACCCATTACCACTTATCCTATTGGAGATTATCATTCGGCTGGATAACTTTTTAGAAACCAAGTGATTCTTTAGGAGCCAATTACTATTAGAGGTTAGCCTTTTCCTTTTCCTTCTTTCTTTTCAGGATTATTATCTTTTTCTTCTTTTTTTTAGGCTTAGTTTTAAGAGAAATTGAAACTACTTAAGCCTCCTAGAGACATCTCTCATTATAGGGCAAAACATTATCATACTAGAAGACTACAACAGGTGCTAGAGGATGTCAAAAATTGGTTGGCTGTATTTCTTAACACTGAAGTCCAATGGATGTGTTCATGATGGAGACTGAATCATAACCATTCTATCCTACACATATTATATTCCTATAGCAGGACTAGGTTTTACCACCTACTATAATCCGGTATGTTTCTATCGCCAATAAGGGATGAAGTAGCTAATTATAGGGCCAGTACATGAATTTGAGCTACGGCCCTTTACTTAGAATTTCCTGGACAATTTAGTTATAACTTGGACTTGCAGAATCATTCAAAGAAACATTATCTACCTCGCAGATTTGTTTACCGATGACTAGTATAAGGAGTGGATTCAGCTTTAATAAAAAAACAAAAATGAGTTTATAAAAGGACAAGAAGACCAGAGAACTTCATTCATCAAGTGTTTAGGGTGCTCAATAGAAGAAAAGAAAAAGAAATTAGTTCGTGAAACTTAGTCCATATTTGCTTTTTGCTTGATATAGTTTGCTTTTGGTTAGTCAATTTGTAATAAGCATTTTATGCAACATTTAATAGTAATAAAGGCAAACCATTTCATTTAATTTAAGAATAAATGACTATACATTTCGCGTTTGACATAACTCCTGTTATTAGATGGCTTGTCCTTGTAAATTTCTCAACTAACTATTTTTTTCTCTCTCTCTCCTTTTATATGTCCTTAATTTTTACTTGGGCCACCCTTTTCAAGGTTTTCAACCTAGTAAGACCTTTACTTTATTATTTTATTATTTTTGTTTGTCTCTACTTTTTGCCTAAACAATCTCTTTTAAGGTTTTCTCTCTAGCGAGACATTACATAAAGTACTTTTTGAGCCTATCTAGATTAATAGGCTTCTAGAACTCATTTTCTTCTAAATCAGATGGAATTGCAGCACCCTTAGAAAATAGCTTTTTCTCTAGATAAGGACTTTCCCAATTTGACTTGAACTCCCCTCGTGAATCAATTATAATTGGTTTGGTAAGCTTTAGCACTAAATCTTCTTCTTTAATTTTTCCTGGCTTAGCCTTCTCATTATAGGCCTAGGCTATCCTCTTTTGATATAATTGTGAGTGGTACATGGCTTTTATTCTCTTTTTATCTAACAATATAAACTAAGCTAATATGCTCTCCACCCACTAATACTTATGAATGTTGGACTTCAGCAAAACCTATAATGACTAAATCTGCGTTTCCATCGATAATACAACTTCACACCCAAATCCCAAGGAATACAGAGTGACCCTAGTTGATGTTCTAGTAGTCGTCATATATCCCTACTATGCAAATTGTAGATAATCCACCCAATCCCTATAATTTTCCATCATTTTAGCCAGAATCCTCTTCACATTTTTATTTATAGCTTTAACTTCACCCTTTGCATGCAGTCTACACAGAGAAAATATATGGTGTTCAATTTTGTACCCTTTTAACAAAAGGGGTTGTTTCTACTCAAAACCGAATACTATTATCAATAACAACATAATAGGGGAACCTGTATCTGTAGATTATGTTCCTTTCAATAAACCTTGCCATCTATTTTGAACTGACATTAGCATATGATCTTACTTTTAACCATTTGGAGAATTAGAGAAATAATTAATGGCCACCACAATATAATGATGACCATTTGATGCTTTCAATTTTATCTCCTATATGATATTGATTCCCGAAATTGTAAATAGCCCAAGAAAAGTCATTCCCTAAAGTTCCATGGAAGGAAAATGATTAACATCACCATATGCTTGGCAATTATGGCAATTCTTCATAAATTTTACATAATCTATTTCCATTGTTAGCCAGAAGTAACCTTGACGTGCTATTTTCTTTACTAAGATTACCTTATTCATTACAGCCCACATACTCCTTCATGGATTACTTCTATGAGCTTCTGAGCTTCATTTTTACTCACATATTTCAAATGCACCCCAGTTAGATTCTCTTGTACAACATCCTATTATGGCTTATGAATTATTATAACAACATTCCCAGAGACATCTTTTCCTACTTATAAGCATCTTCAGGAAATTGACCTATTTCAAAATACTGTTGTAGATAATGAAATTATGGTTTCTTAATGGTATCAACTAGTATCACCCTTATCTCTTCAAAATAAGGGTTTAGGATTTCACTAAAATAAAGGGCTTGATTTTTGTTTGCTTCCCGCCTTCTAACATTAAAGCTAAAGTAGTTAATGCATCAACCACTTGATTTTCTTCTCATGGTAAATGAATGAACTTGCACTGAGTAAAAGATAGTAAAATAATAACTAAGTAATCCCTGCACAACCATAACATATCTTCCTTCACTTCTTATTCCTTTGAAGTTTTCTTTATTATTAGTATAAAGTCTCTATAGACTATAATCTCTTCTGACCCCACACATCACAATGCTTTAAAATTAAAGATGCAAGCTTCATACTCAGTTTGATTGTTCGTAACCTTAAATTCTAATTTTTTAGCCATCAAGATCGTTTCCCCCTATAGAATGATAAGAACTACACCAATACCTACTCCTTTTTTTGTTTGTTGTACCATCAAAATGCATACTCCAACCCTGGATATCTATTGCCCCCAAGTGCTCATTTAAAAATTCTACCTCCTATTATTGTTCATCATCTACTAGATTTTAAGCCAAGAAGACTATTACTGCTTTTCCTTTTACAACTTCTTTTATTAAGTAGGATTAACCACTTAGCCAATTTCCTAGTGAGTGATGGAGTCTATTGAAGGTATTTAATGGGATTATGTTTGGAGATTACTTAAACTCAATAAGATTGTAAATAGTGTCAAAGCTTCTTAGTGGCCCATATCACAGCTAAACATATCTTCTCGACTAGATTGTAGTTAGCTTCATAGGGTAGGAATTTTTTACTCAAATAGTACACTGCATGTTTGTTCGTTCCTTCCCCTTTTTGAACTAACATTGCCCCAACTGCTTCCTTTTTAATAACCAGATAAAAGAATTAGAGGCTTTCTATCACGACCCAAAACAGGGGCCATGACCGGCGCTAGGGAATGGGAATTCTTTCGAATCCGGAACCCGTAGCAAGCCTAAAAATAAAATAAAGCATGCCATAATAACAATAAAAATATAATATGCAGCGGAAATAAAAAAAATCATAATATCATTCATACCAACTGGATTTAAACTAAATCTCATCTCATCACATAGATGTATATAATCTTTAATACAAATCCAGTTTCAATATAATACATCTCTTTAAAATAAAATATATGAAATCCAACACTTTAATTTACAACTACTGCAGTGTCTAGATAAAATAAATAAGACTCAAGTAGACAATTTACATAAAGAAGCTGGGGCGGAAGAAATCCGGTGTATCGACCTGCTATTGAGGTCTGAGGAAGTTGACTCTCCTGAAAAATAGTCAACGGAGGGGAGTCAGACCTCACTAAGTGAATTACTATAATATATATACATACACACTAAGTGATAATGCATACAGTCAACAGTATATATATAATATGTATATATACAGGCAAATTCTTACAGATGCAGAAAAATCATTTTTATATATTTTACTGAAAAATCCCAATTTATGAAGGATCACATAGAACCCTAGAATATCGCAACCTCAGAAAATAGTGTTAAACAACACTCAAGCCACACAGGCTCACTTATTCCAAATATATCCACTTAATCCATTTGGACAGTAGACTGGTCCCGAGACACTAAGTCAACCGAGCTCCAGCAGTCTGACTGCCAGTGTGATTGGCCCCGAGACACTTGGTCAACCGAGCTCCAGCAATCACACCCACAAACCACATCTCACATATCAATAATCATATCAAACCAATATCCACAAATAGTTAGTAACATAGCCTAAAGCTATAGGCGTACCGGTACGTACTCGGTCCTAGTGCTGCCCACTAGGTAGCACGTTCTATTGATATCCTTCATTAATAATATAAATCATTCATTCACAATAAATGATGTATGAATGTAAATGAAACAACAATATAAACCATATATATACCGAAAATATACCAAACATAAACCAGGTATATTTTGAGTATATATATGTCAAATAAATCCAATCAAATCATGAATTAAACTAAAAATATATTTAAAAACATTTTAAATATATTTTATTAACAAAACATGTATATAATTTATTATATACCAAAAATATACCAAAAATATACTTGAATATAAATCACATTATTTATGCATATTCAGTCAAAATAAAACATGCATTTTCTAAATCATGCATCCTAAGTATATATATATAATATAGTAACTCACCTAATGCGCTCCACGAGACAGGTCCGACGGGCCTGGTCCACTAGCCCTCAGTCTCGGCGCAACTAAACAAACAATAAATAATCGACATTAGAATAAACCTAACAGAAATCCTAGAATTCAATCTAGAGTATTTAACACAGAATCGAAAATTAGGGTTCGACTGGATATCACGTTTTACGAGAATTCTACCGAAAATTCGGTAGAACCTCCCCAGTAAAATGGACATCTCTCTACTCAAAAGAGTAGAGCCAACCCTGCAAAGAAACACACTTCAAAAAACGAGCTCAACACAATCAAAATCCCACGATCGGACTCCAAACTACAGTCCACCGACCGGGGTCCACAAACACAAAACAATATTCCAGATATAACAAAAATATCCTTAAATCACATAAATACATTTTCATAGGTAGAAATTACATATTTAACCTTGAAACACTATAAAAACCGATTAAAACTCATTTTATTAGAAAAACCGTATATTTTATTTATAATTGAAAATAATTTACGAAAAATAGTTTTAATTAGTTAAAAATACCAAATATTTTGTAGAAATCATTTTTATACCTTAAATAAATATTAAAACCAATTAAATTACATTTTTAGACAATTTAGGGTAAAATTACCAAAATACCCCTATATATATAAATATACTTAAATTACTTCAAAAATTCATCAAAAATTATACAATTATCCAAAATTAATTTTCTCAACATATTTATCAATAATATTAATATTTAAACTCAATTAACCAATTAAATTCAAATAAAAACACATTTAACCTAATTTTCCAAAATCACCTAAACTTCAATAATTCAAAATAAATACTTAGAAATTCATAAAAATTCCAAATAAATTCCTATAATTCATTTCAACACCTAATTTAACCATAAACTCCAATTTCATAATTTAAATAATTAATTTCCGAAAATTAGAAAATAATATTAAAATATTCAAAAATACCCAAAAATCCAAACAATCTCCAAAAATTCTACAAAAATTCATACATGTAGATTAAGCTACTAGGAACAACATTTGTGAAGGAAGTTTTCATGAATCAACCAATTCGAAGCTCAAAAAAATCAAAAACCCTAATAGGCCGAAATTGACAAATCGAAAACTAAGCAATTCTAGACCATTTTAGCTCAAACCAAAGCTAGAATCACACTCACTGGAGCTCAAGGAGAATAAAGAGACCGACGGTGTCGAAAACGGTGGCCGGAATCGGCGTGATCGACGGTGGGTTGATTTTCGGCTTCTCCGGCCAAAATCGTTCTCCCGACGTCGGAAACGGCCTCCACAGGCGGCGAAACTGGTCGGGGAAGATGGTGGCACACCGGACGGCACACCCACAGTGAAGGAACGGCGTGACAGACACCCGGACGGTGAAGGAACGATCGGAGAAGAAGAAGGAGACTCGGGGGCTAAAATGTAATTTTCCAATTCTTGTGTAATTTTGACAAATATATGTATATATATATATACTTTATACTATATATTAAAATAATATTAAATTACACACATCAAATATACACCACACACATAAAAATATTAATATTTTAATAATTTATACCAAATAAAATTAATTAAATAACAATTTAAACAATTAAATACTTAATAAAATATTAGGGTATAATAAACCCTAATTAAATACATATACACACACAGGCTTTATTTAATAATTTAAAAATATGTATGAGTTCATGCAAGTCCGTAAATACATCTAAAATAATTAATAATAAATTGTTTACGTGAAAATTTCCCCGAAAATGCAAGTCCCGGGAAAATTTTACGTAAAACACTGAAAATAATATACAATAATTAAAATAGGTTTAAAATACATATTAACTCGTAAAAATATCATATAAAATACAGAAATTATTAACACTGCATATCTCGGTACAGTGTAAAAATATTTTTAAAAACACGGGATATTACAGTCTTCCCCCCTTACAGGAATTCGTCCCCGAATTCTAAAAGATAAGATCAAGAAGGAAAGAGATACGGGTAAGAAGCTCGTATCTCAGCTTCAGTCTCCCACGTATGCTCTTTAACTCTGTCGCTACGCCATAGAACCTTGACCATCGGAATCTGCTTCTATCGCAACTGTCGAACTTGAAAATCAACGATCGCCACAGGTTCTTCCACAAACGTCAAATCTTCGCTCACTTCCACACTGTCGGGCTGCAACACGTGTGAAGGATCTGAGATATACTTCCTCAACATCGAGATATGAAATACTGGATGCACTTGTGACATACTCGGAGGTGAATCCAATCGATATGCAACAGTGCCAACTCTCTCCAGAATCTCAAACGGTCCAATATATCTCGGTGCTAACTTACCCTTCCTGCCAAATCTCATCACACCCTTCATCGGAGATACTTTCAGAAAAACAAAATCTCCAACCTGAAACTGCACATCTTTGCGCCTAGGATCCGCATAACTCTTCTGTCTGCTTACTGCGGTCTCTAATCAGCGCTTGATCACGACGACTTTCTCTGCAGCATCCTGAACCATCTCTGGTCCAGTCAAAACTCTCTCACCGATCTCATCCCAACTCAACGGGGATCTACACTTCCTTCCATACAACGCCTCATATGGTGCCATACCAATACTGCTATAGTAGCTGTTATTATATGCAAACTCAACAAGCGACAAATGATCATCCCAGCTACCTCCCAAATCCAAGACACACATCCTCAACATATCTTCTAGTGTCTAGATCGTCCTCTCAGACTGACCGTCTGTCTGAGGATGAAAAGCAGTACTGAAATCCAACCTAGTGCCCATCGCTTCTTGCAACTTCTGCCAAAAACGAGAAGTAAACACCGAACCTCTGTCTGACACAATGGACACAGGTACTCCATGAAGGCACACAATATGCTTCACATACAACTTTGCCAATCTAGCAACTGAATATGTGGCTTTCACAGGCAAGAAATGTGCAGACTTCGTCAATCTGTCTACAATCACCCAGATGGAATCGTATCCATCCTTCGAACGAGGTAAACCGACCACAAAATCCATAGCTATCCTTTCCCACTTCCACTCGGGAATAGGAAGAGGCTGAAGCTTCCCAGAAGGCTTCTGATGTTCGGCTTTCACTTGCTGACACGTCAAGCACTTAGCAACATAATCAGCGACATCCTTCCTCAATCCATCCCACCAGTATAGATCTCTGATATTGTGGTACATCTTAGTAACACCTGGATGAACGCTGTAGGCTGTAGAATGTGCTTCCTCTAAAATCTCCTCTCTCAAATCATCCACATCAGGAACACACAATCTACCACTGATCCACAACACACCATCATCATCGAGTGTGAAATCAGTGAACTTCCCTACTCTGACATTCTCTGCAAGCTCTTCTAGAATAGGATCTCGGCTCTGAGCTGCTTTAATCCTATCCCTTAGCACAGATCGCACTTTAAACTGAGCTAACAGTCCACCTGATCTACTGATCTTCATTATCAGACCTTGATCCACCAACAATTGTAATTCCTGGATCAATGGTCTCCTCTCAACACTGATGTGAGCAAGACTACCTGAGGACTTCCTACTCAAGGCATCTGCTACCACATTAGCTTTACCCGGATGGTAAAGAATCTCGCAATCATAATCCTTCAACAGTTCCAACCATCTTCTCTGCCTCAGATTCAAATCTCGCTGCTGAAAAATGTACTTAAGGCTCTTGTGATCAGTAAATATCTCACAAGTCACCCTGTACAAATAATGTCTCCAAATCTTCAAAGCAAAGATCACTGCAGCCATCTCAAGATCATGTGTAGGATAGTTCTGCTCATGCTTCTTCAACTGCCTCGAAGCATAGGCTATCACCCTTCCATTCTGCATCAACACACAACCAAGACCAATTCTAGAGGCATCACAGTAAACTGTGAACTTATCCACACTATTAGGCAAAGCTAATACTGGCGCTGTGGTCAACTTCTCCTTCAACAACTGAAAACTATTCTCATAAGCTTCTGACCACTCGAATCTAACATTCTTCTGAGTCAAGCGAGTCATAGGGGCTGCTATCCTGGAAAAATCCTGCACAAACCGCCTATAATACCTGGCTAAACCCAGAAAACTTTGAATCTCCGTAACAGAAGTAGGTCTAGGCCATTCAGATACTGCTTCAATCTTCTGTGGATCAACCTGAATACCTTCTTTAGACACTACGTGTCCAAGAAAAGAAACACTCTCCATCCAGAAATCACACTTCGAGAATTTAGCATAAAGCTGATGATCTCTCAGTGTCTGTAGTACAATCCTCAAGTGATATACATGCTCTTCCATACTCCTCGAATATACCAGTATATCATCAATGAAGACTACCACAAACTGATCCACATACGGTCTGAATACTCTGTTCATCAGGTCCATAAAAGCTGCTGGTGCATTAGTCAAACCAAAAGACATCACCAGAAACTCATAATGACCATATCTAGTGCGGAATGCTGTCTTAGGAATATCGGATTCACTGATCCGCAGCTGATGATAACCCGACCTCAAGTCAACCTTAGAAAAGAACTGTGCACCTTGTAACTGATCAAATAAATCATCTATCCTCGGGAGAGGATACTTGTTCTTCACTGTCACCTTATTCAGCTCTCTGTAGTCAATGCACAGTCTCAGGGTACCATCCTTCTTCTTCACAAACAGGACTGGTGCACCCCAAGGAGAAACACTAGGTCTGATAAAACCCTTCTCCAACAACTCTTGCAACTGCTCCTTCAGCTCTCTCAACTCTGCAGGAGCCATACGATAGGGTGGCATAGATATAGGAGTAGTACCTGGAACCACATCTATACAGAACTCAATCTCTCTGTGAGGTGGTAAACCTGGTAACTCCTCGGGAAAAACATCAGGAAATTCACAAGCAACAGGAACATCTGTGAGTGACAACTTCTCTACTGACGTATCCCTAACCAATGCCAAATATCCCTGACAACCTTTCCTCAACAACTTCCTAGCCGTAATAACAGAAATAAGATTCTGAGGTGCTGAACTCCTATCACCAACAAACTTAAATTCTACTTCACCAGGAATTCTGAAAATCACCTTCTTATTCCTGCAATCAACCACGGCATAGTGCTGAGATAACCAATCCATTCCCAAAATAACATCAAACTCCATCACATCCAACAAAATCAAATCGGCGGATAATTCTCTATCTCCCACGAGAACTGGACAACCAGAAAGAACAATATCGGCGTCCAAGGAATCGCTCAAAGGAGTGGCAACAGACAAAGGAAAAGCCATCCTCGAAGCTTGCCAACAAGATTTAGAAGCAAAAACAGGAGAAACAAACGAATGCGTGGCACCCGGATCAAACAAAACCAAAGCATCCAGGTAACAAACAGAAAGAATACCTGCCATGACTGCATTAGATGCCTGAGCATCCTGCTGAGTCAGATGGAAGATTCTGGCCTGACCTCGACCTCCCTGCTGATTGGTAGAAGCCTGGCCAACACCTCTGGCACCTCTACCACGACTCTGCTGTGGAACAAACTGAGTAGAACTCTGATGCTGGGCTGGTGGCAACTGAAATGGCACGGGTGCTGCACTAGCAATCGATTGCTGTGGGAATCGCGGAATCTGCTGCTGCTGATATTCGGAATAAGGACACGATCTGGCAAAATGTCCTGTCTGTCCGCATCTGAAACATGTCAGTGGTGTCAGATAACACGGTCCCTGATGGACTCTACCATAAGTCTGACAAACACTGGCCGCTGATCCAGAACTACGACCACTGCTGCTGCTCGAAGCACCTGACCCAAATCTGAACGATCTACGCTGACCTCCACGGCCATGTCTACTGCTCCGATGCACTCGCTGCTGCTGTCTCTGACTCTGCTGAATTGAACCTCGCTGCTGACTACTCGAACCAACATGAAAACTCGAATATGGAGTAGCCTGCGATCCACTCGACTGAACTCCCAACTGGTAATAATCAGGCATCGCTCCCTGCCTAACTAATCTCAACTCGATCTCCTTAGCTAGCTCAATCACAGACTCCATAGTAAGGCCTGCTGTGGGCATACCAGCAAAAGCTGAACCTAAACCAGTAACATAGGTAGTAACCGCGAAATACTGATCTCGCATCAGATCCTCAGCATATCTACCCAGACGAAGAAACTCTCGGGTATACTCCTCTACAGATCGATCTCCATGAGAAATACTGGTCAGACGAAGAGGCTCTGGACAAAATCTCCTCATGAATCGCTCTCGAAACTGAGCCCATGTCATCGTCATCATATAGGGCTGGATCATCTAAATGAACCAATCTAGAGCTGGTCCCTCAACAGACAACTCAACAATCATGATCCTCTGGTACTCGGTATGAGCAGTCCGAGTCCTAGTCTCAATCGCATGCAGAAAATCTAAAGGATCAGAAGTACCATCAAAAGCAATCCTGCCAACTCTGGCATAGAACAAAGCTGCCTCAGGGTCAGACATACCCTGCTGATAGGCAGGCTGAATAGGCTGAACAACTGGAGGAACAGGAACATCAAACTCAGGCTCAACAGGCTCCTCATCCTGTAACTCTCTCTGCCTACGGCGACCTGCCGCTCCTCGAGGTCTACCTCTGCCACGACCTCTACGTCTAACTGGCTGCTCAGGAGGTAAAACCTCGACCTGAAAAGACTCATCATCCTCGGCCTTAACGACCGGTGGAGCGACACGCGCTCGCCTCCTCATTCTGAAAAGACAAACGGAAAGATTCAGACAAAATAGACAACGGAGGAATAATGCTGAAAACTACAGCAAGGAATACTCATCAAGACATACTCGAACCTAATACACTGCAGTAGTCCAACAGAAAACACAACTTTAAAACTAGGGCCACAACTCACATAACTAAGCCCTGACACAGAACTCCACTCTGATACGAACTTCGCTCTGATACCAACTTTGTCACGACCCAAAACAGGGGCCATGACCGGCGCTAGGGAACGGGAATTCTTTCGAATCCGGAACCCGTAGCAAGCCTAAAAATAAAATAAAGCATGCCATAATAACAATAAAAATATAATATGCAGCGGAAATAAAAAAAATCATAATATCATAATATCATTCATACCAACTGGATTTAAACTAAATCTCATCTCATCACATAGATGTATATAATCTTTAATACAAATCCAGTTTCAATATAATACATCTCTTTAAAATAAAATATATGAAATCCAACACTTTAATTTACAACTACTGCAGTGTCTAGATAAAATAAATAAGACTCAAGTAGACAATTTACATAAAGAAGCCGGGGCGGAAGAAATCCGGCGTATCGACCTGCTACTGAGGTCTGAGGAAGTTGACTCTCCTGAAAAATAGTCAACGGAGGGGAGTCAGACCTCACTGAGTGAATTACTATAATATATATACATACACACTAAGTGATAATGCATACAGTCAACAGTATATATATAATATGTATATATACAGGCAAATTCTTACAGATGCAGAAAAATCATTTTTATATATTTTACTGAAAAATCCCAATTTATGAAGGATCACATAGAACCCTAGAATATCACAACCTCAGAAAATAGTGTTAAACAACACTCAAGCCACACAGGCTCACTTATTCCAAATATATCCACTTAATCCATTTGGACAGTAGACTAGCCCCGAGACACTAAGTCAACCGAGCTCCAGCAGTCTGACTGCCAGTGTGATTGGCCCCGAGACACTTGGTCAACCGAGCTCCAGCAATCACACCCACAAACCACATCTCACATATCAATAATCATATCAAACCAATATCCACAAATAGTTAGTAACATAGCCTAAAGCTATAGGCGTACCGGTACGTACTCGGTCCTAGTGCTGCCCACTAGGTAGCACGTTCTATTGATATCCTTCATTAATAATATAAATCATTCATTCACAATAAATGATGCATGAATGTAAATGAAACAACAATATAAACCATATATATACCGAAAATATACCAAACATAAACCAGGTATATTTTGAGTATATATATGTCAAATAAATCCAATCAAATCATGAATTAAACTAAAAATATATTTAAAAACATTTTAAATATATTTTATTAACAAAACATGTATATAATTTATTATATACCAAAAATATACCAAAAATATACTTGAATATAAATCACATTATTTATGCATATTCAGTCAAAATAAAACATGCATTTTCTAAATCATGCATCCTATGTATATATATATATAATATAGTAACTCACCTAATGCGCTCCACGAGATAGGTCCGACGGGCCTGGTCCACTAGCCCTCGGTCTCGGCGCAACTAAACAAACAATAAATAACCGACATTAGAATAAACCTAACAGAAATCCTAGAATTCAATCTAGAGTATTTAACACAGAATCAAAAATTAGGGTTCGACTGGATATCACGTTTTACGAGAATTCTATCGAAAATCCGGCAGAACCTCCCTAGTAAAACGGACATCTCTCTACTCAAAAGAGTAGAGCCGACCCTGCAAAGAAACACACTTCGAAAAATGAGCTCAACACAATCAAAATCCCACGGTCGGACTCCAAACTACAGTCCACCGACCGGGGTCCACAAACACAGAACAATATTCCAGATATAACAAAAATATCCTTAAATCACATAAATACATTTTCATAGGTAGAAATTACATATTTAACCTTGAAACACTATAAAAACCGATTAAAACTCATTTTATTAGAAAAACCGTATATTTTATTTATAATTGAAAATAATTTACGAAAAATAGTTTTAATTAGTTAAAAATACCAAATATTTTGTAGAAATCATTTTTATACCTTAAATAAATATTAAAACCAATTAAATTACATTTTTAGACAATTTAGGGTAAAATTACCAAAATACCCCTATATATATAAATATACTTAAATTACTTCAAAAATTCATCAAAAATTATACAATTATCCAAAATTAATTTTCTCAACATATTTATCAATAATATTAATATTTAAACTCAATTAACCAATTAAATTCAAATAAAAACACATTTAACCTAATTTTCCAAAATCACCTAAACTTCAATAATTCAAAATAAATACTTAGAAATTCATAAAAATTCCAAATAAATTCCTATAATTCATTTCAACACCTAATTTAACCATAAACTCCAATTTCATAATTTAAATAATTAATTTCCGAAAATTAGAAAATAATATTAAAATATTCAAAAATACCCAAAAATCCAAACAATCTCCAAAAATTCTACAAAAATTCATACATGTAGATTAAGCTACTAGGAACAACATTTGTGAAGGAATTTTTCATGAATCAACCAATTCGAAGCTCAAAAAAATCAAAAGCCCTAATAGGCCGAAATTGACAAATCGAAAACTAAGCAATTCTAGACCATTTTAGCTCAAACCAAAGCTAGAATCACACTCACCGGAGCTCAAGGAGAAGAAAGAGACTGGCGGTGTCGAAAACGGTGGCCGGAATCGACGTGATCGACGGTGGGTTGATTTTCGGCTTCTCCGGCCAAAATCGTTCTCCCGACGCCGGAAACGGCCTCCACAGGCGGCGAAACTGGTCGGGGAAGATGGTGGCACACCGGACGGCACACCCACGGTGAAGGAACGGCGTGACAGACGCCCGGACGGTGAAGGAACGGTCGGAGAAGAAGAAGGAGACTCGGGGGCTAAAATGTAATTTTCCAATTCTTATGTAATTTTGACAAATATATGTATATATATATACTTTATACTATATATTAAAATAATATTAAATTACACACATCAAATATACACCACACACATAAAAATATTAATATTTTAATAATTTATACCAAATAAAATTAATTAAATAACAATTTAAACAATTAAATACTTAATAAAATATTAGGGTATAATAAACCCTAATTAAATACATATACACACACAGGCTTTATTTAATAATTTAAAAATATGTATGAGTTCATGCAAGTCTGTAAATACATCTAAAATAATTAATAATAAATTGTTTACGTGAAAATTTTCCCGAAAATGCAAGTCCCGGGAAAATTTTACGTAAAACACTGAAAATAATATACAATAATTAAAATAGGTTTAAAATACATATTAACTCGTAAAAATATCATATAAAATACAGAAATTATTAACACTGCATATCCCGGTACAGTGTAAAAATATTTTTAAAAACACGGGATATTACACTTTCCTAGTCTCGACATTTGTAGTACTAAAGGATTTATTAGATAATTCTTTATGGTCTCAAAAGCTTGCTAACACCTATCACCGTAGACTATGGGGTGATTCTTCCTTAGAAGTTTGAAAATTTCTCATAAATAGAGGTCAATTTAGCTATGAACTTATTAATATATTGTAACCATCCAATAATCCCCCCACTTCTTTCTTAATCTTCGGTGCAAGCATCTTGCTAATTGCTTTAATCTTATTTTGATCCACCTTGAACCCCTCTGAATGATTATATACTCTAATAGTTTCCCTAAAGTTACTATGAACACACACTTCTTTAGATGTAGTCTAAGATTATACCTTTCTACCCTAACCAGTAGCTTATCTAGAGTGTTAAAATGTCCATCTCGGGTCAAAGATTTTACCATCATGTCATCCACATGTACTTTTATATCATTATGGATCATATTATGTAGCCGAGTCATGGCCATCCTTTGATAAATAGCTCTTGCATTCTTCAACCCAAAAGGCATGACCAAATAATAATAAATACCTTATTTAGTGGTGAAGGACATTTTTAGTTTATCAATTAATGCCATCATGATATGATTGTACCCCAAAAAGCCATCCATACATAGCACTTGAAGATGCATTATCAACTAATGTGTCAATATGAGGTAAGGGAAAATCATCCTTCAAGCAAGCCTTATTCAAATCCCTATAATCCGCACACATCTTGACACTTCCATCTTTCTTAGGGACTGAAAATATGTTGGTTAACCATTGGGTGTCCTCTATGGCTTATAAGAACTTTTCTTTTAGCTATTTTTCAATTTCCTCCTTAATTAAAAGAGCCCATTATGTCTTAATCTCCTTTTCTTTTGTTTTATCAGTGTAATGTGAGGATATATAGAAATTCTATATTCTACAATCTCTCTATCAATTCCAAGCATATCCCCGTAACCCTAAGAATATACTTTCTGTCTTTTTATTAATATTTCTTTCATTTTTCTCTTTCTTTAGGAGTTAAATTAGAAGTAATCAATATATTCTGAGTGTTATCATTCATGCCTAAATTAAATGATTTTGTTTGCATATAATTAATGTCAAATATATACAAGAAATGATCATCATTATCAAAATAACCATTATGAAACACATCACACAAGTAAGTAAAGTCAAATTTCATTGCATCAACTTTGGGGGAAAATAAATGTTTAGTTTTAAACAAGTTTGCAAGAGAAACATCAAATTTGTCATGAAAATATTAACAATGAAGTTATAGATGAACGTCTCAAAATTTTTCTCCTCTTTCTGACCATCAACATCCTTCAGCTCCACAACAATAACATCCTCCTCAGATTCTTGACCCATTACTAGTTCTTCCATTATTATCTCCTTACCAGTAGGTTTCTTACCCCATTCACATATTTAGCAAATATCTCAAATCATGGGACCAGTTTTCCAACCATCATTAAAGGTTCAAGAGTCCCCATGTATGGATAGCCAGTGCCTTCTTTCACAAACGTTTCCTACAGTGCCATTTTTTTAGTTCCATCTTTATTATCTTCTTCAGAATCTTCAACCCTATGATACTCTATTCCATACTTCATACTTGACACTTTCTGTACCACTAACTTTGACAGTCCATTATGATTCTTCCCTAATCCCAGACTAGGCATAAAATTCATATTTCTCATTATACTCATGAATTTTTCATCCAGTTCATCCTTATACAACACACAAACCTCAAAGTTGTGACTTATAGGAATTTCCTTTGGAGTCAGCTTTAGAGCAATAGCAACAACCTCAGTTTTTGCTAAAATAGTTTCCATAGTTCTCTTTAAATCCTATTTTCAAAAATGTCTTCTATTTTTAACCTTCTTTTTTTAAAAAAACCTTTTTTTATTTTATTTCCTTTTCCTTTTCTTTCTTTCTTTTCTTTTATTCTCCTTTTCTCGTTATTTTTTCATTTTAAAAATGGATGATGCCCACATCCCTAATCTTTTTGAGTGGGATCCCATAACACCTCTTATATATCTTTTTTGGACTCTCAGATTCTCTATGGGAGAAACCATCCCTCTGACTGTAGATTTAGGCTCTCATATCTATGCATTGGCTTTCGAGAAGATTAGTACCTTAATCAACCAATTATTTATGCAAAATAGCATCAGGTTAGAATTGATAGGAGTTTATTTATCATTTAGGATTAGTAATAAGACTAATTTAGGTTGAAAATTTTAAAAATATTATAAACTAAGTGTTGTTCTATGCCACATAGATGCATTGCCTCACCATTGAGGCGATTGCCTCTTTGATGAGGTGTCACCTCTTTAACTAAGGCATTAGCCTTAACAAGCTAATATAAAGGCATCGCCTAATCTCATTAAGTCATCACCTCTTCATATTAAGGTGTCACCTCTTCAATGAGGTGTCACCTCATGGACAAAATACTGAACATCCTTTTTCATTTTTTAAGAAAATTACATCAATATTCAACTTCTATATTTATCTTATAGCATAACACATACACATTCAAAGGTGCTAAGAATTTTAGCGATGCTCAAGCTTATTATGATGAGCTTATAAATGACATTAAAGACCATATACTAGATTTAAAGACTTCAATCTTACTCTCCTAGATACTCAAGGATGAACCAATTGCTAGTCTCTTCATGCTTTGATGGAGAGGTGGTTTGATACTACACATACATTCCACCTCTTATTTAGAGAATTCACTTTGGATCCCACCTCCTTTACTGCTATTACTGGTCTTGCATGTGTAGGAGATTCGTCCCTCTTGGCGTGAGCCTTCATTGAATGACACCAGATTGAGTGGCCTATATCGAGCTCCTCCTTAGCATGGTCCCAAACATGAAAGAGACTCATATTGTGAAGATTGACTCCATTTGAAATTGCTACACTCGTGCTAGAGTTTAGGCTGGCACCATAATTCATAAGATTGATCAAGTGGGTGGTGAGAGCTTTTCTAATTTACTTATTGGGCACCACCCTCTTTACTGACATTATCAATTCCAATTACCTAATATTCCTTATGCCACTACAGGGCTTGGATCAAGTGGCTTCTTATGATTAGGGCAGTTGTGCTCTTGCCTATTTGTATAAGGGCATGGACAAGGTAGTTCGAGGGGCTCAATAATTATGTGGTTTTTAGCATGCTTTTTATGGTACTTCTTACTTCTTCTTTTTTAACTTGTTAATTACTATGACTATTTACTAACAATTCCTTTTGTAAGTCTGGGCTTTGGAGCTTGAATTAATTCGTAGGATAGTTCATGTTATAGATGTTCCTTTCCCTACTTTAGAAAGATGGGGCTCTAGCCACACTATAAAGAGAGATTTCGCCCACGTGCACATCCATCTTGAGTCGCTAAACACACTAACATATGATGAGGTACCTACAAAACACAAAGTCACTGTTAATAGCATACAATCAAAAGACTTATTCCTACTTACCTATTTTATATTTCCATAACTATGTTCATATTTATGGATTCCATAGGCTAGATGGACTCAACCTTGGTTCGCTTAAGACTGTTGTCCTTGAGGAGAGTCCTTCTTCATGGACCTGATTGTCGAGCTTGGTATCTTAATGAGTAGATCCTTTTATGGCATTAGGGTGCTCGAGTGAGATGCATCACCAAGTCCCCTCCTAGGAGCATTTTTGGACACATCAACTAGAGGACAATGAGATAAACCAGTCTCTTATAGGAGAATCAACCGATGATCACTAAGTGAGGTGCAAGGGTTGATATATAAACTTCATTTAGGCCCATTTTTTTTATTAATAGTACATATGTCTATTGCTTCTATTGCTTAGGTAAGTATCAAATTTTATATATTCAACTATAATTGTCATGTTTTGACTTGATCTTCCATTTTCAGGTGGTGACCATAGGACATGTATTTCGAGCTAGACCTCCTACATAGGAGAGACCTCTCCAGTGTCCTTGCCCTGATCAGAGTGGCATAGGCACTTCAACTGGAGCACAACATGCCACAGCCTCCTCTAGTTCTAGCTTCTAGATATTAGTTGGCCATTTTACTCATTCTCCTAACTTATTAGCTCAATGTTGGGTACCTCTATGAGAGTTATCTCATAATTTTTTTAATTTAAATAAGAATCTAACACCAGCATGTACTCCCAACAACACCACACATGTAAGTACTTCTTCGACCTGCTTATTGCATTAGCTTAACAAGACATTAGTACTAATAATTCATTAATCATACAGATCTCTCTAGAGGTAGAGAGTATATGTATTGGTTGATTGAGGCTTAGCAGGGTTACCTAATAAGTGTTACACATTAGTAGAGGGTAAGGAAACTTCTTGTTTCTATATATATGCATGCTTCTATGATTACTTACCTTAAGCTATGTTTGGACAAGACTGGGATAAGGTCAATTAGGCTAGGATCACTACTCTTTAGTGATAAGTTGCTCTTCTCCAGGTTGAGGATGATGACAATGGTACTAGAGGTAGTGGAGACGATGATGGAGATGATGCTGAGGCCATTGATCTAAAGGCTTCTTAGACTAGGATCAAATCTTATTTTCACTACTATGATGTTGTTGATTTTACTGTGTTGACTTTATCCCACATTTTGGAATATTTATGCTTTATTTTGATTGAATATTCTAGAGTTTATATTTATTTCAACCAAGACTTTGAACAAGAATTTTAATCACATAAATCTCATTTTTATAGTTGAACTTTTCATTTGAAGAGTAATTAATCTTAACAAAATAGAAAAAATAATATGCCCCCTGCTAGTTGAAGATGGTTTGCCTCAATACTAAGGCATCACCTCAATGTGAAGAGGCCACAACCAATCACCGTTTAAGGTTACAGTGTCGCCTGATTGGTGAGGTGACACTTCAGTGCCTCTTTTTAGTATGTATTTTCTTTTGAAAACCCTAATTTTTCTTATAAATACCTCAAACAACCACTTTCTTTTGTGCCCTAAAACCTTTAATTACCTAGTTTACCATAATAAAAACCTTAAAAATGATAGAAAAGAGTCCCAACCAATTGCAACTAGTGTTAAAAAGTCTGGATAGAGACACATGGGTGAAGTTGGAACCACTTTACTTGTCTATTTTTTTAACCTTGCATGTTAGGAGAATTAATTTTCCTTTCTTATACATTGTAGCTCAATTTTAGGATCATAGTAAATATGTCTTGTGGTTCAAATAGTTTTAAAATATGCCTTTAGCCTAAGGAATTTAGGGCTATTTTAGGTTATCAGAAGACTCTGCTTGCCAAATTACTGTTCCTTAGGTTGGGACCTACCCCAGATTTACATTTTATTCATAATCAAATGGCTCGGCTATTTAATCTTTATCCCAATCATCTCTTCACCATATTTTTAGGACAAAGATTCTAATGGAATTTTTTTAACTGTTGCCACAACCATAAATAATAGAGAAGTTTACTGGCCCCAAATGATTGCTCTTTACTTGTACACTCAATTTTTGCTTATCTATCATTTTGGTAACTATGACTTCCAAGTTCTCCACTTTCGATCAAGTAGAATCAGGACTTAACCTATTACCACTTATTCTAGTGGAAATTATCATTGGGCTAGACAACTGTTTAAAAACCAGGTGCTTCTCTAGGAGCCAATTACTATTGGAAGTTAGCCTTTTCCTTCTTTCTTTTCATTATTATTATATTTTTTCTTCTTTTTTTGAGGCTTGATTTTAAGAGAAATCAAAACTACTTAAGCCTCCTAGAGACATCACTCATTATAGGGCAAAGCACTATCATACTAGAAGACTATAACTGATGCCGAAGGATGTTAAAAATTGGTTGGCCACATTTCTTGACACTGAAGTTCAATGGATGTGTTTATGGTGAAGACTGAATCATAACCATTATATCCTACACATATTATGTTCCTATAGTAGGACTATATATTATTATAATCCTGCTTATTTCTATCGCCAATATAGGATGAAGCAGATAATTATAGGGCCAGTACATGAATTTGAGTCAGGGCCCCTTACTTAGAATTTCTTGGATAATTTAGTTGTAACTTGGCCTCATAGAATCATTCAAAGAAATATTATCTATGAAGTAGGTCTGTCTACTAATGACCAGTACAAGGAATGGATTCAACTTCAACAAAAAAGAAAAAGATGAGTTTATAAAAGACAAAAAGACCAGAGAACTTCATTCATCAAGTGTTGAGGGTAGAAGAAAAGAAAAAGAAATTAGTTCTTGAAACTCAATCCATATTTGCTTTTTGCTTGATATCATTTCCTTTTGGTTAGTCAATTTGAAATAAGCATTTTATACAACATTTAATTGTAATAAAGGCAAATCATTTCATTTAATTTAAGAATAAATGACTATACATTTCACTTTTAACATAACTCATGTCATTATATGGCTTGCCCTTACAAATTTTTCAACTAATTATTTTTCCCCCTCTCTCCCCTTTTATATGTCCTTAATTTTTACACGGGCCACCTTTTCAAGGTTTTCAACCTAGTAAGACCTTTATTTTATTATTTTTTAATTTTTTCATCTCTAATTTTTTCCTAAACAACCTCTTTTAAGATTTTCTCTTTAGTGAGACATTATATAAAATACTTTTTGAGCTTATCTAGATTAATAGGCTCCTAGAACTCATTTTCTTCTAAATCATATAGAATAGTAGCACCCTTAGAAAATAGCTTCTTTACTAGATAAGGACTTTCCCAATTTGGCTTGAACAAACCTCTTGAATCAGTCATAATTGGTTTGGTAAGCTTTAGCACTAAATCTTCTTCCTTAATTTTTCCTGGCTTAACCTTCTTATTATAAGCCTGGGCTATCCTCTTTTGATATACTTATGAGTAGTACATGGCTTTTATTCTCTTCTTATCTAATAACATTAGCTAAGCCAATATGCTCTCCACCCACTGATGCTTAGGAATTTTGGACTTCAGTAAAACCTGTAATGACTAAATCTTCACTTCTATCAACAATATAGCTTCACACCCATATACCAAGGAATACAGAGTGACCCTAGTCGATGTTCTAGTAGTCGTCATGTATTCCCACAATGCAAATTGTAGATAATCCACCCAATCCCTATAATTTTCCATCATTTTAGCCAGAATCCTTTTCATATTTTTATTTGTAGCTTCAACTGCACTATTTGCTTGCAGTCTACACAGAGACAATATATGGTGTTCAGTTTTTTCCCCTTTAATTAGGGAGCTATTTTTGCTCAAAATTGAACACCATTATCAATGGCAACATGATGGGGCAACCCGTATCTATAGATTATGTTCCTTTTAATAAACCTTGCCATTTATTTTAAACCGACAGTAGCATATGATCTTGCTTTTACCCATTTGGAGAAATAATCAATGGCCACCATAATATAATGATGACCATTTAATGCTTTCAGTCTTATCATCCCTATGATATCTATTCCCCAAACCATAAATAGCCAAAGTGAAGTCATTCCCTAAAGTTCCATGGAAGGTAAATGATTAACATCATCATATGCTTGGCAATTATGACTCTTTTTCATAAATTTTACATAATTTATTTCCATTGTTAGCCATAAGTAACCCTAACGCATTATTTTCTTTTCTAAGACCTTCTTATTCATATACAGCCCATAAAATCCTTCATGGATTGCTTCCATGAGCTTCTGAGCTTTATTTTTACCCATACATCTCAAATGCACCCTAGTTAGATTCTTTTGTATAACATCCCATTATGAACAATGAATTGTTATGACAACATTCTCAGAGACATCCTTTCTTTCTTATCAGCATCTTCAAGAAATTAACCCATTTCCAAATACTGTTATAGATAATGAAACTATGGCTTTTTAATGGTATCAACTAGCATCACCCTTATCTCTTTGTGACAAAGGGTTTAAGATTTCAATAGAATAATGGGCTTGATTTCTATTTGCTTCCTGCCTTCCAACATTGAAGCTAAAGTAGTTAATGCATCAACCACTTGATTTTCTTCTCATGGCAAATAAATGAACTTGCATTGAGTAAAAGATAGTAAAATAGTAACTAAGTAATCCTAGTACAACCGCAACCTATCTTCCTTCACTTCTCATTCCTTTGAAGCTTGCTTTATTACCAGCATAGAGTCTACATAAACTATAACCTCTTCTGACCTCACACATCGCAACACTTCTAAACTAAAAATGCAAGCTTCATACTCAGCTTGATTTTTTGTAACATCAAATTCTAATCTTTTAACCATTGAGATCATTTCCCCCTTTGGAATGATAAGAATTACACCAATACCTATTGCTTTTTATTAATTGTACCATCAAAGTGCACACTCCAACCCTGGATCTCTATTGCCCCAAATGCTCATTTAAAAATTCTACCTCATATTATTATTCATTATCTACTAGATTCTAAGCTAAGAAGTCTATTACTACTTTTCCTTTTATAACTTATTTTTAATAAGCAAGACCAACCACTTGGCCAATTTCCTAGTGAGTGATGGAGTCTATTGAAGGTATCTAAAAGGATTATGTTTAAAGACTGTTTGAACTCAATAAGATTAAAAATAGTGCTAAAGCTTCTTAGTGGCCCATATCATAATTAAACATATCTTCTCAATTAGATTGTAGTTGGCTTCATAGGTTACAAATTTCTTACTCAAATAGTACACTACATGTTTGGCCCTTCCTTCCCCTTTTTCAACTAACATTGCCCTAACTGCTTCCTTTTTAATAGCTAGATCAAGAATCAGAGGCTTTCCTAGTCTCTTTATTGTATTACTAGAGGATTTATTAGATAATTCTTGATGGTCTCAAAAGCTTACTGACACCTATCACCTTAGACTATAGGGTGATTCTTCCTTAGAAGTTTAAAAATTGGCTCATAAATAAAGGTCAATTTAGTTATGAACCTATTAATATACTATAACCATCTAATAATCCCCTCACTTCTTTCTTAATCTTTGGTGTAGGCATCTTGCTAATTGATTTAATCTTATCCAGATCCACCTTAAACCCCCTCTAACTAATTATATGCTTCAATAGTTTCCCTGAAGTTACTATGAACACACACTTCTTTATATTCAATCTAAGATTGTACCTTTCTACCTTAACTAGGAACTTATTTAAAGCCTCAAAATTTCCTTCTCGGGTCAAAGATTTCACCATCATGTCATCCATATGTACTTTTATCTCATTGTGGATCATATCGTGTAGCCAAGTCATGGCCATCCTTTGATAAGTAGCTTTTGCATTCTTTAACCCAAAAGGCATGACCAAATAATACTAAATACCTCATTTAGTGCTAAAAGACATTTTTAGTTTATCAATTAATGTCATCATGATATGATTGTACCCTAAAAAGCCATCTATAAATAAGTACATAGCACTTGAAGATGCACTATCAACTAATGTGTTTATATGAGGTAAGGGAAAATCATCCTTCAAGCAAGCCTTACTTAAATCCCTATAATCTGCACACATCTTGACACTTCCATTTTTCTTAGGGACTAAAAATATGTTGGTTAACCATTGGGTGTCCTATACGGCTTCCAAGAACTTTTCTTTCGGCTGGTTTTCAACTTCCTCCTTAATTAAGAGAGCCCATTCTAGTTTTAATATTATTTTTTTTATCAGTGTAATATGAGGATACGTAGAAATTCTATGTTATGTGATCTCTCTGTTAATTTCTAGCATATCCCAGTAACCCCAATCATATACTTTTTGTCTTTTTATTAATATTTCTTTCATTTTTTTAAATTCTTTAGGAGTTAAATTAGAAGTAATCAATATATTTTGAGGGTTATCATTCATGCCTAAATTAAATGATTTAGTAATGTCAAATATATATAAGAAATGATCATCATTATCAGAATAACCATTATGAAACACATCACACAAGTAAGTAAAGTTGAATTTCATTACATTAACTTTAGGAAAAAAATAAATGATAATTTTTAAATAAGTTGACAAGTGAAACATCAAAGTTGTCATAAAAATATTAACAATAGAGTTATAGACGAACGTCTTAAAGTCTGTCTCCTCTTTCTGACCATCAACATCCTTTAGCTCCATAGTAGTAACATCCTCCTTAGATTCTTAACCCATGACCATTTCTTCCATTGTTATCTCCTCAGCAATAGGTTTCTTACCCCATTCACGTATGTAGCAAATATCTCAAATCCTGTGACCAGTTTTCTAGCCATCATCAAAGGTTCATGAGTCCCATCTAAGGATAGCCAATGCCTTCTTTCATAAACCTTTCCTATAGTGCCCTTTTTTTTAGTTCCATTTTCATTATCTTCTTTGAAATCTTTAGCCCTATGATACCCTATTCCATACTTCAGAATTGGCACATTCTATTCCATAAACTTTGACGGTCCAATATAATTCTTCCCCAATCCTAGACTAGGCATAAATTTCATGTTTCTCATTATACTCATGACTTTCTCATCTATTTCATCCTCATACAGCATATAGACCTCAAAGTTGGGACTTATAGGAATTTCCTTTTGAGTCAGCTGTAGAGCAACAATAGCAACCTCAATTTTTACTGAAATAGTAACCACTTTTCTCTCATATGGAAATTTGATCTTTTGGTGCATAATTGACCGTACTCCTCTTAAAGGATGAAACCATGGCCTCCTAAGAAGAATGAAAAAGATAACTAGGATGCCAATTACATGAAAGTTAACCCATGTCTTAATGGGTCATGTCTTAAGTAGGGTTCTAAAATTTTCCTCAATAGGCCTCTTTATGTCATCATAGGCCTTAATAATCATATAAGATGGTTTCAAATCAACCACAGCCAATCCCAACTTTGGTAGAATTTTCAAAGTGCACACATTGATTGTAAAACCATTGTCTACCACTACACATCAAGTCAGCTTTCCATTCACTTTAGCCTTAATGAATAAGACCTTATGGTGGTCTCTACCCTCCAAAGGTAGATCATCATCAATGAACATAGTAGCTCTTTGAGGGCTCTCTATTAATGAACTTATCATCTATTTAGGAGTATCACCCATAGGGATTTTCTTCTGATCGAAAGCCAAAACAAGTGCTTCCATATAGGCTTTGGAATGCATGACAATTTCCCAAACACTAGCAATAACCTTTTTTTCTTCCTTCGATTCCCCTTTTAAATCCTTTTTTTTTTTCATTTTTGACCTCAGTATGTGCTACAAGTTTTTCTTTATCCTCCAACTCTTTTTATTCTTCAACTTTCTTAGCTGGTTTACTCTTCCTCTACTCATCACTATCCTATATGTCAATTTGTCCTTTTTCTTCTTTATTTAAAGTCCAAATATCTAGGACATTAACAGTCAGCTCTATAGGTTACTCCTTTAGATTTAGGCTTTTTGGTTGTAGGTTAGGTTTTGGAAAGTGGGGGTGGCATCAATAAAGGTGTTAAGGACTTTTTCCTCTATCAAGCCAGTGTTAATCATAAGGACTAATAGATTCAATGGTGGGACATTTTGATAGTTAGGTAAAGGGTTTCTTTAGGATTTTAGTTTCTTGGTTTTTAGGTTAGTTATCTTTCCTAAATCAACTAAGTTTTAGATCTTGTATTTTAATTTGGTGTAGTTGTCAGTATCATGTCTAATGACTTGATGGAACTTATAGTAGAGTTTTGGGTTGGCATTTGGGAAAGGTTATTTTTGGTTAAAGGTTGTAATAGGTTTTTCTTAATTAGCTTCTCTAGTACTTTTGAAAGAGGTTTTCCTAAATTAAAGAACCTTCAAGGCTGCCTAATGGCATTGATATGTACATTACTACTTGAACTTATTCCATCTTTACCCTAGATCTCCCTCTAAAGAGTTTCCTCTCTTTTGCTAAATCAGACTCTTTTTGAACCTTAAATCTGTATAGTTCTTTAAAATTCTGGACCTCTAAGTCTTTTAACTTTTTTTTTACAAAGGCATAATACACCCTTCCATAACTATTATTAGCTAGTCAACTTCAGCAGGCATGTGCCTCATATATGCCAGTTTTCCTCTCCACCTGGTCAAGTAATCAATAAAAGATTCAATGAACCTCTGCTTGGTATTCTATAGATCTTTTAGAGACACCTCTATTTAGGCATTGAGATTGTACTACTTAATGAATGTAGCACACAACTCCTTCCAATTAATCTGGACATGTGATTCCAAGGCATAGTACCATATGATTGGTGCCCTTTCTGAAAGGAAACTGCTTAAAGATTTAGGCCTTTAGGTATATATATGAATTATCAATACTAATGTGCTTCTTCATGTAAAGGAACTTGAATTTTTGAGGTAAGGGATCATTATCACCCTCCAAGTTCAAATCAGTGCAATCCATTAAAGCAGCAATTTCATTTTCTTTCATCATCATATGCACTTGTGTTATAGCCTTGGTCATATTCTTATCCTAATAAGTCTTTTCCATAATTTTAGAGAGATCTAAATTCAACCAACTGGTTGGATCTACTAACACGATATCCAAATTATCTTTATCTTTCTCTTAAGGCTTTATAGATGTCTGAGCATCAAAGTTAATTGGGTGACCCAACTGTTTCTCCCTGAGAAATCATGTCACCTCTCTTATCATCTCCTACATTATTGATCGAGTCTCAATAAATAACTCTTCTTTCAATTGTGCCTTGAAAGCTTTGGGATCAAAACTTGCCATTATTAATATTTCTGTGTTCTTGACCAAGCGACTTATGTTAGAGTGTGTCCAAGTGAAAGATTAAGGTGGATCTATATTTGCAACCACCATGGGTTAATAATATGCATGGCATGTATGAATGAAATGCAAGTCCATTTTTATTTTTATATTTAAAAAGAAAATATGCAAATAAACTATTCACAAATTGCATAGAAACAATAATTAATTCATGAATACTTCCACCTTTATTTCTCCCATACATGTTCGATGGTGATGTTTTGTCTTAGGACTTTTTGGTCTTGATTTTGATTATTAATGGCGATAATAAAATGACGTATGCAAGAAAACTCTTAAGATGACACAAATAAGTAACAATTCCTTTAAATAAAATCATGGTCCATCATAATGGGCTAATAGGTATGAAAGGCCCAATTTAATATGGTCTTCATTATGATGGGTCCAAATTTCATCCTAAGAACTACTATATGGTATCAATCATATGCATTTTTAGGAAAATCTAAGGTTGCTAAGTCACTACATGGGTGGAGTCTTAGGTAAAAAGGCTTCAGCTCCCACAGTGATATACCCCCACTACGTCTCCCTACTCAAAGGTCCGTGCATCATGGGTAAGTACATGTTATGAGTGACAATAGCCAAATACCTTACCACTAGGTTTAAGTGAAACATAAGTAGAAAAATAATGAATATCATCGAGTTATTCGGGACTAAGTGCTAATTGTATGAAAAGTGTTATGATTGTAAAAGAAATAATTAAACAATCAAAAGTGATAAAACACAAAACACTTGGAATCATTTTCTCTATTCCCAGTGCAGTCACCACTGTAAGCAGCAGGGTTCAGCGCGTGCCTAAGTGTTTGGCAACCACAACACTGTGTGGACTCAAGGCCAATTAGAAAATATAACTCGGGCTTTTAGCCCATATCAAAGTGGGAGTTGCCACTTGGATAAGACCCAGGACATTCTTTACAAAAATTGGATCCCATAGAGGGCCCCCAGTAGCCATCATCAGAGATTGGGCTCGGAAACTAGATATGGACTTTTGAATGCCCACCTAACTTTGCTATTGGCATTTGTTTGTGTTTTATATTTTATCAGTTTTAAATATTTCATTATTTCTTTTAATTATATACAAGTGCAATTTCCACTAAGTAAAAGTCCAATTTTATTATTAAGCTCAAATTTGCACATTAGTCCAACTTCATGCCCATTAGGTCTACACATAATAGCAACATGAATAACATAAAATAAAATACACATAAAATAAAATAAAGTAAAAATACTCGTACAAAGAAGTGGGGGAGGAGAAAAAAGTTACATCCCTTAAATCATGCAAGTAAAAATAAAGATAAAATAAAGCAAAATAAACACACAAAGAATGGGGGGAGGAGAAAGGAATTACACCCTTAAACACAAAATAAATAAAAATAAATCTAAAAAGTTCTTCTAAAATTGGGATAGTGATTTGGTGATTGTCAATCACCCTAATCATTTTAAAAAAAAAAATTATTAACTTGCCACAAATAACAATAAAACCTACAAAATGAAAACCATAAAATTAATCTCATGAAAATAAAGTAAAACACAACATCAATAAAAGATAAATTAAGCAAATAAACATTTAATTTATAAATAAATATTAAGATAATAAAATGAGGTAAAAGAATAAATATGCATAAAACATAAATAAATCAAGATTAAGACAGATATAAACTTAGCATATGTATAAAAAATGTAAAAAATATTAAGGGATTGCACTTTAAATTTTGAAGCAATTATGCTAAATCTAAGGGAATTACATGACAAAGAAGTATATTTGCATTGTAATTTCATAAATTAAAAAAATAGAATTAACATCTAATACTAAAATAAAAAGTAAAAAAAAAAAAAGATAGAAAAGATGTGGCAATGCCTCAGTTCTGAGGTGTCACCCTAGGCCATTGAGGCAATTCAGCATTACCTTAACCCTATCACGACCCAAAATAAGGGCCATGACCGACGCTAGGGAACGGGAATTCTTTCAAATCCAGAACCCATAGCAAGCCTAAAAATAAATAAAAACATGCAATAATAATAATAACATAAATAAAGTATTCCGCATCGGAAATAAAATCATAAATAAGATATAGTAAATATCCACCAATGAATTTAAATAAACAACTCATCTCATATATAAATAATCTTTCAATACAAATTCGGTTCAAATATTTAAAATACATAACTCACACAAATAAATACATAAACCCCACAACTGTATACAACTACTGCAGTGTCTAGATTATAAAATAAAACTCAAATAAGCAGTTTACATAATGAAGCCAGGGCGGAAGAAATCCGGCGTAAAGGTCTGCTACTGAGGTCTGAAGATGATGACTCTCCTGAAAAATATTCAACGGAGGGGAGTCAGACCTCACTGAGTGAATTGTTATAATATATATACATGCATAACTAAATGGCAAATGCATATAGTCAATAGTATATATAATAGATATATATACAAGCAAATACACACAAATGCAACGAAATCATTTTATATATTTTTACTGAAAATCACTATTTATGAAGGATCAAATAGAACCCTAGAAAATCATAACCTCAAATGGTATTAAACAACACTCTAGCCATACAAGCTCACTTATTCCAAACAAATTCACTTGTTCCATTTGGACAGTAGACTAGCCCTGAGACACTAAGTCAACCGAGCTCCAGCAGTCTGACTATCAGTGTGATTGGCCCCGAGACACTTAGTCAACCAAGCTCCAGCAATCACACTCCCAAATCATATCACACATCAAATCAATCCATCCGATCATAATCCACAATAGGTTAGTAATATAGCCTAAATGCTATCAGCATACTGGTACGTACTCGGTCCTAGTGCTGCCCACTAGGTAGCACGTGCTATTGATATCCTTCATTTTAAATATAAAACATACATTCATAAATAAATGATGTATGAATTTCAATAAAATAGCAACATAAACCATATATATACTAGAAATATACCAAAAATAAATCAGGTATATTTCGAGTATATATACGTCAAATAAATCCAATATAATTTCAAAATAAATTAGAAATATATTTTAAAAACATTTTAAGTATAAATGTTTAATAAAACATGCATATAATTCAAAATATATAAAAAAATAAACAGAAAATAGACCTAAGTACTAATTAAATCATTTATACATATTTTATCAAAATAAACCATAAATTTCTAAAATCATGCATCCTAGAACATATGTATATAAAATAACAACTCACTATTTATTGCGCTCCTCGAGATGGGTCTGACGGGCCTGGTCCACTAGGCCTCGGTCTCAACGCAACTAAACAAGCAAACAACAATAAAAATTAGAATAAATCTAACAGAAGTTCTAAAGACTCGATCTAGAATACTAGACTCAGAATTAGAATTCGACCAGACATCACAATTTACTAGAATTCTACCGAAAATTAGGCAGAACCTCCCCTGTAAAACGAACATCTCTTTACTCAAAGAGTAGAGCCGGTCCTGAAAAGAAACACACTTCGAAAAATAGACACAGAATACAACCAAAATCCCTCGGTCGGACTCCAAACTACAATTGACCGACTGAGGTCCATAATTCACAAAAAAAATACAAAAATACCAAAAATGCCCTTATATAATAAAAATACATTTAATAAATCCAAATTACATAATTAACCCTAAAACATGTTAAAAACCGATAAAACTAATTTATTTAGAAAAATCGTATATTATATATATAATTTGAAAATAATTTATGAAAAATATTTTTAATTAGTTAAAAATACTAAATCATTTTTATACCTTAAATAACTAGTAAAACCAATTTAATTACATTTTTAACTAATTTAGTGTCAAATAATAAAAATACCCCTATATATATAAATTTACTAAAATTTACCAAAAATAATATAATTACTCAAAATTAATTTTCTCAACATATAATTCAATAATATCAATAAATATATTCAATTAACCAATTACTTTCAATTAAACACACAATTAACCTTATTTTTCAAAATTACATAAACTTAATAAATTCCAAATAAATATATAAAAATTCACAAAAATTATAAATAAATTTCTAAAATGCATTTCAACACCTATAATCACCATAAAATCCAAATTCATAATTTAATGAATTAATTTTCAAAAATTAGAAAATATTAATAAAATAATAAAAAAAAACCCAAAAATCAAAATAAATCCCAAAAATTCCACAAAAACTTCCAGCATGTAGATTGAGCTACAAGGATCAATGTTTGTGAAGGGATTTTTCATGAATCAATCAAATTGAAGCTAAAAAAATTCGAAAACCCTAATAGGCCAAAATGAAAAAATTAAAACTTAGGGAAATCTAAACCATTTTAAGTGAAACAAAGCTTGGAATCACACTCACCGGAGCTCAAGGAGAAGATAGAGACCGACGATGTGAAAAATGGTGGCCGGAATCGCTGTGATCGACAATGAGAAGGAGTTTCGAGTTTTTGGGCAAATCGAGCTTCAAACGGCGCCAAAGAAGGAAGAGAAGGCGGCGGAGCTAGCTGAGGACGAAGGTGGCACGTCGAGAGGCACACCGATGGTGAAGAAACGACATGACAGATGGTGGTGATGGTGGTAGGGCGTCGGGTGATGGAGGAGAGGGGTCGATGGCATTCTATGTAAATTTGATAAACTTTATAAATTTTGTATATATATATCTTTAACTTTAATTATAATAATATATATATTATATTCAAAATAATTGTACACCATATGTTTTAAAATGAACAATATATATACATTTACACATGTATACACATATATAGTTAATTTATTAATATTAAAACTAAATAATAAAATTAAGGTAATTAATTTTAAATAAATACACATATATACAATTTATGTTAGCACTTTAAAAATTATATATAAGTTATTGCAAGTTCGTAAAATTAGTCAAAATAATTAGTATCAAATTATTTACGTGTCAATTTCCTCGAAAATACAATTCCCGAGAAAATTTTACGTAAAGTACTTAAAATAATATAAAATAATTAAAATTAGCTTTAAACAAATAACAAACTCATAAAATATTATAAATATACACAAAAATTATTAACACTGCATATCCCGATGGAGTTTAAAAATATTTAAAAAACTCGGGATATTACAGTCTCACCCCCTTACAAGAATTCATCCCCGAATTCTAGAAAGAATGATTACAAAAAAAATAAAGGAGGGAAGAGATACAGGTAAGAAGATCGCATCTCAGCTTCAGTCTCCCACGTATGCTCCTCAACTCTGTTGCTGCGCCACAGAACCTTAATCATCGAAATCTGTTTCGATCACAACTGTCGAATCTGATAATCAATTATCGCCACAAGTTCTTCCATAAATGTCAGATCTTCGTTCACTTCCATACTATCAGGCTGCAACACGTGTGAAAGGTCTGAGATATACTTTTGCAACATCAAGATATGGAACACCAGATGCACTTGTGACATACTCGGGGACAAATCCAATTGATATGCAACAGTGCTAACTCTCTCCAGAATCTTGAATGGTCTGATGTATCTCGGTGCCAACTTACCCTTTATGCCAAATCTCATCACACCCTTCATCAGAGACACCTTAAGAAAAACAAAGTCTCCAACCTGAAACTCTACATCTCTGTGCCTAGGATCCGCATAGCTCTTCTGCCTACTAACTGCGGTCTTTAATCTGTGCTTAATCATGGCATCTTTCTCTACAGCATCTTGAACCATCTCAGGTCCAGTCAAAGCTCTCTCACCAATCTCATTCCAACTTAGAGGGGATCTACATTTCCTTCCATACAACGCCTCATATGGTGCCATGCCAATACTGCTATGGTAGCTGTTATTATACGCAAACTCTACGAGTGGCAAATGATCATCCCAGCTACCTACTAAATCCAAGACACACATTCTCAACATATCTTCCAGTGTCTAGATTGTCCTCTCAAACTGACCATCTGTCTGAGGATGAAAAGCAGTACTGAAGTCCAACCTAGTGCCCATCACTTCCTACAACTTCTGCCAAAAATGAGAGGTAAAAACTGAACCTTTGTCTGACACAATGGACACAGGTACTCCATGAAGGCACACAATATGCTTCACATATAGCTTCACCAATCTAGCTATAGAATAGGTGGCTTTCACAGGCAAGAAATGTGCAAACTTCATCAACCTATCTATAATCACCCAGATGGAATCGTATCCATCCTTAGAACGAGGCAAACATACTACAAAATCCATAGCTATCCTTTCCCACATCCACTCAAGAATAGGAAGAGGCTGAAGCTTCCCAGAAGGCTTCTAATGTTCAGCTTTCACTTGCTGACACGTCAGGCACTTAGCAACATAATCAGCGACATCCTTCTTCAATCCGTCCCACCAGTATAAATCTTTGATACTGTGGTACATCTCAGTGACACCCGAATGTACGCTATAAGCTGTAGAATGTGCTTCCTCTAAGATCTCTTCTCTCAAATCATCCACATCAGGAAAACACAATCTACCACTGATCCACAACACACCATTATCATCAAGTGTGAAATCAGTGAACTTCCCTGCTCGAACATTCTCTGCAAGCTCTTCTAGAATAGGATCTCGGCTTTGAGTTGCTTTAATCCTATCCCTTAGTACAGATCGCACCTTAAACTGAGATAGCAGTCCACCTAATCTACTAAGCTTCATCATCAGACCTTGATCCACCAATAGATGCAACTACTGGATCAATAGTCTCCTCTCAACATTGATGCGAGCAAGACTGCCTGAGGACTTTCTACTTAAGGCATCTGCTACCACATTAGCCTTGCCCGGATGATATAATATCTCATAGTCATAATCTTTCAATAATTCCAACCATCTCCTCTACCTCAGATTCAGATCTTTCTATTGGAAAATATACTTTAGGCTCTTATGAAGTAAAAATCTCACAAGTCACCCCGTACAAATAATGTCTCCAAATCTTGAGAGCAAAGATCACTGTAGCCATTTCAAGGTCATGTGTAGGATAGTTCTGCTCATATTTCTTCAACTGCCTCAAAGCATAGGCTATCACCCTACCATTCTGCATCAACACACAACCAAGGGCAACTCTAGAGGCATCACAATAAACTACGAACTTGTCCATACTATTAAGCAAAGCTAACACTGGAGTTGTAATCAATTTCTCCTTCAACAACTAGAAACTATTCTCACAAGTTTCTGATCACTCGAATCTAACATTCTTCTAAGTCAAGCGAGTTATAGGGGCTGTAATTTTGGAAAAATCCTGCACAAACCGCCTATAATACTCTACTAAACCTAGAAAACTTTGAATCTTTATAACAAAAGTCAATCTAGGCCACTCAAACACTGCCTCAATCTTCTATGGATCAACATGGATACCCTCTTTAGACACCACATGTCCAAGAAAAGAAACACTCTCCATCCAAAAAATCACACTTCGAGAATTTAGCATAAAGTTGGTGATCTCTCAGTGTCTTCAATATAGTCCTCAAGTGATATACATACTCCTCCATACTCCTCAAATATACTAGTATATCATCGATGAAGACTACCACAAACTGATCCACATACGGTTTGAATACCCTATTCATCAGGTCCATAAAAGCTGCTGGTGCATTAGTCAAACCAAAAGACATCACCAGAAACTCATAATGGCCATATCGAGTGCGGAATGCCATTTTAGGAACATCGACTTCACTGATCCGCAACTGATGATAACCCGACCTCAAATAAATCTTAGAAAAGAACTGTGCACCCTGTAGCTTATCAAATAAATCATCTATCCTCGGGAGAGGATACTTGTTCTTCACTGTCACCTTGTTCAGCTCCCTGTAGTCAATGCATAGTCTCAGGGTAGCATTCTTCTTCTTCATAAACAGGACTGGTGCACCCCAAAGAGAAACACTGGGTCTGATAAAATCCTTATCCAACAACTCTTACAACTGCTCCTTCAACTCTTTCAATTCTGTAAGAGCCATTCTATAGGGTGGCATAGATATAGGAGTAGTACCTGGAACCATATCTATACAGAACTCAATCTCTCTATGAGGTGGTAAACCCGGAAACTCCTCAAGAAAAACATTAGGAAACTCACAAGCAACAGGAACACCTGTGAGTGACAACTTCTCCACTGAAATATCCCTGACTAATGCCAAATATCCTTGACAACCTTTCCTCAGCAACGTCCTAGTCGTAATAGCAGAAATGAGATTCTGAGGTGCTGAACTCCTATCACTCACAAACTTAAATTCTTCTCCATCAGGAATTCTGAAAGTCACCTCTTTATTTCAACAATCCACCACGGCATAGTGTTGAGATAACCAATCCATACCCAAAATAACATCAAACTCCATCACATCCAACAGAATCAAATTAGCAGACAATTCTCTACCTCCCATAAGAACTGGACAACTAGAAAGAACAATATCGGTATCCAAAGAATCGCTCAGAGGAGTGGCAACAGACAAAGGAAAAGCCATCCTTGAAGCTTGCCAACAAGACTTGAAAGTAAAAATGGGAGAAACAAATGAATGTGTGGCACCCGGATTAAACAAAACCCATGCATCTAGGTAATAAACAGAAATAATACTTGTCACAACTGCATTAGATGCCTGAGCATCCTGCTGAGTAAGATGGAAGACTTTGGCCTGTCCTCGACCTCTCTGCTGACTGGTAGAAGTCTGGCCAACAACTCTGGCACCTCTACCACAACCCTACTGTGGAACAATCTGAGTGGAACTTTGATGTTGGGCTAAAGGCAAGTGAAATGGAACGGGTGCAGCACTAGCAATCAACTGCTATGAAAATCGCGGAATCTGCGACTGCTGATACCTAGAGTAAGGACACGATCTAGAATAATGCACGGTCTACCCACATCTAAAGCACGTCAGTGGTGTTAGGTAACACGGTCCCTGATGAAATCTACCGCAGGTCTAGCAAACACTGGTAGTTGATCCAAAACTATGTCCACTACTGCTGCTTGAAGCACCTGACCTGAATCTAAATAGTCTACACTGACCTCCACGGCCATGTCTACTGCTCCGATGCACTCGCTGCTGCTGCCTCTGACTCTACTGAGTTGGACCTCTCTGCTGACTACTCAAACCAACATGAAAACTCGAATACAAAGTAGCCTGCAATCCACTCGGTTAAACACCCAGCTGGTAATAATCAGGCATAGCTCCCTGCCTGACTAGCCTCAGCTCAATCTCCTTGGCCAACTCAATCACAAACTCCAGAGTAAGGCCCACTGTAGGCATACCAGCAAATGTTGTACCCAAACTAGTAACGTAGGTGGTGACTGTAAAATACTGGTCTTGCATCAGATCCTCTGCATATCTACCCAGCTAGAGAAACTCTCGGGTGTACTCCTCTACTGATCGATCACTACGAGAAATGTTGGTCAATCTGAGACGATAACTCATGCGGAGTGGCTCTAGACAGAATCTCCTCATAAATCGCTCTCTGAACTGAGCCCAGGTCATCGTCATCATGTAAGCTGGATTATCTGAATAAACCTGTCCAAGGCCGGTCCCTCAACAAACAGCTCAACGATCATGATTCGATGGTACTCGGTGTGAGCAGTCCGAGTCCTAGTCTCGATCGCATGAAAAAATCTAACGGATTGAAAGTCCTATCAAAAGTAATCTTGCCAACTCTAGCATAGAACAAAGCTACCTCAGGGTCAGACATACCCTACTGATAGGCAGGCTGAACAGGCCAAACGACTGGAGGTATAGGATCCTCAATAAGCTCCTCGTCCTCTATCTCCCTCTCCCTATGGCGACCTGTCGCTCCTCGAGGTCTACCTCTGCGCCTAACTGGCTGCTCTAAAGGTAAAACCTCATCCTGAAAGGACTCATCATCCTCGGCCTCAATGACTGGTGGAGCGACACACGCTCGCCTCCTCATTCTGAAAAGACAAACAGAATGATTCAGACAAAATAAACAACGAAGGAATAATGCAGAAAGCTAAAGCAAGAAATAATTATCAAGACATACTCAAACCTAATTCACTGTAGTAGTTTTAACAGAAAACACAACACTGAAAACTAGAGCCATAACTCACATAACTAAGCCCTGACATAGAAAACCATGCTCTGATACCAACTTTGTCAGGACCCAAAACAGGGGCCATGACCGGCGCTAAGGAACGGGAATTCTTTCGAATCCGGAACCCGTAGCAAGCCTAAAAATATGCAATAATAATAATAATATAAATAAAGTATTTTGCAGCGGAAATAAAATCATAAATAAGATACAGTAAATATCCACCAATGAATTTAAATAAACAACTCATCTTATATATAAATAATCTTTCAATACAAATTCAGTTCAAATATTTAAAATACATAACTCACACAAATAAATACATAAACCCTACAACTATATACAACTACTGTAGTGTCTAGATTATAAAATAAAACTCAAATAAGTAGTTTACATAATGAAGCTGGGGCGAAAGAAATATGGCATAAGGGTCTGCTACTGAGGTCTGAAGACGATGACTCTCTTGAAAAATATTCAATGGAGGGGAGTCAAACCTTACTGAGTGAATTGTTATAATATATATACATGCATAACTAAATGGCAAATGCACACAGTTAATAGTATATATAAAAGATATATATATACAAGCAAATACACACAAATGCAACAAAATCATTTTATATATTTTTACTAAAAATCACTATTTATGAAGGATCAAATAGAACCCTAGAAAATCACAACCTCAAATAGTGTTAAACAACACTCTAGCCATACATGCTCACTTATTCCAAATGAATTCACTTGTTCCATTTGGACAATATACTAGCCTCGAGACACTAAGTCAATCGAGCTCCAACAGTCTGACTGTCAGTATGATTGGTCCCGAGACACTTAGTCAACCAAGCTTCAGCAATCACACTCCCAAATCGTATCACACATCAATCCATCCGATCATAATCCACAATAGGTTAGTAATATAGCCTAAATGCTATCAACGTACCAGTACATACTTGGTCCTAGTGTTGCCCACTAGGTAGCACGTTCTATTCATATCCTTCATTTTAAATATAAAACATACATTCATAAATAAATGATGCATGAATTTTAATAAAATAGCAACATAAACCATATATATACTAGATATACCAAAAATAAACCAGGTATATTTCGAGTACAGATACGTCAAATAAATCCAATATAATTGCAAAATAAATTAGAAATATATTTTAAAAACATTTTAAGTATAAATGTTTAATAAAACATGCATATAATTCAAAATATATCAAAAATAAATAGAAAATAGACCTAAGTACTAATTAAATCATTTATGCATATTTTATCAAAATAAACCATACATTTCTAAAATCATGCATCCTAAAACATATATATATATATATATATATATATATATATATATATATATATATATATATATATATATATATATATATATATATATATATAATAACAACTATTTGTTTATTGTGCTCCTCGAGATGGGTCCGACAGGCCTGGTCCACTAGGCCTCGGTCTCGATGCCACTAAACAAGCAAACGACAATAGAAATCAGAATAAATCTAATAGAAGTTCTAAAGACTCGATCTAGAATACTAAACTCAGAATTAGAATTCGACCGAACATCACGTTTTACGAGAACTCTACAGAAAATTTGACAGAACCTCCCTTGTAAAATGGACATCTCTTTACTCAAAGAGTAGAGCCGGTCCTACAAAGAAACACACTTCGAAAATAGACATAGAATACAACCAAAATCCCTCGGTCGGACTCCAAACTACAATTTACCGATCGAGGTCCACAATTCACAGAATAAAAACATAAATATCAAAAATGCCCTTATATAATAAAAATACATTTAATAAATCTAAATTACATAATTAACCCTAAAACATGTTAAAAACCGATAAAACTAATTTATTTAGAAAAATCGTATATTATATATATAATTTGAAAATAATTTACGAAAAATATTTTTAATTAGTTAAAAATACTAAATAATTTGTAGAAATCATTTTTATACCTCAAATAACTAGTAAAACCAATTTAATTACATTTTAACTAATTTAGTGTCAAATTACCAAAATACCCATATATATATAAATTTACTAAAATTAATCAAAAATTCACCACAAATAATATAATTACTCAAAATTAATTTTCTCAACATATAATTCAATAATATCAATAAATATACTCAATTAACCAATTAATTCAATTAAACACATAATTAAGCCTATTTTTCAAAATTACATAAAATTAATAAATTCCAAATAAATATATAAAAATTCACAAAAATTACAAATAAATTTCTAAAATGCATTTCAACACCTATAATCACCATAAAATCCAATTTCATAATTTAATTAATTAATTTTCAAAAATTTGAAAATATTAATAAAAAAATCCCAAAAATTCCACAAAAATTCCAACATATAGATTGAGCTACAAGGATTAATGTTTGTAAAGGGAGTTTTCATGAATCAACCAAATTAAAGCTAAACAAATTCGGAAACCCTAATAGGCCTAAATGAAGAAATCAAAACCTAGGGAAATCTAAACCATTTTAAGTGAAACAAAGCTTAGAATCACACTCACCCGAGCTCAAGGAGAAGATAGAGACCGGCGGTGTGAAAAATGGTGGCTGAAATCGCTATGATCGATGGTGAGAAGGAGTTTCAGGTTTCCAGCCAAATCGAGCTTTAAACGGCGCCGGAGAAAGAAGAGAAGGTGGCGGAGCTAGCTAAGGATGAAGGTGGCATGCTGGGAGGCACTCCGACAGTGAAGAAATGGCATGATAGATGGTAGTGATGGTGGTAGGGCATCGGGTGATGGAGGAGAGGGGTCGATGGCATTCTATGTAAATTTGATAAACTTTATAAATTTTGTATATATATATATATATATATGTCACAACCCAAAATAGAGGCCATGATCGGCGCTAGGAAACGGGAATTCTTTTGAATCCGGAACCTGTAGCAAGCCTTAAAAATAAAATAAAAGCATGCAATAATAATAATAACATAAATAAAATATTTTGCAGCGGAAATTAAAATCACAAATAAGATAAGTAAATATACATCAATGGATTTAAATCCTCATCTCATATATACAAATATTCCTTTAATACAAATCCAGTTCAAATATTTAAAGTACATAACTCATATAAATATAATACATAAACTCCACAACTATATACAACTATTCCAGTGTCTAGATTATAAAATAAAACTCAAATAAGCAGTTTACATAATGAAGCTGGGGCGGAAGAAATTCGGCGTACAGGTCTGCTACTGAGGTCTGAGGACGATGACTCTCCTGAAAAATAGTCAATGGAAGAGAGTCAGACCTCATTGAGTGAATTGTTATAATATATATACATGCATACTAAATGACAATGCACACAGTCAATAGTATATATAATAGATATATAAACAAGCAAATACACACAAATGCAACAAAATCATTTATTTATATATTTTACTGAAAATCACTATTTATGAAGGATCAAATAGAACCCTAGAAAATCGCAACCTCAAAATAGTGTTAGACAACACTCTAGCCATATAGGCTTACTTATTCTAAATAAGTTCACTTGTTCCATTTGGACAGTAGACTGGCCCCGAGACACTAAGTCAACCGAGCTCCAGCAGTTTGACTGTCAGTGTAATTAGCCCCGAGGCACTTGGTCAACCGAGCTCCAACAATCACACTCCTAAAATCATATCACACATCAAATCAAATCTAATCAATCCAATCATAATCCATAAATAAGTTAGTATTATAGCCTAAATGCTATCAGTGTACCGGTACGTACTCAGTCCTAGTGCTGCCCACTAGGTAGCACGTTCTATCAATATCCTTCATTAAAATATAAAACATACATTCATAATTAAATGATGCATGAATTCGAAATAAATAACAACATAAACCATATATATACTAGAAATATACCAAAAATAAACCAGGTATATTTTGAGTATATATACGTCAAATAAATCCAATATAATCGTAAAATAAACTAAATATATATTTAAAAAAAATTTTAATATAAATTTTTAATAAAGCATGCATATAATTTAAAATATATCAAAAATAAACCAAAAATAAACTTAAGTACTAATTAAATCATTTATGCATATTTAATCAAAATAAAACATATATTTCTAAAATCATGCACCCTAGAGCATATATATATATATATATATATATATATATATATATATATATTTAATAACTCACTATTTATTGCGCTCCTCGAGATGGGTCCGATGGGCCTGGTCCACTGGGCCTCGGTCTCGACGCAACTAAACAAACAAATGATAACAGGAAAACAGAATAATTCTATCCAAATTTCTAGAAACTCGATCTAGAATACTAGACATAGAATTAGAATTAGAATTCGATCGGACATCACGTTTTACGAGAATTCTACCAAAAATCCGATAGAACCTCCCTTGTAAAACGGACATCTCTCTACTCAAAGAGTAGAGTTGGCCCTATAAAGAAATACACTTCGAAAATAGACACAGAATTCACAATCGCAATCCCTCGGTCGGACTCCAAACTACAAATCACCGACCGAGGTCCACAATTCACGAAATATTACAGAAATACCAAAAATACCCTTATATAATAAAAATACATTTTATCAATCCAAATTATGTAATTAACTCTAAAACACATTAAAAACCGATAAAAACTCATTTATTTAGAAAAAAATCATATAATATACATATAATTTGAAAATAATTTACGAAAAATAGTTTTAATTAGTTAAAAATACTAAATAATTTGTAGAAATCATTTTTATACTCTAAATAACTATTAAAACTGATTTAATTACATTTTTAGCCAATTTAGTGTAAAATTACCAAAATACCCCTATATATATATACACTATAATAAATCCAAAAATTCACCAAAAATAATATAATTACTCAAAATTAATTTTCTCAACATATATTTCAATAATATCAATAAATATACTCAATTAACCAATTAATTTCAATTAAACACATAATTAACCCTATTTTTCAAAATTACATAAACTAAATAAATTCAAAATAAATACATAAAAATTCACAAAAATTACAAATAAATTTCTATAATTCATTTCAACACCTATATTTATCATAAAACACAATTTCATAATTTAATTAATCAATTTTTGAAAATTAGAAAATATTAATAAAATAATCAAAAATACCCAAAAATCAAAATAAATTCCAAAAATTCACATAGGTAGATTGAGCTAAGGGGAGCAACATTTGTTAAGGCACTTTCTCATGAATCACAAGGTAAAAGCTTAAAAAATTCAAAAAATCATAGTGGCCGAATAGAAAAATTGAAACCTATGGAAATCTAGACCATTTTAAGTGAAACAAAGCTTGAAATCACACTCACTGGAGCTTAAGGAGAAGATAGAGACTGGCGGCGTGAAGAATGGTGACCAGAATCACTGTGATCGATGGTAGGATAAATTTTTTATTTTTCGACAATAACAGAGGGAAACGGCGCCGGAGAAGAGAAGAAAAGGCGGCGGAGCTGCTAGCTGGGAATGGTGGACCTCAAGGTGGCACACCGATAGCCTGAAAATGAGATGACAGGCGGTGGTGATGGTGAAAATCGATCGATGATGGTGAAGAGAAGTCGGGGGCAGTTTTGGTACATATGCTAAAGTTTACATATATATATATATATATACACACACACACACACATTATAGTAACTTTAATAATTTATACATTAATATAATAATTTTATATTCAAAAATTCCACACCACACACTTTAAAAATAATTAATTAATATATATGTATATATACATATACATATGTTAATTAAATAACAACTATATAATATATACATACATAATTAAAATAATTACTAAGCCCTAAATTATTATTAAATATGTGTGTATATATATACATGTATATGTATATATTTAATACGACAATTAAAATAATGCATGAACTCATGCAAATGAATAAATCTATTTAAAATAATTAATATTAAATTATTTACGTGTCAATTTCCCCGAAAATATAATTCTTGGGAAAATTTTATGTAAAGTACTTAAAATAATTAAAATTAGCTTTAAACAAATAACAAACTCATAAAATATTATAAATACATACAAAAATTATTAACACTGCATATCCCAATGTAGTATAAAAATATTTAAAAACTCGAGATATTACGATATATATCTTTAACTTTAATTATAATAATATATATGTTATATTCAAAATAATTGTACACCACATGTTTTAAAATGAACAATATATATACATTTACACATGTATACACATATATAGTTAATTTATTAATATTAAAACTAAATAATAAAATTTAGGTAATTAATTAAACCCTAATTAATTTTAAACAAATACACATATATAAAATTTATTTTAGCACTTTAAAAATTATATATGAGTTCATACAAGTTCGTAAAATTAATCAAAATAATTAGTATCAAATTATTTATGTGTCAATTTCCCCGAAAATACAAATTCCGGAAAAATTTTACGTAAAATACTTAAAATAATATAAAACAATTAAAATTAGCTTTAAACAAATAACAAACTCATAAAATATCATAAATATATATAAAAATTATTAACACTACATATCCCGATGCAGTTTAAAAATATTTAAAAAACTCGGGATATTATAGTCTCCCCCCTTATAAGAATTCGTCCCCAAATTCTAGAAAGAATGATTACAAAAAAAATCAAGGAGGGAAGAGATATGGGTAAGAAGCTCGCATCTCAGCTTTAGTCTCCCACGTATGCTCCTTAACTCTGTTGCTATGCCACAAAACCTTGACCATCGGAATCTATTTCGATCGCAACTATCGAATATGATAATCAACGATCGCCACAGGTTCTCCCATAAATGTCAGATCTTCATTCACTTCTACGCTGTCAGGCTGCAACACGTGTGAAGGGTATGAGATATACTTTTGTAGCATCGAGATATGGAACACCGGATGCACTTATGACATACTCAGGGGCAAATCCAACCGATATGCAACAGTGCCAACTCTCTCTAGAATCTCGAACGATCCGATGTATCTTGGTGCCAACTTACCCTTTCTGCCAAATCTCATCACATCCTTCATCGGAGACACCTTAAGAAAAACAAAGTCTCCAACCTGAAACTCTACATCTCTGCGCCTAGGATTCGCATAGCTCTTCTACCTGCTAGCTGCAGTCTCTAATCTATGCTTAATCACGTTGACTTTCTTTACAACATCCTAAACCATCTCAGGTCCAGTCAAAACTCTCTCACCAAGCCAAAGAGGTAATGCCTTTATAGTAAGGCATTGCTTGAAAACTAGTCAGAGTAGGAACAAAACATAATCTTTTTCTTATATAATTAGATGCATTTGAATCATTATTCATAATTTTTTTACATTCGAACTAACTAATCATGCACTATCTCATAACATCAAAATTCATATGTAATAATTCACTTAAACCAATTGGGATTATTACTTCAAATTACATAACCAATATGAAAAAAGAATCTTATTGTTTAAATGAGTTTGATTTTTAAAAATGTTTAGCCCTTAAAGATTGAATTCTATTATAGCACCTTATAATGTAAAGATAGCCTCCTTCCTCTGAAATTGGACCTCCAAGACCCTACCTTTCCCGATGTCATCTCTTTTGCTTTATGTGTTTTCATTTTTTTTCCATAGCTTTCAAAGTAACTAGCCTCCTGCCCCCTCTTGCTTTTTCCCATAAAAAGTCAGTCAAAAAGTGTCACGACCCAAAATAGGGGCCATGACCGGCGCTAAGGAACGGGAATTCTTTTGAATCCGGAACCCGTAGCAAGCCAAAAAATAAAATAAAACATGCAATAGAAATAATAACAACACAATTAAAAAAAATACTATGCAGCGGAATAAAATCATAAATATCAAAATAATATTTACACCAAATGAAATTAAATCAAATCCTCATCTCATATATAAAAATAAACTCTTTTAATACAAATCCAGTTCAAATATTCAAAGTACATACCTCATACAAATTTAATACAATATCTTTAACAATTATACGACTACTGCAGTGTCTAGATCATAAAATAAAACTCAAGTGAGCAGTTTACATAAAGAAGCCATAGCGGAAGAAATCCGGCGTACAGGCCTGCTACTGAGGTCTGAAGACGATGACTCTCCTAAAAAATAGTCAACGGAGGGGAGTCAGACCTCACTGAGTGAATTACTATAATATATATACATGCATACTAAATGAAAATGCATACAGTCAATAATATATATATAATATGTATGTATACAAGCAAATACACACAGATGCAATAAAATCATTTTTATATATTTTCATTGAAAATCACCGTTTATGAAGGATTGAATAGAACCCTAGAATATCGCAACCTCAAAATAGTGTTAGACAGCACTCTAGCCATACAGACTCACTTATTCCAAATATATTCACTTATTCCACTTGGACAGTAGACTGGCCCCGAGACACTAAGTCAACCGAGCTCCAGCAGTCTGACTGTCAGTGTAATTGGCCCCGAGACACTTAGTCAACCGAGCACCAGCAATCACACTCCCAAATCATATCACACATCAAATAATCATATCCAATCAATGTCCATAAATGGTTAGTAATATAGCCTAAATACTATCAGCATACCGGTACGTACTCGATTCTAGTGCTGCCCACTAGGTAGCACATTCTATTGATGTCCTTCATTAATATATAAAACATACATTCATAAAAGTAAATGATGCATGAATTGAATAAAATAACCACATAAACTATATATATATATATATATATATATATATATATATACTAGAAATATACCAAAAGTAAACCAGGTATATTTCGAGTATATATACGTCAAATAAATCCAATATAATTGTAAAGTAAACTAAATATATATTTAAAAACATTTTAGATATAAATGTTTAATAAAGCATGCATAAAATTTAAAATATACCAAAAATAAACCAAAGATAAACGAAAAACAAACTAAAAATAAACTTAAGTACTGATTACATTATCTATGCATATTTAATCAAAATAAAACACACATTTCTAAATCATGCACCCTAAAGCATATATATATAGCATAGTAACTCACAATTAGTGCGCTCCTCGAGATGGGTCCGACGGGCCTGGTCCACTAGGCCTCGGTCTCGGCGCAACTAAACATACAAAAATAACAGACATCAGAATAAACCTAACAAAAAATCCTAAAAACTCGATCTAGAATATTAGACACAGAATCAGAATCCAACCGAACATCACGTTTTACAAGAATTCTACAAAAAATCGGGCAGAACCTCCCTTGTAAAACGGACATCTCTCTACTCAAAGAGTAGAGCCAGCCCTGCAAAGAAACACACTTCAAAAAATAGACACAGAATCACAATCACAACCCTAAAATCCCTCAGTCGGACTCCAAACTACAGTTTACCGACCGAAGTCCAAAATCACAGAATATTACAGAAATACCAAAAATACCCTAATATACTAAAAATACATTTTATAAGTAGAAATTACATAATTAACCCTAAAACACAATAAAAACCGATAAAAACTCATTTTCTTAGAAAAATTGTATATTATATATATAATTGAAAATAATTCATGAAAAATAGTTTTAATTAGTTAAAAATACTAAATAATTTGTAGAAATCATTTTTATACCTTAAATAACTATTAAAACCAATTTAATTACATTTTTAGCCAATTTAGGGTAAAATTACCAAAATACCCCTATATATATAAACATACTAAAATTAATCCAAAAATTCACTAAAAATAACATAATTGCACAAAATTAATTTTCTCAACATATATATCAATAACATCAATAATTAAACTCAATTAACTAATTAATTTCAATTAAAAACATAATTAACCCTATTTTTCCAAAATTACATAAACTAATTAAATTCAAAATAAATACATAAAAATTCACAAAAATTCCAAATAAATTTCTATAATTCATTTCAACACATATATTTATCATAAAACACAATTTTATAATTTAATTAATTAATTTTCGAAAATTAGAAAATAATAATAAAATATTCAAAAATACCCAAAATCAAAATAATTTCCAAAAGTTCTACAAAAATTTACACATGTAGATTAAGCTAAGGGGAACAACATTTGTGAAGGAATTTTTCATGAATCAATCAATTCGAAGTTCAAAAAAATCAAGAACCCTAAAATGGCCGAATTGCAAAAATCGAAACCTAGGCAAATCTAGACCATTTTAAGTGAAACAAAGCTTGGAATCACACTCACCGGAGCTCAAGGAGAAGAAAGAGACCGGCGGGTGTCAAAAATGGTGGCCGAAAACGTTGTGAACTATGGTGACTCAAGTTTTGGCTTCTCCGGCTAAAACAGAGGGAAAGGACGTCGGAGAAGAGGAGGAAAGGTGGCGGAGCTGCTGGCTGGGAAGGGCGGAGCTTGGGGCGGCACACCGACGGCCTGAAAATGGGATGGCAGGCGGTGGTGAGGGCGGAAACCGATAGGGGAGGAGGAGGAGTAATCGGGGGCAGAATTATAGTTTGCCAAACTTTGATTTTTGATAAATATTATATATGTATAGGTATGTATATATATATATACTTTATATTATTTTAATATATAATATGATATAGACAATAAATATTCACCACACACATAATTTAATATTTTAATAATTTATACACTAAAAATAATTAATAAAAAAATATTAAATCTAATTAATAATTAATAAGTAATAAAAATATTAGGGTAATTAATTAAACCCTAGTTAAATAAATAAATACACATATATACGTTATTTAGTACTTTAAAAATATATATGAGCTCATGCAAGTCCGAAAATCTATTTAAAATAATTAATAATAAATAATTTACATGTCAATTTTCCCAAAAATGCAAGTCCCGGGAAAATTTTACGTAAAGTACTTAAAATAACATAAGATAATTAAAAATCAATTTTATTTAAATAAAAATTCATGAAATATCATATATATATATATATATATATATATATATACAAAAATTATTAACACTGCATATCCCGATGCAGTATTAAAATATTTAAAAATACGGGATATTACAGTCTTCCCCCCTTACAAGAATTCGTCCCCAAATTCTAGAAAACAGGATCAAGAAGGAAAGAGATACAGGTAAGAAGCTCGCATTTCAGCTTCAGTCTCCCACGTATGCTCCTTAACTCTGTTGCTATGCCACAAAACCTTGACCATCGGAATTTGGTTCGACCGCAACTGTTGAACTTGATAGTCAACAATCGCCACAAGTTCTTCCACAAATGTTAAATCTTCACTCACTTCTACACTATCGGGCTGCAACACGTGTGAAGGGTCTGAGATATACTTCCTCAACATCGAGATATGAAACACCGGATGCACTTGTGACATACTCGGAGGCAAAGCCAACCGATATGCAACAATGCCAATTCTCTCCAAAATCTTAAACGATCCGATATATCTCGGCGCCAACTTACCCTTCCTGCCAAACCTCATAACACCCTTCATCGGAGACACCTTAAGAAAAATAAAGTCTCCAACCTGAAACTCCACATCTCTACACCTAGGATCCGCATAGCTCTTCTGCCTGCTAACTGCGGTCTCTAATCTGCACTTAATCATGGCGACTTTCTCTGTAGCATCCTGAACCATCTCAGGTCCAGTCAAAGCTCTCTCACCAATCTCACCCCAACTCAGAGGGGATCTACACTTCCTTCCATACAATACTTCATACGGTGCCATGCCAATACTGCTATGGTAGCTGTTATTATATGTGAACTCAACGAGTGGCAGATGATCATCCCAACTACCTCCCAAATCCAGAACACACATCCTCAACATATCTTCCAATGTCTGGATCATCCTCTCAGACTGACCATCTATCTAAGGATGAAAAGTAGTACTGAAGTCCAACCTAGTGCCCATCGCTTCCTACAACTTCTGCCAAAAACAAGAGGTAAAAACTGAACCTCTGTCTGACACAATGGACACAGGTACTCCATGAAGGCACACGATATGCTTTACATATAGCTTTGCCAATCTAGCTACATAATAGGTGGCTTTCACAGGCAAGAAATGTACAGACTTCGTCAACCTGTCAACTATCACCCAGATGGAATCGTATCCATCCTTAGAACGAGGTAAACCGACCACAAAATCCATAGCTATCCTTTCCTACTTCCACTCGGGAATAGGAAGAGGTTGAAGCCTCCCAAAAGACTTTTGATGCTCAGCTTTCACTTGCTGACACATCAGGCACTTAGCAACATAATCAGCGACATCCTTCTTCATTTTGTCCCACCAATATAAATCTCTAATACTGTGGTACATCTTAGTGACACCCAGATGTACGCTATAAGCTGTAGAATGTGCTTCCTCTAGGATCTCTTCTCTCAAATCATCCACATCATGAACACATAATCTACCACTGATCCATAACACACCATCATCATCGAGTGTGAAATCAGTGAACTTCACCGCTCGAACATTCTTTGCAAGCTCTTCTAGAATAGGATCTCGGCTCTGAGCTGCTTTAATCCTATCCCTCAGTATAGATCGCACCTTAAATTGAGCTAGCAGTCCACCTGATCTACTTATCTTCATCATCAGACCTTGATCCACCAACAGATGTAACTCCTGGATCAACGGTCTCCTCTCAACACTGATATGAGCAAGACTGCCTGAGGACTTTCTACTCAAGGCATCTGCTACTACATTAGCTTTACCCGGATGATATAAAATCTCACAATCATAATCCTTTAATAATTCCAACCATCTCCTCTTCCTCAAATTCAGATCTCTCTACTGAAAAATGTACTTAAGGCTCTTGTGATCAGTAAATATCTCACAAGTCACCCCGTACAGATAATGTCTCCAAATCTTCAGAGCAAAGATCACTGCAGCCATCTCTAGGTCATATGTAGGATAGTTCTGCTCATGCTTCTTCAATTGCCTTGAAGCATAGTCTATCACCCTTCCATTCTGCATCAGCACACAACCAAGGCCAACTCTAGAGGCATCACAATAAACTGTGAACTTGTCCATACTATTAGGCAAAGCTAACACTAGGGCTGTGGTGAATTTCTCCTTCAACAACTGGAAGCTATTCTCACAAGCTTCTGACCACTCAAATCTGACATTCTTATGAGTTAAGCGAGTCATAGGGGCTGCAATTCTGGAAAAATCCTGTACAAACTGCCTATAATACCCTGCTAAACCCAGAAAACTCCAAATCTCAATAATAAAAGTCAGTCTAGGCCACTCAGACACTGCTTCAATCTTTTGTAGATCAACCTGGATACCTTCTTTAGACACCACATATCCAAGAAAAGAAACACTCTTCATCCAGAAGTCACACTTTGAGAATTTAGCATAAAGCTTATGATCTCTCAATGTCTGTAGTACAATCCTCAAGTGATATACATGCTCCTCCATACTCCTTGAATAAACCAGTATATCATCAATGAAGACTACCACAAATTGATCCATATATGGTATGAATACCCTATTCATTAGGTCCATAAAAGCTGCTGGTGCATTAGTCAAACCAAAAGACATCACCAGAAACTCATAATGGCCATATCGAGTGCGGAATGCCATTTTAGGAACATCGGCTTCACTAATCCGCAGTTGATGATAACCCGACCTCAAGTCAATCTTAGAAAAGAATTGTACACCTTGTAGCTGATCAAATAAGTCATCAATCCTCGGGAGAGGATACTTGTTCTTCACTGTCACCTTGTTCAGCTCTCTGTAGTAAATGCACAGTCTCAGGGTACCATCCTTTTTCTTCATAAACAAGACTGGTGCACCCCAAAGAGAAACACTGGGTCTAATGAAACCCTTATCCAATAACTCTTGCAACTGCTCCTTCAACTCTTTCAACTCTGCAGGAGCCATTCTATAGGGTGGCATAGATATAGGAGTAGTACCTGGAACCACATCTATATAGAATTCAATCTCCCTGTGAGGTGGTAAACCTGGAAACTCCTAGGGAAAAACATCAGGAAACTCACAGGCAACAGGAACATCTGTGAGTGATAACTTCTCCACTGAAGTATCCCTGACCAATGCCAAATATCCTTGACATCCTTTCTTCAGTAATTTCCTAGCCGTAATAGCAGAAATAAGATTCTGAGGTGCGGAACTCCTATCACCCACAAACTTAAATTCTTCTTCATTAGGAATTATGAACGTCACCTCTTTATTCCTGCAATCTACCACGACATAGTGCTGAGATAACCAGTCCATTCCTAGAATAACATCAAACTCCATCACATCCAATAAGATCAAATCAGTGGGTAATTCTCTATCTCCCACGAGAACTGGACAACCAAAAAGAACAATATCGGTGTCCAAGGAATCGCTCAGAGGAGTGGCAACAGACAAAGGAAAAGTCATCCTCGAAGCTTGCCAACAAGATTTGGAAATAAAAACAGGAGAAATAAACGAATGCATGGCACCCGGATCAAACAAAGTCCATGCATCCAGGTAACAAACAGAAACAATACCTGCCACGATTGCATTGGATGCCTGAGCATCCTGCTGAGTAAGGTGGAAAACTTTGGCCTGTCCTCGACCTCCCTGCTGACTGGTAGAAGCCTGGCCAACACCTCGGCACCTCCTCTAGTACCTCTACCATGACTCTGCTGTGGAACAAGTTGAGTGGAACTCTAATGCTGGGCTGGAGGTAACTGAAATGGCACGGGTGCAGCACTAGCAATCGACTGCTATGGAAATCGTGGAATCTGCGACAGAGTAAGGACATGATCTAGCAAAATGTCATGTTTGCCCGCATCTGAAGCATGTCAATGGTGTCAGATAACACGGTCCCTGATGGACTCTATCGCAGGTCTGGCAAACACTGGCAGTTGATCCATAACTGCGACCACTACTGCTGCTCGAAGCACCTGACCTAAATCTGAATGATCTATGCTGACCTCCATGGCTATGTCTACTGCTCTAATGCACTCACTGCTGCTGCCTCTGACTCTGTTGAGTCGGACCTCGCTGCTGACTACTCGACCTAACATGAAAACTAGAATACGGAGTAGTCTGCAATCCACTCGACTGAACTCCTAGCTAGTAATAATCAGGCATCGCTCCCTGCCTAACTAGCCTCAACTCAATCTCCTTGGCCAATTCAATCACAGACTCCAGAGTAAGGCATGTTGTAGGCATACCAGCAAATACTGAACCCAATCCAATAACATATGTAGTGACTGCGAAGTACTGGTCTCGCATCAGATCCTCTACATATATACCCAGCCGAAGAAACTCTCAGGTGTACTCCTCTACTGATCGATCACCACGAGAAATGTTGGTCAATCGGAGATGATAGCTCATACGGAGAGGCTCTGGATAGAATCTCCTCATAAACCGCTCTCGAAACTGAGCCCAGGTCATCATCATCATATAAGGCTGGATCATCTGAATAAACCAATCTAGGGCTGGTCCCTCAACAGACAGCTCAACGATCATAATCCACTTATACTCAGTATGAGTAGTCCGAGTTCGAGTCTCAATTGCATGCAGAAAGTCTAACGGATCAGAAGTCCCATCGAACATAATCCTGCCAACTCTAGCATAGAACAAAATTGCCTCAGGGTCAGACATACCCTGCTGATAGGCAGGCTGAACAGGCAAAACAACAGGAGGCACAGGAACATCAAATTCAGGCTCAACAGGCTCCTCGTCCTATAACTCTCTCTACCTATGGCGACCTGCCGCTCCTCGAGGTCTACCTTTGCCACGACCTCTACGTCTAACTGGCTGCTCAGGAGGTAAAACCTCATCCTGAAAGGACTCATCATCCTCAGCCTCGATGATCGGTGGAGCGACATGCACTCGCCTCCTCATTCTGAAAAGACAAATGGAAAGATTCAGACAAAACAGACAACGAAAGAATAACGCAGAAAACTAAAGCAAGGAATACTTATCAAGACATACTCAAACCTAATTCACTGCAGTAGTTCAACAAAAAACACAACTTGAAAACTAGGGCCACTACTTACACAACTAAGCCCTGACACAGAACTCCGCTCTGATACTAACTTTGTCACGATCCAAAATAGAGGCCATGACTGGCACTAAGGAACGGGAATTCTTTCGAATCCGGAACCCATAGCAAGCCAAAAAATAAAATAAAACATGCAATAGAAATAATAACAACACAATTAAGAAAAATACTATGCAACAGAATAAAAATCATAAATATCAAAATAATATTTACACCAAATGAAATTAAATCAAATCCTCATCTCATATATAGAAATAAACTCTTTTAATACAAATCCAGTTCAAATATTTAAAGTACATAACTCAAACAAATTTAATACAATATCTTTAACAATTATACGACTACTGCAGTGTCTAGATCAAAAAATAAAACTCAAGTGAGCAGTTTACATAAAGAAGTTGGAGCGGAAGTAATCCGGCATACAGACCTGCTACTGAGGTATGAAGATGATGACTCTCCTGAAAAATAGTCAACGGAGGGGAGTCAGACCTCACTGAGTGAATTACTATAATATATATACATGCATACTAAATGACAATGCATACAGTCAATAATATATATATAATATGTATGTATACAAGCAAATACACACAGATGTAATAAAATCATTTTTATATATTTTCATTGAAAATCACTGTTTATGAAGGATCAAATAGAACCCTAGAATATCGCAACCTCAAAACAGTGTTAGACAACACTCTAGCCATACAGGCTCACTTATTCCAAATATATTCACTTATTCCACTTGGACAGTAGACTGGCCCCGAGACACTAAGTCAACCGAGCTCCAGTAGTCTGACTATTAGTGTGATTGGCCCCGAGACACTTAGTCAACTGAGCACCAGCAATCACACTCCCAAATCATATCACACATCAAATAATCATATCCAATCAATTTCCACAAATGGTTAGTAATATAGCCTAAATACTATCAGCGTACCGGTACATACTCGGTCCTAGTGCTGCCCACTAGGTAGCACGTTCTATTGATATCCTTCATTAATATATAAAACATACATTCATAAAAGTAAATGATGCATGAATTGAATAAAATAACCACATAAACTATATATATATATATATATATATATATATATACACTAGAAATATACCAAAAGTAAACTAGGTATATTTCGAGTATATATACATCAAATAAATCCAATATAATTGTAAAGTAAACTAAATATATATTTAAAAACATTTTAGATATAAATGTTTAATAAAGCATGCATAAAATTTAAAATATACCAAAAATAAACCAAAGATAAACCAAAAACAAACTAAAAATAAACTTAAGTACTGATTACATTATCTATGCATATTTAATCAAAATAAGACACATATTTCTAAATCATGCACCCTAAAGCATATATCTATAGCATAGTAACTCACAATTAGTGCGCTCCTCGAGATGGGTTCAACGGGCCTGGTCCACTAGGTCTCGGTCTCGACGCAACTAAACATACAAAAATAATAGAAATCAGAATAAACCTAACAGAAAATCCTAAAAACTAGATCTAGAATATTAGACACAGAATTAGAATTCGACCAGACATCACGTTTTACGAGAATTCTACCAAAAATCGGGCAGAACCTCCACTGTAAAACGGACATCTCTCTACTCAAAGAGTAGAGCCAGCCCTGCAAAGAAACACACTTCAAAAAATAGACACAGAATCATAATCACAACCCTAAAATCCCTCGGTCGGACTCCAAACTACAATTTACCGACCGAGGTCCAAAATCACAGAATATTACAAAAATACCGAAAATACCCTTATATACTAAAAATACATTTTATAAGTAGAAATTACATAATTAATCCTAAAACACAATAAAAACCGATAAAAACTCATTTTATTAGAAAAATTGTATATTATATATATAATTGAAAATAATTCACGAAAAATAGTTTTAATTAGTTAAAAATACTAAATAATTTGTAGAAATCATTTTTATACCTTAAATAACTATTAAAACCAATTTAATTATATTTTTAGCCAATTTAGGGTAAAATTACCAAAATACCCCTATATATATAAATATACTAAAATTAATCCAAAAATTCACTAAAAATAACATAATTGCACAAAATTAATTTTCTCAACATATATATCAATAAAATCAATAATTAAACTCAATTAAATAATTAATTTCAATTAAAAACACAATTAACCCTATTTTTCCAAAATTACATAAACTAATTAAATTCCAAAAAAATACATAAAAATTCACAAAAATTCCAAATAAATTTCTATAATTCATTTCAACACCTATATTTATCATAAAACACAATTTTATAATTTAATTAATTAATTTTCAAAAATTAGAAAATAATAATAAAATATTCAAAAATACCCAAAAATCAAAATAATTTCCAAAAATTCTACAAAAATTCATACATGTATATTAAGCTAAGGGAAACAATATTTTTGAAGGAATTTTTCATGAATCAATCAATTCGAAGTTCAAAAAAATTAAGAACCCTAAAATGGCCGAATTGTAAAAATCGAAACCTAGACAAATGTAGACCATTTTAAGTGAAACAAAGCTTGGAATCACACTCACCAGAGCTCAAGGAGAAGAAAGAGACCGACGGTGTCAAAAATGGTGGCCGAAAACGCTGTGAACGATGGTGACTCAAGTTTCGACTTCTCCGGCCAAAACAGAGGGAAACGGCACCGGAGAAGAGGAGGAAAGGTGGCGGAGCTGCTGGCTGGGAAGGGCGGAGCTTGGGGCGGCACACCGACGGCTTGAAAACGGGATGGCAGGCGGTGGTGAGGGCGGAAACCGATCGGGGAGGAGGAGGATTAGTCGGGGGCAGAATTGTAGTTTGCCAAACTTTGATTTTTGATAAATATTATATATGTATAGGTATGTATATATATATACTTTATATTATTTTAATATATAATATGATATAGACAATAAATATTCACCACACACATAATTTAATATTTTAATAATTTATACACTAAAAATAATTAATAAAAAAATATTAAATCTAATTAATAATTAATAAGTAATAAAAATATTAGGGTAATTAATTAAACCCTAGTTAAATAAATAAATACACATATATACGTTATTTAGTACTTTAAAAATATATATGAGCTCATGCAAGTCCGGAAATCTATTTAAAATAATAAATAATTTATGTGTCAATTTTTTCGAAAATGTAAGTCCCAAAAAATTTTACGTATAGTACTTAAAATAACATAAAATAATTAAAAATCAATTTTATTTAAATAACAACTCATGAAATAATATATATATATATATATATATATATATATATATATATATATATATATATATATATATATATATATATATTATTAACACTGCATATCATGATGTAGTATTAAAATATTTAAAAATACGGAATATTACAAAAAATCCCCTCTCTCTCTCTCCTCTCTCCTCCCTTTTAATTCCCCTAACTCTCATTTAATTCTCGTTTAAGAGTTTACAACTCCTCCATTTCTATGAAAAATGTCCCAATTAGTGTTGGAGCATATTAGGACGTTCAGGAGCATTAACTTGGGCATTTCAGGAGCAATTAATGCTATTTAAAAAAAAAAAACAGAATACTGCTAGGCGTCGCTTCATCGGCTTGGGTTGAGACAACCTCATAGGTTTTGTGGGCTTTGGGCATATGATTCAAGCCCATTTCTCTAATTTGAGCTTTGGATCTATTTTTAGGGGAATTTAGGGCCTTTGGTCCATTTTCAATAGAGTTTTGGGGTCGAGCATTGCATTTGCTGCTTATTAGTTCTTATTATTGGGTTTTTATCATGACCGATCAAAATAGGTGTTCACGTATAGTATAAAATATATTAAATATATTAACTTAAAAAAATGTTAGCACTGCAGAAAAAAAATAACTTCAGAGAGGAAAGACCATCATTTCTAGGTATTGCAGGTGCTGTGCATAATAAAAGTCAGCCCAAAAAACCCAATCCCTTATGCGTTATTATTTTTCACGTTGTATTTTTAGAAGATTCAATGAACCATTCAAATCAATATGAAACTTATTGGCAAAACCATAGACGCTATGTCAATGCGTATGGTGTAATCGAATATTGATTTGAAAAAACTTTTAAATTGATTCAATTATTGTCAACTTCAGCTCCTCAAAAAAATTAATAAGTCAAGTTCGATTTTTTAAATATATAATCCAATAAATTTATTAGTTTAATCAAGTTTAATTAAACTTGTATATTAATATTATTTTATCATTTTATTTAATATAATTATAAATATAATTTATTAAATCGATTCAAATTTAACTATTTTAAAATTTTAATTTAATTAATCCAATCGAGTATATAAATTATTTAAATTGAGTTCAAAGTTAAGAAAAATAATTCATTTAAATTTGAGTCCAATTCAAATCTAGAAATTGAGTCAAATTTAAATTTAAAGAGTATCAACTTGACCCTGACTTTATTGCAAGTCTATCAATATTAATGCACGTTACTTGCATGTTGCATGTGCAACGTCCTTCTAAACATGATCTGGCGACTGTCAAGTTTTGACTTTAAATGGTAACAGTGCTTTATTTATAATTTTAAAAAATAAAATATATAGTCAAGATCACAGCTTCTGAGACAATTATTTTCCTTATGTGTGCATGGAGTATATTAACATACCAACCATTTGTTTTTTGGCCAAAAAACAATATGATTTTTTCCTATAAAAGTTTCTAAATTCTAAAGCAATTATTTCATGATGAAACTCTCTAATTAATTTGTTCAGCGACTTCCCATCATACATTAAGGCCTGTTTATATTATTATGAGAATTTATTTTATGAAAAATTTAAATTTTATTTTTCAATTTTAATATTCATCTTTACTTTTATTGATTAAAATACGATAAATCAATTTTTTGAAGTTCAATTTTAAAAGTAATTATAAAAAATCAAAAACAAAAAAATAAAAAGCAAACTAAAAGAAGAAAAAAGTAACGTCAAAATTGCACTGCCAAACTTCCCTGAATTAACAAAGAGAAGGCAAACTTTGGAACAACGATGTAGATAGGTCACTAGATGATAGGCTCAAATTTTACACCAATCACATAACACAGATTTTCTAATTTCTACGCAATGTCCTTCTAATTATATGTACTATAATTAGAAATCTATATCTACCGATCTACTGTGAAACAACAATTTAAGTACAGCAAATTTAGCTGGTGAAATAATTTACTAAGAAAAAACACATAATTGTATTCATATGTGTAGGGGTGGTTTTTTTTTTTTTTTTTTTTTAACATAGATGCAGAGTATATTGAAGTTTTACTAATTCAGTTTGATCTGAGTAAAATTATAAAAATGACAAAAATCTTCAAATAACTAATTCATTAAAATTGTATACATCAAAATTAAAACCCAAAATCTCATTTAAATAGAAATAACCTTTTACCCATTGATCCATCGGTTGTTGGTGGATGGTATATATATATATATTCTTTTATTTCATGAATGGACATGGATGGTTATTTTTCAAACTAATTTTTTCCTACAATGTATTGCAATATAATTGATTTATTATTTTATATCAAGATGATGACATAAAATAACTATGTTAAGCTTAAAAAATTTACCAAGTCATTGTTTTGTTGCCATAAAATAATTTTATTGAATATACATTTTATATTTTTATTTTTATTTTTATTTTGTTTTCATTTATTTTTCCTTAGAATTTATTTTTTTCCTTATTTTTATTTAATTTTACAAATTAACTAGATTTAAATCCTGTTAGACTGTTCTATTACTAATACTATCTAACATTTTTTTCTAATTACATGTAATTAATTTCCAAAAAATATTGCAAAATAGATTACGAATATGAGAGACAATATTAATATATCTTGCATAGTGTCTTAGTAATTGAACTTTAAATCACAATACCATTAACTCTGAAATCAAAATCTTCAAAAATATATCTAGTAATTTAAAATACCCAAGCTGAAGGAACTATTGATTAAATAACAATTGAATAATGACTTATACCACTGCTAATTCGCAAATCAGTCTTAGAAAACATGTTAACTATCTTAAAAAATACTTACTTGGGAGACTCAAAAATTCTTTGAAGGTTTTGTATTATATTTGATGGTTAGATTTGAAACACTTACAAGTAGAAAATATATATAAAGATAAAATTTTAATTTTGAGAGAAGTATATATAAAGATAAGAATCAATTTAAAATTATAAATGATAGTAACTATTTTTAATTTTATTTATCCATTTTTAAATAATTTAAACAATATTTCATTTTAAAAAATTAAAAATGTTTGTTATGTGTAAGATTTTATTAAATAATATGATTTATATTTTTGTTAGGAATAAATACATAAATAAAATAAACAGTGACAAATCTAGAAAAATTAGTTAGTGGAGACAATTTTTATATGGAAAGAAATTATATATCAAATCTCACATAACTAACTTGATTAAATAGACAAAAAGTAAGGACTTGGAAGTTATAAGGAATTGAATAGAAAAAAAAAGAATTAAAAAGTGTTGCTTTAACGCTGCTGTTGTTATATATATATATATATAAAGTTGTTGTTATGTTTTTTAATGTTAGAGTGGCATCAGACATTTTATAAAAATGTAAATGTAAAAAATGGTAACATGTGAGTTTAAGTGGGGATAACAAATTAAAATAATAATAAGATAAAACTCGTATAAATCAATTGTAGAAGGACAAGTGGGCAATTGCCCCCACTTGCCGTTAAGTAAATTTGCCATTGAGAATAAATATATAAATGGTATTCAAACTTTTCTACTTTTATTATTTTCGTATTCAAATAATTTTTTTTTTTTTTTACAATTAGGTGTCTTAACCTACAAAAAAATTTTAAAATAGTATCTCTAACATGTTTTATCTATAATATATATAAAAGTATAAATAAACAGAAAATTATTTTGGACAAAAATAGACATGTACTTTTTATATATTTACAAACATAGTCTTAATTTGATTTTCAAAAGTTTTTAGAATTGATAAAAAATAGTTTTAATTTGTATTTTAAAATTTAAAATTTAAAATTTAAAAATGGTATAGATTTAAATAAAAATAGAATAATTATATTATATTTATTATCAAATTTAAATAAATACATAAATTATTAAATTAGCATAAGCTCCATATTTATTTTAATTATATTATAGATAAAAACAATATTACTCTTACATATTAATTTTTATATTCTATAATTATATTATATTATATTTATTTTTCATGCACAATGTTTAAAACTATCACTATATGAACATTTTTTGTTATTATTCGTATTTTGATTATTAAATTAAATATTATTTATAATGAATTTATTGTTAAGTAATTATTTAAGTGAGTATGTGTATAAATATTTGGGAGAAATTATTTAGTTTTAATTATTATTTTAGTTAATTAGTGTTAAAATTTTTTGGGATTTATTAGTGTTAATTATTATTTAATTATTCATGAGATTATCTTTGGGTTTTAATTTTAATTTTATTTAATTAGTGTTAAATGTATTGCTAATAAAAATTTATTAATTTTTAAGGGTATATTATATGTGTATATTTAAATATGTATATGTGTAAAAGAGAGGAGAGATATTTTTATTTTAAAATGATTAAACTTGTACTTTTGTATTTTTCATTTTATTTTTAAAAAAATGAAAGGGGCAGTATGCCACTTCCACTTCTTCTTCTCTTCATTTTTTTTTCTTTTCTTTCTACTTTCCTTCTTTTTTTCCCTAATCTCACCGCTTGCCACCACCATCAACCACCCTCAGGCCACCATCAGATGTTGGACAGCTACCAGCTCGTCAATGTCGACAACAGCACCACCACCCTCCCCTTCTTCGTCTCTTCCTCTCTAGGTGACTGGATCTTCTTCCCCTTGCTAGTGACTTTTTCGACCACCTCAAACCGAGTTTGATAGGTCATTCTCTTTGTCTTAGAGTGGACTTTATTTTCCCTCAATCAATTTTGGGTTTCAACTTCGATAAGCCCCTCAATTTTGTGAAATTGTGTTTAGGCTATTTTGTTTAATTTGTGAAATTAAAATTGAAATTAATTTAATTAGACATAGTTTCTTTGAGATAAATTGTAATTGAGGTTTAGATCTAACTAATGGTGATTTTTAATAATTTTTATGATTTTTTCAATTTTTTTTGGCTTGGGTTATTGTTCATGAATTGTTTCAGCCCGAAAAATTTTATATTTTTAATTAATTCTAATAATTATTTTGAGCAAGTTTTGTTAAGGAAGTCTATTGAAATTATGAGTATAATTTTTTTTATAAATTTTTTAATGTTTATGTGAAAAATGAATTTTTGGAAAAATTAGTGTAAATTAGTAATTTTTATATTTTAGTTAAAATTATTATTGATAATTGGTTTCCGGAACTCTTAGGCTTGGTATCCTGCAATCCACGAACATGAGGCAAGGTGAGAGGTGGGGAGAGTCCCCACGAACACTCTGATGCTTAAGTTAAAGAACAGAAGTAAGGAGAATACAAGATAGCTAGAATATGTGAAAATGAGATGTCCCTTTGTGAGGGATGTAGGACTTTTTATATAGTAATACTCAAACCTGGGAGGAATCAGATTCCGTGTGGGATTGATAATCTTAATAGGAGAGTGTTCCTTCTATGCTTAGGACTCCACTTTGGGGTAGTCCCCATTCTAGACGGATCTGCCTCCTTGCTAATCCAAGTGTCCCTATTTAGGGGGTAAGGAGCCCCTAACTAGATGGGAATATTCTGGATGGTATCAAGAGTCCCCCCCCAGGGTATTCGGATATTTATGTCCGTTATGTCTAGGTAGGATGCTGGTGCTTTCTCATAAGGGGTATAATACGGTAGTAGAAGTGAGTGGGCTGAGGTGGCCAACCTCAGTCACAATGGGTAGAGCTCGATGTTGAGTATCAGGAGGGTCATTGTTGAATCATAATATGTAGAGCTGGGATATCCGCCAAGTGCGTATGAGCACAACAATAGATTAACCCATCCGTTTGGAAATGATATGACGGAACCAGTCGTCGCTGGATTTTTGATGCTCGGTGCATTGATGTAAGGCTTTACGGGCTCGGAACCTCAGTACTACATAAGTGACCTGAGGGTGCCAGCTTCAGTTACTGGACTTAGATGTGCGAGACTTAGATGCTCGGTTCAGGGACATGAGGCTTACATGCTTGGAACCTCAGTACTACAGAAGCGACCTAAGGGTGCCAGCTTCAGTTACTGGACTTAGATGCATGAGACTTAGATGCTCGGTTCAAGGACACGAGGCTTACATGCTCGAAACCTCAATACTACAGAAGTGACCTGTGGGTGCCAGCTTCAGTTACTAGACTTAGACACGCGAGACTTAAATGCTTGGTTCAGGGATGTAAGGCTTACATGCTCAAAACCTCAGTACTACAGAAGTGACCTGAGGGTACCAACTTCAGTTACTAGACTTAGACGCGCGAGACTTAGATGCTCGGATGCCCGAAATGGGCTAAAAATGTTGCTTGAAATGCATTCCGAGTTGATTGATGAAGCGGCCCAGTCAAAATATGGGCGGGCCGACACGTGGTGGTGTCACTTCAATTCTTAAGGATTTGTAATTAAAATCAAGTGAGTGATGATGCACGTTTTGTTTATCAGTAAACAAAGCATTTCTGCCATCGTTGTCGCAACCCCTCATCTAATGGGCTTTTTTATTCACAAAAGGCCCCCGGTGTCCTAGGGAGGAATGTAGCAATAATGAGGGCAATTAATGGCGTGCTTCCAAATCCTTTTGTGTCTTTATAAATACTGTTGCGCTTGTTAACTGGCGTATTTTGCTTCTTTGCTTTTCTGTTGTTCTTACCTTTGCTGAATTGATATTGCCTCTGCTATTTTCATTTCTGCCTGTCGTAATTCTTGCTTGTGGCAACTAGGTGATTCTTTTGTCTTTCTTCTTCCTCTTTTTCCTCATTTTGCTATTATGTATTTCCCTTCTTCATTATGGCCCCAAGGGAAGAAGTTAGTTTTGACCTTTTTGTCTCCAATGTAGATAGTTAGTTACTAGGGTGATATTGGAGGCGATTCTGTATCCCCACTGATTACGTCCTTCACATCATAGATAGGAGGTTTAGGGCCCATACCCCCTCGTTAGGGCTAAGTAAATTAGTAGTGTATTTTGACTAGTTAGAGGGGGGTTTGAAATTTCCTTTATATCCCTTTGTAAAAGAATTTATGAATAAAAATAATATAGTGCCAGGTTAGCTTCACTCGAATAGCTATAGGATACTGATCGGGTTCATCCAACTGATGTATGAAGAGGGGAGGGAACCTGATTTAGATGTTTTCTGATATCTGTACAGGCTGACTAGAAAGAAGGGAAAGTTGATGTTCTCCCTGTCGACTATACCCAACCATACCCTTTTTGTAAAGCTTCCGAATCCCCAAAAGAAGTGGAGATGTCATTTTTTTTACTGTAGAGCATCAGTTGGACTTCTTGGATGTCCAGAGGATGTGGTCAGATGAGTGTCATAAGGTGACCCATCCTGCAAAACTTTTCAACCATGATACGAAGATGGTTTTATGGCTATATTTCGATGGCCTTGCCGAAGCTTGATCGGCGGAGGATGCATCCTGGAGGTACCTATAAAGAGTCTGTCCGAGTTGTGTTCATTCCCCTGGTATGTCTTTTTTACTTTGAGCTATCTTTCTGACTTGCTCTATTTTTACAACTGTAGATGGCTGACTTTTTTGATTTTGCCGGTGGGATTACCTTAGTTAATGAGCCGGCTGATGTGGAAGAAGTGTGGGCCTCTCCTTCCCCTAAACCTAAAGTTCTTGCGGCCCCTGAAGCGGTTCCTACCGACCCCAAGGGCAAAGCGACGATGGAAATTGAACAGTCAAAGCAGGTTGGCCAAAGTAAGAGGCAGTTGATTGATCTGGAGTCTTATATGGAGGGGCTAGATGAAGAGATATATGTTCCATGGTTATCTGGGTGTCCAAATATGAGCGGCTGGATATTGAAGCGGATGAAGCCCCTGAGTATCTCCAACAACCAAGTGCTGGATTAGTATGTAGAATCGCTAAGGCTACTCAGTAATATGCAGCGTTGGTCTAATGAGGGCTCGGAGGGGTTGCTTGACTCCATGATTGGCCAGCCACTAGAGGTAAGCTAGCTTCTGCCACTGATGTTATTATCGTATATGTTTCTTGTTGAAGCTAACTATTGGTTTTTTGGCAAATGACTCAGGCTTTGCTGCTGGCAAAGGATCAGTACTTCTACCTGAAGAGCCAGTATAACCTAAACGAAACAGAGGTGGGAACCATAACCATCGATTTTGAGAAGAAGTTGGATGGCACGAAGGCAAACCTGGAGCACTACCAAAAAAAATATGCTGAGGCCAAGTTTGATGCTAAGGTGAATCAGAAGAAAGTTTCTAAGCTGGAATATAGCCAAGCCCAACTGATAAGGAGGATCGAAGAGCAGGATCTTCAAATCGCTGAGCTCTAGGGGAGGCTAGCGGAGCTTGAGAAATCCTGAGCGAATGATAAGAAGGCATACCAAGACATGGTATGAGGGTTTCTCAAAGCTTATTAGGGTGAGTGTAAGAGGATCTTGCTCTTTCAAGACTCAGGAATGGATCTGGGGGCGTTGGATCGAATAACGCCAACAGATCTTTCCAAACTTGATGCGGAGAAGGACACCCATCAAAAGGCCAGTTTTATTCTTGTGAGGGAGACTGCAAAGGCTGCTATTGCTTCTGGGTCTGTAGTGCATCCAAAGACTGTTGATGAGGTTTTCCCCTCTGTTTGCGGGCCTGGGGGTCCGAGTGTACATATAGTGGAGTAGATATGTATATGTTCGTTTTCTCTTTTTTTTTTGTAACTGATCACATGTAAAGGCATATTATTAATGAAGAGAGACTTTATTGAATCATGTGTTGAATACAATTTTATTGATAGTATTTTCTGAGAGAGTCTGAGTTCCAAAATCGTGGTAGTTCTTTGCCTCCTCTTTCTCTTAGTTTGTATGCTCCCTTCATTGTGCTTGCTGAGATTTGGTACGGACCTTCCCAGTTTGGACCTAACTTTCTGGTTCTTGAGGTGCCTTTGTCGATATTTGCTCTTCTGAGTACCCAATCTCCCAACTTGAATTATTTTGCTCGATGCCGTTGATAATAGTACCCTGTTACCTTTTGTCGATGTGCTTCAGCTGTGGTTGCAGCTTGTTCTCTCTGTTCCTTTAGTAGGTCTAGGCATATCCTAATGTTAACATTATTGATAGTGTGATGGAGATTCTGGCTTACCTGGTAACTTGGTGACCCAATTTCCATAGGAATTACCGCGTCCATGCCATAAGTCAATCTAAATGGTATCTTACTAGTGGATGATCGAGGTGTGGTTCTGTAGGCCCAGATTATGTTATTGAGTTCTTCGACCCAATTTCCCTTTTTCTCATCAAGTTTCTTCTTTAATCCTTGCATGAGAATTTTATTTGTGACTTTCGTTTGTCTATTTGTCTGAGGGTGAGCTACTGAGGTGAAGCGCAGCTTTATACCAAGGTTTGAGTAGAAACCTCTGAATTTATTATTATCAAACTATTTGTCATTTTTCATAATTAAAGTGTGGGGGATGCTGAACCTGCAAATGATCTCCTTCCAGAAGAAGTGTTGTATCCGGGCTTCTGTAATGGTTGGGACTGCTTCTACTTCTACCCACTTGGTGAAATGGTCAATGGCCATAATTAAAAATTTTTTTTGTGAGGTAGAGGGAGGAAAAGGACCAAGGATGTCCATCCCCCACATAGCGAATGGCCAAGGGCTGTCGATGGGATGCAGGGACCAAGAAGATTTATGACTGAGTGAGGCATAGTGTTGGCACTGGGGACATGCTTACGTTAGCTGCTGGGCATCTTTGGGCATGGTGGGTCAGTAATACCCTTGGAGTAGTGCCTTTTGAGTGAGAAAATAGTGGGATTCATGTGCTCCATAAATTCCTTCATGGATTTCTCAGAGTATGTAATTTCCTTCCTCTGGTGAAATGCACTTGGAGCATGGGTGTGAAAGGGATTTTTGGTAGAGCTCCCCTTGATGGATGGAATAGTGGGCTGCTTTGGTCCTGAGCTTTCGAGCCTTCAACTTATCTTCTGGGAGTGTTCCATGCTCTAGATATTGGATTATCGATCGCATCCATTCTGAGACTATCTGTGTCTCTAAAACTTTAGTGTCTTTTGTGCTAGGACTAGTTAGCAACTCGGTGAAATTCATATCCTAGAATGCTTGATTGTTTTCAGCTACGGATTTGGCAAGGTAGTCGGCCTTACTGTTTTCTTCCCTAGGAATCTGGATGATCTCCCATCAGCCTTCATCCCATTCAATATGTTGCAAAAGCCGCTTAGCCTTATCTACGTACTTGGCAATGCAGATGTCTTTGACTTGGAACGTTCCAATGACTTAGTTGACTACCAGTTGGGAGTCCGAGTATATGATAAGGTGTTTAGCCCTGACTTCAGTGGCCAACTTCAAACCTGTAATAAGTGCTTCGTACTCAGTCGCATTATTGGTGGCATTGTACTCGATACGGACTGTGTATCATATATGAACCTTATGCAGTCCTCTGAGGATTATTCCAGCACCAAAACCTTGAGCTAAGGATGCTCCATCAACATAGAGCTTCCATTTCGATGCTTTGGTCAAGGCTATATCTTTTGGAGCCATTTCTTGCACAAAATCTGCTAATGTCTGGGCTTTCATTTGCTGCCAGGGCTCATAGTCAATATCAAAATCACCGAGTAAGACTGACCATTGTACTAGCCTGCCCAAAGTCTTAAGTCTCTGCAAGATTTTCTGCAGCGAGAAGAGGGATCGGACCACGACATGGTGAGCTTGGAAGTAATGTCAAAGCTTTCAAGAGGCGTGGACCATAACCATGGCTAATTTGTCTAACATGATATCGAATTTCAAGTCCTTGGAGCATCTTACTGACATAGACAGGGCTTTGCTAGCTTCCTTCTTCTCTTACCAGTACTAAAGCAATGCATTCTTGACCAATAGAAAGGTATAAATACAAGGTCTCATTTGGGATCGGCCGACTGAGTAAGGGTGGTGAAGATAAGAATCTTTTAATGTCTTCGAATGCCGCCTGACAATTAGTGGACCACTGAAACTTTCCAAAATTTTTGAGAGCTCAGAACAATGGTAGACACCACCTAGCCGAGCAAGAAATGAAATGCCCTAACATGGTGATTCTGCCATTTAACTTTTGTACCTTATGGATGTTCTTCGATACTTCCATGTTGAGCATGGCTTTCATCTTTTCTGGATTGGCTTTAATGCCCTGGTGAGATATTATGAATCCTAGGAACTTTCCTGCTTGGACTCCAAAGATGCATTTCTTAGGATTCAACTTGATTCTGGATTTACTCAATAGTTGGAGAACCTGATCCACTTCCGCTGGGTGCTGTTCTGGATGTTTGCTTTTGATGATGATGTCGTCCACGTATACCTCTACACTTGTTCCAATATGGTTTTGGAGGACTTGGTTCATCATTCTTTGATACATGGCCTCGACATTTCTCAGTCTAAAGGGCATCACCTTATAACAGTACAACCCTTCATGGTTGATGAAGGATGTTTTCTCTTGATCCTCTTCCTTCATCAGAATCTGGTGATGACCTTGTGCCGCATCGATGAAATTGTATAATCTGTGACTAGTGGTGGAATTGATGAGCTGGTCAATCGTGGGCAACGGGTAGCTATCCTTAGGGTATGCTCGATTGAGGTCGGTGTAGTCTACACACATTCTGTACTTCCCGTTTACTTTTCTGATAAGTACCTTATTAAATACCCATTCCGGGTGAGTAACCTCTTTAATGAACCCAACTACTAACAGCTTCGTTGTTTCTTCAGTAATGATTCTTTGTCTTTCATAAGCAAAGGTTCTTTTTTTTCGTGCTACTGGCTTGGCTCCCGGTTTGATGTTTAGGTAGTGATAGGTAACCTATGGGTTCACACCAATGATCTCGGATGCTTGTGAAGTGAAATCCTTTGAGTGTCTGGTAAGGACTTCCCTTATTTCATCTCTGATATTTTGGTTGAGTGTGTTGCCAATTTTCACGATCTTTTCTTTCATGATTTATAATGTCTCTATGTCTTGTACTAGTTGTGGATCAGTGCCTTACTTCTTAACTTCCCATGCCTCTAAAGTAAAAGCCTCTGCTTGAGGCTTCATGGCCATCTGATAACATTGTGTAGCCATGTGCTGATCTCCTTATAATAGTAAGGGTTCAATTCTTGATTGGAACTTTAATGGTTAGGCGCTGGATGCTGGTGACTGCATTTAACTCATAAAGTGCCGACCGTCCTATAATTTCATTATAAGCCAATGGTATATCCACCACGTTGAATACAGTCTAGACGACTTTTGTCTCCTCATCATCTTAGTTTCCAAATTCTAGGTTCAGTTCGACAATCCCTATTGGTTGCATGGTTCCACCATAAAAAACTTATGATGGAGTTCTGGATGGCTTTCAGGTTGGTGACGAAGCTACCCATTGCTTTGTACGCATTCTAGGATAATACATTGATAGCACTTCCATTATCCACCAGTAGCCTTTTGATCAGATACTTATTTATGCATGTAGTTATTACCAGAGCATCACAATGGGGGTGGTGTAAATATGAATAATCTTCCGAATTGAACACAATATTGCTTCTCCCGGGCACTAATTTTTCTCCTTTACTACACTTTAATCTCTTTTAGGTGTTTTCTCCCCCTATAATCATATTGATCATTCCAATCAGCTCCTTTTGAGTTTTCTTTGCTTTGGGTCTATCCTGTTCCTGGCTTTCAAAGTTTCTGCTTCTCCTCGGTGCATATGTGAAATTATTCACCTTTCCCCTTTGCACCATTATTTTTATGGCATTCTTTAGCTCTCTGCAGCTCTCCGTGTCATGCTCATATTCCTAGTGGTACTCACAATACTATCCTCTATCCCGGGTAAATCTCCGGCTTAAGCTGATTCTCTTAGCTGGGGTGATCCCAACTCCATTTTGCCTGACCCACATGAGGATTTTGGATCGAGAGCTGTTCAAGGGTGTATATATGTCTACTTCCCTGTCAAATCTCTCTATCAGATTTCTAAAATTCATTTTTGGGAAGCTTGCTCATCTCTATTTTGATCGTTCATCCTTGATCGATGGCATGTCTTCTTCCCATCGCATCCTTTTGTCTTCGTCCATTTTTATCATCCAGACCGCTATTGCCATTGCTTTTGCAAAGGTACTCGATTCTTTAGTCATTATTTTGTCATTAAGCTTGCCGAGTTTGGTGCCATTTATCAAAGCTTCTATGGCGACTTCATCAACAAGATGCTTAATCTACATGGCTATTTTATTGAAACGGTCAAGGTAACTTCGTAAAGATTCATCAACTTCTTATCGAAACATCCAAAGATCATTGATGTTTTTTGCTAGGAAAATATTGGTGATGAATATGATACGAAATTGTTCCACCAGATCCTCAAAAGATGTGATGAAATTCTCCAGGAGCCAATGAAACCACTTTTGAGCATTCTATATGAGAGTGCTTGTAAAGACTTTGCACATGATTTCGTCATTTACATTCTGGAGCAGCATTTTTGTTCGGAACGTTGATATATGACTAATGGGGTCTCCCGTCCCATCGTACTAATCAAGCTGTAGGATTTTGAACTTACTAAGGATCTTCGTTTGAATTATTCTGCTGACAAACGGAGTTTTGCTATCCATAACACATTCATTTTCCTTTCTAGGTTTGGTCTAGGCTTTGCATATTGCTTCTTCAACCTTTTGAGCTAATTTTGAATCATCAAGGATCGGAATAGTTGAACTGCACTCCCCTTCTGGTGCTTTACCCTTCCCCATGCTCATCTATAGGGCCTGCCGGGGTGTTGTGTTATCATCATTTTGAGTCAGCTCAGAGTGCCCATTCTGTATTATAGCATTTAACTGTTGTTGCATCAAAGCTATCTGCGCTTGAATATTTTTTTATCATGGCTTCCCTGCTAGTTTGATCGAGGCTGAGTGTTTGGTTTACAGTGTTTAAATTTGGAGTGGTTATTGCTAGTGTTTCTAGTAGACTTAGAAAAGGTATCGAAGGTATTGATCGATGGTGTTGTAGCAGATCGTAATATGGGAGGTCTATGCCTAAGGACGAGTATCCCGGAGTGTTGTCAGGGAGTGAAGGTATATGTCTGGATGAGGCTCCAGCATGTTGTAAGGTGGGTGGAAGCATTATTGCTGGGAGAGGGTCTGAGTGGTCGGTTGAAATGATATGTGCGGAAGGGTTAATGCCAACTTCAGGAGTCAGGGTTGGTGGTTGGCTGGAAGTCATAGTGAAGATGTCTTTAGCTTAGCAAGTAAATGAATGGCTGTTCCTAAGGAGTTCCCATAGACGGCGCCATTTAATAATTGGTTTTCGGAACTCTTGGGCTTGGTATCCTACAATCCACGAACAAGAGGCAAGGTGAGAGGTGGGGAGAGTCCCCACGAACACTCTGATGCCTAAGTTAGAGAACAGAAGTAAGGAGAATACAAGATAGCTAGAATATGTGAGAATGAGATGTCCCTTTGTGAGGGATGTAGTGCTCTATATATAGTAATACTCAAACTTAGGAGGAGTCAAATTCTGTGTGGGATAGATAATCTTGATAGGAGAGTGTTCTTCTGTTCTTAGGACTCCACTTTGGGGTAGTCTCCATTATGGATGAATCTGCCTTCTTGCTAATCAAAGTGTCCCTATTTAGGGGGTAAAGAGCCCCTAACTATACGGGAACATTCTGGATGATATCAATTATTAATTACTATGTTTTGACATAATTTGAATTATAAACAACATTAAAATATTTTTTATATAATTTATTTCCTATTTTTAGCTAATTATTAGTAATTTTTGGAAAATATATGAAAAATGATTTTATTTATTATTATTAAGCTTAAATGAGTTTTTAGTTATTTTTATTATATATTTGAGCAATTTAAATGATTAATTGTAATTAATGCTATTTAATTTTGAATATTGGTAGAATATATTTTTAATAATGAAATTTTATTATAAATTTGAATTTTATTATATATTTTGGAAATAAATATCTTTTATGCTTTTATTATGTAAATAGATTGAATTGTGGTATTTAATTGAATTTTTGTAGTTTATGTCTAAATGTGTATTTTTGAAAATTATTGAAATTTAATAGATTATGTGATTTTAATTGAATTCGTTGTTAGTTATTTTGTTTTAAACTATTTTTGAATTAATACAAGTATGAAAAATAATTTTTTATTATTATTTCCAATTATTGGTTAATTTGTGATAATTTTTGAATAATATATGAATAATAAATTTATTTATTATTTTTTAGCTTAAATGGGCATTTTATTATTTTTATGATGGTAATAAGTGATTTTAATAATTATTTGCCATTTATGCTAATTTAATTGCAAAATGAGAATTTTATTCCACTTATGGATTTTATTAGCAAATATTATTTAAAAACTAAAATTTTATTATTTATTTGGAAAATAAAGGGTTTTAATATTTTTATGAGATATTTTGGTGATTTGAGAAATGATTATATTTTTATATAGAATTTTATGATTTTTGGTGAATTATTGAGATTTATATTACTTTGCATTTTGTTGATGAATTGGTTTGCGGTTGGGCAATAGTTGTAATTTGGGGGCCCAACCCGAGATTTTGAGTGTTGTGAATTTTTGAAGTGTGTTTGCATTTATGAACGGCTCTACTTTTTGTAGAAAGATATCTGTTTTACATAGTAGACTCTTTCGAATTTTTGACAGATTTCTCGTAAAATGTGATATCAACTTGTGTTGAATTTTTAGTTTTAGTTGACTTTGTGTCTTTGGTCGAGTCAATTTTTTCAATTCTATAGTTTCCATAATTTTGAGAATTTTCATGAATTTATTTATTTTATTTTATGAGCATATTTTAAATAAATATTATTTATTTTAAAGAACTCTAGGATTCGAGCTGTAGCACCAGGGCAGCAGAGAACACGTTGCCCGACACGCTCAACTTGTGAGTTAATTTTATGAAATATGCATTGCGCATGTTTTTATTATATTTCAAATAATTAAATATAATAAAGAAATGGTTATATGATTAATTTATGAAGATATTTATATTGCCATATGCATGATCATTTCTTCTATAGTTAGGAATAGAAATTAAAAGGATGTTTAAAGAAAATTTATTTTGTGATGTTTTATTTGATTATTATTTAATCATTTAATTATTTATTATTTAATGAATTATTTAGTTATTTTATTTTATTTATTTATAATTCAAATTGATTTGGAGATAATGGTAGAACATGCTACCTAGTGGGTGTAACTAGGACCATGTTATGTTTAAATTATGGAATATGTTCAGTGGAGCATGTGCTTTCGGGCAAGAGTAAATTTTCAAAGCTCGGTGGAGCTAGTGCTCTCAGACTAGATAAAAGGATGTAACTCGATTGAACTTGCTGTCGGGATATCAATATATAATAAGTGAAATGACTATGGCAGTAACTTGGTTGAGCTTGCTCTCGAGATGACAATCACTTAGATTAAAGAGAGCCGAAAGGCTATTAGAATATTGGTCTAGGTGTTCTACCAGATTTTCCAACAAAAATAATTATTCCATATGTTTTCTTACTGGGATTTTATATTAATTTGGTTTAAGAATTATAAATGGAATTTATTTAATTATTACTATGAAAAGTAAATGATTTTAATGATTCTGATTACTTTATTTACATTTATTTCAAAAAGAGGTTTTAACAAATGATTTTATAAATCAGCATGCATTTTATAGAATTAATTCACTTAGTGAGGTCTGATCCTCCTTAACTTATTTTTTTAGGACTTCATAATTAGCTTCCTAGTGTTCCCTATTTGCATTGGGTTCGTTCTTCACTAGCTGCACTATGTATGTTGAATTGATATATGTATTGTAAAATTAAATTTAGACACTGCAGTAGTTATTTATAAAACTTTTATTGTTTGTATTTTGACTTGAAATTTTGTATTTGAAGAATATTATTTTATGTATTTGGTATTGTGCATTTATTATGATTTTATTGTTAAGTGCATTATTTTTATTTCATGAAAATTTTTTAAGGTTTATTATGGGTTTCAGGTACATTATGTATTCCCATTCCCTAGTGTTGGTCACGTACCTTTCGGTTTGAGTCATGACAAAGTTGTTATTAGAGCTAATAGTTTATTGATTAATTTTTGGGTGATTGGAATATGTCTTTTCTTGAACTACTGCAATGATTAGGTTGATAAATGTCAATTGTTGTCATTATTGTTTCTAGAATACCACGTGTATGTCAGTTCCGCGTATATTCTATGTTTTGAATCTTGTTATTTTTTGCATCTTTTCAAATAAGGTAAATGTGAACTACTCGTGCTACAGACATAGTATGTATAGATAAGTAGTCCTTTTAAGTTGAAGTTTTGATTCTAGTTTCTTCTTTTGGGTTTCGTGATACAAACACAGTGGAAAAATTAAAATTTTATCACGTTCCCAAACCTAGATCCATGTAATTCGACTACTTGATTAAATCTAGGGTTTCAAGAATCTCACTAAGACATAGAAGAGGCAAGATTTTCTAGATGGATGAGAGGAGGTTCACACCGGTGACACTTTACCTTAAGCTTTTTGCTTTGGTTGTTCGGATCTAAACGTCTCTAAAAGGATGCGTCCTCTATAGGTATCCACACGAATAGCCCTTCACAAAATGAATTGGAGTGTGTGTTAGCAACCTTCTTAATTGTCTCACAAATAAAGAACAAAAGAAAAAATCTGTCTTTGTTTTCTAAGAAAAGAGAAAATGAATTTGGAGGCAGGAAAAACAAGTGTATTAAACCCTAGAGAATATAACATATTTATAGACTCCAAATTAGGGTTTCACCTACCAATGACCTTTTGGTAATTTCCATTTATTATATTATGATTTTATTTAAAAAACAAATCAAAAATAATATCTTATTTATTTATTTAAAATAACATTTATCTTAAATAAATAAATAAAACACTTTAATTATTTATTTCCACATAGTTTATTTTGGGCTTATTAAACCCAAATTCATTTTAGGCTTATTCTAAGTGTGTGACCCTGTAGGTTCACATAACATTGGTAGTGGGCCTAAATCTCTATTTAGGCCTACAAGTCATAAGTGGCCTCTAGCAAGACATTATGACTACCCAAGTCATGTGAAGTCAATAATCTGGCATAACCTAATTACAGTGAATTTTATTGTCCCTTTGCCACATGATATCCTAATTGAACATAAGGCATAGAATGTCATCCTTATATAGTTCAATATTATGACTTGATTCCAAGTAGATTGAAAATGATAACTCTTTATTAATTCATTTCAGCATGGCCATGCATTTTCCTTCAGTCTATCTCATCAAGGAGCCCATAGATATCTTTCTCATATTAATGAGGGATAAATTCCTTCTGAATCACTCACATTCCTCATATAACTAATTTCATATCCAATAACATCCTATTTAATCATCTGGTTAAAGACAATGTTAGAATGTGTTAAAACATAAAATAGCTATGTAGAAATCCAAGATGATTTCAAGGTTAAAGGATCAAAATAAAATTATTGTGATGAGAAATACTTATGACAATAATCTATGTAGTATTTTTATAGTGGGTCAATCCAGTACATGATCTCTCATCATGTACCTATGAGTTGACTTAATATCTCATATTTATGATTAGTAAAATATAACCATCAGTCAACTTCATACTAGCCTTAATACTTTAATATTTATATAATGAATAAATGGCTAGGAACAATTAGAATAGAACTCTTATTTTAATCAAAGGGTTTTACTATCAAGTCACATACTTGATGGCCTTAATAAGAATTAACCATTCATATAATTATCATAAAATCAAATGATAATGAAATACCTCTTTATTAACAAAATAAGAAAGTCAATACATAATCACAAATGATTGACCTAATGCATATCACTAACATCTTCCCTATTCCACCCCTAGCTTAGGGTTATGTTAGAGGCAATTATAAATTAGAGGCCAGAGCATTTACCATAAGTGGAGCAGGTAACTTTTGAACTAGAACTTAAAGCACTTGTGGTTGGGGTAGCCAGGATTGATGAGGGCTTAGTAGCGCTTAACCAACTATGACAAGTTTTCAAATATGCTTGATGGAGAAATTAAAAGATGTTAACAAATTTATACTCTTTGACGGTGAAGTTATTAGTTGTGACTATAGCATAAGATTAGTACATGCAGTCACATAAGCTTTGTGTGATTACTGTGACATGGTTGGAGTTTAAAGAGTGATTTCTAAGATACTTTTATCCACCTTTAAGGAGGGATAATTTCACATGATGGTTATTGTGTAGAGTAAGAGAAAAGTGGTCAATTGAGAAGAACATATGTGAACTCTTCAATATGTCACGTCATGCTATAGACGTGATATTGTATAAGATGAGACTGGTAGAACGGTATGTCATAGGATTAAGCTTAGTATATATGTTAGCATCCGAGCTGAGGACTAAAATTTAGAAAGTTACTTATAAAATCAGTCCGTTGGGGTGTTATTGACTTAGACATGATTTTGGAAATGGATTTGTTAGCTTGACATTATGTTACTCTAGGTTGCTAAGAGTAGGAGGTGAGACATTATGTACCCATAGTTGTTAGGGATTTCTAGGACACAACTATGAGTGCATATAAGAGGATGATTGATTATGTTTTCCTTGGTTTTGATTTAATTTACGGATAAGATCAAGTGTTATAATGAAGATATTTTTAAGAGTTGGTTAATGAATCAAACTTTAATGATATAGATTATTGAAGTTATTTGATTTTAGATTTTAGGATGATGACAAAAATTGGAGATAGAAGCATGGGTAGAGATCATGGTTTACAAGTCAATACAATTTATAGTTAATAATTAGTTCATTGGAATTTGGTGTTTATTAGGAATATGATTTATAATTAATAGAGTCACACATTATTTTAATTTATCTTGAGGTACAAGGATGATAGGTAAAGAAGTGAATATATATATATATATATATCCTATGAGACTAGAAATTGTGAATTATAATGAAATATGAGGATTTAGGATTTGAATATAGTTTATGGACATTGTGGATATTAACGACTTTATTGGAACTTTATATGGATTATGAAATTTATATTCAATAGTATAACAAGGTGATTATTCCATTTTATGATATAAGAGTTGAATTATAACAATTATGGATATAAAATTATAGATCAATTAATGAAATGATACTTTATGAGAAATTATGTAAGTGTTTCAGGGAGATTTATTCCACTAAGGAAAATGCAAAGATGAGAAAGGCTGGATAGAAAATAAATGTGTAGGTAAGCTTAAATTTGATATTTAGTTTAATTAAGAGATGATATGACAATAACACGATGGAATAAGGAATATTAAAAAACCTTGAGGATATGAGATAATGAATTAATGCTTTGATGGTATACCTATTGAAATTTTATGGAAGTTAGCATATTTAGTTGATAAGTTATCAATGATGATAAGTTTATAAAGGTATAGTTAATTGATTTACTAATTTTGTTTGCAATTAAGATAATCATAGTGATATAATTTTTTTCATATTAATTGTGTTGAGGTTAATATTAAGAGTTAATATAAAAATTAATGATAATAAAGTGAAATGTATAAAAGAGTCTTGAATATATATATATATATAAGGCAAGAAAAATTGATATACAATAGTATGTGCATAATTTATAAATTATATGAGGTGTTATACAACAAGATAGTGATTGTATGAGTAAATGCGTGGAATAAAAAGATATAATTCGAATTTAAAATTTTAATTGGAGTTGTTTTAGTTTAAGAAAAACTAAAGGTGTAGTTATAAGTAAAGCGGACTTAAGGATTTAACTATTGAAATTATAGGAAATACATGCATATATTTGAAGATTAAGTGAAAGCCTTAAGTTTGAGATGAGATTGTATCATTTAAGCTATTCTGGTTACCTTGAGAGTGATAAGTTGAATATATAAAGTAGTACATCAAAGTAGCATAGTGTAAGTGAGATATACAAATCTCTAATTAGACTAAAGATTAGTGATGAATTGAATATTTAGGTTAATAATTAATGAGTATAAGTTTGATAAATTTTGCTGACAATAGGAAGCATTAAAACTTTATGGTTATTAAATGGTGAATTACTAGTTTAGCAAATTATAATTTGTGATATATACTGAAAATCTATTATAAGATTTGGATGACTGGTGGATATAATCATAGTTGTGAAATAAATATTAAATGTACTATGGTGTATAGAAATATGGTCATTGGAAGGAATAAACAAGGAAATTAATATAGTAAGCAGTAGTAAGAAGAACAGTGAGAGGAGGTTGTTAGTTATGATAATTGAAAACATGGAGTTTGAGGAAAATAGGTGATGGTTATTAATAAAGAGTATAAGTTGACTTATGCTTAAGCATATTAGCTAGTTGATGGTGGCTGTGATTATGATATAAGAAAGGAGAGTTGACACCGAGATATATAGAGAATTTTGATGTTTTAGAGAGAGTTGGCATGGTCACATATCGATTGGCTTTACCTCTAAATTTATTTCAAGTGCACCCAGTGTTTCATATCTCAATGCTTAGGAAATACATTTTAGACCCTTTGCACATGTTATAGCCCAGAGTGTGGAAGTGAATGAAGATTTGATGTACGAGGAAGAACGAATTGTGATTGTTGACTGTCAAGTTTGCTAGTTGTGTTCGAAGAAAATTCCAATAGTCAAAGTGTTATGGAGGAAAAATAATGTGTAGGAGCTCACGTAAGAGATCAAGGCTGAGATGCAAGTAGCTTATCCTTACCTCTTTCCTCGTTGAATTATTGTATTTAGTCTTTTTATTTAAAATTAAGGATGAATTTTTGTAAGGGGGGAAAATTGTTATAACCTGTATTTTAATTATTAAATAAAATATTATTTCTATTGAATTTATTGTTAAGTCATTATTTAAGTGAGTATGTGTATAAATATTTAGGAGGAATTATTGAGTTTTAATTATAATTTTAGTTAATTAGTGTTAAATTAATTTTTTTAGATTTATTAGTGTTAATTATTATTTAATTATTCATAAGATTATCATTGGGTTTTAATTTTAATTTTATTTAATTAGTGTTAAATGTATTGTTAATAAAACTTATTAATTTTTAAGGGTATATTATATGTGTATATTTAAGTATGTATATGTGTAAAAGAGAGAAAAGATATTTTTATTTTAAAATTATTAAATTTGTATTTTGTACTTTTCACTTTATTTTAAAAAAATGTAAAAGTGACAGTATGCCACTTCCACTTCTTCTTCTCATTCTTTTGTTTTCTTTCCTTCTTTTCTTCCCTAATCTCACCGCTTGCCACCACCATCAGCCACCCTCAGGCCACTACTGGACACTGGATAGCCACCAGCTCGACGTTAATAGCAGTGCCACCACGCTCCCCTTCTTCCTCTCTTCCTATCTAGGTCACCAGATCTTCCTTACCTTGCTGGTGACGTTTCCGGCCACATCAGGCTGACCTTAATAGCTCGATCTCTTTTTCTCATAGTGGGCTTCATCTCCCCTTAATCAATTTTGGGTTTCAACTCCTATAAGCCTCTCAATTTTGTGAAATTGCATTTAGGCTATTTTGTTTAATTTGTAAAATTGAGTTTGAATTTGATGTAATTAAACATAGTTGCATTGAGATGAATTGTAATTGAGGTTGAAATCTAGCTAATGGTGATTTTTAATAATTTTTATGATTTTTTCAAAATTTTTGGGTTCGGGTTCCGGCCCGAAAAATTTTATATTTTTAATAAATTTTACTAATTATTTTGAGCAAGTTTTGTTAAGGAAGTTTATTGAAATTATGTGTAGAATTTTTATTATAAATTTTTGAATGTTTATGTGAAAACTGAATTTTTGAAAAAATTAGTGTAAATTAGTAATTTTTATATTTTGGTTGAAGTTATTATTAATTATTATGTTTTGACAGAATTTGAGTAATAAATAGAATTAAAATATTTTTTATATAATTTATTTCCTATTTTTGGCTAATTATTAGTAATTTCCGAAAAAATATATGAAAAATGATTTTATTTATTATTATTAAGCTTAAATGAGTTTTTAGTTATTTTTATTAATTGTAATTAATGCTATCTAATTTTGAATATTGGTATAATATATTTTTAATAATGAAATTTTATTACAAATTTGCATTTTATTATTTATTTTGAAAATAAATGTCTTTTATGCTTTTATTATGTAGATAGACTGAATTGTGGTATTTAATTGAATTTTTGTTGTTTATGTCTAAATGTGTATTTTTGAAAATTATTGAAATTTAGTAAATTATATGATTTTAATTGAAGTCATTGTTAGTTATTTTGTTTTAAACTTTTTTTGGGTTAATAAACATTTGAAAAATAATTTTTTATTATTATTTCCAATTATTAATTAATTTGTGATAATTTTGGAATAATATATGAATAATAAATTTTTTTATTATTTTTGAGCTTAAATGGGCATTTTATTATTTTATGATGGTAATAAGTGATTTTAAAAATTATTTACAATTTATGCTAATTTAATTGCAAATTGAGAATTTTATTCCATTTATTGATTTTATTAGCAAATATTATTTAAAAACTAAAATTTTATTTTTTTATGTGAAAAATAAATCATTTTAATATTTTTATGAGATATTTTGGTGATTTGAGAAATGATTATATTTTTAAATAGATATTATGATTTTTGGTGAATTATTGACATGTATATTACTTTGGATTTTGTTGATGAATTGGTTCGCGGTTGGGCAATAGTTGTAATTAAGGGGTCCAACCTGAGATTTTGAGTGCTATGAATTTTTTAAGTGTGTTTGTGTGTAGGAACGACTCTACTTTTAGTAGAGAGATATCCGTTTTATAGTGGAGACTTTGCCGAATTTTCAATAGATTTTTCGTAAAATGTGACATCGACCTGTGTTGAATTTCTAGTTTTAGTTAACTTTATGTTTTTGGTTGAGTCAATTTTTTCAATTCTATAGTTTCTATAATTCCGAGAATTTTCATGAATTTATTTATTTTATTTTACGAGCATATTTTAAATAAATATTATTTATTTTAGAGAACTCCGAGATTTGATCTATAGCACTAGGCCAGCAGAGAACGCGTTGCCTGACACGCTTAACCTGTGAGTTAATTTTATGAAATGTGTTTTGTGCATGTTTTTATTATATTTCAAATAATTAAATATAATAAAAAAATGATTATATGATTAATTTATAAAGATATTTATATTGTCATATGCATGATCATTTCTTCTATATTTGCGAGTAGAAATTGAAAGTATATTTAAAGGAAATTTATTTTGTGATGTTTTATTTGATTATTATTTAATTATTCATCATTTAATGAATTATTTATTTATTTTATTTATTTATAATTCAAATTGATTTGGAGATTATGGTAAAATGTGCTACCTAGTGGGTGTCACTAGGACTACGTGTGTACGGGTGAGATCTTAGTATATGTTTAAATTATGGAATATGCTCGGTGGAGCGTGTTGTTATAACCCGATATTTTATAAGTTATTAAATTTTTTTCTGAGATATGCCATGTTAATAAATATTTTATTAAATTGTTATATTATGCTTATTTTGTGTAATTTAATTAAATTTGAGTGTTGGTATTTATTTTATAATATTATGGTTTTAATATTAAATCAAGATTTAAAAATTTAATTTATTTTTATATATTATTTAATAATAATGTTATTTTTATTATTGTGAATAGTGTTAATCTAGTGTATTTAAAATATTTTAATATTTTATGCTGGATTTAATTAGAAAAGTATTTAATTTAAACATATTATTTTTACATTATTTTTGTCTTTTTCTCTTTATTATTATAGAAAAAAAGTATAAAAACCCAAATATTTTTCTCTTTCCCTCCTCTCTTTTCCTTCCTCTCTCCCCTTTCTTCTCTTTTCTCTTCCTTTTCTTCTTCTATTTTGTGTTTTGCATAACCACCTCCGCGCACCACCACCATAGCAAAATCAAACCACCACACCACCACCTCAGCTCACCGGACCGCCACCATTTGTAGTGCCAAGTCGTCATAGTCCGAGCAGCAGCAACATTGGCAGCATTGGAAGATAGCACTGTATGTGAACAATGCAGTCTAGTCGCCGGTGAGGAAACCAATCAAGCTTGAGCTTGTTTCAAAGCTAACACTATGAGCTTCGATAATACATAGTTAGTTTTGAGTGGATCAACCGGTAAGGACTATGAAAAATCGATTTTATATTTATGTTTATATATTTAATTTGATTTTTCTTATTGAAAATAATTTTGTTTGAAGTTGTGGTATTTAGATTAGTTGTTAGTTGAGCTAAGATCTACTAAAATATCATTTTTATTTATTTTTTTGAAATTATTTAAAAAAACATATTTTTGGGTTTGGTTACTGTTCACACAGTACCGGATCCATAATTTTTTTTATTTTTATTAAATTCTATCTATTATTTAGAGCAAGTTTCATGAAGGAAGTTTATTTAAATTACGTACTGAATTTTTATTACGAATTTTTGAATGATTATGTAAAAAAATTAGAATTTTGGATAAATTAATATAAATAAGTAATTTTTATGTTCTAATTGAAATTATTAATAATTAATAGGTTTTTCATAGTTTTTGAGTGATAATTCGCATTAAAATAATTTTTATAAATTAGTTACTATTTTTTAGCTAATTAATGGTAATTTTTGAAAATATATTCGAATAATAATTTTATTTATTATTTTAAGCTTAAATAAGTTTTTAGGTATTTTTATTATATAATTGAGTGTTTTAAATAATAATTGGCAATTTATGCTAAGTAATTTTAAAAATTTGTATAATTGGTTTATTAATATTATTTAATTGTAAATTGGATTTTATTATTTATTTTGGAAAATTAAACATCTTTTATGCTTTTATTATCTAAATAAATTGATTTTTTTGTAGTTAATTGAATTTTTATAATTTTGGTTTATTATTAATTATTATTATTTTTGGAATTATTGTTGGAATTGGTTTTCGATTGGGCAATATTTTCAATTATGGGGTCCAATCCGAGGTTGAATGATGTGAATTTATTTAGAAGTGAATTTTTCTATGCAACATCGGCTCTACTTTTAGTAGAGAGACATCCATTTTATAGGAGAAACTCTGCCGAATTATCAGTAAATTTCTCGTAAAACATGACAACCGGTCCGAGTCTAGATTTGAAATTTTGTGCAAGTCGTGTCTAGATGGAGTTATTCTTAGAATTCTAGAATTATTAAATTAGGAATTTATTTCTAATAAGTATTATTATTATTATTATTTACTTTAGCTACGTCGAGACCGATACCTTCAGGACTAGACCAGTCGAGTCACTCTCTTGGAGCGCACTTAACCTGTGAGTTATCATTACATTTATGCATTGCATGCAGAATAAATATTTGTGAATATCCATATTTTAATAATGTAAATATAAGTATGATTTATTTTATTAAATGTTTATATCTATGTTTAGTATATAATTAGTATATATTTTATATATTGCCTTGAAAAAAAATGTTACTATATTTAAATTATATATTTCATTATTTTTAATAATTATAAGTATGATTTGGAGGATAGTTATAGAACATGCTACCTACTGGGCTACGCTAGGACTGTTGCGCGACATTTTGGTAGATTTCAAGCTGAGAATCTGATTATTTGATTATGAAATTGAATATTGAGATTAATGGTTATTGGAAAGGGTGGCTGCGGATCCTTGGTTGACCTAGTGTACTTAGGGCTAGTCATGCCGATAATTAGATTGTAGATCCTCAATTGACCTAGTGTACTTGGGGCCAGTTTACTGCCTTGAGTTGGATAAATAAATATTTAGAGTTATGGATAAGCCAGTTGGCTATTGGTTTTAAGATTGAGGTTGCGGACTATTTAGGGTCCTGCTTCGATCCTTCAACTAAAAATTTTCCTATATTTATTATTGCATTGAAAAAGTGATTTTTTGCTTGTGTATGAAATACATGTATATCATATTATATAAATATAAATATATCATTATATTGATGCCTGAATGCCTGTATTTTATAATGCATGTATATATATATAATAATAATTCACTTAGTGAGGTTTGACCCCCCTTAATATCTTTTTCAAGACTTATACTTCGTTAGACCTTAGTAGTAGACCTCTTTGCCGGTCTTTTTCAGCCACAACTGTTTTATGTAATTTTTATATTTAAACTCTTATTTGTACTCTAGCAATTGTAGTAATAGTATTTGAGTGATGTAGTGTTTAACATTATTTTAGAACTGAGATTTATGTTTTAAGAATTATGTATGTTATATTATAATATGTGCTATGAGAATTCTTGTAATATTATTTAAAGTTTTAAATTCTTTAATACTCTTATATTATATTTCTGTGTGCTTTTATTTTCTTTAAGGCTTGCTATGGGTTCAGGTTTATATTAATTCTCGTTCCCTAGTGTCAGTCATAGCTCCCAGGTTGGGTCGTGACAAAGTTGGTATCAAAGCCTAGGTTTAGTGTTGTATGATTTAGGTTGTTAGACTTGTGTTTTTTTGAAGTTACTGTAGTAAATTAGGTTTGATCATGTCTTTGATAAGTCTTCATTGCTTTTAGAATTCTGCATAACTGTTAGGGTGTCTATTTATTATCTAGTTATTGTCTGTTTGTTTGAATCTTGGTTGGTTTTATCTTTCCAAAATGAGGAGGTGAGCATGTATTGCTCCGCCAGTCATTGAGGCCCTAGATGATGAGTCTTTTTAGGATGAGGCTCAGGACCCTGTGCCGCCAGTGAGGTGTAGAGGTAGACCTCGAGGAGCGGCAGGACACCGTGAAATACTGAGAAATACAAGATGAGGAACCTATAAAGTAAGAATTTAAGGATGATGGCTTTGCACTAGGAGTTCAATAGGGTACAGTTGTCATTCCTCCAATTATGCTGTTGATGCAACCTATGCATAAGCAAAGTATGTCTGACCCAAAAGGTAGCCTTGTTCTATGCCAGAGTTGGTCAGATAGCCTTTGATAGGACTTCAGACCCGTTGGACTTCCTACATGCTATTGAGACTAGGACTCTGACTGCTCACACTGAGTACCATAGGATTATAATTATCGATCTATCTATTGAGGGACTAGCCCTGGATTGGTTTGTCCATGTGATACAGCTGTATATAATGATGATGACTTGGGCATAGTTTAGAGAGCGATTTACGAGGAGATTCTACCTTGAGCCACAATGAATGAGCTACTGACTCAAATTGACCAGCATCACTAAAGGAGATAAATATGTCGAGGAGTATACTAGGGAGTTTCTTAGGCTAGGTCGGTATGCTGAGGATTTGATGAGGGACACTTTATAATCACGACGTATATCACCAGCTTAGGGTCTGCATTTACTGGGATGCCCACTTCTGGCCTAACTCTCGAGTTTATGATCAAGTTGGCTAAGGAGATAGAGCTAAGACTAGTTAGGCAGGGAGCTATGCTAGACTTTTATCAAATGGGAGGCCTACATTCAGGAGGATTCCAAGCATTTTGTGCTCGAGTTTTTAGATTAGGTCAGTAGAGAGGCTTAGTATAGCAAGGTCAAAGGTAGCAATTGAGATACCATAGTAGTAGGAGACACGACCATAGTGGAGCTCACAAGCTAGTGAGATTTGGGTCGGGTGCCACTAGTAGCAGCAGTGGTCGGGACGACAGTCACTTGGATTAAAGAGAGCGAAAGGGCTATTAGAATATTGGTCTAGGTGTTTTACCAGATTTTCCACCAAAAATAATTATTCCATATATTTTCTTATAGGGATTTCGTATTAAATTGATTTAAGAATTATAAATGGATTTTATTTAAATATTAATGTGAAAAGTATTTAATTTTAATGATCATGATTACTTAATTTACATTTATTTCAAAAAGAAGTTTTAACAAATGATTTTATAAATCAGCATGTATTTTATAGAATTAATTCACTCAGTGAGTTTTGATCCCCTTCAACTTATTTTTTTCAGGACCTCATAGTCAGCTTCCTAGTGTTCCCTATTTGCACCGGATTCGTGCTTTACCAGCTGCACTATGTATGTTGAATTGATATATGTATTGTAAAATTAAATTCTAGACACCACAGTAGTTATCTATGAAACTTTTATTGTTTGTATTCTGACTTGAAATGTTGTATTTGAAGAATATTATTTTATGTATTCGGTATTATGCATTTATTATGATTTTATTGTTAAGTGTATTTGTTAACCATTTGCATGATCAAACTCCTAATTTTAGAATTTAACAAACAATTTTTATACTAATAATTTCAATTAAGTGTGTACGAAATTATATACCAAACATACACCAAGCATATACACTTTTGGATGAATAGTGACTTTTCGAGCTGATTGAATCTCTGAGATTGAAGAAGAATTTTGACATATTTAGAGCTCGTAAATGAGAAAATGAGCTTTTTAAATTTTGAAGTAAAAATCTTAAGATTTCTAAATTGAGCTTGCTTGTCAAAATCCAATTTCATTTGGATGCAAATCTTCAGTCAAAGTCAGCATATGCAACTTTCATTTTAGTTTGCATAACTCTTGGTATTTCAGTAATATCTTGAGCTACATATGTCTAATTGAGGTGATTCAAAGTTTTATGAAAATATAAGATAATTATCTACAACTTTTATGAAGAACATTTTGGCTGAATCAATCTTCTTCAGTCCCATTCATGAGAATGTTTTGAAGTGGTCACAAGCTATATTTCAATGGAGCCTTTGGAGCACGTTTTTGCCAAAAAATAGCAATACCCCTCACAAGCACTCCTCATGAGCATGAGTGCTCATGAAATGCTCGTGAGCATACCACTGACAGTATCCAACAGGAATTTTTGAATGCAACGAATATATTTTAGCTCCTCACGAGCACTGTTCACTTGTGAGTCGCCCGTGAGCATCCTTTGAGCTACCAAAAGTCCAAGAATTGATTCAAAATCAATTATAAACATTAGAGACATGATTGATACATCCAAAAACTATATTTTTAAGTGTTTTTCTATATAAACACAACTTAGAATTCAATTGAAAAAAAAAAGAAAACTTGTTTATCATTCATTATTTTTTAAAACATTCAATTGAGCTCTTAAACTTTCCTTTAAACAATTATTTATGTATAACTCTTGTGAGAGTTAGTGAGTGATTAGAATAGAAATTCCTATTCTTCTATTTTCTAGGTTTAGAAAATAGGAAGTGAGATTCTATTATAAAGGAATTAGTTTAAGTGTTTAGCCATTAAAATACTTGGGAAATTGGTTTTATTGTGAGCCTTGAAAACTCAAGTTGTAAGGTTGTAAGAGTGAGCAATAAAAATCTTGTGTATTCTCAGTCTTATGAATGAGATTATGGGTGATTAAAAAATCCTAACTTGGAGATAAGATAGGTGGAGACGTAGGATTATTATTGAATCTGAACTCCTTAAATATTTTTGTTCTTCATTCTTCCTTCTCAACTCTTTCTCAATTCTTGCAAAGAATTCCTTTAATTTCCTATTTTTGTTCTATAGTCCTATTCATCCCCCTCTAGGACTCTTTCAATTGGTTTCAAAGCTTGAATTCTAGGTACTTCATTACTAGAATACAAGATCATGGGGAGTGAATCTCAAAACATCTCTTCACTTAGACCATTCTTTGATGGTAGTGACTATCCATATTGGAAATTCAAAATGGAATTATATCTTGATTATGATTCCATCAAACTTTGGAATATTGTCCTAAGAGGTTGGGAACCACCTACAACCATCATTAATGGTGTGATAACTACTCTTATAAGAAGCCAATGGAGTGTTGATCAAAAGGAAGAAAATCACAAAAATATAAAGGCTATAATTACTTTAGTGTCCTCCATGATAAGAGAAGAAGGAGGCAAACTTCAATATTGCATTTCGACCAAGGAAATGTGGGAAACCTTGGAGAATCACTATGAGGGCAACATTCAAGTAAGAAGCAAGAAGGTTCAACTTCATATGTATAAATATGAACTCTTCAAAATGAAGCCTCAAGAATCAATCACTGAGATGAAAAACTGTGTCAATGCTCTCCTCACAACCCTCAAGAAACTTGGAAAACATTTCTACAAGGACAAGGTAAACAACAAGATTCTAAGAATCCTACCTAAGAAGGATTGGAAATCTCATGTTACCTTAATTGAGGAAGCTCAAGACCTCTCTACTTTATTAACCAATGTTCTCATTAGTAAGCTCTTAACATATGAGCTCACCATCAAGCAAAGAGGTGAAAAACAAAAAGAGAAAGAAGAAAAGAAAAAGAGCATTGCTCTAAAAGCTCTTCAAGAAGATAGTGAAGAGAAAAGCATCAAAGATTCTAGTAATGAATATGGTGACATTGCCATGCTCACTAAAAACTTTAAGAAGTTCTTAAGAAAGAAAAATTTCTCAAGAACAAAGGACTTTAATAAGAAGTTTGAAGGAGATAGGAAGAAGAAAATAAAAAAGGTTACTTGCTATGAATGCAATAAATTGGAACACATTAAAAGTGAATGTCCCAAACTTAAATTTAAGAGCAAATGAGCAAAAGATAAGAAGAAGGCATTCAAAGCTACTTGGGATGATTCCTCCAAATCTAAAGAGGATGAGGAACAATAAGAAGTTGCCAATCTTTGCTTCATGGCCATTGAAAAAGAAAATGAGGTACCATCCACTTCTTATTCTTCCTTTGATGATTATGATGAATATTATGATGATGATAATGATGATGAGAGCTCTATTGTGAACAAATTACTTGTTAAATGCAAAAGTTTATTATCTAAGAAGAAATAATATAAACATGAGTTAGCTAGCTTAAATAAGGAATTTGAATGTTTAAAAATTATTTTTGCTAAACTTGTTGCATCAAATGAAAAACTTGTAAGTGATGCTAAATCTTCTAATTCTTTGGAAGACCAACTTAAGAAAGCAAATGATGAAAGTCATAAGCTTTCTAAGGAATAATTAAAGAATTCCATTGCTAAATTTAAGAGAGGAAAAGAAACTTTAGATAGTCTTCTTGACTCTCAAAAATTTCATGGGGATACCCATGGAATTGGATATAAAAATGGAATGTCTTCATCATCCTCATCACATATTACTTTTGTTAAAGCTTCACATGATTCTACTCTTTCAACCTCAAATGAGATTCAAGATTTCAAAGCTAAAAAATCTCATATGTTAAATATCAAGGCAAAGTCTCATAAGATTAACCCTTCATTAACATAAAGTGGTAAGGCTCAAACTAGAGCACCTCAACCTAAGCATGCTTATATGTACACTAGAAATTATAATAGGCATACTGCACAACACAATGCACATAAACATATTGCACAAACTTATCAAAATATTCATCACCATTGCCAATGTATGTCTCAATTAATGTCACAAAATAATAAGAGAGACACATAACACCAAAGGCATGTTGTATGCACTAGGAAAGCATATCATCCAAGGAGAAACAAATTTGAAAATATTGTATGCTCATATTGCATGATCAAAGGACATACCAATAATGTGTGCTTGTATACAAAACTACACATGAATTTGCTTCCTTTGGATTATCTTGAAACTAACCAACCTAGACCAAAAAAGGTTTGGGTTGAAAAGAACATTTAAAATATTTTATATAGGTGTGCTTGAAATTCACAAGAATAAAAAGCAAGTGGTATCTCGATAGTGGATGTTCTATCTCGATAGTGGATGTTCAAGGCACATGATAGGAGACAAGGAGCAATTCAATAAACTTGATGCTAAGGATGGAGGACATGTTACTTTTTGTGATAATGCAAAAGGAAAAATTATTGGCATTGGAGAAATAGGTAATCCTCAATCCTTATCTATACATCATGTGTTATTTGTTGATGGTCTTAAACATAATTTACTAAGTATAAGTCAATTATGTGATATGGGAAATAAGGTGACTTTATATCCTAGAAATTGCTTTGTTAGTAATCTTGATGAAGACAAAGTAATTTTTAGTGGTGAAAGAGTAGATAACGTTTATGTTATTGATTTGAATAAATTGATAACAAAGACATAAAATGCTTAATGTCAATTTCCTATGACACATGACATGGAATAGAAGGTTAGGACATGCAAATTTTGAGCTTTTTAATGATCTTTGTAAACATGAACTTGTGATTGGTTTACCTAAGCTTGAATTTAGTAAGGATAAACCTTGTGATGCTTGTTAAAAGGGAAAACAATCTAAGTCTTCATTTAAGCTAAAAAATGTAGTGGCCACTTCTAGACCACTTGAACTTATACATATGGATTTGTTTGGACCAACCAGAGTTGTTAGTCTCAGTGGAATAAACTATGCTTATGTATTGGTTGATGACTACTCTAGATACACTTTGGTGTGTTTTCTTGCTCATAAAAATGATGCATTTAAAGCTTTTGAAAAATTTTCAAAAAGAGTTAAAAAAGAAAAAGGATTTTGTATTTCATCCATTAGAAGTGATCATGGAACCAAATTTGAAAATGAATTTTTCAAAAACTATTGTAATGAAAATAGTATTTCATATACATTTTCATCTCATAAAACTCCTCAACAAAATGGGGTAGTTGAAAGGAAAAATAGAACTCTTATGGAAATTGCTAGAATAATGCTTCATGAATATAATTTGCCTCTATACTTTTAGGCGAAAGCCGTTAACACATCTTGTTATATTTCAAACCAAGTTTTTAAAAGACTGATTTTAAATAAAACATCTTATAAGCTATGGAACAATAAAAAACCCAAAATCTCATATCTAAGAGTATTTGGATGCAAGTGCTTTATATTGAACACCAAGGATAATATTGGGAAATTTGATTCAAAAGTCGACGAAGGAATTTTCCTAGGCTATTCAATCTCTAGCAAAGCATATAGGGTCTTTAATAAGAGAACTCTAGTAGTTGAAGAGTCAATGCATGTGGTATTTGATGAATCAAACTCACTTAATCCTATAAAGGATGTTTGTAGTGTTGATGATCTTATAGGTGACGATGAGATTGTGGAAGGACAAGAAGAAAATGCTAGTAAGCCTTTGGAACTTAAAGATCCAAACAAAAAGGAAAATGAGGAGACACCTCAACCTACCTTAAAGAATGAACTTCCAAAGGAGTGGCAATTCAAGAAAGCTCACCCTCAAGACCTCATTATAGGTGACACTACAAAAGGGGTAACTACTAGATCTAAACTCAAGTCTATTATTAATTTAGCTTTCATTTCTCAAATTGAACCAAAAAATGTTAATGATGCTTTGAGTGATGAATTTTAGGTCCTTGTTATGCAAGAAGAATTAAATCAATTTGAGAGAAATAAGGTTTGGAACTTGGTTCCTAGACCTAAACATCATCTTATTATTGGCACTAAATGGGTGTTTAGAAATAAAATAATTGAACAAGGTGTCATAACTAGGAACAAAGCTAGACTAGTAGCTAAAGGTTGTAATCAAGAGGAAGGAATTGATTATGATGAAAACTTTGCCCCTATTGCCAGGTTAGAAGCTATTAGGATGTTACTTGCATTTGCATCATACATGGATTTTAAACTTTATTATGTTAAAAGTGCATTTTTAAATGGTTTTATTGAAGAGGAGCCATATGTTGAACAACCTCTGGGTTTTGAAAATTTTGACTTTCCAAATCATGTTTTTAAATTATCAAAAGCATCGTATGGATTGAAACAAGCTCCAAGAGCTTGGTATGAAAGATTGAGTAACTTTTTACTAGAGAAAGATTTCTCTAAAGGAAAGCTTGACACAACTCTTTTCATAAAGAAATCCAAGCATGATTTATTAATTGTTCAAATTTATGTTGATGATATTATTTTTGGTGCTACTAACCATTGCTTGTGTGAGGAATTTTCTAAGCTAATGCAAGGAGAATTTGAGATGAGTATGATGGGAGAACTTAAGTTCTTTCTTGGACTTCAAATCAAGCAATGTAAAGATGGGATTTTCATCAATCAAACCAAATATGCAAAGGACATTCTCAAGAAGTTTGGAATGGATGGAGCTAAAACAAGCAAAACTCTAATAAGCACCACAACCAAACTCAATAAGGATGAGAATGGCAAACCGGTTGATGAAAAGTGATTTAGAGGTATGATCGAATCCCTTATTTATTTAACCACTAGTAGACCCGATATTATGTTTGTTACTTGCTTGTGTGCTAGATTTTAATCAAGTCCTAGAGAGTCTCATTTGAATGCTATCAAAAGAATTTTTAAATATCTTTGTGGTACAATTCATTTAGGACTTTGGTATCCTAGGAGTTCTTCCTTTGACTTAATTAGTTATTCTGATGCTGATTTTGCCGGTAGCCTACTAGATAGGAAAAGTACTTCTGAAACTTGTTAATTTTAGGAAATTTCTTAGTTTATTGGTTTAGTAAGAAATAAGTTTTTGTTGCCTTATCCACCGCTGAAGCAGAATATGTGGCGAGTAGTTGTTGTTGTACCCAAGTTCTATGGCAAAAATAATAAATTTTGGACTATGACATTGATATTAATCACATTCCAATTAAGTGTGATAATAAAAGTGCTATAAACCTTAGTAAAAATCCCATTCAACATTCTAGAACTAAGCATATTGATATTAGACATCATTTCTTGCATGATCATGTCCAAAATGGTGATATTTTTCTTGATTTTGTTGATACTAATCATCAATTAGCAGACATCTTTACCAAGCCACTTTGTGAGGAAAGATTAAATTTTATTAAGCATGAACTTGGTATGATTGATGGCTCAAGCTTGTCTTGATTATTTATTAAATTGATGAATTGATGATTAGAGTCTTATGTGATTATGTTCTTTAGAAAAATTATTTTCAACATCATGTATATATATATTTTTAAAAGTATTTGCTTTAGCAAAATTTACTTCATATACATGATATATTGTATTTCCCATTTGCATGATCGTTGTATTAATTTTAATTTTATTTGAATTGGATTTATGTGGATTCATTCAATTTTTTTAAAAAACAATAATTTAGCATAAATATTCCTCCTCCTTAACAAAATTTGTTTTTGTGTGTATGTTTATGCTAGTTTCTGTTTGGTTTATTTTTAATATACTTCTCATATCTAAGTTTTGAGTTCTTAGTCTTATTTTTAATTCATTTTATGCCAGTTTCTATTTGGCTTATTTTTAGTATACTTTTTGTATCTAAGTTTTGAGTTGTTAAGTGTGTTTTATGACTATTTTTTGTGAGTTTATGTTCAGTTTATTTTCTGGATATAAACCATGAGCTGTTAGTCTATTTTATAATTATTTTGGTTTAGTTTCAATTTGGTTTATCTTTTGGATATTTTTTGGATATAAGACATGAACTATTAGTTTTATGTCTTATTTAAAATTGGTATTTTAATATCATTGTAACTTTTTTTTTTTGCAATTTTATTTGCATTTTGACAAAGGGGAAAACTATTTGAGTTTGTTTAATTTTTTATTTATTGTGTTTTTTTTTAGGAATTGTTTTTATCTTTGATAATGCATGGATATTTTTAAGATTTGGTCTATCTTTGTATTTTGACAAAGGAGGACGAATAATTGAGTTTGCATGCGTACTTAGTTAGTTTCTTTTAAGGAAGAGAATTTTTTTTAAAAGGATGTGTTTATGTAAGTGACATAACTATGTGATAGTGTGTCTTTAATATCAATTTTTTAAATCCATTGAAATAGGGGGAGAAAATTGTTTGAATTTATTTCACAAAAATTTTTTCTGCATAGTAACAATGTAAGTGTGCCTGGTTTTGTCCTTGTGATAAATAGTCTTATTTTGCTTACTTTTTTTTTTATATGATATGAATTTTTTTTATGCATGACTATTAGTTGTGCTTATTCATGTAAAATTCATATTCATGTATTAATTCTTCTTGGGAATGGTTTTTATCTTTGAAAATGACATGAATTTTATAAAGATTTTGAGTATCTTTACTTTCATTGTTTTGGTTCTTGATCTTTTATTCCCTCTAGTTTTTTTTTTGCTCCCTTAGGTCTATTTCCCCTTACATCTCTCTCTCTTTTCTTTTTGTCTTTGACAAAGGGGGAGAAGAAGCTATGTGCTTAGGGGATAAATAATTGTGTTAAAGATATGCTAAGTACCATATGATTATGTATGATTGATTGACTAGTTAAACTCTACATGATCATGTGATATTTGAATATAGCATATATACTATTTTGTGATGCATTATAGTAACACTATATGCATATATGTTTGAAATTATTTCCTTCATGTTGTCTAACATTTTTTAATAATAATGTTATCATCATTTGTTATGTTAGGCTATGTTCTTGATAATTTTTTTATATTGTCTTTATTTTTAACAAGAAGGATAATAAAATTTATTTATATTTCTTATCATGTCCAAAAAGGAGGAGAAATAAAGAAATCTATTTGTTAAAGGAATATATTTATTTAACCCTTATACATACTATGATAATTTATTTATATGCTTTGGTACATGATAAATATTGAATTTATGCACATGTTAAGGGGGTGCAAAATATTTTCTCATTTTGAATCTATTTAATTTGAAAGGGGGAGCTATTTTTATTTAATATTTTTATACATGTTATTTATTTTGTACACACACACACATATTATTTATCATCTTTTTAAATTGGTTGTCAAAGTCAAAAAGGGGGAGATTGTTAACCATTTGCATGATCAAACTCCTAATTTTGGACTTTAACAAACAATTTTTATACTCATAATTTCAATTGTGTAGGGAATTATATACCAAACATATACCAAGCACATACACTTTTGGATGAATAGTAACTTTTTGTGCTGATTTAACCTCAAAGATTAAAGAAGACTTTTGACATATTTAGAGCTCTTAAATGAGAAAATGAGCTTCTTAACTTTTCAAGTAAACATCTTAAGATTTCCAAATTAAGCTTGTTTATCAAAATCCAAGTTCATTTGGGTATGCAAATCTTCAGTTAAAGTCAGCATATGTAGCTTGTATTTCAGTTTACATAGCTCTTGGTATTTCAGTAATATCTTGAGCTACAGATGTCCAATTAAGGTGATTCAAAGTTTTATGAAAATATAATATAATTATCTACAACTTTTATGCAAAATATTTTGGCTGAATCGATCATCTTCATTCCTGTTCATGAGCATCTTTCAAAGTGGTCACGAGCTGTCCTTTAATGGAGCCTTTGGAGCACGTTTTTGCTAAAAAATGGCAATACCCCTCATAAGCGTAAGTGCTCATGACCTACTCGTGAGCAGACCACTGAAAGCATCTAATGGGAATTTTTGAATGCAATGAATATATTTTTGCTCCTCATTAGCACTGTTAACTCGTGAGCTGCCCGTGAGCATCCTTCGAGCTCCCAAAAGTCCAAGAATTGATTCAAAATAAATTATAAACGTTGGATACATGATTGATACATCCAAAAACTATATTTTTAAGTGTTTGTCTATATAAACACAATTTATAATTCAATTGAAAAAAAAAAAAGAAAACTTGTTTATCATTCATTATTTTCTTAAACATTCATTTGAGCTCTTAAAATTTCCTTTAAAAAATTCTTTATGTATAACTCTTGTGAGAGTTGGTGAGTGATTAGAATAGACATTCTTATTCTTCTATTTTCTGGGTTTAGAAAATGGGAAGTGAGATTCTATTCTAAAGGAATTGGTTCAAGTGTTTAGCCATTAAAACACTTGGGAAATTGGTTTTAGTGTGAGCCTTGAAAACACTTGTAATTTGGTTTTTGAGTGAGCCTTGAAAACTCAAGTTGTAAGGTTGTAAGAGTGAGCCATAAAACTCTTGTGTATTCTCAATCTTGTGAATAAGATTGTGGGTGATTAAAAAATCCTAACTTGAGGATAAGTTAGGTGGAGACATAAGATTATTATTGAATCTGAACTCCTTAAATATTTGTGTTCTTCATTCCTCCTTCTCAACTCTTACTCAATTCTTGTAAAGAATTCCTTTAATTTCCTATTTTTGTTCTATAGTCCTATTCACCCCCTCCTCTAGGACTCTTTCGGTATTTTTTTTATTTTGCGAAAATTTGTTAAGGCTTACTATGGGTTTTGGGTACATTATGTATTCCTATTTCCAAGTGCAGGTCACATATCTTTCAGTTCGGGTCGTGACATTTTTAAACAATTATTTTTATGTTAGTAGTCTTTTTTATAATAACTCTTAAAATGTAATATACATTTTATACGAATTATAATCAATAATATATATTAAAAATTTAATAAATATTTATTTTTATTTTTTATATAAAGTATGAATAGAGGGAAAAAAATTTTGGACAAAAATAGACTTGCACTTTTTATATATTCACAAAAATAGTCTTAATTTGATTTTCAAAAGTTTTTAAAATTGATAAGAATAGTTTTAGTTTGTGTTTTAAAATTTAAAATTTTATATTTAAAAGTGGTATAGATTTAAATAAAAATAGAATAATTATATTGTATTTATTATCAAATTTAAATAAATACATAAATTTTTAACTTAGTATATGCTTCATATTTATTTTAATTATATTATAGATAAAAACAATATTACTCTTACATATTAATTTTTATATTCTATAATTATATTCTATTTTTTATTTTTCGTGCATAATTTTTAAAACCATCACTATGTGAACATTTTAAGACAATTATTTTTATGTTAGTATTCTTTTTTATAATAACTCTTAAAATGTAATATACATTTTATATGAATTATTATCAATAATATATTATTTATTATTAACAATTTATTCTATTAATATTATAATAATATTTATTTTTAATAAAAAAAATTAATGTAAATTATACATTTAATAACTATTTTAACTACATGCATTGCACTTGAGGAAAAAAAAAGTAAGTTAAAGTGTTTATATGTCATATTTTAAGTAATAAATTGACTTAAATGCTCTCTTTTTTAAAATTAGATTCATTTTTTATTTTTTAATTTAAAAAGTTAGTTTTTTTTCACTTATATATGTTAAATTTGAAATAAAAATATACTGAATATTATTAAAATAAAATAACATAATTAAACTATTATTATTGAAAATAAAAATAAAATAAAATAAATATATTAAATATATTGTTAAATTTACCTAAAATATTGAAAAGAAAAGCACAATTTAACTAAAATAAAAATACAAGTAAAAAATTTATCTATTATAATTAAACAATAAAAATAAAATAATTTTTAAATGAATTAAAATTTTATTTCACTGAAATCATGAATAAAAAATTAAACCACTATATTTAAATAAAAATATTTAATTTTTAAGTTTAAAATGATTAGCAAAATATAATTTTTTATTTCTAATGATTTTTTAAAAAATAATTAGAATAACAAAGAAAATAATATGTAATTTAAAGCAAAGGTATTTAAATTAATTTAATATTTAAAAGAAGACATATAAACAATTTAACTTGTAAAATCTGCTAAAAATACTATTTTAGAAATTTCTTGCGGGTTCATACAACTAATTGTAAAAAAAAATATAAGTTTAAATAGGAACATAGTAAAAGTAAAAAAGTTTAGTCACCATTTATGCATTTATCCCTTTTTGTTATTTAGTGTCTAGTATTTATCTCTAAAATTTATAATTGTATTTATATGTCACTAGATGTGATTTTAATTTTTTAAAAATTATCTTTAATTATTTTAATTTGAATTTGAATTTGACAAATACTTAATGGTGGCTAATTAGAGAAACTAATAATTAAATACTACGAATTTAAATTTGTATTATTTTATATAAAAATTTAAAATAAATTAGAGGCAAATATATCATTAAATATAGTAACATATATTATATTAGTTAGTAACATAAAAATTTAGAGGCAAATGTTACATTTGCATGTACAAATAATTTCCTGGAGACATATAATTACACATATGTTATTAGTTATTTGTCACAAATAAGTTTTTTTTTTATTATTTTTTTAAAAACTTCAATGAATTATAGGCAAATATCAATGATATTTCAGCCCATATCCTTGCCTTGCCTACTATATAAACAATATAGGGCAAATATCACTAAATATTCAGATTTGTAATATTGTATAGGAAGAAAATGATTGACTTCTAATTTAGGTAGAGGTTAGGTAGTGTTAATTCAGGCATAATTATATGCCAAATTTGTTCCTAAATAGGAGAGTTGAACTACTATATATTCTTGAGTTTTTGTTTGTAAAGATAAGAAAAGAAGCATAATTCTATAGTTCAAAACTTTTCTTCTCTTTTGATAATTTCTCATGGTATCAGAGCCATGACAGGAAATAAAAGTGATGAAAAGGAGGGTGGTGATGCCTCAACTATGATTATTGTGTCTCCATATTTTCTCTTAACTAGTGATAATCTAGGGAATATCATTACACAAGTTCAATTAAAAGGAGACAATTATGATGAGTGATCAAGGGCAATGAGAACACTGCTCCAAGCTAAAAAGAAACTTGGTTTCATTGATGGAATAATGAAGTAACCTTTAGATGACTCTTTGGATCAGGAAGATTGGTGGACAGTCAACTCCATACTGGTTTCATAAATCCTAAACATAATAGAACCAACATTGTGTTCAACCATTACCTATATGGAAATTGCAAAAGATCTTTGGAATGATATCAAAGAATAGTTCTCTATAAGAAACAGACCACACATACACTAACTTAAAATTGAGTTGGTGGAATGTAAATAACAAAGGTTGACAAAAGTGAATTACTTTGGAAAACTAAAGATGTTATAGGAAGAATTAGGAAAGTATAAGCAGTATCTAACATGTATATATGGAGGGTACAATTGTAACATTAATACTGAATTGTATAAAAGATAGGAAGAAGAGCCATTTCGTAAGTTTTTAATGGGTATAGATGAGTCAATTTATAGGACAGTATGCTCCAATATCTTAAGTAGTGAACCTTTGTTAAATTTGAATCATGCATATGCAATGGTTAGTCAAGAAGAGTGAGTTCATAACATAGCTCATGGAAAAGTAATTCAGAGTGAACCTATGGCTTTTACTATTCAAATGAAATTAGTTTTAAAAGGACGAACTGAAAATAAAGATAAATATGTGGTGTGCACAAATTGCAAGAAAAAAAGACATGAAGTTGATTCATATTTTTAATTAATTGGGTACTCAGAATAGTAGAGAGATCGACAATGAGGAACTCAATAAACAACTAGACATGGATAAAGAGGATCAAAATAGTATACCATAATGGAAGGAATATGTAAAGGTGGATAAATTTAGGCCAATGTAGCACCTGCCATACTATAAGATGTTATGACATAAGAACCAGAAAAATGAGGAGTAGTCAGATTGAGTAGTGAATAATGGAATATATTTCTTGATCTTTTGAACAAAAAGAAAAAAGTAAGTACAAAAAGGCTGAATGGTAAGTGTGTAATTATGGAGTGGATAATTAACTCGGGAGTCTCTCATTATATGGTGGGAGTCTTGCATTGATGCACAATATAAAGAATTTTTTTGGTATTCCAAATGGACTATTAAATGGAAAAGACACAAAGATGGAGAAAAAAAGGATATGTGATGTTAAATAAATATTTAAAATTGAATAATGTGTTATATATACTTGATTAAAAGTGTAACTTGATTTCAGTATCATAAATGAATAAGGAGTTGAATTGTATAGTTTTGTTCACTAATGATTTTTGTGCTATACAGGACCACAATACGAGAATACTGATTAGTACATGAGAGGAAAGCAAGGCTCTTTACTACTTTCAAAACTTAGAGGGAATGCTATCAATTAAGGCTTTCAAGACGACATGGACAAACACTTTTAACATTTGGCATTAAAGGTTAGGGCATCCTTTTGATCAGGTGCTTGGATTTTTATTAACCATTAACAAGAATAGTGATAAAAGTGTTAGATGCAAGATTTATTTTTAAGCAAAACAAAGTATAGCAAAGTTTGTGTCTAGTAAAAATAAAACATCTACTATTTTTAAGATAATTCACCATGACTTATATGGTCCTTATAAAACTCCTACTTTTGTGATGCATATTATTTTTTGACTATAGTTAATAATTATTGAAGAAGTGTGTGGGTGTATTTGCTGCATGATAAATCTAAAGTAACAAAGATTTTTTGTAATTTTTGTGCTTTAATAGATAATTTCATGGCAATATAAAGACAGTTCACATTGATAATGGGATTGAATTTTCTTGCTTGAATGATTATTTTATGAAGAATGGTATAGTTTATTAAACTTCATGTGTTGAGACTCCTTAACAAAATGGGAGAGTTGAATGGAATCATCGTCACATACTTAATGTGGCACGTGAATTGTTGTTTTAGGCGAATATGCCTATTCAATTTTAGGAAGAATGTATTTTAACAACCTTATACTTGATTAATCAGACTCCATTTATTGTTAAAAGGAAAAAATACCTCATAAAATGTTGTTTGTTCATGCTCCTTCATATAAAAACATTTGAATCTTTGGTTGTTTGGCTTATGCCCATAATCAATGAAGAGGGGGAGATAAATTCATTAGTCAAAGCAAAAAATATATCTTTGTTGGCTATCCCTTTGGTAAGAAAGGATGGAACATGTATGATTTGGATACATATAAGTTATTTGTTTCAAGGGATATAATGTTTGTTGAACATAAATTTCTTTATAAAGTACAACTTAAAAAAGACAAGACCAGTACTTATATGATTAATCATGACTTGGCTAAGGAAGAGATGGAATATTATTATAAGATGACTAAACAAGGAGACCATGATAAGCTAAATCAAGTTGAGAATGAGGATAAAATAACAAATCCATATGTTCATGTAGTAAGGGGGAGCAAATAATACTAAAAACAACTTACAATTTGAAGTATCAATAGGGTGAGGCCACAGATGGAAACAATAATATATTCTATTAAAAGTCTAGATCTTATATATTATGAAAAGAAGAAGCCCCTTTGCAAACTCAACTAACCTTCGGCAAACCTCAAGTAATCCTTATCCTATTGTACACTTTGTAAATTTTGATAAAATTTTAGTGCAACACTGTGCTTTCTTAAAAGCCATTATTGTAGATGTAGAGCCTAGCACTTTTGTTAAAGTTATGAAAAATGAACGATGGAAAGATGCTATGAAGGAGATACAAGCCTTAAAAGATAATCGAACATGGACTATAGAGACTTTATTTCCAAGATAATGAGCCATAGGCTGTAAATGGGTGTTTCAAATAAAATATAATGTAGATGGAACAATTGAATGATACAAGACTCACTTAGTTATTCTTAGGAATAGGCAGGTTAAAGGACTTTATTACAATGAGACATTTGCATCCATGGCTAAAATGGTTATAGTTTGTACTTTTCTAGTCGTAGCTATAGCTAAAAATTAGGAGCTTCATGAGATGGATGTGCATAATGCACTATTGCAAATTAATTCTCTTATTCCATTTTGGATAGTAGATTGGCCCTAAGACACTAAGTCAACTGAGTTCTAGTAGTCTTATTGTCAGTGTGACTGGCCCTGAGACACTAGGTCAATTGAGCTTCCGCAATAACACCACTCAATCACATTAATCTCAAAATCAATCAAATAAAACTAACCTCAATTGATTTTATAACTCAACCCTAAAATCTATCACACCAGTACGTACATAGTCCTAGTGCAACCCACTAGGTAGCATGTTCTATTGATATCCTTCAAATAAACTTAATAATTATTAAAATAATAAAAATGCATAATTTAAATGCAAAAGCATCCATTCATAGCAAAATATACCCATCATATATAGAAAATATATCAAAAGTATATAAGCCACATATATGCCAAAATAAACCATAATATACTAGAAATATATAGAAAATATACTAAATATATATTAAAAATAATTGTGCATATGTGTCACACATATATCAAATATACTCAAAATATATCAAAAATATACCAAAAATATATTTTATATTTAAAGAAATATTCATATTCAATTTCATTATAAAATTCATGGATGCTAATTTTCATACATTTTACATGCAATGCATATATAAGATAATAACTTACAAGTTTGTACTCCTCGAGATTGACTCGATGGGCCCGATTCAATAGGCCTCAGTCTCGGTATAACTAGAAAATAAATAATAAATTAAAATAAATTCCTAATTTATACTTCTAAAAGAGACTCAATCTAGGAATACAAAACCCATACAAATGTAGAAATTCAGGATTGTCATGAGAATTCTATCTAAAATTCGGCAGAACCTCCTCTGTAAAATGAATATCTCTCTACTAAAAAGTAGAGTCGATCCTGCAAGAAAAATGCACTTCTAACACATATTGTACAACACCTCGAATTGGTACCCCCAAACTGCATAATTTTTCAACCAAGGTTCACAATTCACCAAAAATACAAATAAAATAATAAATATATTAAAAATCATTAAATTCCATAAATATCCTCAAAATACCAAAATATAATATAATTAAACATTAAAACACTAAATACAATAATTTTCACAATAATTAAATAAAAATCTCAAAAAATAATATAAGATTAATAAAAATCAAAATTTTCAATAATTCAACATAAAATAGTAAAAATTCACTTTATGTATTCAAATAGCTTAAATAGCCTAAATATGTATTAAAATTAATTAAAAATCCATTTAATCACCAAAATACTTAATAATATATTATTTGAATATAATTTTCAAAAACTAGTATTAATTAGTTAAAAATAGTAAATGATTTATAAAAATCATTTTAATACTCTATATAATTCTAAAATCATTTAAAACATATTATTTAACTCTAATTTTCACAAAATTACACAATTAATTCAATAATACAAAATTTATATAATATAATTAATATTCCTAAATATTATATAAATTCACCAAAAATTATTTTAATAATTCTAAAATTATTAACTCAAATTACTAACACCAATTTAACTAAATTGTCATTAAAACTTATTAATTAACATAATTATCAAAAATTCAATATTTAAAATAAAAATAATAAAAAATTAACCAAAATTCAAATTAATAAAAAAAATTCACAAAAAAATATTTGAGAAGCTTAAGCTACCAAAATCAACATTTGTTAAGCATGTTTTCATGAATCAAATATAATAAAGTTCAAAAAAATTAAAAACCCTTAACCAGATAAACTAAAAATTGAAAATATCTAAAAAACTAAAGGATTTGAGCTCAAACGGAGCTCCTAAATGGACTTGCTAGTGGAAAACCGTTCAAAAGAGTCCAACTTGGAGCCTTGAGATGGTTGGAATCTCACCGGCATGAGGAAGCTCAAACTTTTAGCTTCAATGGCTTTCCGGTGACACGACAGCGATTGGCAACGTCGAACGGTAGCTGGAGACGTCTAGGTTTGGTGGCAGTCGGTAGTGACAGCTGGGGCGGTCCGGTGGAGGCTGATAGCAACTGACAGAATAAGAAGAAAGAAAGAAAGAGGGTGGCCCAGTTTTTGCATTTGATCCCTTTTTTTTTAATTATTTATAAAATTACTAAATTGCCCTTCCATCAAATTTAATCATAATAAAAAAATAATAATAACAATAATAACAATGTTAACAACAACAACAACAAAAATAATAATAATAATAATAATAAAGATAATAATAATGATAATACTATTAACTTAATATTATCAAATAATCCCACGTAAAATAAATTATTTTTACGTAAATAATTTCTTAGAATAAAATACATAATTAATATTAGCAATTAATGGTAATAATATAAAAATAAAATTTAAAATTATTCACACTGAATATTTCAAAATAATATTATTTTATTTAAAATATAGTGTAATACCCTACGTTTTAATTGAATAAAGTAATTTTTGGATTCGAATTTTTTTTTTTGTAAATCCTTTTAGATTATATTACACAATTGTTTATTATTTTGCAATCTAATGGAGATATTTTATGTTAATATTATTTTAGGATTATTAATTCATATGAGTGTTATTTTATTATTATTATTATTATTATTATTTTAAAACTACATGAATTTCATAGGTATTTTATGAGTGTTACTAAGTACATATATGTATATATATATATATATATATATATATATATATATATATATATATATATATATATATATATATATATATATATAGATAGATAGATAGATAGTAGCTACCTCCCTTAAACCCGAAGACCAAGCCACTGCTACCTCCCGTTCGCCACCATCACCGCCCTGTTTCCTTCCCTTCCGACGAGCCTCGACCTCCCGGAGCGACAGTCACCACCGCCAGCTTCTTCTTCCTCCTTCTTTTCCTCTTTTCCCGACACCCTGTTCTTCTTCACTCACAGTTGGAGCTGCCTCGTCACGGACAGAGCTGGATTCGGCGCCACCATGCTTCCTCAACCTCCCTCACCCTCTCAGGCGTCAGTTCATGTCGGAAACCACCGCTGCAACTCACCTCCGGCGTCGGAATTGGAGGTTGAAGGTGAGTTGTTTTAAGTCGTTCTTGGGTTGTTCTAAGGTTGTTTTCTAGTTGCTTGAGTGGGTTTAGGTGTTAATCTTTAGATAATTTAAGCTAAATGATGAATTACATCAATTTGGTGGTTCAAATCCGATTTTTGTGCATTATTCTAAATTTTTGTTTGATTTTATTTAATTTTATTTGACTCTCTATTTGATATTTTTTAGCTTAATTAGTAAAATAGAGTAATTAAGGTTAAATATTTGTAATGTATTGATTATTTTTAAGATTTTAGAAATTTTGGTGTTAATTATAAGTTTTTGTAAATTTTGGGTTTTTAATTAATAATTTATTTATTTTTAAATTATTGTTAAAAAACCATGGAATTTTGATAATTGATATTATTCTTAAATGTTGTTAATTTTAAAATTTAAATTTTAGTTTTTGTGACTTTTATACTTATTTTTATAAATATATTTAGTTTATGTCAAATGTAAAATAATTAAGTTAAATTTATATTTTGGAAGAAATTATTAGTTGATATTATGTTTTAATTATATTAGGAAGTTTAGTTTTGAGAAAAAAAAATTTTAGATGGTTATATAATTTTAAGGAATTTTTAGTACTAATAATACATTATGTAATTTATGTATTTAGGGGTAAAAATGTAATTTTATGCTAATTATAGTTAAACGTATATTTTAGTTAGTTTTATTAATATTTAAGAGGTTAGAGGATTATTTTTTTTATAAATTAATTGATATTTTTTTTAATTAAGTAATGTTAATTTTGAAAATTAATTCCAAATATTATATATAGGTATATACATTATTTTTAGTAACAAAAATTGAATATAAGGTTGTATTTAGCATGTTTGGTATAATGGTTTTAATTTAGGTTATAATTATACTTTGATAATGAAATGCAAATTGAGTTATTTAATTTTTGTATAATTGAGATTATATGTATATATATATATATATATATATATATATATATATATATATATATATATAGATTTAGTATATATGTGGGTGTAATATGCATTTTGGGAAAATAAATGATTTAAATTCTTGGTGTTTTGTTGAGTTGTGATCTCGGTCGGGGCTAAGTGTAGTTTTGGAAGCTCGACTCGAGTATGTATGTTTGTGAATATTAGAAGTGCGTTTTCTATGCAGGTTTGGCTCTACCTTTGGTAGAGAGATGTCCGTTTTACAGAGGAAACTCTGTCAAAATTTCGATAGATTTTCTCGTAAAATGTGATATTCATAATAATTTCTACCGTTAGTTAGGTTTTATCTTGTCTATCAAGTCTTGTCTAGTCTTCCTCGAGTCAGCCTAGAATTTCATTATTTTGTTGATTTTTGATTTTTATTTCACAGTCATGTTTTAAAAATCGATCTATTAATTTCTTTTCTAGAGCATATCGGAGTAGAAGCCATGAGATCGAGGCAGATGCACAGTCGTCAGCCTTCTCATTCATCTTGTAAGTTGATAATATGATATGTGCGTGTGTTTTATTTAAAGATGCATGCGCTCATATTTTTATGTTAATATTATATGATTTATTTAATTTAATGTTGCTATTTAAGGTTTAAAACACATTTTATTTATTTAAAGATCGAATTTGAGAAATTTTGGTAAAATGGGCTACCTAGTGGGCTTCACCAGGACCATGTGCACATGGTAGAGATTGAGAGGTGGATCTGAATTATATATGACTGATGATGTTGAACTGGGACGAGTGACTCGGTGGAAGCCTATGCTCTCGGGGACCGCCAGTGACTGTAAGGTTAATAATGGACTAGGATGGGTGCCTCAGTTGATGCCCTAGCTCTCCGGGACCGCCAGTGCCATATATTTGGATTAAGTGAATGACTGCGACTTGGTGCCTTAGTTGATGCCTTTGCTCTCTGGGACCGGCATTCTAGTTGGAACAAGTGGGCCCGATTGGCCATTTAGGATTTTAGGTTTAGGTTTCTACCGAGATTTTTCAAAAGCTATATCTATATATTACAAATTATTTTTACTATCACCATATGGTTTTCAAAAAGGGTTTTCAAACCATACAGCTCTTATTATTAACTTACTCAGTGAGGTCTGATTCCCCTCAATTTATTTTTTTTAGGAGCTTGGGAGTTCGACCTCAGACTGCCTCCACGCCAGATTCTTCATCACCGACCATTTTATGTAGGTCATTGTAAGCTGTACTGATGTACTGTTCTAGGAAGCTGCAGTAATAACTGTACTACAAATTGTATGACTTAAGTATATTTGTGTATGTTATTTATATGCACCACAAATATGTATAATGATTTAAGTTTGATTTATAATATGTAACACTAGAGAATATTTTATTTATGTATTTAATTCTACTTTAATTTTAGAAAAATCAGTTTGATAATGTGTTCTATTTTAAAATAAACTTTTAAATTGTAAGGTTTTATTTTTCTTTTCTTTAAGGCTTACTACGGATTTCGGGGGCCTTATGCCTTCCCATTCCCTAGTGTCGGTCACGTGCCCTCGGGTTCGGGTCGTGACAAAGTTGGTATCAGAGCATAAGTTTGATTAATTATCCATGTCTATCTTTCTATGTAACTACTACAGCTTTAGGGTTGGTAATTGTCTTTGAGATGTTCTTGTTTCTAATTCTGTGTTGCGTTAAATATTCTTACCTGGTTTTGAATTCAATTTTCCTTGTCTTTTCAGAATGAGGCGTGTGTGTACCGACCCCGATGTCGATCCAACCCTCAGACTTGATGAGCAATTTGTGCATGATAAGGCTCCCCCTCCTGCTCCACGTTGTAGGGGCAGAGGTAGAGGTAGAGGTCGAGCTAGGGTAGCTGCAGCTGAGATTCCTGATTAGCAGCCAGTTGAGCCTAAAGCCCCAGCCGTAGATCCCACAGCCTTTGCAGCTAGATTGGCAGGGATTAATCAGAGTCTTGCAGCATTGAATCAAGTGATGCCCCTTATACATCAAATGCTATAGCAGAGGAATCAGGGGATGTCAAATACTGAAGGATCACTTCTTTACTCTCAGATCGGTAGAGTTTCTTTTGACGGTATGGGTGATGCCTTAGACTTCATTAATGCTATTGAGGCATGTACCAGGACGAGACACACAGATTATTAAAGGATAATGATTGTGGAGTTGTCAGTTCAAGCCGCAACTCAAGATTGGTTTATGCAGTCGATTTAGCCATCTATGCACGAGTTGACTTGGCCAAATTTTAAGGACCGCTTCTTGAGAATTTTTTATCCTCTAGCCACCAGAGATGCCTACAGGTGGCAGTTGCTCCACATCACTAGAGGGGATAGGTCAGTGGAGGACTACACCAGGGAGTTTAATAGGCTATCCCGACATGCAGAGGATATTAGGAGGGACCCTTACAAAGCAATAGAGTTGTATATTACTGGATTGGGACCTGCTTTGTTGGTATGCGTACAGAGGACCGCACCCTAGAGAGTGTGATTGAGGAGGCCTGTTTGATTGAGAGGCGACATATCTGCCAAGGCACTATGATAGATCCCTATATGGTTGGGGGTAGTGGATATGGTATAGCTCCTGGGTATCAGTAGCTGACATTTCACATTGGTAGTTTGAGTCAACAGGCTGCGGGTAGTTCACAGTAGGGTGGTAGGAGGTCTAGGACTCACCAAGTTGGTCGCCATGGTTATGCCATGAATAGGAGAAGTGGTAGGAGTCATAGGTTTAGTACTGGAGTTAGTAGCAGTAGTAGTGGGCAGAGTTTCGGGCAGAGTAGTTTTGGGTCTGGAGCCAGTGCTTGCGCAAGTTATGGACAATTCCATCAGGGTCTGTGTCATCTGTTATCGGGCGCTTGCTTCAGATGTGGACATATTAGTCATCTTTCCAGAGCTTGTCCTCACTCCGAATACCAGCCACAATACGTTCAGGGTTCATCTTTATCAGTGGCTCAGCCCTACTATCCGATGCCCCAGCAGTATATAGCACTAGTACAACCACAGTAGAGACCGCCACAGCTTATGGGTCAGTAGGGCCGAGGTTCAATTGGTAGGCCTAGTGGTCGCGGGTTTGTGCAGTCCTCGACATCTCAGCAGGCAGGTTGTGGCCAGGCTCGAGTATTCACTTTGACATCACAGGATGCTCAGACTTTGAATGCAGTGTTAGCAGGTATTCTCTTTGTATGTGCATGTGATGCTAGAGTATTGTTTGACCCCGGTGCTTCGCATTCATTCATTTCTTTTGTGTTTGCTTCGAGAATCGAGTGGCAGCCTTCTAGGTTGTCCTTTCCTTTATCTGTGTTAACTCCTCTTAGTGACGAGTTGGAGACAGATATTTTCTTTGCTTCATGTCTGATGTTGGTTGATGGTAGAGAATTATTGGCGGACTTGGTGTTGCTTGATGTGTTGGAATTTGACGTCATTTTGGGTATGGATTGGTTGGCGAGGTATTATGCCCTTGTGAATTGTCGAGAGAAAGAAGTGGTGTTCAGAATTCCAAATGAAGAAGAATTTTATTTTAAAGGCGAAAAGAGCTCCATGCCTCGTAATCTCATTTCTGCCATTACAGCCCAAAAGATGCTTAGAAGGGGTTGTCAGGGTTACTTGGCAGTGGTAAGGGATGTTGATCAAGAGAATGGGGCGATTGAATAGGTGCCAGTGGTGTGTGAATTTTTGGATGTCTTTCTTGAAGAATTACCAGGATTACCACCAGACAAAGAGATAGAATTCTGTATCGATGTCATACCTGGTACAGATCCTATTTCTATGCCACCCTACAGAATGGCACCAACTGAATTACAGGAGTTGAAGGAGCAGTTGTAGGAGTTACTTGATAAGGGTTTCATAAGGCCCAGTACATCACCTTGGGGTGCTCCGGTGTTGTTTGTGAAGAAGAAGGATGGTAGCCTTCGACTCTGTATTGATTACAGGCAGTTGAACAAGGTCACCATCAAGAACAAGTATCCACTTCCAAGGATCGATGACTTGTTTGACTAGCTTCAAGGTGCTACATGCTTCTCTAAGATAGACTTGAGATCTGGGTATCACCAGTTAAGGATAAGAAGAGGTAATGAGCCCAAGACAACATTTCGGATGAGATATGGTCATTATGAGTTCTTAGTAATGTCCTTTGGGTTGACTAATGCTCCAGCAGCCTTTATGGACTTGATGAATCAGGTATTCAGGCCATACTTAGACCGGTTTGTCATAGTCATCATTGATGATATCTTAGTTTATTCCAAGAGTGAAGTTGAGCATGTTATGCATTTGAGAAGGGTACTTCAGACTTTAAGAGAGCATAGGTTGTATGCCAAGTTTTCAAAGTGTGAGTTCTGGTTGAATCAGGTGGCATTTTTAGGCCACGTGATTTCTAAGGATGGCATACAAGTGGACCCTAAGAAGATAGAAGCTATTACGGAGTGGTCAAGGCTGACTACAATTAGAGAAGTATGGAGTTTCCAGGGTCTAGTTGGCTATTATAGGAGATTTATGAAGGATTTCTCTAAAATTGCCACACCTTTGACAAGGATGACCTAGAAGAGTGCTAAGTTTATGTGGATAGACAGATGCGAAGAGCACTTCCAGCTATTGAAGGACTTATTGATGTCAGCTCCAATTCTGACTTTGCCTTCTGGTAATAAAGGATATACAGTGTATTGTGATGCTTCCAGAGTATGATTGGGCTGTGTGTTGATGCAAAATGGCCAAGTAATTGCTTATGCTTCGAGGCTGTTAAAGAAGCACGAGCAAAACTATCCTACTCATGACTTGGAGATGGCAGCCATTGTGTTTGCCTTGAAAATATGGAGGCATTACTTGTATGGGGTGACATGTGAGATATACACTGATCATAAGAGCTTGAAATATATCTTCCAGCTGAGGGACTTGAATCTGAGACAGAGAAGATGGATGGAACTTTTTAAAGATTATGATTGCTCCATCTTATACCATCCAGGCAAGGCGAATGTTGTCGATGATACTTTCAGTAGGAAGTTAGCAGGCAGTCTTGCCCACATCAGTACATAAAGGAGGCCCATTGTTAAAGAGTTGCACGGGTTGATTGATCAAGGGTTGCAGATGCAAGTTACCTGAAAGTGCCTTTTAGCTTAATTAAGGGTACGATCGGTGTACTTGGATCGAGTTAAGGCAGCTCAAAATAGAGATCCATAGTTACAGAGGATTATATATGAAGTGCAACAAGGGCAGTCAAAGGACTTTGTGATTGACAGAGAAGGTGTGTTGTGGTTAGGCACTAGGATTTGTGTGCCAAATGTTGACGACTTAGGGAAGGAGATCATGGAAGAAGCACATTTTTTTGCTTATAGTATTCATCCAGGTTCTACCAAGATGTATCATGACTTGAAAGATACATATTAGTAGAATGGAATGAAGAGGGACATTACAGAGTTTGTGTCTAGATGTCTAACTTGTCAACAAGTGAAGCTTGAACATTAGAGACCCTCGGGATTGTTGCAGCCTATGACAACTCCCGAATGGAAATGGGACATGATAGCTATAGACTTTGTGTCTGGGCTACCTCGGACTACTGGAGGTTATGATGCAATATGGGTGATTGTTGATAAGCTAACTAAGTTAGCACACTTTCTACCAATAAAGAAGACGTACTCTACAGATATACTGGCGAGACTTTATCTCAATAGGATTGTTTACCTATATGGAGTACCATTGAGTATAGTGTTGGATAAAGGAGCCACATGCACCTCAGTCTTTTGGCAAGAGTTACACAAGGCCTTGGGTACCATATTGGATTTCAGTACGGCCTTCCACCCTCAAACAGATGGTTAGTCAGAGAGGAACAGCCAGATGTTAGAAGATATGCTGAGGATATGTGTAATGGACTTTGGAGGACAGTGGGATTTGCACTTGCCACTGATTTAGTTTGCCTAAAATAATAGCTATCACTCTAGCATTGAGATGGCTCCATATGAGGCACTGTATGGTAGGAAGTGTAGATCACCTTTATGTTGGGAAATTAGTGAAAGGCAGTTAATGGGATCAGAGTTAGTGTAAGTGACTTCAAAGAAGGTCCCCATTATACAGCAGAGATTGAAAATAGCTTTCAGCAGACAGAAGAGCTACGCTGACCCTAGGAGGAAGGATGTATCCTTTATGGTTGGAGACATGGTGTTCCTGAAGGTGTCTCCAATGAAAGGAGTTATGAGATTTGGCAAGAAGGGTAAGCTAGCTCCTAGATACATTGGACTATTTGAGGTTCGGTCTAGAGTGGGTGAAGTGGCGTATAGGTTGGTGTTACCACCAGAACCGTCGAGAATCCATCCTGTATTTCATGTGTCTATGCTAAGGAAATACGTTCCTGATCCATCTTATGTGTTGCAACCTCAAGTCGTAGAGCTTAGTGACGATCTGACTTATGAAGAGTACCCAGTGGCGATTGTGGATCGCCAAATCCAACAGCTACAAACTAAGGAGATACCGATGGTGAAGGTGCTATGGAGTAACCATTCTGCTGAGGATTGCACTTAGGAAACTGAAGCTGAGATGCAAGTTTCTTTCCCATATCTCTTTCCTTCTTAGCCTTGTAATTCTTCTATTCTTTCTTTTCTTGAATTTGGGGACGAATTCATATAAGGAGGGGAGACTGTAATACCCTACATTTTAATTGAATAAAGTAATTTTTGGATTCGAATTTTTTTTATAAATCCTTTTAGATTATATTACACAATTGTTTATTATTTTGCTATCTAATGGAGATATTTTATGTTAATATTATTTTAGGATTATTAATTCATATGAGTGTTATTATTATTATTATTATTATTATTATTATTATTATTATTATTATTATTATTATTATTATTATTATTATTATTATTATTATTATTTAAAACTACATGAATTTCATGGGTATTTTATGAGTGTTACTAAGTACATATATATATATATATATATATATATATATATATATATATATATATAAGTAGGGTTTAATTATTAATTTATATGTGTGTATATTAATTTATTATTGTGTATATATATATGTGTATATAGTATGCTTGTGTGTATATATATATACATATATGTGTATAATGTGAGTGTGTGGTGGAGAGTTTAGGTGTAGTATTATAATATAAGGTTTTAATATAATGTTTATATATATATATATATATATATATATATATATATATATATATATATATATATATATATATATATATATAAGAAGACGGCAACTACCTCCCTTAAACACGAAGACCAAAACACTGCTACCTCCCGTTTACCACCATCACCGCCCTATTTCTGTAATATCCCATGTTTTTAAAATATTTTTACACTGTACCGGGATATGCAGTGTTAATAATTTCTGTATATTATATGATATTTTTAAGAGTTGATATGTATTTAAAACCTATTTTGATTACTGTGTATTATTTTCAGTGTTTTATGTAAAATTTTCCCGGGACTTGCATTTTCGGGGAAATTTTCACGTAAACAATGTATTATTAATTATTTTAAATATATTTTCGGACTTGCATGAACTCATACGTATTTTTAAATTATTAAATAAAGCCTGTGTGTGTATATTTATTTAATTAGGGTTTATTATTACCCTAATATTATATTAATTATTTATTAGTTTTATTGATATTTAATTATTTTTATTTAGTATAAATTATTAAAATATTAAATTTTATGTGTGTGGTGTATATTTAAAGTGTGTGATTTAATATTATTTTAATATATAGTATAATATATATATATATATATATATATACACATTATACATCAAAAATCAAAAGAATTGGAAAATTACCATTTTGCCCCCGTGAGTCTCCTTCTTCCCCGATCACTTCCCTTCGCCGTTCTGGTCGCTGCCGTGCCGTTCCCTTGCCGTTGGTGTGCCGTCCGGTGTGCCACCACCTTCCCCAACCTTTTCCGCCGCCTGTGGTAGCCGTTTCCGGCGCCTGGAAGCCATTTTTGGCCGGAGAAGCCAAAAATCGAGCTACCGTCGATCACGTCGATTTCGGCCACCGTTTTTGACACCGCCAGTCTCTTTCTTCTCCTTGAGCTCCGGTTAGTGTGATTCTAGCTTTGGTTTGAGCTGAATTGGTCTAGATTTGCTTAGGTTTCGAATTTTCAATTTCGGCCTATTAGGGTTTTTGATTTTTTTGAGCTTTTAATTGGATGATTCATGAAAACTCCCTTCACAAATGTTGTTCCTAGTAGCTTAATCTACATGTATGAATTTTTGTAGAATTTTTGGAGATTTTTTGGATTTTTGGGTATTTTTGAATATTTTAATATTATTTTCTAATTTTTGGAAATTAATTATTTAAATTATGAAATTGGAGTTTATGGTTAAATTAGGTGTTGAAATGAATTATAGGAATTTATTTGGAATTTTTATGAATTTCTAAGTATTTATTTTGAATTATTGAAGTTTATGTGATTTTGAAAAATTAGGGTTAATTGTGTTTTAAATTGAATTTAATTGGTTAATTGAGTTTAATTATTGATATTATTGATAAATATGTTGAGGAAATTAATTTTGGATAATTGTATAATTTTTGGTGAATTTTTTTGAAGTAATTTAAGTATATTTATATATATAGGGGTATTTTGGTAATTTTACCCTAAATTGTCTAAAAATGTAATTTAATTGGTTTTAATAGTTATTTAAGGTATAAAAAATGATTTCTACAAATTATTTAGTATTTTTAACTAATTAAAACTATTTTTCGTGAATTATTTTCAATTATATATATAATATACGGTTTTACTAATAAAATGAGTTTTTATCGGTTTTTACAGTGTTTTAAGGTTAATTATGTAATTTCTACCTATAAAATGTATTTCTGTGATTTATGGATATTTTTTGTATTTTCTGAATTTTTCTGTGTTTGTGGACCCCGGTCGGTAGACTGTAGTTTGGAGTTCGACCGAGGGGTTGTGAATGAGATGTGGTGTTTATTTTCAAAGTGTATTTCTTTGCAGGGTCGGCTCTACTCTTTTGAGTAGAGAGATGTCCGTTTTACAGGGGAGGTTCTACCGAATTTTCGATAGAATTCTCGTAAAACGTGATATCCAGTCGAACCCTAATTTCTGATTCTGTGTTAAATACTCTAGGTTCGAATTCTAGGATTTCTACTAGGGTTATTCTGATATCGGTTATTTATTTCTTGTTTAGTTGCGCCGAGACCGAGGGCTAGTGGACCAGGCCCGTCGGACCTGTCTCGTGGAGCGCACTAGGTGAGTTACTATACTATATATATATGCTTAGGATGCATGATTTAGAAATGCATGTTTTATGTTGCTTAAATATGCATAAATAATTTGATTATTTCTTAAGTTTATATTAAGTATACTTTTGGTTTATTTTTGGTATATAATAAATTATATACATGTTTTATTAATAAAATATATTTAAAATGTTTTTAAATATATTTTTTTAGTTTAAATTATGATTTGATTGAATTTATTTGACGTATATATACTCGAAATATACCTGGTTTATGTTTGGTATATTTTCGGTATATATATGGTTTATATTGTTGTTTTATTTAAATTCATGCATCATTTAATTGTGAATGAATGATTTATTTATTAATGAAGGATATCAATAGAACGTGCTACCTAGTGGACAGCACTAGGACCGAGTACGTACCAGTACGCCTATAGTATTTAGGCTATAATACTAACTTATTTGTGGATATTGGTTTGATATGATTATTTGATATGTGAGATGTGGTTTGGGTGTGATTGCAGGAGCTCGGTTGACCAAGTGTCTTGAGGCCAATCACACTGGCAATTAGACTGCTGGAGCTCGGTTGACTTAGTGTCTCGGGGCCAGTCTACTGTCCAAATGGATTAAGTGGATATATTTGGATTCAGTGAGCCTGTATGGCTAGAGTGTTGTCTAACACTATTTTCTGAGGTTGCGATATTCTAGGGTTCTATGTGATCCTTCATAAAAGATGATTTTCAGATAAAATATATAAATGATTTTTATTGCATCCGTGTGTAATTGCCTGTATATATATATTATATATATATTGTTGACTGTATGCATTATCATTTAGTGTGTATGTATATATATTATAGTAATTCACTCAGTGAGGTCTGACTCCCCTCCGTTGAGTATTTTTCAGGAGAGTCAACATCCTCAGACCTCAGTAGCAGGTCGATACGCCGGATTTCTTCCGCCCCGGCTTCTTTGTGTAAATTATCTACTTGAGTCTTATTTATTTTATCTAGACACTGCAGTAGTTGTGAATTAAAGTATTGGATTTCATGTATTTATTTTAAAGAGATGTATTATATTGAAACTGGATTTGTATTAAAAGATTATATATCTATGAGATGAGATTTGATTTAAATCCAGTTGATGTGAATAATATTATGATATTATGATTTTTATTTCCGCTGCATTTATTATATGATTATTATTATTGCATGATTTATTTTATTTTTAGGCTTGCTACAGGTTCCGGATTTGAAAGAATTCCCGATCCCTAGCGCCGGTCATGGCCCCTATTTTGGGTCGTGACAATTTCCTTCCCTTCCGGCGTGCCTCGACCTCCCGGAGCGACAGTCACCACCGCCAGCTTCTTCTTCCTCCTTCTTTTCCTTTTTTCTCGGTGCCCTGTTCTTCTTCACTCACGGTTGGAGCTGCCTCATCACGGACAGAGCTGGATCCGGCGCCACCGTAGCTTCCTCAACCTCCCTCACCCTCTCAGCCGTCAGTTCACGTCAAAAACCGCTGCTGCAACTCACCTCTGGCGTCAGAATTAGAGGTTGAAGGTGAATTGTTTTGAGTCGTTCTTGGGTTGTTTTCTAGTTGCTTAAGTGGGTTTAGGTGTTAATCTTTAGATAATTTAAGTTGAATGATGAATTACATCAATTTGGTGGTTCAAATCCGATTTTTGTGCATTATTCTGAATTTTTGTTTGATTTTATTTAATTTTATTTGACTCTATTTGATATTTATTAGCTTAATTAGTAAAATAGAGTAATTAAGGTTAAATATTTGTAATGTATTGATTGTTTTTAAGATTTTAGAAATTTTGGTGTTAATTATAAGTTTTTGTAAATTTTGGGTTTTTAATTAATAATTTATTTATTTCGAAATTATTGTTAAAAAACTATGGAATTTAGATAATTGATATTATTCTTAAATGTTGTTAATTTTAAAATTTAAATTTTAGTTTTTGTGACTTTTATACTTATTTTTATAAATATATTTAGTTTATGTCAAATGTAAAATAATTAAGTTATTTATATTTTGGAAGAAATTATTAGTTGATATTATGTTTTAATTATATTAGGAAGTTTAGTTTTGACAAAAAAAAATTTTAGATGGTTATATAATTTTAAGGAATAATTAGTACTAATAATACATTATGTAATTTATGCATTTAGGGGTAAAAATATAATTTTACGCTAATTATAGTTAAACATATATTTTAGTTAGTTTTATTAATATTTAAGAGGTTAGAGGATTTTTTTTTTATAAATTAATTGATATTTTTTTTAATTAAGTAATGTTAATTTTGAACATTAATTCCAAATATTATATATAGGTATATGCATTATTTTTGGTAACAAAAATTGAATATAAGGTTGTTTTTAACATGTTTGGTATAATGGTTTTAATTTAGGTTATAATTATACTTTGATAATGAAATGCAAATTGAGTTATTTAATTTTTGTATAATTGAGATTATATGTGTATATATATATATATATATATATATATATATATATATATATATATATATATATATATATAGATTTAGTATATATATGGGTGTAATATGCATTTTGGGAAAATAAATGATTTATATGTATGTCTGTGAATATTAGAAGTGCATTTTCTATGCAGGTTTGGCTCTACCTTTGGTAAAGAGATGTCCATTTTACAGAGGAAACTCTGTCGAAATTTCGGTAGATTTTCTCATAAAACGTGATATTCGTAATAATTTCTACCGTTAGTTAGGTTTTATCATGTTTATCGAGTCTTGTCCAGTCTTCCTCGAGTTAGCCTAGAATTTCATTGTTTTGTTGATTTTTGATTTTTATTTCACAGTCATGTTTTAAAAATCGATTTGTTAATTTCTTTTTTAGAGCATATCGGAGTAGAAGCTGTGAGATCGAGGCAAACGCGCGGTCATCAGCCTTCTCATTCATCTTGTAAGTTAATAATATGATCTGTGCATGTGTTTTATTTAAAATGCATGCGCTCATATTTTTATGTTAATATTATATGATTTATTTAATTTAATGCTACTATTTAAGGTTTAAAACGCATTTTATTTATTTAAAGATCAAATTTGAGAAATTTTGGTAGAACAAGCTACCTGGTGGGCTTCACTAGGACCGTGTGCATATGGTAGAGATTGAGAGGTGGATCCGAATTATATATGACTGATGATGTTGAACTGGGACGGGTGCCTCGGTGGAAGCTTATGCTCTCGGGGACCGCCAGTGATTGTAAGGTTAATAATGGATTGGGATGGGTGCCTCGGTTGATGCCCTAGCTCTTGGGGACCGCCAGTGCCATATATTTGGATTAAGTGAACAACTGCAACTTGGTGCCTTGGTTGATACCTTTGCTCTCAGGGACTGGCATTCTAGTTGAAACAAGTGGGTCTGATTGGCCATTTAGGATTTTGGGTTTAGGGTTCTACCAAGATTTTTCAAAAGCTATATCTACATATTACAAATTATTTTTACTATCACCATATGGTTTTCAAACCGTACAACTCTTATTATTGACTTACTCAGTGAGGTCTAATTCCCCTCAATTTTTTTTCAAGAGCTTGGGAGTTCGACCTCAGACTGCCTCCACGCCGAATTTCTTCATCACCGGCCATTTTATGTAGGTCATTGTAAGCTGTACTGATGTATAGTTCTATGAAGCTATAGTAGTAATTGTACTACGAATTGTATGACTTAAGTATATTTGTGTATTTTATTTATATGCACCACGTATATGTATAATGATTTAAGTTTGATTTATAATATGTGACACTGGAGAATATTTTATTTATGTATTTAATTCTATTTTAATTTTAGAAAAATCAGTTTGATAATGTGTTCTATTTTAAAATAAAGTTTTAAATTATAAGGTTTTATTTTTCTTTTCTTTATGGCTTACTACAGGTTTCGAGGGCCTTATGCTTTCCCATTCCCTAGTGCTGATCACGTGCCCTCGGGTTCGGGTCTTGACATATAGGGTCATTACAATCTCCTCTCCTTATAAGAATTTGTCCTTAAATTTAAAGAAAAGAATAGAAACAAGAATCATCGAGGAAAGAGATAAGGATAAGAAGCTCGTGTCTCTGCTTCAGTCTCCCAAGTATGCTCATCTACGTTGTTGCTTCGCCATAACACCTTGACCATCGGAATCTACTTCGAATGCAACTGACGAACTTGATAATCTACAATTGCAACTGGTTCCTCCTCAAACGTTAGGTCTTCATTTACTGCCACACTATCAGGCTGTAACATGTGTAAAGGGTCTGAAATATACTTCCTCAACATCGAGACATGGAACACTTGATGCACTTAAGACAAACTCAGAGGCAAAGCCAACTAATATGCAACCATGCTCACTCTCTCTAGAATCTCAAAAAGTGCAATATATCTTGGTGCTAGCTTACCCTTCTTACCAAATCTCATCACACCCTTCATTGGAGACACCTTCAAGAACATATAGTCTCCAATCTAAAACTCCACAAGCAACAAATTATCATCCCTAGTTACCTCCCAAATCCAATACACACATCCTTAATATATCTTTAAGTGTCTAGATCATCCTCTTAAACTAACCATCTATTTGAGGGTCAAAAGCAGTACTAAAATCAAGCTTGGTACCCATCGCTTCTTGTAACTTCTACCAAAAATGAGAGGTGAGCACTAAACCTCTATCAGATACAATGGACATAATTACTCCGTGAAGGCACACAATATGCTTAACATGTAGCTTTCCCAATCTAGCTACAGAATAAGTGGCTTTCACGGGCAAAAAATGAGTAGACTTGGTCAACCTGTCCATAATCACCCAGATGGAATCGTATCCATCCATAGAATGAGGTAACCTAACCACAAAATCCATAGTGATTCTCTCCCATTTCCACTCAGGAATAGGAAGTGGCCGAAGCTTCCTAGAAGGCTTCTGATGTTCAGCTATCACTTATTGACACATCAAGCACTTAGCAATAAAATTGGCTACATCCTTCTTCAGTCCATCCTACCAATACAAATCTCTGATATTATGGTACATCTTAGTAACACCTGGATGTACACTGTAGGCTGTAAAATGTGCCTCCTCAAGGATCTCTTCTCTTAAATTATCCACATTAGGAACGAATAACCTAGCACTGATCCACAAAACACCTTCATCATCGAGTGTGAAATCGGTGAACTTCCTTGCACGAATATTCTCTGTAAGCTCTGCTGGAATAGGATCCCTGAGCTGCCTTAATCCTATCTCTTAGCACAGATTGAAATTTGAAATGAGCTAACAACCCACTAGATATCCTCATCTTCATTAGCAGACCTTGATCCACTAACTGGTGTAACTCTTAGATCAACAGTCTCCTCTCCATACTAATGTGAGCAAGACTACCTGATGACTTCCTACTTAAGGCATCTACTACCACATTAGCCTTGCCTGGATGACAAAGAATCTCATAATCATAGTCCTTCAAGAGCTTTAACCATCTCCTTTTCCTCATATTTAGATCTCTCTACTGAAAAATGTACTTAAGGCTTTTATGATCAGTTAAAATCTCACAAGTTACCCCGTATAGATAATGTCTCCAAATATTGAGAGCAAAGATCATTGTAGTCATCTTTAGGTTGTGGGTAGGATAATTCTGTTCATACTTCTTCAATTGCCTCGAAGCATAAGCTATCACCCTACCATTCTACATCAACACATAACCTAGGCCAACTCTAGAGGCATCATAATACATAGTGAACTTATCTACTCCATTAGGCAAAGCCAAAACTGGAGCTATGGTCAACTTCTCCTTCAGTAACTAAAAACTGTTCTCACAAGCATCTGACCACTCAAACTTCACATTCTTCTAAGTCAAGTGAGTTATAGGAGCTACAATTCTAGAAAAATCCTACATAAATCTTCTATAATACCCAACCAAACCTAAAAAACTATAAATCTCTGTGATTGTCATTGGTCTAGGCCACTCAGACATTGCCTCAATCTTATGTGGATCAACTTGGATATCATCTTTAGACACCATGTGTCTAAGGAATGCAACAGTCCCCAACCAAAAATCACACTTTGAGAATTTAGCATAAAGCTAATGTTCTCTCAGTGTCTGCAGTACAGTCCTCAAGTGATAAACATGCTCCTTCATACTCTTTGAATACACTAGTATATCATTAATGAAGACTACTATAAATTAATCCACAAATGGTCTGAATACCCTGTTCATCAAAACCACAAAAGCAGTTGGTGCATTAGTCAACCCAAATGACATTACCAGAAACTCATAGTGGCCATATTAAGTGCAGAATGTCATTTTAGGAACATCGACTTCATTAATCCGCAACTAATGATAAACCAACCTCAAATCAATCTTAGAAAAGAAATCATCTATCCTCAGGAGAGGATACTTGTTCTTCACTGTCACCTTATTAAACTCTCTATAATTTATGCATAGTCTTAGGGTACCATCCTTCTTTCTCATAAATAGGAATAGTGTACCCTAAGGAGAAACACTAGGTCTGATAAAACCCTTATCTAGCAATTCCTACAACTACTCCTTCAACTCTTTCAACTCTATAGGAGCCATTCTATAGGGCAGCATCAAAATAGGGGTAGTGCCTGGAACCACATCTATACAGAATTCAATCTCTCTGTGAGGTGGTAAACTTGGCAACTCCTTAGGAAAAACATCAAGAAACTCATAGGCAACAGGAATATCTGTGAGTGACAACTTCTAACTTAAACTCTACTAGCAATTCTCTGCCCCCAATAAACACTAGACAACCAAAAAGAACAACATTGATGTCTAATGAATTGCTTAGAGGAGTGGCGACAGACAAAGGAAAAGCCATCCTCAAAGCTTACCAACACGACTTTGAAGCAAAAATAAGAGATAGAAGGAATGTATGGCACTCGGATCAAACAAAACCCAAGCATCCAAGTAATAAATAGGAATTAGATGCTTGAGCATCCTGCTAAGTGAGGTGGAAAACCCTAGCCTGACCTCAACCTCCCTACTGATTGGTAGAAGCCCTGTTGAGCAATAATTTGAGTCAAACTCGAGTGCTGAGTTAGGGGCAACTGAAAAGGAGCTAGTGCTGCACTAGCAATCGACTACTGCGAAAACTATAAAAACTGTTGTGGCTAAAAACTAGAATAGAGACATAATCTGGCAAAGTGTCCCGTCTATCGACATCAAAAACACATCAGCAATGCCATATAACATGGTCCCTGATGGACTCTACCATAAGTCTGATAGGCGCTGGCTGCTAATCTTGAACTCCAACCACTACTGCTGCTAGAAGCACCTGACATAAATCTGATAGGTCTATGAGGACCAGCATGACCATGTATACTACTCATATGCACTCTCAACTGTTGCCTCTGACTCTAGTGTACTGAGTCTCTCTGCTGACTACTTGAACCAATATGAAAGGTCAAATATAGAGTAGTTTGAAATCCTCTTGACTAAATACCCAATTGATAATAATCAAGCATAGCTCCATGAATGGCTAATCTTAACTCTATCTCCTTGGCCAACTCTATCACCAACTCTAGAGTAAGGTCTATAGTAGGCATCCTAGTAAATATAGAACCCAAACCAGTGACGTACGTAATAACAGTAAAATACTGATCTCTCATTAGATCCTCTGCATATCTGCTAAGTCAAAGAAACTCTTTGGTGTAGTCCTCAACAAATCTATAACCTCTAGTGATGCTCATCAGCCAAAGTCTATAAATCATCCAAAGTGGTTATAGGTAGAATCTCCTTATAAATATCTCTCTAAACTGAGCCCAAGTCATTATTATCATATACAACTGAATCACCTAAATAAACTAATCTAGGGTTGGTCCCTCTACTGACAACATGACAATCATGATTTGCTGGTACTCAGTGTGATTTGTCTAAGTCCTTGTCTCAATCACATATAGAAAATATAACAGATCTGACATCCCATCGAAAGCTATTCGACCAACTATGGCATAGAACAGTGCTGCCTCAAGGTCAGACATACCTTGCTGATAGGCAGGCTGAATCGATGGTGCAACTAGAGGTATCATAACTTCATTGTATTTTGGCTCTATAGGTTCCTTATCCTGTAGCCATATTGTCTACGGCTGAATTGATGGTGCAGCTAGAAGTATCACAACTTCATTGTATTTTGGCTCTATAGGTTCCTTATCCTATAGCCATATTGTCTACGGTGACCTGCCGCTCCTTGAGGTCTACCTTTACCTCAACCTCTGCACCTCTCTGGCAGCTCAAGTGGTAAAACCTCTTCTTGAAAGGACTCATCATCCTCACCCTCAATGACCAGTGGAGCGACATGCGCTCACCTCCTTATTTTGAAAAGACAAAGACAAAGGAATTCAAACAAAACAGACAAGCTAAGGATTATGCAAAATACTAAATCAAGGAAAACTTATTGAAGACACACTCAAACCTAAATAATTGCAGTAGTTTCAAAGAAAAAAAACTCTAAAAACTTAGGTCCACAACACTAATAACCTAGGGCTCTGATACCAGTTTTGTCATGACCCAAACTGGGAGTCATGACCAGCACTAGGAAATAGGAATTCTTTTAAATTTGAAACCCGTAGCAAGCCTTAGAAATAAAAAGCATGCAATAAATAAATAAAATATACCATAATTAAAATCTTAAATCAATATAAAAATAAATACTTACTGTCATATCATAAAATAAAAATATTTGTAAACAATATTTAAAGAAAGGTCTTTGACAGCAAAAACAACATTCTATAGATACAAAGTACTACTACTGTTGTTTTCTAGAATACAATAAAAGGTTCATATAAATAATTTACCTAAACTAGCCAGGGCTGAAGAAGTCTGGTATATAGGTCTACTACTGAGGTCTGAAGACGAAGAATCTCCTGAAAAAAATACAACTGAGGGGAGTCAGACCTCACTGAGTGAATTATTATATTATATATACTTGCACCTCCTAATGTCATATGCAATCAAGAATCAGTATATATAATAAATATATACAGACATTTCACACAGATGCTGAAATTACTTTTATATACAATAAATGTTAAAAAATGTTTATTTGAATAAAGGATCAAATAGAACCCTAATTATTCTCAACCTCAACCAAAAATAACTCTCTAGCTATATAGGCTCACTTAATGCCAAATTAATTCTCTTATTCCATTTTGGATAGTAGATTGGCCTTAAGACACTAAGTCAACCGAGCTTCAATAGTCTCACTATCAGTGTGACTGGCCCCAAGACACTAGGTCAACTGAGCTCTCGCAATCACACTGCTCAATCACATCAATCTCAAAATCAATCAAATAAAAGTCACCTCAAATGATTTTATAACTCAACCCTAAAATCTATCGCACCGATATGTACACGATCTTAGTGCAACCCACTAGGTAGCACGTTCTATTGATATTCTTTAAATAAACTTAATAGCTATTAAAATAATAAAAATGCATAATTTAAATGTAAAAGCATCCATTCATAGCAAAATATACCCATCATATACAGAAAATATACCAAAAGTATATAAGCCACATATATGCCAAAATAAACCATAATATATTAGAAATATACTTAATATATATGATGTACATAAACCAAATATATGCTAAAAACAATTATGCATATGTGTCACATATATAATTCAAATAAACTAAAAATATACCAAAAGTATACCAAAAATATATTTTACATTTAAAGAAATATTCATATTCAATTTCATTATAAAATTCATGGATGCTAATTTTCATGCATTCTACATGCAATACATATATAAGATAATAACTCATAAATTTGTGCTCCTTGATATTAGCTCGACGGGCCCAATCCAATAGGCCTCGGTTTCAGCACAACTAGAAAATAACTAATAAATTAGTAGACTTAATCAATTCTTAATTTATACTTCTAAAAGAGACTTGATCTACGAATACAAAACCCAGACAAATAAAAAAATTCAGGATTGACCTGACGTTACATTTTACGAGAATTCTACCAAAAATTTAGTAGAACCTTCTCTGTAAAATAGACATCTCTCTACTAAAAAGTAGAGTCAATCCTGTAAGAAAAATGCACTTCTAACACAGATTGCACAACACCTCGGGTTGTGACCCCGAACTGCATAATTTTCCAACCGAGGTTCACAATTCACCAAAAATATAAATGAAATAATAAATATATTAAAAATCATTAAATTCCATAAATATCCTTAAAATACCAAAATATAATATATTTAAACATTAAAACACTAAATACAATTATTTTCACAATAATTAAATAAAAATCTCAAATAATAATATAATATTAATAAAAATCAAAATTTTCAATAATTCAACATAAAATAGTAAAAATTCATTTTTATGTATTCAAATAGCTTAAATAGCCTAAATATGTATTAAAAGTAATTAAAAATCCATTTAATCACCAAAATAGTAAATATAATATTATTTGAATATAATTTTTGAAAATTAGTATTAATTAGTTAAAAATAGTAAATAATTTATAAAAATCATTTTGATACTCTATATAATTCTAAAATCATTTAAAACATATTATTTAACTATAATTTTCACAAAATTACACAATTAACTCAATAATACAAAATTTACATAATATAATTAATATGCCTAAAAATTATATAAATTCACCAAAAATTATTTCAATAATTCTAAAATTATTAACTCAAATTACCAACACCAATTTAACTAAATTCTCATTAAAACTAACTAATTAACATAATTATAAAAAATTCAATATTTAATATTAAAATAATAAAAATAACCAAAATTCAAATTAATTAAAAAAAATCAAAAAAACTTGAGAAGCTTAAGCTATCAAAATCAACATTTCTGAAGCAATTTTTCATTAATCAAACATAATCAAGTTCAAAAAAATTAAAAAACCCTAAATCACATAAACTAAAAATTGAAGATATCTAAAAATCTAGAGGATTTGAGCTCAAATGGAGCTTGGAAATGGACTCACCGGTGGAAAACCATTCAAAAGAGTCTAGTTTGGAGCCTTGAGGTGGTTAGAATCTTGCCGGCATGAGGAAGCTCCAACTTTCAGCTTCAATGGCTTTCCAGTGATGCAGCGGTAACAGGCAGTGGTTGGTGACGTTGGATGATAGTTGGAGAAGTCTAGGGTCGATGGCGGTTAGCAGTAGTAACTGGGGCGGTCTAGCGGAGGCTGACAGCAAATGACCGAAGAAGAAGAAGAAGAAGAAAAAAAAAAGAAAGAAAGAAAGAAAGAAAGAAAGAAAGAAAGAGGGAGAAGAATTGACCCGGTTTCTGCATTTGACCCCTTTTTTAAAATTATTTATGAAATTACTAAATTGCCCTTCCATCAAATTTAATAATAATAATAATAATAATAATAATAATAATAATAATAATAATAATAATAATAATAATAATTTTGTTAACAACAACAATAGTAATAATATTAATAATAATGATAACAATAATGATAATACTATTAACTTAATATTATCAAATAATCCGACGTAAAATAAATTATTTTTACGTAAATAATTTTTTTAGAATAAAATATATAAATAATATTAGCAATTAATGATAATAATATATAAGTAAAATTTAAAATTATTAACACTGCATATCTCAAAATAATATTATTTTATTTAAAATACAGGGTCATTACAAGCAAAACACAATTTTTTTTCTTACATAATCAGATGTACACTCGATTGATCATAATTTTTGTACATTCGAACTAACTACACATGCACTATCTCATAAACATCAAAATTTAGATGTAATAATTTACTTAAACCGAATGGGATTATTCTTTCAAATTACATAACCAATATGAACAAAGAATCTTATTGTTTTAACTATTTTGATTTTTAAAAATGTTTATCCCTCAGAGATTGAATTATGCTATAGCACCCTTAGAATTCATTTTAAATATTTAATTATTTATTTTCAACAAGAAAAATTCCAATTTTATTATTAAGCCCAAATTTACACATTAATCCAATTTCATGCCCATTAGGTCTACACACAATAGTGACATGAATAACATAAAATAAAATACACATAAAATAGAATAAAGTAAAAATACTCATATAAAGAAGTGAGGGAGGAGAAAAGAGTTACATCCCCTTAATCATGCAGGTAAAAATAAAGATAAAATAAAGCAAAATAAACACACAAAGAATGGAGGGAGGAGAAAGGAATTTCACCCTTAAACACAAAATAAATAAAAATAAATCTAAAAGAGGTCTTCTAAAATTGGGATAGTGATTTGGTGATTATCAATCACCTTAATCATTCTTAGAAAAAAAAAAATTATTAACTTCCCACAAATAACAATAAAACCTACAAAAAGAAAACTACAAAATTAATCTCACAAAAATAAAGTAAAACAAACATAAATAAAATACAAATTAAGCAAATAAACATTTAATTTATAAATAAATATTAAGATAATAAAATGAGGTAAAAGAATAAATATGCAAAAAACATAAATAAAATCAAGATTAAAATAGATATAAACTCAACATATGTATAAAAAATGTAAAAAATATTAATTTGTTGAACTTTAAATTTTGAAGAAATTATTCTAAATCTAATGGAATTACATGACACAGAAGCAGATTTGCATTGCAATTTCATAAATTAAAAAAATAGAATTAACATCTAATACTTAAATAAAATGTAAAAAAAAAGAAAAAAAAACTAAAACTAAAACAAATAGGACAAAAAAGATGTAACGACACCTCATTTTTGAGATGTCGCCATAGGCGATTCAGTGTCACCTTAAGCTAAAGAGGAGACTCCTCAATAGTAAGCTATCACCTTAAAACTAATTAGAGTAGGAATAAAACACAATTTTTTCTCACATAATTAGATGCACTCAAATGATCATTCATAATTTTTCTACATTCGAACTAGCTACACATGCACTATCTTGAAACATCAAATTCAGATGTAATAATTCACTTAAATCGAATGGGATTATTCCTTCAAATTACATAACCAATATGAATAAAGAATCTTATTGTTTAAATGAGTTTGATTTGAAAAATGTTTAGCCCTTAGAGATTGAATTCTATTGTAGCACCATTAGAATGTAAAGACAGCCTCCTTCCTCTTGAAATTGGGCCTCAGAGACCCTTCCTTTCTTGATGTCACCTCTTTTGCTTTTTATGCTTTCATTTCTTTCCACAGCTTTCAAAGGGACTACCCTCTTCCCCCCTTTTACTTTTTCCCATAAAAAGTTTGTTAAAAATCCATTTTCTTTGTCCTCTCTCCTTTTTTTTAATTTTCCCCCAACCCTCATTTAATTCTCGTTTAAGAATTTAAAACTCCTCCATTTCTATAAAAAAAAATGTCCTAATTAGTGTTGGAGCACGTTGGGATGTTCAGGGGCATTAACTTGGGCATTTCAAGAGCAATTAATGCTCTTATTTTTAAAAAATAGAATACTGCTAGTGAGGTGGCATGCCTCTATAAAGAGGCATCGCCTTATCAGCTTGGGTTTAGACAACCTCGTTATAGGTTTTATGGACTTTAGCCTTGATTCAAGCCCATTTCCCTAATTTTAACTTTTGATATATTTTTAGGGGAATTTAGGGCCTTTGTCCATTTTCAATAGAGTTTTGTGTCACGCTTTACATTTGGTGCTTATCAATTCTCATTATTGGACTTTTGTTGTTAGCTTATCAAACCGAGTGTCCACAGTTTGCCCCTTATTTTTTTTGAAAAATTGAATTCATATAATCAAATATTTTTTAAAAATCAACTTGCATAAAAATTGAAAGGTTACACCTAATCTTAAGATTCATTGGAGAATTAAATTCTTTAAATTCTATGCCATCAACCTCGAGGTACAACTTAAGAGGTCACTTTCTTAAGCTTTGTGCCATTAGCCTTGAGGTATAACCCGAGAGGTCATTGTCTCGAACTTCGTGTAGTTAGCCTCAAGATATAACCCGAGAGGTTTTTTTTTTATTTATGTTTCTTATTTCTCTTTAAATCCCATTTTCAAAAACTTCTTCTTCTTTTCTTTCTTTTTTCCTTCTTATTCTATTAAAATAAAACCTTTTTTTCTATTCTATTTCCTTTTCCTTTTCTTTCTTTCTTTTCTTTTTTTCTCCTTTTCCCATATTTTTTTCATTTTAAAAAATGGACACTGCCCAGCCCCTAATCTTCCCGAGTGAGATCCCATAACACCTCATATACATCTTTTTTAGACTCTCAGATTCTCTGTGGGAGACATCATCCCTCTGACTGCAGATTTAGGCTCTTATATCTATGCATTGGCTTTTATAGAGATTATTAAGCGAATCAACCAATCATTTCTGAAAAATAGCATCGGGTTAGAATTGATAGGTGTTTATTTATCATCTAGTATTAGTAATAAGACTAATTTAGGTTGAAAATTTTTTAAACATTATAAACTGGGTGTTGTTCTATGCGTCATCTCATCATTGAGGTGATTGCCTCTTCGATGAGGCATTACCTCTTTGACTAAGGCATTAGCCTTAACCTGTTGATACAAAGGCATCGCCTAATCTTATTGAGTCATCATCTCTTCAAAGAGGCATCACCTTTTCATATTGAGGCATCACCTCTTCATTGAAGTGTCACCTCTTGGACAGAGTACTGAACATCCTTTTTTCAATTTTTAAGAAAATTACATAAATATTCAACTTCTATGTTTATCTTGTAGTATGACACATACAAATTCAAAGGTGCCAAGAATTTCAATAGTGCTCAAGCTTATTATAATGAGCTTATAGATGACATTAAATACTATATTCAGGATACTAGATTTAAAGACTTCATTCTTGCTCTCCCAAATATTTAGGGATGAAAAAATTACCAATCTTTTCATGCTTTAATGGAGAGGTGGTTTGATATTACATAAACATTCCACCTCTCATTTAGAGAATTCACGTTGGATCATGTCACCTTTGCTGCTATTATTGGCATTCATGTGTAGGAGATGTCATCCCTCTTGGTGCGAGCCTTCATTGAATGACACCAAATTGAGTGGCCTATATCGAGTGCCTCTTCAGCATAGTCTTAAATATAAAGGAGACTTATATTATGAAGATAAACTCCATTTGAAATTACTACACTTGTGAGATTAAGAGCTTTCCTGGTTTACCTACTGGGCACCACTCTCTTTACTGACATTGCTAGTTCTAATGACATGATATTCCTGATGCCATTACATGACTTGGATTAGGTGGCTTCTTATGATTAAGGCAACTGTACTCTTACCTATTTGTGTAAGGGCATGGATGAGGTAGTTTGAGGGGCTTGACAATTCTGTGGTTTTTGGCATACTGTTCTGGTACTTCTCACTTTTTCTCTTTTAGCTTTTTAATTACTATAACTATTTACTAACAATTCCTTTTGCAAGTCTAGGCTTTAGAGCTTGAATTGATCCATAGGATAGTTAGTGTTAGAGATGTTCCTTTCCTTACTTTGGTAAGATAGGGCTCTAACCTCACTGTGAAGAGAGATTTAGCCCATATGCATATCCATCACGAGTGGCTTAACACACTAACCTATAATGAGGTACCTACAAAACATAAAGTCACTATTAATAGCATACAATCAAAAGACTTATTCCTACTTATCTATTTTATATTTCCATAACTATGTTCAAATTTATAGGGTCTATAAGCTAGATAGATGCCAACCATGGTTCACTCAAGATTATTGTCCTTGAGGAGAGTCCTTCTTCATGGACTTAATTGCCTAGTTTGGTATCTCAGCGAGCAGATCCTTTTTTAGCATTAAGGTTCTCAAGCAGGACGCATCCTTAAGACCCCTTATAGGAGCATATTTTGGACACATCAACTAGAGGGCAATGATCTAAACTAGACTATCATATGAGAATCGGCTAATGATCACATAATGAGGTGTAAGAGTCAATATATAGACTTCATTTGGGCCCATTTTTTATTGATAGTACCTCTGTCTACTGCTTCTACTTCTTAGGTAAATATTGGATTTTATATATTCATTCATAATTGTCATGTTGTGACTTGATCTTCCATTTTCAGGTGGTGGCCACAAGACCTACATTTCAAGTTAGACCTCTTGTACATAAGAGACATCTCCAGTATCCTCACCCTAATCAGAGTGGCACTTCAACTGGAGCATAACATGCTAAAGCCCACCATGGTTATAGCTTCTAGATTATAGTTGTTCATTTTACTTATTGACTTAACTTGTTGGCTCACTACTGGGTACCTCTAGGAGAGTTATCTCATTAGTTCCTAACTCTGGATGAGAGTCTGACACCATTATGTACTCTTAACAACACCACACATGTAAGTGCTTCTTTGACCTACTTATTGGATTAGTTTAATAAGACATTAGTACTAATATTTCATTAATCATACAGATCTCTTTAAAGTAGCGAGAGTACATGTGTAGGATGATTGACGCTCAATGAGATTACCTGATGAGTGTTACTCAATAGTGGAGGGTAAGGAAAACTTCCTATTTCAATATGTATGCATGCTTATATGATTGCTTACCTTAAGCTATGTTTGGACAAGACCAGGATAAGGTTAGTTAAGCTAGGATCACTACTCTTCAATATTAGATTACTTATCTCCATGTTAAGGATGATGATAATGGTGCCAAAGGTAGTGGAGATGAAGATTGAGATGATACTGAGGCCATTGATCTAGAGGCTTTTTAGACTAGGATCAAATTTTTTTCACTGTTATAATGTTGTTGATTTTACTATTTTGACTTCGTCTCTCATTTTGGAATATTTACGCTTTGTTCTAATTGAATATTATGGAGTTTATATTTGTTTTGACCAAAACTTTAAATAAGGACTTTAATCACACAAATCCCTTTTTTATAGCCGAACTTTGCATTTGAAGAGCAATTAAGCTTAACAAAATATAAAAAACAATATGGCCCTTACTTATTGAAGATGTGTTGCCTCAACATTGAGGCATTACCTTAATGTGAAGAGGCAACAGCAAATTGCCTTTTATTGCTTAGGCGTCGCCTGATTGGTGAGGTGACACTTCAGTGCCTATTTCCAGTATGTCTTTTCTTTTGAAAACCCTAATTTTTTTTTATAAATACCTTAAATAACCACTTTCTTTTGTGACATAAAACCTTTAATTACCTATTTTATCACAATAAAAACCTCAAAAATGATAAAAAAAAGTCTCAACCAATTGTGACCAGTGTTAAAAAGTTTGGATCGAGACACATGGGCAAAGTTGGAACCACTTCACTTGTCTATTTTTCAAACCCTGCATGCTAGGAAAATTAATTTTCTTTTCCTACAAACTATAGCTCAATTATAGGATCCTAACAAATATGTCTTTTAATTTAAATAGTTTTGAAATAAGCCCCCTACTCAAGGAATTTAGGGCTATTTTAGGTTATCAAAAGACTGTGCTTGCCAGATTACAGTTCCTCAGGTTGGGACCTACCCCAAATTTATGTTCTATTCAGAATCAAATAGCTCAGCTATTTAATATTTGTCCCAGTCATCTCTTCACCATATTTTTGGGATAGAGATTTTGATAGAATTTTTTTGACTACTACCACTACTATAAATAATAGAAAAGTTTATTGGCCTTGGATGATTACTCTTTGCTTGTATACTCAATTCCTGCTTATCTCTCATTTTGGTAACTATGACTTCTGGGTTCTCCACATTAGATCAAGTAGAATTAGGACTTAACCTATTACCACTTATCCTAGTGGAAACTATCACTGGGCTAGACAACTTTTCAAAAACCAATGATTCTCTAGGAGCCCATTACTATTGGAGGTTAGCCTTTTCCTTTTCCTTTTTTTTCATTATTATTATCTTTTTTCTTCTTTTTTAGGCTTAATTTCAAGAGAAATTGAAACTACTTGAGCCTCCTAGAGACATTGCTCATTATAGGGCAAAGCATTGTCATACTAAACGACTACAACTGATGTCAGAGGATGTAAAGAATTGGTTAGGCACATTTCTTGACACTATAGTCCAATGGATATGTCCATAGTGGAGACTGAATCATGTAACCATTTAATCCTACACATATTATGTTCCCATAGGAGGACCATATTTTACCACCTACTATAATCTTGCCTATCTTTATCGCCAATATAGGATGAAGCAACTAATTATAGGGCTAGTACATGAATTCGAGCCATGGACCCTTACTTAAAATTTCCTGAACAATTTGGCTGCAACTTGGTCTCATATAATCATTTAGAGAAACATTATCTATGATGGAGATCTATCTACTAATGACTAGTACAAGGAGTGGATTCAGCTTCAATAGAAAAGAAAAAAATGAGTTTATAAAGGACATGAAGACTAGAGAACTTCATTCAACAAGTGTTCAAGGTGCTCAGTAGAAGAAAAGAAAAAGAAAATAGTTCATAAAACTTTATCCATATTTTCTTTTTTCTTGATATGATCTCCTTTTTGTTAGTTAATTTGTAATAAGAATTTTATACAACATTTAATAGTAATAAAGGCAAACCATTTCATTTCATTTAAGCATAAATGACCATACATTTCGCTTCTAATATAACTCCTATCGTTGCATGGCTTGCCCTTGTAAATTTTTCAACTAACTAATTTTCCCTCTTTCTCTCCTTTTATACATCCTTAATTTTTAGTTGGGCCACCTTTTTCAAGGTTTTCAACCTAGCAAGACCTTTATTTTATTATTTTTTAAAATTTTTGTTCACCTCTAATTTTTGCCTAAATAGCCTCTTTTAAGATTTTCTCCCTAGCGAGACATTACATAAAGTACTTTTTGAGCTTATCAAAATTAATAGGCTCTCAGAAATTATTTCCTTCCAAATTAGATAAAATAGCAACACCCTTAGAAAATAGCTTCTTCACTAGATAAGGACCTTCTTAATTCGGCTTGAATTCCCCTCACGGATAAGTTATAATCAGTTTGGTAAGCTTTAGCACTAAATATTCTTCTTTAATTTTTCCTAGCTTAATATTCTTATTATAAGCCTGGGTTATCCTCTTTTAATACAATTGTGAGTGGTACATGACTTTTATTCTCTTCTTATTTAACAACAATAGGTAAGCCAATATGCTCTCCACCCACTAATCCTTAGGAATTTTGGACTCCAATAAAACCTGTAATGACTAAATCTCCACATCCACCGACAATACAGCTTCACACCCATATACTAAGGAATATAGAGTCACCTCTGTCGATGTTCTAGCAGTTATCATTTATCCCCATAATGCAAATTGTAGATAATCCACCTAATCCCTATAATTTTCCATCATTTTAGACAAAATTTGCTTCACATTTTTATTTGAAGCTTCAATTGTACCATTTGCATGCGGTTAACATGGAGACAATATATGGTGTTCAATTTTGTACCCTTTTAACAAGGGAGCTATTTCTACTTGAAACTGAACACCATTATTAGTGACAATATGATGGGGTAACCCGTATTTGTAGATTATGTTCCTTTTAATAAACCTTGCCATCTGTTTTGAATCGATAGCAACTTATGATCCTACTTCTACCATTTAGAGAAATAATCAATGGCCACCATAATATAATGATGACCATTGGATGCTTTCAATCTTATCTCCCCTATGATGTCAATTTCCTAAACTATAAATAACCAAAGTGAAGTCATTCCCTAAAGTTCCATGGAAGGAAAATGACTAACATCATCATATGCTTGGCAATTATGACACATCTTCATAAATTTTACACAATCTATTTCTATTGTCAGCCAGAAGTAACCCTTACATGCTATTTTCTTTACCAAGACTATCTTATTCATATGTAGCCCACACACTCCTTCATGGACCGCTTCTATAAGCTTATGAGTTTCATTTTTACCCACACATCATAAATGCACCCTAATTTGCATTCTCCGGTACAACATCCCATTATGGTTGAGGAATTATCGTGACAATATTCTCAGAGAAATCCTTTCTTTCTTATCAACATCTTTAGGAAATTGACCCCTTTCCAAACTATTATAAATCATGAAACTATGGCTTCTCAATGGTATCAACTAGCATCACCCTTATCTTTTTATAATAAGGGGTTTAGGATTTCACTAGAATAAGGGGCTTGATTTCCATTTGCTTCCTGCCTTCTAACATCAAAGCTAAAGTAGTTAATGCATCAACCTCTTGATTTTCTTCTCATAATAAATGAATGAACTTGTACTAAGTAAAATACAGTAAAACAGAAACTAAGTAATCCTAATACAACTGCAACCTATCTTCCTTCACTTATTGTTCCTTTAAAGCTTACTTTATTACTAACATAGGGTCTCTATAGACTGTAATCTCTTTTGACCTCATACTTTGCAGTGCTTTTAAACTAAAGATGTAGGCTTTATACTCAGCTTGATTGTTCAGAACCTCGAATTCTAATCTTTTAGCCATTGGGATCATTTTCCCTTATAGAATGACAAGAATTACACCAATACCTACTCCTTTTTTGTTAATAGTACCATCAAAGTGCATACTGCAACCTTCGATCTGTATTGCCCCTAAGTACTCATTTAGAAATTCTACCTCCCATTATTATTCATCATCTACTGGATTTTGAGCTATTAAGTCTATTATTGCTCTTCTTTTATAACTTTCTTTACGATATAATCTATATCAAATTCAGTGAGCAAGACCAACCACTTAGCCAATTTCCTAGTGAGTAATAGAGTCTATTGAAGGTATTTAAGGGGATTCTATTTGGAGACTACTTAAACTCGATGAGATTGAAAATAGTGCCAAAGCTTCTTAGTGGCCCATATCATAGCTAAACACATATTCTCGACCAGGCTATGGTTAGCTTCATGGGTAAGAATTTCTTACTCAAATAGTACAATGTATATTTAACCCATTCTTCCTATTTTTAAGCAAACATTACCCCAATTGCTTCCTTTTCAATAGCCATTTAAAGAATCAGAGGCTTTTCTAGTCTTGGTGGTTATAATACTATAGGATTTATTAGATAATTCTTAATGGTCTCAAAAGCTTAATGACACCACCTATCACCCTAGACTGTGGCGTAAATATTCCTTAGAAGTTTAAAGATTGGCTCACAAATAGAGGTTAATTTAGCTATGAACCTATTAATATACTATAACCATCCAATAAATCCCCTCACTTCTTTATTAGTCTTCAGTGCAATCATCTCTTAATCTTATCGAAATCCACCTTGATCCCCCTCTGACTAACTATATGCTCCAATAGTTTCCTTAAAGTTACTCCAAACATACAATTTTTTAGATTTAGTTTGAGATTGTACTTTTTTACCATTACTAGGAACTTATCTAGAGCCTCAAAATGTCCTTCTTGGGTCAAAGATTTCACCGTCATGTCATCCACTTATACTTCTATCTTAGTGTGGATCATATCATACAGCAGAATTGGGGCCATCCTTTGATAAGTAGCTTTTACATTATTTAACCCAAAAGGCATGACCAAATAATAATAAATACCCCATTCAGTGGTGAAGGACATTTTTAGTTTATAAATTACTGCCATTATGATCTAATTGTTCCCCGAAAAGCACTTGAAGATGCATTATCAACTAATGTGTCAATATGAGGTAAGGGAAAATCATCCTTTGGGCAAGCCTTATTCAAATCCCTATAATCTGTACACATCATGACACTTCTATATTTCATAGGGACCAAAACTATATTGGCTAACCATTGGCTATCCTTTACGACTTCTAAGAACTTTTCTTTCAATTGCTTTTAAACTTCCTCCTTAATTAAGAGAGCCCATTATGGTCTTAATCTCCTCTTCTTTTATTTTATCAAGGTAATGTAAAGATATGTAGAAATTCTATGTTATACAATCTCTCTATCAATTCTAGGTATATCCCTATAACCCTAAGCAAATACTTTTTATCTTTTTATTAATATTTCTTTTATTTTTTCTCTCTTTTGAGTTAAATCAAAAGCAATTAATATATTCTTAGGGTTATCATTTATGCCTAAATTAAATGATTCAATTTATATAGAATTAATGTCAAATATATGTATAAAATGATTATCATTATCAGAATAACCATCAGGAAACACATCATACAAGTAAGCAAAGTCAAATTTCATTGCATCAGCTTTGGAAAAAAAATAAATGATCAATTTTAAATAAGTTTACAAGAGAAATGTCAAATTTTTCATAAAAAAATTAACAATGGAGTTATGGACAAACATCTCAAAGTCTGTCTCTTCTTTTCTGATCATCAGCATCCTTTTGCTCCATAGCAGTAACATCCTCCTTAGATTCTTGGCCCATTACCAGTTCTTCTATTGTTATCTCCTTAGTAGTAGGTTTTTTTACCCCATTCACATATTTAGCAAATATCTCAAATCCTAGGACCAATTTTATAGCCATCATCAAAGGTTCAGGAGTCCCCATATATGGATAGCCAGTGCCTTCTTTCACAAACCTTTCCTATAGTGCCTTTTAACAATTGCATCTTCATTGTCTTCTTCAAAATCTTTAGCCCTATAATACTCGATTACATACTTTAAAACTGGCACTTTTTGTTCCATAAACTTTGACAGTCTATTATGATTCTTCCCTAATCTTAGACTAGGCATACATTTTATGTTTCTAATTATAGTCATGACTTTCTCATCTAGATCATCCTTATACAATACACAAACCTTATAGTTAGAATTTATAAGAATTTCCTTTAAAGTTAGCTTTAAAGCAATAACAACAACCTTAGTTTTTACTAAAATAGTAACCACCTTTCTCTCATGTGGACATTTGATCTTTTGGTGAATAATTGATGATACTCCTCCCAAAGGATGAAACCATGGCCTCTTAAGTAGAATGGCAAAGATAACCAAGATGACAATTACATCTAAGTTAACCCATGTCTTAATGGGTATTGTCTTAACTAGAGCTCTAAAATTCCCCTTAATAGGCCTCTTCCTATCATCATAGGCCTTAATAATCACATAAGATGGTTTCAAATTAGCCACAGCTAGTCCCAACTTTGGTAGAATTTTCAAAGGGCACACATTGATGTTAAAACCATTATCCACCATTACACAGCAAGTCAACTTTCCCTTTACTTCAGCCTTAATGAATAAGGCCTTATGGTGGTCTCTACCCTCTACAGGCAGATCATCATTAATGAACATAATAGCTCTTTAAGTTTTCTCCATTCATGAACATATTATATGTTCATGAGTATCGCCTGTAGGGATTTTCTTCTAATCCAAAGCCAAAACTAGTGCTTCCTAATGAGCTTTTGGAATGTATGAGCATTTCCCAAACACTAGTAATAACCTTTTCTTCTTTCTTCAGTTCCCCTTTTAAATCCCTTTTTTCATCTTTAACCTCAGTCTGTGCTATAGGCTTTTCTTTATCCTCCACCTCCTTTTTTTATTCAACCTTCTTAGCTGGTTTACTCTTCCTCTTCATTGTCCCACATGTCAATTTATCTCCTTTCTTCTTTATTTGAGGTCTAAGTATCTAAGACATTAACAGTCAGTTCTATGGGTTACTCCTTTAGATTTATGCTTTTTAGTTCTAGGTTAGGTTTTAGAAAATGGGGATGGCATCAATAAAGGAGTTAAGGACTTGCTCCTCCATCAAGCCAGTATTGATCATAAGGACTAGTGTATTTAATAGTGGGACATTTCGGTAGTTAAGTAAAGGGTTTCTTTAGGTATTTGGTTTCTTGGTTTCTAGGTCAGTTATCTTTCTTGAATTAATTAACTTTTGGATCTTATATTTCAATCTGGTGTAGTTGTCAGTATCATGTCTAATGACTTAATGGAACTTACAGTAGAGTTTTGGGTTGGCATTAGCGAAAAGTTATTTTTGGTTTTGAGGGTTGCAATAGGTTGTTCTCAATCAGCTTCTCTAGTACTTTTGAAAGAGGTATTCCCAAATTAAAGAACCTTCGAGGCTTCTTGATGACATTGATGTGTACATTACTGCTTGAACTGATTTCATCTTTACCCCCAGATCTCCCTTCAAAGAGTTTCCTCTCTTGACTCTTTCTGAACCCTAATTTTGTATAGTTCTTCAAAATTCTAAATCTCCAAGTCTTTCAACTATTTTTCCAAAGGTGCAATACACCCTTTTATAGCTATTATTAGTTGGTCATCTTCAGCAGGCATGTGCCTCATATGTACCAGTTTTCCTCTCCACATGGTCAAGTAATCAATAAAAGATTCATTAAACCTCTGCTTAGTTTTCTATAGATCTTTTAAAGACACCTCTATTTGGGCATTAAGGCCATACTGCTTAATGAATACAACACATGTCTCCTTTCAGTCAGTCTGGACATGTGATTCCAAGGCATAGTACCATATGATGGGTACCCTTTCTAAAGACAAAGGAAACTATATAAAGATTTGGGCCTTCATGTAAGTCATATATTGCTTTAGGTATAGATATAGATCATTAGTACTAGTATACTTCTTCATGTTAAGGAACTTAAATTTCTGAGATAAGGGATCATCATCATCCTCTAAGTTCAAATCAGTGCAATTCATTAGAGCATCAATTCCTTTTTCTTTCATCATTATCTATACTTATGTCATAGCCTTGGTCATATTCTTAGCCTAATCATTCTTTTATACAGTTTAAGAGAGACCTAAATTCAATCGACCAGCTGGATCTGCTAACACGGTATCCATATCATCTTTATCTTTCTCCTTAGGCTTTGTAGATATCTAAGCATCAAAGTTGATTGGGTGATTTGGCTATTTCTCCCTGAGCATATATGTTAACTTCCCTATTATCTCCTGCATCATTGACCATGTCTCAGTAACTAACTCTTCTTTCAACAGTGCCTTGAAAGCTTTGGGATCAAAACTTACCATTATTACTATTTCTATGAGTGAAAAACTGAGGTGATCTGTATTTGCAATGACCATGGGTTAAAAATATGCATGGCGTGTATGCATGAAATTCAAGTCCATTTTTATTTTTATATTTAAAAAGAAAGTAAACAAATAAACTATTCATAAATTGCATAAAAATAATAAATTCATACATGAATACTTCCATCGTTATTTCTTCCACACATATTTAATGGCGAGGTCTTATCCAAGGAATTTTTTGTCTCAATTTTGATTATCAATGAGGGATAACAAAATTGATATATGCAAGAAAACTCTCAAGATGACACAAACAAGTAGCAATTCCTTTGAATAAAATCAAGGTCCATCATAATGGGCTAATAGGCATGAATGGCCTAGTTTAATATAATCCTCATTATGATGGGCCTAAATGTCATCCTAAGAACTACTATATGGCATCAGTCACATGCATTTTTGGGAATAACCTATGGAATGTTGCTAAGTCACTACATGGGCAGAGTCTTGGGTAAAAAGGCTTTGGTTCGTACAACGATAGATCCTTATTATGTCTCCTTACTTAATGGTCTATGCGTTGGAGGTAAGTACATGCTATAAGTGACAATAGCCAAATACCTCATTACCAAGTTTGAATGAAACATAGGTAGTAAAGAAATGACTATCACTGGGTTATTCGAGATTGAGTGCTCATTGTATGAAAAGTGTTGTGAATGCAAAATAAATAATTAAACAATCAAAAGTGGTAAAACAAAAAACACTTGGAATTAGTTTCTCTATCCTTAGTGGAGTCGCCACTGTATATGGCAAGGTTCAACACGCGCCTAAGTGTTTGGCAACCATGACACTGTGTGAATTCAAGGCCCACTAAGAAATACAACATAGGCTTTTAGCCCATATCAAAAATAGGAGTTGCCACCTGTATAAGATCCAAGACATACTTTACAGCAATTGGATCCCATAGAGGGCTTAGAAACTAGATATGGACTTTTGAATGCTTACCTAACTTTTCAGTTGGCCTTCATTTGTGTTTCATGTTTTATCAGTTTTAAATATTTAATTATTTCTTTTAATTACATACAAATGCAATTTCCACCAAGCAAAATTCCAATTTTATTATTAAGCCTAAATTTGCACATTAGTCCAATTTCATGCCCATTAGGTCTACACACAATAGCAACATGAATAACATAAAATAAAATATACATAAAGTAAAATAGAATAAAATAAAATAAAAATACTCATACAAAGAAGTGGGGGAGGAGAAAAGAGTTACATCCCTTTAATCATGCAAGTAAAAATAAATAGATAAAAATAAAGAAAAATAAACACATAAAGAATGAGGGGAGGAGAAAGGAATTATATCCTTAAACTTAAAATAAAAAATCACAAAATAAATAAAAATAAATCTAAAAGAGGTCATCTAAAATTGGGATAGTGATTTAGTGATTATCAATCACCATAATCATTCCTAAAAAAATAAAATTATTAAGTTCCCACAAATAACAATAAAACTGTCATGACCCAAACCGGGGAGTCATAACTGGCGCTAGGGAATAAGAATTCTTTCAAATCCACAACCTGTAGCAATCCTTAGAAATAAAAAGCATGCAATAAATAAAAAATATACCAGAATTAAAAACTTAAGACGATATAAAAATAATTACTTAACGATCATTTCATAAAATAAAAATATTTTTATACAATATTCAAAGAAATGTCTCTTACTAAAAATAACATTCTACATATATAAAGTACTACTACTATAGTTTTCTAGAATACAATAAAAGTTCAAATAAATGATTTACATAATCTAGCTGGGGCTGAAGAAGTCCGGTGTAGAGGTCTGCTACTAAGGTCTGATGACGAGAGATCTCTTGAAAAAAATATTAAGGGGAATCAGATCTCACTGAGTGAATTATTATAATATATATATATATATACTAAGGTCTGATGACGAGAGATCTCTTGAAAAAAATATTAAGGGGAATCAGATCTCACTGAGTGAATTATTATAATATATATATATATATATATATATATATATATATATATATATATATAATACATGCATAAAATTATTTTTGTTGAAGGATCGGAGCAAAACCTTAATAGTTCGCAACCTCGATCATAAAAAAAAAATATCAGCCAACAAGCTTATATATATATATATATATATATATATATATATATATATATATATATGCAATCTAAAACATATACAGTCAGGCATCAGTATAGCTATAAATATATACACATATTTCACACAGATGCTAAAAATTCATTATATATATATATAATACATGCATAAAATTATTTTTGTTGAAGGACCGGAACAAAACCTTAATAGTTCGCAACCTCGATCATTAAAAAAAAATATCAGCCAACAGGTTTAATCAATACTCCAAGTATGCATTTATCTAACTTAAGGTAGTAGACTGGCCCTAAGTACACTATGTCAACTAAGGTTTTGTAATCTCACTACTGGCATGACTGGCCCTAAGTACACTCGGTCAACTGAGGATCCACAGCTAACCTTTTCCAAAACCAATAACTCAATAACAATATTTGATTCTCAACATAATTCTACCATACTATCGTGCAACAATCCTTGTGTATCCCACTAGGTAGCATGTTCTACTGCTATCCTTCAAATCCATCTTATATTTATGGAAAATAGTAAAATGCAAAATTAAAATACAAGTGGCATTCATTTAAAAAGGATGTACCACTTATATACTAAAAGTATACCATAAATATACAAAAAATATACTAAATGCATATGCTGAATATATGACAAATATACTGAATATATATACTAAAACATGCTAACGTATATATGCCATATATATATAAATTATATACTAAAAACAAATTAAGTAAAATGACACATATACCAAAATATACCTAAAGTATACCAAAACATACTTCTTCATTTAATGTAATAATTCATATCAAAACATAATAAAAACATGGATTCTCAAAAGCATGTATTCTATATGCAATGTATATATAGAATAATAGCTCACAAGTTTGCACTCCTCGAGACTAACTCGACGGGTCTGGTCTGATAGACCTCAGTCTCGATGCAGCTAGAAAATAAATAATAATAAAAAATTAGAATAAATTCTAACTTATACTTCTAAGAATTCTAAAGAAAGACTCGATCTAGGAATTCAAAACTCAAACAAACACAGAAATTTAGGATCGAGTTAACATCATGTTTTATGAGAATTTTACTAAAACTTCGATGGAATTCCTCTGTAAAACAAACATCTCTCTACAAGCAGTAGAGCCGATCCTCCAAGGAAAACACACTTCTAATACCACAAAGCTCAACACCTCGGGTTAGGACCTAAAACTGCACAATTTTTTTCAATCGAGGTTCATAATTCACCAAAAATACATATAAAATAATAAATATATTAAAAATCATTAAATTCCATAAATATCCACAAAATAAAAATATATAATATGTTTAAACATTAAAACACTAAATACAATTATTTTCACAATAATTAAATAAAATCTCAAATAATAATATAATATTAATAAAAATCCAATTTTTCCATAATTCCACATAAAATGGTAAAATTCACTTTTATATACTCAAATAGCTTAAATATATAATAAAGGTAATTAAAAATCCATTTAATCACCAAAATAGTAAATATGACATTATTTGAATATAAATTTCAAATATTAGTATTAATTTGTTAAAAATAGTAAATAATTTATAAAAACCATTTTATTACCCTATATAATTCTAAAATAAGTTAAAACATATTATTTAACTATAATTTCCACAAAATTACACAATTAACCTATATATACAAAATTCACATAATATTAATAATTTCTCAAAAATTATATAAGTTCACTAAAAATTATTTTATAAATTCTAAAATTATTAAATCAAATTAATAACACTAATTTAACCAAATTTCCATCCAAAACAATTAATTAACATAATTATTAAAAATTCAATATTTAATATTAAAATATTAAAAAATTACCCATAATTCAAATTAATTCAAAAAAATAAAAAAAAATATATTTTTGAGAAGCTAAAGTTGCCAAGATCAACATTTCTTAAGCAATAATCCATGAATTAATCAATATCAAGTTAAAAATAAAAATAAAAACCTTAAAACACAAACTAAAAATTGAAGATTACTTAAAATCAAATGGATTTAAGCTCGAACGGAGCTTGGAAATGAAATCATCGAAGTTTGGTGGTTCATATAAGACCGATGCAACACAAAATGGTGGTCGGAATTGAAGTCGTTGGTTTGAAGCTCCTCCCTACTGTTGTTGCTATTTTGGGTGATTCTGGCAGCCTTTTGACGTGCTACAAGCGATGGACAATAGATGGGAAGGAAGAGAAGTTGATAGTGGTGAGTGGTGGCAGTTATGGTAGCTCCGGGGGGGGGGGGGGGGGGGGGGGGGGGTAAGGTGGCGCTAGTAGAGACTCAAGAAGAAGAAGAAGAAGAAGAAAGAAAGAAAAGAAGAGGGGAGAGAGAAATAACTTTGACCCAAAAAGTTGACCTTTTTTTATTTATTTAGGGAAAAGACTAAAATTCCCCTCAAACCAATTAACAACAACAATAATAATAATAATAACTTTAATGTATTTAATTAATAAAACCCCTAAAATAAATTATTTTACATAAAAAAAATTCTTCGAATAAAATAAATAAATAATATTCACAAATAACAATAATAATATATAAATGAAATTTAAATTTTAGTAACACTTCATTTCTCAAAATAGTTTAATATTATTTAAAATACAGGGTCATTACAAAAACCTACAAAATGTAAATTGCAAAATTAATCTCACAAAAATAAAGTAAAACACAAACATCAATAAAAGATAAATTAAGCAAATACACATTTAATTTATAAATAAATATTAAGATAATAAAATGAGGTAAAAGAATAAAAATGCATAAATATGCACAAAACATAAATAAAATCAAGACTAAAATATATATAAACTTAGCATATGTATAAAAAATGTAAAAAATAATATTGATTTCATCCAGTGATTCTTAGTCTAATTTTGACATATTATAATGGTTATTTGACCGTTGTCCCTTTCATGATGATATTAAAGCAACAGTCTTCAGTATGGATGCTAATAGTGCCCTGGATCATTATGGCTTTACATGTGTGTTTTATAAATCTTATTGGGTGATCATCAAGCATGATGTGTGCTTTATTATTTGTAGCTTTTTTTCACCTAGGTATTATCACCTCTAGAATTAATTCTAGCATAATGATTTTAATTCCTAAAGTCATTGATGTTATTACTGTTGAGCAATTTAAACCAATTGTGCTTAGTAATTTTAGTATGAAGATTGTAACTAAAATTGTAGTGGACCACCTTGCTTTAATAGCTACTAAAATGATTTCTTGTAACCAGTTTGGTTTTTTTAAAGAATCATAGCATTTTATAATTGTATTGCTAGTGCTTCAGAAGGGCTGAATCTCATGAATAAGGCTTGTTTTTATGGTAATATGGCTATGAAAGTATATATTCATAAAGCCTATGACACTATGGATTGAAATTTTTTGCTTGATGTCTTAGAAGCTTTTATGTTTTCTTTGTAGTTTAGGGATTGGATTATGGCTTTATTTTCTTTTTCGAGGTTGTCTGTCATGATTAATGGAAAAATTCAAGGATACTTTCCTTATTCTAGAGGTGTTCACCAAGGTGATCCTCTTTCCCCACTTTTATTTTGCCTTGCTAAGGATTTTCTTAGTAGGTTTCTTGCTGCCAAGGTTACTGAAGGTGCTATTACCCCTATGTTTCATATTAGAAATTGTTATTTTCCAACTCATTTTTTGTATGTTGATCATGTCTTAATGTTTGCTAAAGCTTCTCTTTATAACATTTGAGCTATCAATGACATTTTTTTGGCTCTATCAAATTATTAATTGGTCCAAGTCTAAATCTTTTTTGGCAAAGCTATTTTAGAAGCTTATTTTACTAAGCTTTTATTAGGCCATGGGCATCAATAAAGGTTGTCTTCTTTTTTGTTATTTGGGAGTTCCTTTATTTTTAGGCACTTTAAAAAAATGATAGTTGAAGCCTATAGCTAATAAAATTTGCAGTAAGTTTGCTAAATGGAAATAGCATACTTTGTCTATGGCAAGGCATCTCACTTTTGTATAGTCAATTATTACTAGTTCTTTCTTGCATACGTTTATAATTTATAAATGGCCTAGCTCCTTGCTTTCTTCTATGGAGCATTTCATGAGGAATTTTTAATGGATAGGTTGCATGAATGAAAAAAAGCTTGTCACAGTGCTTTGGCATATGACTTGTCTACCTTGCATGGAAGGAGGATTGGGTATCAAGCAATTGAAGCATATGAATGATGCCATGTTGAGCAAAATGGCATGAAAATTGATTTCTTCTCAGGAATTTCCTATCACTACTCTTTGGTCAGATTTCTTTTTCCATCTTGAATACCACGTAATCATTTTTTCCATTCTTTGATTTGGTCTGCTCTTCAAAGAATTTTTCACACTCTTTTGGTCTAATTGTAAATGGTTTATTGGTGAAAATTACAATCTTAACTTCTGGATTGATGCTTGGATTAATCCCCTAATTGTGGATAAGTTAAGTATTCTCCCTAAAGAGTAGTGTGAGCTTATTGATTCGGTGCCCAATTTTTATGCTAATCACTCTTTGAATTTGCACTAGTTTTGTTTATGAAGAAGAATGATGGTACTCTAAGACTGTGTATTGATTATAAAGAATTAAACAAAGTGACTGCTAAGAACAAGTATCCTCTTCCAAAGATATATGATTTGTTTGATCAGCTTTAGGGTGCACAGTTCTTTTCTAAGATCGACTTGAGGTTGGACTATTATCAGTTATGGTTTAATGAAGCCGATGTTCTTAAAATGGCATTCTATACTAGGTATGGCCACTATGAGTTTATGGTGATGTCCTTTGGATTAACCAATTCACCAACAACTTTTATGGATCTGATGAATAGGGTGTTCAAACAATTCTTGGATTAGTTTATGATTGTTTTCATTAATGATATAGTGGTGTATTCGAAGAGTATGAAAGAGCATGTATATCACTTGAGGACAGTGTTGTAGACATTAAGAGAATAAGAGCTTTATGCTAAGTTCTCAAAGTGTGATTTTTTAAAATATTTAGGATACGTGGGAGACTGAAGCTGAGATGCGAGCTTCTTACCCGTATCTCTTTCCTTCTTGATCTTGTTTTCTGGAATTCGGGGACGAATTCTTGTAAGGGGGGAAGACTGTAATATCCCGTGTTTTTAAAATATTTTTACACAGTACCGGGATATGCAGAGTTAATAATTTCTGTATTTTATATGATATTTTTATGAGTTAATATGTATTTAAAACCTATTTTAATTACGGTGTATTATTTTCAGTGTTTTACGTAAAATTTTCCCGGGACTTGCATTTTCGGGGAAATTTTCACGTAAACAATTTATTATTAATTATTTTAGATGTATTTACGGACTTGCATGAACTCATACATATTTTTAAATTATTAAATAAAGTCGGTGTGTGTATATTTATTTAATTAGGGTTTATTATTCCCTAATATTTTATTAAGTATTTAATTGTTTTATTGTTATTTAATTAATTTTATTTAGTATAAATTATTAAAATATTAATATTTTTATGTGTGTGGTGTATATTTGATGTGTGTAATTTAATATTATTTTAATATATAGTATAATATATATATATATACATATATACATCAAAAATCAAAAAGTTTGCAAAATTACCATTTTGCCCCCGATAGTTTCTTTTTCTTCTTCTTCTTCTCCGATCGTTCCCTCACCATTTCCGGTCGCTGCCGTGCCGTTCCTTCACCGTGGGTGTGCCGTCCGGTGTGCCACCATCTTCCCCGACCAGTTTCGCCGCCTGTGGAGGCCGTTTCCGGCGTCGGGAGAGCGATTTTGGCCGGAGAAGCCGAAAATCAACTCACCGTCGATCACGCCGATTTCGGCCACCGTTTTCGACACCGCCGGTCTCTTTCTTCTCCTTGAGCTCCGGTGAGTGTGATTCTAGCTTTGCTTTGAGCTAAAATGGTCTAGAATTGCTTAGTTTTCGATTTGTAAATTTCGGCCTATTAGGGTTTTTGATTTTTTTGAGCTTCGAATTGGATGATTCATGGAAACTTCCTTCACAAATGTTGTTCCTAGTAGCTTAATCTTCATGTGTGAATTTTTGTAGAATTTTTGGAGATTTTTTGGATTTTTGGGTATTTTTGAATATTTTAATATTATTTTTTAATTTTCGGAAATTAATTATTTAAATTATGAAATTGGAGTTTATGGTTGAATTGGGTGTTGAAATGAATTATAGGAATTTATTTGGAATTTTTATGAATTTCTAAGTATTTATTTTTTATTATTGAAGTTTAGGTGATTTTGGAAAATTAGGTTAATTGTGTTTTAAATTGAATTTAATTGGTTAATTGAGTTTAAATATTGATATTATTGATAAATATGTTGAGAAAATTAATTTTAGATAATTGTATGATTTTTGGTGAATTTTTGAAGTAATTTAGGTATATTTATATATATAGGGGTATTTTGGTAATTTTATCCTAAATTGTCTAAAAATGTAATTTAATTGGTTTTAATATTTATTTAAGGTATAAAAATGATTTCTACAAATTATTTAGTATTTTTAACTAATTAAAACTATTTTTCGGGAATTATTTTCAATTATATATATAATATATGGTTTTTCTAATAAAATGAGTTTTAATCGGTTTTTATAGTGTTTCAAGGTCAATTATGTAATTTTTACCTATAAAATGTATTTCTGTGATTTAAGGATATGTTCGGTATATCGGGAATCATTCTGTGCTTGTGGACCCCGGTCGGTGGACTGTAGTTTGGAGTCCGACCGTGGGATTTTGATTGTGTTGAGCTCATTTTTCGAAGTGTGTTTCTTTGCAGGGTCGGCTCTACTCTTTTGAGTAGAGAGATGTCCATTTTACAGGGGAGGTTCTGTCGAATTTTCGGTAGAATTCTCGTAAAACGTGATATCCAGTCGAACCCTAAATTCTGTTTCTGTATTTTAATGCTCTAGATTGAATTCTAGGATTTCTGTTAGGTTTATTCTAATGTCGGTTATTTATTGCTTGTTTAGTTGCGCCGAGACCGAGGGCTAGTGGACCAGGCCCGTCGGACCTGTCTCGTGGAGCGCATTAGGTGAGTTACTATATTATATATATATGCTTAGGATGCATGATTTAGAAAATGCATGTTTTATTTTGACTGAATATGCATAAATAATGTGATTTATATTCAAGTATATTTTTGGTATATTTTTGGTATATAATAAATTATATACATGTTTTGTTAATAAAATATATTTAAAATGTTTTTAAATATATTTTTAGTTTAATTCATGATTTGATTGAATTCATTTGACATATATATACTCAAAATATACCTGGTTTATGTTTGGTATATTTTCGGTATATATATGGTTTATATTGTTGATTTATTTAAATTCATGCATCATGTATTTGTGAATGAATGTTTTATTATATTATTAATGAAGGATATCAATAGAACGTGCTACCTAGTGGGCAGCACTAGGACCGAGTACGTACCGGTACGCCTATAGCTTTAGGCTATATTACTAACTATTTGTGGATATTGATTTGATTATGATTATTGATATGTGAGATGTGGTTTGGGGTGTGATTGCTGGAGCTCGGTTGACCAAGTGTCTCGGGGCCAATCACACTGGCAGTCAGACTGCTGGAGCTCGGTTGACTTAGTGTCTCGGGGCCAGTCTACTGTCCAAATGGATTAAGTGGATATATTTTGGATTAAGTGAGCCTGTGTGGCTTGAGTGTGGTTTAACACTATTTTCTGAGGTTGCGATATTCTAGGGTTCTATGTGATCCTTCATAAATTGGGATTTTTCAGTAAAATATATAAAAATGATTTTTCTGCATTTGTGTGTATTTGCCTGTATATATATTAGATATATATATACTGTTGACTGTATGCATTATCACTTAGTGTGTATGTATATATATTATAGTAATTCACTCAGTGAGGTCTGACTCCCCTCCGTTGACTATTTTTCAGGAGAGTCAACTTCCTCAGACCTCAGTAGCAGGTCGATACGTCGGATTTCTTCCGCCCCGGCTTCTTTATGTAAATTGTCTACTTGAGTCTTATTTATTTTATCTAGACACTGCAGTAGTTATGAATTAAAGTATGGGATTTTATGTACTTTATTTTAAAGAGATGTATTATATTGAAACTGGATTTGTATTAAAGATTATATACATCTATGTGATGAGATGAGATTTAGTTTAAATCCAGTTGATATGGAAAAATGATATTATGATTTTTATTTCCGCTGCATATTATATTTTTTATTGTTATTATGGCATGCTTTATTTTATTTTTAGGCTTGCTACGGGTTCCGGATTCGAAAGAATTCCCGTTCCCTAGCGCCGGTCATGGCCCCTGTTTTGGGTCGTGACAAAGTTGGTATCAGAGCGAAGTTCGTATCAGAGTGGAGTTCTGTGTCAGGGCTTAGTTATGTGAGTTGTGGCCCTAGTTTTAAAGTTGTGTTTTCTGTTGGACTACTGCAGTGTATTAGGTTCGAATATGTCTTGATGAGTATTCCTTGCTGTAGTTTTCAGCGTTATTCCTCCGTTGTCTGTTTTGTCTGAATCTTTCCGTTTGTCTTTTTAGAATGAGGAGGCGAGCGCGTGTCGCTCCACCGGTCGTTGAGGCCGAGGATGATGAGTCTTTTCAGGACGAGGTTTTACCTCCTGAGCCGCCAGTTAGGCGTAGAGGTCGTGGCAGGGGTAGACCTCGAGGAGCGGCAGGTCGCCGTAGGCAGAGAGAGTTACAGGACGAGGAGCCTGTTGAGCCTGAGTTTGATGTTCCTGTTCCTCCAGTTGTTCAGCCTGTTCAGCCTGCCTATCAGCAGGGTATGTCTGACCCTGAGGCAGCTTTGTTCTATGCCAGGGTTGGCAGGATTGCTTTTGATGGTACTTCTGATCCTTTAGATTTTCTGCATGCGATTGAGACTAGGACTCGGACTGCTCATACCGAGTACCAGCGGATCATGATCGTTGAGTTGTCTGTTGAGGGACCAGCCTTGGATTGGTTCATTCAGATGATCCAGCCTTATATGATGACGATGACATGGGCTCAGTTTCGAGAGCGGTTCATGAGGAGATTTTGTCCAGAGTCGCTTCGTTTGAGTTATCGTCTCCGTTTGACCAGTATTTCTCGTGGAGATCGATCTGTAGAGGAGTATACCCGAGAGTTTCTTCGTCTGGGTAGATATGCTGAGGATCTGATGCGAGATCAGTATTTCGCTGTTACTACATACGTTACTGGTTTGGGTTCAGCTTTTGCTGGTATGCCTACATCAGGTCTTACTCTGGAGTCTGTGATTGAGCTAGCTAAGGAGATCGAGCTGAGGTTAGTTAGGCAGGGAGCGATACCTGATTATTACCAGTTGGGAGTTCAGTCGAGTGGATCGCAGGCTACTCCATATTCGAGTTTTCATGTTGGTTCGAGTAGTCAGCAGCGAGGTTCGACTCAGCAGAGTCAGAGACAGCAGCAGCGAGTGCATCGGAGCAGTAGACATGGCCGTGGAGGTCAGCGTAGATCGTTTAGATTTGGGTCAGGTGCTTCGAGCAGCAGCAGTGGTCGTAGTTCTGGATCAGCGGCCAGTGTTTGTCAGACTTGTGGTAGAGTCCATCAGGGACCGTGTTATCTGACACCACTGACATGTTTCAGATGCGGGCAGATAGGACATTTTGCCAGATCGTGTCCTTATTCTGGGTATCAGCAGCAGCAGATTCCGCGATTCCCACAGCAGTCGATTGCTAGTGCAGCACCCGTGCCATTTCAGTTGCCACCAGCCCAGCATCAGAGTTCTACTCAGTTTGTTCCACAGCAGAGTCGTGGTAGAGGTACTAGAGGAGGTGCCAGAGGTGTTGGCCAGGCTTCTACCAGTCAGCAGGGAGGTCGAGGCCAGGCGAGAGTTTTCCATCTGACTCAGCAGGATGCTCAGGCATCTAATGCAGTCGTGGCAGGTATTCTTTCTATTTGTTACCTGGATGCTTTGGTTTTGTTTGATCCGGGTGCCACGCATTCGTTTGTTTCTCCTATTTTTGCTTCTAAATCTTGTTGGCAAGCTTCGAGGATGGCTTTTCCTTTGTCTGTTGCCACTCCTCTGAGTGATTCTTTGGACGCCGATATTGTTCTTTCTGGTTGTCCAGTTCTCGTGGGAGATAGAGAATTACCCGTTGATTTGATTTTGTTGGATGTGATGGAGTTTGATGTTATTTTGGGAATGGATTGGTTATCTCAGCACTTCGCCGTGGTAGATTGCAGGAATAACGAGGTGACTTTCAGAATTCCTGGTGAAGTAGAATTTAAGTTTGTTGGTGATAGGAGTTCAGCACCTCAGAATCTTATTTCTGCTATTTCTGCTAGGAAGTTATTGAGGAAAGGTTGCCAGGGGTATTTGGCATTGGTTAGGGATACGTCAGTGGAGAAGTTGTCACTCACAGATGTTCTGGTTGCTTGTGAGTTTCCTGATGTTTTTCCCGAGGAGTTGCCAGGTTTACCACCTCACAGAGAGATTGAGTTCTGTATAGATGTGGTTCCAGGTACTACTCCTATATCTATGCCACCCTATCGTATGGCTCCTGCAGAGTTGAGAGAGTTGAAGGAGCAATTGCAAGAGTTGTTGGATAAAGGTTTCATTAGACCTAGTGTTTCTCCTTGGGGTGCACCAGTCCTGTTTGTGAAGAAGAAGGATGGTACCCTGAGACTGTGCATTGACTATAGAGAGCTGAATAAGGTGACAGTGAAGAACAAGTATCCTGTCCCGAGGATAGATGATTTGTTTGATTAGTTACAGGGTGCACAGTTCTTTTCTAAGGTTGACTTGAGGTCGGGTTATCATCAGCTGCGGATCAGTGAATCCGATATTCCTAAGACAGCTTTTCGCACTCGATATGGTCATTATGAGTTTCTGGTGATGTCTTTTGGTTTGACTAATGCACCAGCAGCTTTTATGGACCTGATGAACAGAGTATTCAGACCGTATGTGGATCAGTTTGTGGTAGTCTTCATTGATGATATACTGGTATATTCGAGGAGTATGGAAGAGCACGTATATCATTTGAGGATTGTACTACAGACACTGAGAGATCATCAGCTTTATGCTAAATTCTCGAAGTGTGATTTTTGGATGGAGAGTGTTTCTTTTCTTGGACACGTAGTGTCTAAAGAAGGTATTCAGGTTGATCCACAGAAGATTGAGGCAGTATCTGAATGGCCTAGACCTACTTCGGTTACAGAGATTCGGAGTTTTCTGGGTTTAGCCGGGTATTATAGGCAGTTTGTGCAGGATTTTTCCAGGATAGCAGCCCCTATGACTCGCTTGACTCAGAAGAATGTTAGATTCGAGTGGTCAGAAGCTTGTGAGAATAGTTTTCAGTTGTTGAAGGAGAAGTTGACCACAGCGCCAGTATTAGCTTTGCCTAATAGTGTGGATAAGTTCACAGTTTACTGTGATGCCTCTAGAATTGGTCTTGGTTGTGTGTTGATGCAGAATGGAAGGGTGATAGCCTATGCTTCGAGGCAATTGAAGAAGCATGAGCAGAACTATCCTACACATGATCTGGAGATGGCTGCAGTGATCTTTGCTTTGAAGATTTGGAGACATTATTTGTACGGGGTGACTTGTGAGATATTTACTGATCACAAGAGCCTTAAGTACATTTTCCAGCAGCGAGATTTGAATCTGAGGCAGAGAAGATGGTTGGAACTGTTGAAGGATTATGATTGCGAGATTCTTTACCATCCGGGTAAAGCTAATGTGGTAGCAGATGCCTTGAGTAGGAAGTCCTCAGGTAGTCTTGCTCACATCGGTGTTGAGAGGAGACCATTGATCCAGGAATTGCATCTGATGGTGGATCAAGGTCTGATGATGAAGATTAGTAGATTAGGTGGACTGTTAGCTCAGTTTAAAGTACGATCTATGCTGAGGGATAGGATTAAAGCAGCTCAGAGCCGAGATCCTATTCTGGAAGAGCTTGCAGAGAATGTCAGAGCAGGGAAGTTCACTGATTTCACACTTGATGATGATGGTGTGTTGTGGATCAGTGGTAGATTGTGTGTTCCTGATGTGGATGATTTGAGAGAGGAGATTTTAGAGGAAGCACATTCTACAGCTTACAGCGTTCATCCGGGTGTTACTAAGATGTACCACAGTATCAGAGATCTATACTGGTGGGATGGATTGAAGAAGGATGTTGCTAATTATGTTGCTAAGTGCTTGACGTGTCAGCAAGTGAAAGCCGAACATCAGAAGCCTTCTGGGAAGCTTCAGCCTCTTCCTATTCCCGAGTGGAAGTGGGAAAGGATAGCTATGGATTTTGTAGTCGGTTTACCTCGTTCGAAGGATGGATACGATTCCATCTGGGTGATTGTAGACAGGTTGACGAAGTCTGCACATTTCTTGCCTGTGAAAGCCACATATTCAGTTGCTAGATTGGCGAAGTTGTACGTGAAGCATATTGTGTGCCTTCATGGAGTACCTGTGTCCATTGTGTCAGACAGAGGTTCAGTGTTTACTTCTCATTTTTGGCAGAAGTTGCAGGAAGCGATGGGCACTAGGTTGGATTTCAGTACTGCTTTTCATCCTCAGACAGATGGTCAGTCTGAGAGGACGATCCAGACACTGGAAGATATGTTGAGGATGTGTGTCTTGGATTTGGGAGGTAGCTGGGATGATCATTTGTCGCTTGTTGAGTTTGCATATAATAACAGCTACCATAGCAGTATTGGCATGGCACCATATGAGGCGTTATATGGAAGGAAGTGTAGATCCCCGTTGAGTTGGGATGAGATTGGTGAGAGAGTTTTGATTGGACCAGAGATGGTTTAGGATGCTGCAGAGAAAGTCGCCGTGATTAAGCGCAGATTAGAGACCGCAGTTAGTAGACAGAAGAGTTATGCGGATCCTAGGCGTAGAGATGTGGAGTTTCAGGTTGGAGATTTCATTTTTCTGAAAGTATCTCCGATGAAGGGTGTGATGAGATTTGGCAGGAAGGGTAAGTTAGCACCGAGATACATTGGACCGTTTGAGATTCTGGAGAGAGTTGGCACTGTTGCATATCGGTTGGATTTGCCTCCGAGTATGTCACAAGTGCATCCAGTATTTCATATCTCGATGTTGAGGAAGTATATCTCGGATCCTTCGCACGTGTTGCAGCCCGACAGTGTGGAAGTGAATGAAGATTTGACTTTTGTGGAAGAACCTGTGGCGATCGTAGATTTTCAAGTTCGACAGTTGCGATCGAAGCAGATTCCGATGGTCAAGGTTCTGTGGCGTAGCGATAGAGTTGAAGAGCATACGTGGGAGACTGAAGCTGAGATGCGAGCTTCTTACCCGTATCTCTTTCCTTCTTGATCTTGTTTTCTGGAATTCGGGGACGAATTCTTGTAAGGGGGGAAGACTGTAATATCCCGTGTTTTTAAAATATTTTTACACAGTACCGTGATATGCAGAGTTAATAATTTCTGTATTTTATATGATATTTTTATGAGTTAATATGTATTTAAAACCTATTTTAATTACGGTGTATTATTTTCAGTGTTTTACGTAAAATTTTCCCAGGACTTGCATTTTCGGGGAAATTTTCACGTAAACAATTTATTATTAATTATTTTAGATGTATTTACGGACTTGCATGAACTCATACATATTTTTAAATTATTAAATAAAGTCGGTGTGTGTATATTTATTTAATTAGGGTTTATTATTCCCTAATATTTTATTAAGTATTTAATTGTTTTATTGTTATTTAATTAATTTTATTTAGTATAAATTATTAAAATATTAATATTTTTATGTGTGTGGTGTATATTTGATGTGTGTAATTTAATATTATTTTAATATATAGTATAATATATATATATATACATATATACATCAAAAATCAAAAAGTTTGCAAAATTACCATTTTGCCCCCGATAGTTTCTTCTTCTTCTTCTTCTCCGATCGTTCCCTCACCATTTCCGATCGCTGCCGTGCCGTTCCTTCACCGTGGGTGTGCCGTCCGGTGTGCCACCATCTTCCCCGACCAGTTTCGCCGCCTGTGGAGGCCGTTTCCGGCGTCGGGAGAGCGATTTTGGCCGGAGAAGCCAAAAATCAACTCATCGTCGATCACGTCGATTCCGGCCACCGTTTTCGACACCGCTGGTCTCTTTCTTCTCCTTGAGCTCCGGTGAGTGTGATTCTAGCTTTGGTTTGAGCTAAAATGGTCTAGAATTGCTTAGTTTTCGATTTGTAAATTTCGGCCTATTAGGGTTTTTGATTTTTTTGAGCTTCGAATTGGATGATTCATGGAAACTTCCTTCACAAATGTTGTTCCTAGTAGCTTAATCTTCATGTGTGAATTTTTGTAGAATTTTTGGAGATTGTTTGGATTTTTGGGTATTTTTGAATATTTTAATATTATTTTCTAATTTTCGGAAATTAATTATTTAAATTATGAAATTGGAGTTTATGGTTGAATTGGGTGTTGAAATGAATTATAGGAATTTATTTGGAATTTTTATGAATTTCTAAGTATTTATTTTTAATTATTGAAGTTTAGGTGATTTTGGAAAATTAGGTTAATTGTGTTTTAAATTGAATTTAATTGGTTAATTGAGTTTAAATATTGATATTATTGATAAATATGTTGAGAAAATTAATTTTAGATAATTGTATGATTTTTGGTGAATTTTTGAAGTAATTTAGGTATATTTATATATATAGGGGTATTTTGGTAATTTTACCCTAAATTGTCTAAAAATGTAATTTAATTGGTTTTAATATTTATTTAAGGTATAAAAATGATTTCTACAAATTATTTAGTATTTTTAACTAATTAAAACTATTTTTCGGGAATTATTTTCAATTATATATATAATATACGGTTTTTCTAATAAAATGAGTTTTAATCGGTTTTTATAGTGTTTCAAGGTCAATTATGTAATTTTTACCTATAAAATGTATTTCTGTGATTTAAGGATATGTTCGGTATATCGGGAATCATTCTGTGCTTGTGGACCCCGGTTGGTGGACTGTAGTTTGGAGTCCGACCGTGGGATTTTGATTGTGTTGAGCTCGTTTTTCGAAGTGTGTTTCTTTGCAGGGTCGGCTCTACTCTTTTGAGTAGAGAGATGTCCGTTTTACAGGGGAGGTTCTGCCGAATTTTTGGTAGAATTCTCGTAAAACGTGATATCCAGTCGAACCCTAAATTCTGTTTCTGTATTTTAATACTCTAGATTGAATTCTAGGATTTCTGTTAGGTTTATTCTAATGTCGGTTATTTATTGCTTGTTTAGTTGCGCCGAGACCGAGGGCTAGTGGACCAGGCCTGTCGGACCTGTCTCGTGGAGCGCATTAGGTGAGTTACTATATTATATATATATGCTTAGGATGCATGATTTAGAAAATGCATGTTTTATTTTGACTGAATATGCATAAATAATGTGATTTATATTCAAGTATATTTTTGGTATATTTTTGGTATATAATAAATTATATACATGTTTTGTTAATAAAATATATTTAAAATGTTTTTAAATATATTTTTAGTTTAATTCATGATTTGATTGAATTCATTTGACATATATATACTCAAAATATACCTGGTTTATGTTTGGTATATTTTCAGTATATATATGGTTTATATTGTTGATTTATTTAAATTCATGCATCATGTATTTGTGAATGAATGTTTTATTATATTATTAATGAAGGATATCAATAGAACGTGCTACCTAGTGGGCAGCACTAGGACCGAGTACGTACCGGTACGCCTATAGCTTTAGGCTATATTACTAACTATTTGTGGATATTGATTTGATTATGATTATTGATATGTGAGATGTGGTTTGGGGTGTGATTGCTGGAGCTCGGTTGACCAAGTGTCTCGGGGCCAATCACACTGGCAGTCAGACTGCTGGAGCTCGGTTGACTTAGTGTCTCGGGGCCAGTCTACTGTCCAAATGGATTAAGTGGATATATTTTGGATTAAGTGAGCCTGTGTGGCTTGAGTGTGGTTTAACACTATTTTCTGAGGTTGCGATATTCTAGGGTTCTATGTGATCCTTCATAAATTGGGATTTTTTAGTAAAATATATAAAAATGATTTTTCTGCATTTGTGTGTATTTGCCTGTATATATATTAGATATATATATACTGTTGACTGTATGCATTATCACTTAGTGTGTATGTATATATATTATAGTAATTCACTCAGTGAGGTCTAACTCCCCTCCGTTGACTATTTTTCAGGAGAGTCAACTTCCTCAGACCTCAGTAGCAGGTCGATACGTCGGATTTCTTCCGCCCCGGCTTCTTTATGTAAATTGTCTACTTGAGTCTTATTTATTTTATCTAGACACTGCAGTAGTTATGAATTAAAGTATGGGATTTTATGTACTTTATTTTAAAGAGATGTATTATATTGAAACTGGATTTGTATTAAAGATTATATACATCTATGTGATGAGATGAGATTTAGTTTAAATCCAGTTGATATGGAAAAATGATATTATGATTTTTATTTCCGCTGCATATTATATTTTTTATTGTTATTATGGCATGCTTTATTTTATTTTTAGGCTTGCTACGGGTTCCGGATTCGAAAGAATTCCCGTTCCCTAGCGCCGGTCATGGCCCCTGTTTTGGGTCGTGACAATGTAGCAACCACCAAGCTATGAAGTCAAAGGATAAAAATCAAATGTCCTAAAATTAAAAAAGGCTCTTTATGGATTGAAGCAAGCTCCCAGAGCATGGAATAGTAGAACTGACAAGTAATTGTAACAGAGTGGTTTTATCAAATGTCCATATGAACATGCCCTCTATTTTAAAATCAAAGATAAAGATGTCTTGATCGTGTGTCTTTATGTGGACAATTTGATCTTCACTAGGAGCAATGCCAGTATGTTTAAAGATTTTAAAAAAGAAATGATAATGGAGTTCAAGATGATGGATATTGGATTAATAGCATACTACATTGGTATTAAAGCCAAGTAAAAGGAAGATGAGATTTTCATCTCACAAGAAAGCTACATGAAGGAGATCCTCAAGAAATTCAAGATAAATTATTACAACTTAATAAACACACCGATGGAATGCAAAATCAAGTTATTAAAAAATGATAAAGCAAAAAAGGTTTATCCAACACTTTTAAGTCTAATTGGATGTTTGCGATATCTAACTTGTACAAGGCCCGACATTCTTTATGCAATAGGAATATTGAGTTGTTATATGGAAACTCCAACAATCACTCATTTCAATATTGCAAAGAGAATTCTTCGCTACCTCAAAGGTACAATAGATTTTGGCTTATATTATTCAGTTTCCGATGACTACAAGCTTGTTGGATATAGTGACAATGATTGGGCTGGAGATAGCACTAATTGAAAAAGTACAACTGGTTTTGTGTTTTTCCTAGGAGACATCACCTTCACTTGGATGTCAAAGAAGCAACCAATTGTCACTTTGTCAACATGTGAAGTTGAGCATGTTGTTGCTACAACGTGTGTTAGTCATGCAATTTGGCTTCGAAATTTGTTGAAGGAATTGAACATGTCACACGTAGAACCAACAAAGATTTGTGTCAACAACAAGTCGGCTATAGCTTTAGCCAAGATCCAGTGTATCATGATCGGAGCAAACACATTGATACTTGGTATCATTACATAAGAGAATGCATTATGAAGTAAGATGTGAAACGGGGATATATGAAGTCTTAAGATCAAGTCGCAGACATCTTCACCAAGCCATTAAAGAAAGAAGACTTTGTCAAATTGAGAAACACGTTTGGCATTATAAAACAAGTTTAAGGGGAGTATTGAGAAATAATAAACTTGTTTTAACCAAATTCACTAAGGAAACTTCTAAGTTAGGTGATTAATTATTATTATTTGGTGTGAGAAATTATTAAAATTAGTTGGTGTGAGTTATATTACTTTTAAGTGTATAGTTAGGATTTAATTGTATTTTTGATTTGAATGGTTTGGATTAATTCTCTAATAGTATAAATAGAGCCTTTTACAAAGAGGTTTATGCATCAAAAAAAAAAAAACAATGAAGAAGAAGTGTAAAGAAGCAAAGTTTCAAGGTGTGTAAAAGTGTTTGAGAGAGTTTAATAAAAATTGTTTGAGTATTTAGTGTTTAACAATGTGTGTGTCTTTTTTTTTTTTTTTACCATATTACCGAGGAATGAAAAAAATAGTTTCTTCATGAAAATATATTTGAAAAAGAAAATATAGTTTCTTCTTAATATTAAATTTTAACTAAAAAGAATAATTTTTTTAGCATTTAAATTGTTTTATTTTTATTAAAATAAAGCTATAATTTTTTATTAGATATATATTCGTTTAATATTATAATTAATTCATACAAATTTTATTGATAGGTTGCATTCAAATGTGATATTTATTTTTAATAATAGATTAAGAAATCAATGAAATTTAAATTTTAACATCATTTTTAAAATTTTAAACTTGAAGCATTAATTTATTAAGAGCTAAGATTAGAGATACCAGAGTCAATAAGATAGTCCAACCTACAAAATGTTCTTCGATTTTAAAATTATAGTTTAAAAGAATTAATTCATTCACAGGAAAAAAAATGGAAGAATATTTAATTTGCTATTTTACATTACATACAAACTCACTATAGCCGAACTAACCAACTAAACATAAAAGTTTATGGCATATATATATATATATATATATATATATATAGAATAATAAAACATATATTAATTTTAGAACTAAATAATAGTACCAACAATCTACTAATTAAGATGTAGTATATTTAGTAGAATGGAATGTTGAGCAGAGTAAAAAAAAATGATCAAAAGTGGTTTTCTTTATTTTTTTTTATTTTTTGGTAGTTTAATAAAATTTAAAGCATACAAATTTTTACATTTTTTTAACAACATAATATTACAATTTGAAATATCACTATATATATGAATTAACTAATAATAATAATAATAATAATAATAATAATTATTATTATTATTATTATTATTATACATATATAGACTTATAAATATTTTTATCAAGTAGTACATTAAAAACCAAAATCTTTAACTATGGGTATTCTAGAATTTGAACCATGACTCACCCTAAACCAATTGGCCTAAAGGTGATTGGCTACAAAATTTTTACATTTAAACAGACTATAAATACTTCAATTTTTTTTTTAGGAATATAAACACATTGAATTTAAACATGCCACTTGCTACTGTTTCTTCTTTCCTCTTCGCTCCTCTAGAGTTTTTTTATTTTTTACTGTGCATAACGTTAATCGATGGAAGAAAGGCTATTTCTGACCTTTTTTTTTTTGTCATATTTTGGCCAGCCATTTCTGACCATATCTTTTTTTTTTTTCATATTTTGGCCATTTTTTCCTTTTTTTTTTTTGTCATATTTTGGCAAGCCATTTTTTTTTTTTTTGAAAAGATTGGCCAGCCATTTCTGACCATTTCTTTTTTTTTTTTGTCATATTTTGGCTATTCTTTCCTTTATATATATATATATATATATATATATATATATATATATATATATATATTTTTTTTTTTTTTTTTTCCTCAAAATAAGTTATGATTTAGGGTTGAAGCCTTTTTTTTCATATTTTTCTGGCCAATATTTTCTTTTATCTTTAATGAAAAATATCTTTTTATTCATATTTTTATTAAAACATTATAGACTTTAAAAAATAGTGAAAGGTATATATATATATATATACATACTCATCCCTGAGAAAGTTATGATATTTCAGTTGAGTCCATATCTCCTGCTTGCCTGCCATATAAACAAAATCTTCGATAGGATACAGAGAGCATTAACAAAGGAAAAATTAGAGCTGTGCATAGAAACAATAAGTGGCAAGAAAGAAGGTTATAACTTAGAATAACATCTGTGCAGCCTGATCATCAATCAAACCAAAAAAAGAATATGGAAGGCTCTTCCTTGCAAGCACCTATTCCCAAGAGGTAACATAATTCAACTTTCTTATCAAGACCATTACGTTTATTTAGTGGCACATTTTTTATACAACAAGCAATTGCATTGCCAAAGGCAGACACATAAATATACCCAGCTATTCTTGAAATTATTGTTTATATATGCAGGTTAGACGGCAAGGTAGCATTGATAACGGGAGCAGCAAGTGGCATAGGTGAGAGCACTGCCAGGCTCTTTGCCAAGAATGGTGCTAAGGTTGTGATTGCAGATGTCAAATCCGATTTGGGTCAATCTGTAGCTGCGCAAATTCAATCAGAATTCGGACAACCAGTTTCCTACGTTCATTGCGATGTCACTAGCGAATCTGACGTCGAAAATGCTGTTAATACAGCAGTTTCATGTCATGGAAAGCTTGACATAATGTTAAACAATGCAGGCCTTGCAGGCTGTGCTGAAGCAGATATAGCATCAATTGAACATGAAAATTTCCGAAGAGTTATGGATGTAAATGTTTATGGTGGATTCCTGGGTGCAAAACATGCCTCAAGAGTGATGATTCCTGAAAAGAAAGGTTGCATTCTGTTCACTGCAAGTATTGCTTCAGTCATGTATGTCGGAGGACATGCGTATTCAGCATCGAAGCATGCTGTTGTTGGGCTAACAAAGAATTTAGCTGTGGAATTGGGGAGATATGGTATTAGAGTTAATTGTATTTCGCCTAGTTTTGTACGGACTCCTATGACCATTAAAGCAACGGGTCTTGACAATGAGCAACTGGACAAGGTGGCTTCTGAAATAGCAAGCTTGAAAGAGGTAAAATTGGAGGCTAATGATATAGCTGAAGCAGCTCTATACCTTGCAAGTGATGAGTCTAAATTTGTTAGTGGGATCAATCTTGTGGTTGATGGAGCTGCAAGTTTGGCAAAGATGTAACTGGCAAGAGTTTTTTTCTAGTTAATTTATATAGGGTAATGTTACTCAGTGACAAGTAACAGTGTGTCTCAATTTCTCAAAATGCCCCTCTGCCCCTCTCTAGTTAATACCTCTTTATTTAGTGGAAAAAAAAGCACTTAGATTTTTTTTTTTTTTTTCATATAGCAGGCCACGACATATATCATGATCCATTTATACAATACTATGGCCAATTCTTCAATAAAATTTTATTATTGTGAAATTTTATATTGTTATTTTTCCATTGCATTAATATAGTTATTTATTTAACGGTCTGTACGCTTCATATTCAATGAAAATTCAATTGCAAAACAATCAACAGAATTTTTACGATCGAGAAATATTAAAATGCTATGAAGGAATCAAGGGTAAAAACAACTAAATAAAGGATAATTCAAAATTTAATAAAAATAAATAAAATAAACATACACAAAAACTGTATTTATTAGATGTAAGAAATCATAATAAAGTAGAGAAAATAAAAAGATATAATAAGGACCATCACAGATTTAATGATCAAAAATAAAAAATTTTAAGAAAAAATCAAGAGAACAAAGGGAGCTAAACTTTTTGTAGACAGGCAATTTTTTAATTTAGAAAATAGAAATTATAAATTGTTGTGCATCTTATAATAACACAAGCCAGCAGGGGAAATCTCCTAAGTTGATATGAGTACCTTTTGACCCGTGTAAATTGACTAATAGTATTCCTTTTTCATTAATTTTACAAAATTTTAAATGTAACATGTGAATTATTCTGCAAAAATAAAATAAAATAAAATGCGGTTTATTTGATAGTTCATATAAAACAAATATAGAAATTTAACATAATTTATACTAGTTTAATTACAACATTTTTGTGTTATTTTTATCTTTTCCATCTCTAGCTTTTTGACATAATAATGTTCAATTGAACATGAAGGTTTCAATTGCTGATGCCAATGTCTATGGTGGATTCTCGGGCGCCAAAGATGCTTTAAGGGTAATGATTGGTATGAAGAAAGCATGTAATTCTTCTCATTAATTATTGATGCCTCCCGCTTATTAAGCATCAAATTTTTGAAAAAAAAAAAAAAACAAAAGAAGCATCAAATATGGCAAAAGAGTTTATCAAAAATTATTTAACTTCTATGAGTGTTACTGAACCAGGTCTGAATGCTGTGCAAGGCCATAGCTAGTTTCCCTATAAATATACCTGTTTTGCTAAACATTTTATGCATATTCATAATATATTTTATTTAACGTAAATTATATCAAATGGTTGATTTTATAATATATTCTAAAATAGTTAACAATTTTCTAAAATGTCATGCATAAGCTTTCTATGCTTTCAAACGTACAGCTGCGTTCAATGCATCTTCTGCTTGGATTGATCCCTGACAAATAGAAAAAATAATTGTGAAGAATTTAAATTAATGATTTGTTCAGAAATATTGATTAATTAATCAGTGTAAAAAAATTTCGTTTTGAAGTATCAAGTAACCTAGAAAAACAATTCAACACATTACACAATGCATCCACTGAATTCCAGCAGCCATTATCGACTATTTGACTGCAAGATATCGTCAAATAAAAAAGGAATCATTCAGTCCATGATGAATTGATGTGGATGTTGACTTCTGATATTAATTAATTGACACACTTTCTGTCATGACCTACATTTAAGGACACGTAATCAGTATTAAAAAAATAAAAAAATATAAAATTATTGAAATTCATAGTAAAATTTAAAAGAAAAATGTAAAATATTTAAATTTTGAAATATTATAATAAATAATTAAATTACAATATATATTATTAAATTAATTTTTTTAATATAATTTAAATTATAATATTATAGTGTATTAAATAAATAAATATTAATTATATAAATAATATTTCAGTATACAATATTATAAATAAGTGATATCTCAAATAAAATATGCAGTTGTACAGTTTTCTTTACCGCGATATACGAATATAAATACAACACCACTAAATAGACCTACATAGAATAGTCGGTGACGAAACTACACGGTGAAGAAAAGTAGGCCTAATAGAAAAATCTCAAACTCCTAAAAAAAATAAATTGAGGAGAATCAGATCTCACTGAATAAGTTAATAAAGAAATAAATGCGGTTTGAAAATCTCATTAAAAATAAATTTTTATGAAAATATAATATAATTATAATTGTATCCAAACCATTTGATACATATATAATAAATCCAATTTTAAAAGAGAAAAAATAAATATTTAAATGTCTTTTTAAAACATTTCAGTATAAAAATTTGGTAGAATCCGATTTATAAATTTTATAACAGTCATACGATCCACTTATATCAAAGATTGCTGGATCATGAGAGCAAAACATCAACATGATACATATCCGTAATCACATCACTTAATCCAATATCATTGGCGGTGTCCGAGAACAAAACATTAGCAGACCATCGGCCCCAGTGATTTAATAAATATAATCCAACTATATTGGCATTGTCAGAAAGCAAAGCATCACCAGACCTTCGGCCCAAGTATTTATTAAATAAATAAATATTATACTACTAGTGGTGTTCGAGAGCAAAGCATCACCAGACTGTCGGGCCTAATAATATAATTAATAATCACATATTTTACTGGTGCGCACACGGTCCTGATGAAACCCATCAGGTAGCTCGTTCTACCATAGTTTATTTAAAATAAATGAAATTAAATAAAAAAAATAAAAATTACAATAAATAAAAATAAATTAAATCAACAATAAATTAAATCATACAATATCATATAAAGAATGTAGAATTTCATAAAATTAAATTCATAAGAATTTAATATGTTTTTAATTAAAAAACCCGACACTCAAATCAAATATTAACTTACAGGATAAAGGCACTCCTCTGACACGTCGTGTCCGATTTTGACTGATAAACGTGACTGGAGGGGCGACTAAAAGACAAAAAAGGAAAACACAATTAGAAAATAGAAACCTAACTTATAGAGTTTTTAAGGAAGATTCGATTTGAATTCAGAATAACAATTTTTAGGATCAACTTGGTGTTGTATTTTACGAGAAATCTACCAAAAATTTGATAGAGTTTTTTTTATAAGACGGGCATCCCTCTATCGAAGTAGAGCTAATCCTGCAAATAAACACACTTCAAAATTTTACAGTGGCACAACACTTCGGATTGGGACTCCGAACTACAAAATTCTCAACCGTGGTTCACAAAAATACAATTAATCAAATATTAAATATTAATATAGTAAATCACCAAAAACTATAAAAATTAATAATAAATCATAATATAATTTATTAAATTTTTAAAACACTAAATAAAATTATTTTCCACCATAATTTAATAAAATTTCAAATAATAATATATTATTAATAAAAACCCAACTTTCCAAATATTCAACATAATATAGTCAAATTCAAGATATAATTGCTCAAATAGTTTAAATATACTATAGTATTAATTAAAAACTCATTTAAACCACAAAACAATAAATAATTAAATTTTGAATAAATTTTAAAAAATAGTTAGCATTAATTAATTAAAAATAATAAATAATTTATAAAAATTATTTTAATACTACATTTTATCTCAAAGTTAACTAAAACATAGTATTTAATTATAATATCAACAAAAACATACCATTTACCTATTATTTCAAAATTCACATAATAATAATAATTTCTTAAAAAAATTAAATAAATTATCAAAAATTATTTTATCACTACTAAAATTACTAACATAATAAACTAACACTAATTTACTCAAATATTCAACCAAAAATAATTAATTAACAAAATATACATAAAATTTAAAATACCCAAATAAATATACAAAATTCCATAAAATAAATTTAATTAATATAAATTAATTTTTATATACTTTTAAACAAAATTAACCCCCAAATAATTTAGATCCACTAATTTATGTATAGATGAACTCAAAAATTAACCACATAATTAAAATAAAATTCTGGGTAATTAGTAAATATAATAAAATCAACAAAAATATTAAATCAACTAAATCAACTAACAAACAACCTAAAACAACTAAAATCAACCTAACAAATAACTAAAATCAACTAGCAAACAACTAAATCTAACTAAAAACTAACTAAGTGCTAACTCACTTCAAGCTCAACTCAGGATAGGGGAGGGGCTGCTGCTGCAAGCCTGAGTTGCTACTGCTCTCAGTGACAGCAAGTTGTGGTGGTGTTGGGTGTCACGGCAGGAGGGCTAAAGGCTTTTGTTGTTGCTGTTTCTACTGCTGCTTCCCTACTAGACCTGCTACTGCTGCGGGCACAAGAGGCTGTTGCTGGCGGAAAGAAAAGGAGGTAGTAGGGGAAGAATTTGGACAAAAATGAGAAAGAAAGAAGGCATGCAGGATAGCAAAGGGGAAGAGAAAAACGGGACTAAAAAATGGTACCTTTAACATTTATTTTCAAATATAAAAATAATAATAGTAATAATAATAATGTAAGAATTTCCTCAACCACACATGTACATATATTTAGTAGTTAAAGTAATGTGCGCATGTGTGCGCACACACACACACATATATATATTAGGTAATAATAATAATAATAATAATAATATATTTCTAGATAAAATGATAATATAAATAATAATAGTCAACAATAGTAATAAATAATAATACTAACTCTAGTAAAATAATACTACAAAATAAATATTTAGACAATTAAAATAATAAGGTATGTGCATGAAATAAAATGATGTAAAAATAATATTAATAATAGCTCTCAATAAAAGTTTAAATTTGATACTTAAATATAAAAATTTTAATCTCACAATTATAACAATATAAAATAAGAATAATTAATATTGTTGAAATCTCAATATTTACATATAAAAAAATATATATATTTAAAAAAAATATTCGGTTATTACACTTTCCTTTTCACTCCTGGCATGTGGAAGGAAGGTATTACTAATTGAGTTTGATTTTACTTGAACCACCAATTTCATTTTCAGTTGGTTTGAATGGATATATAAGAAATTAATATACATGACATTACTTGAATAAGATCATTTTCAAAACGGGCAACAACAATTTTAGTCATATATATTATGCACTTTTTCCAGTTATATCATGGAGTTTAAATGTTAACAATTTAATTTAATGAGTAATTAAAAAATTAATCGTTAAATCTATTTCATAAATAGTAATGGAGTAAATATATGTGGCTTTATTTTTGTTCACATAGGTTGTGAGTCATCAGGAGATGAACTAATAACTGTCCCGTCCACATCTACGTCACTACCACATGATGCCACATTGGATCTCCACTAATTTAAGTTCTTTTAGAATTTTAGTCAAAAATTTTCTTCTTCATCCTTCAAAGCAGCTATAAAATCTACTCCTATTCTGCAAAAATCGATCGTCGGAGCCCAACAAATGACAATTTTAATTAGAGTACCCACATGGCCAAAATCCTGTTAAGTCACTTGGGTTGGTTTTTTTTCATTTTTTTTTAATCACTGAAATGTTATTTCTTTGTTTTCCCCCCTTTCCCGTGCTCTGTTTTCGACATTTAAGAAGCTGAATTATTGAAATGAAATTCTTTTATATTTATTTTTACGGATGTTAGAATTAAATTTATTTTCGTATGATTTGTTAACTGTAGACTTTTTTAACAAATTGTGAAATCAGATTTATTAATTTTACTATATGTGGTATGCTAGAGGTGCACAAAAAACAAGTGATAAGATATTTTGGTTTTTCGAATGTTATTGACATGGAAGGGACAATTTTGTGGAGCCAGTCCTGTGAATTTAGAATCACCATCCGACCACAGTTGGAAAATAGGAAATGAGTCAATGGAAACTCACTTTTCATGTTAGAGATTCTAGGTTCGAAGAGTTATCATCTACTTGATTGTATTCTTTACTATAAATATCTCAAGTCGTGTTGTGTATGACTCACATATAGCAGTAAGTGGACAAATGCAAGGAGCGGAGTGGAGTGACAACATATGTCCTTTAAAGGGTTTCTCAATTTTATTAGTGAGATTATGATTAGATAGGTTGGGGGTGCAAGGGCAATGCCTCATGGTATAGTACATAGATAATTTAGGAGTTTGTACCGTACCTATCTTGTTATATATACAACATGTATTTGTAACCGTAGTTGATAGTTTTACTAAGAAAAACACTGTCGCCCGCTCCTGAGGACGTAATCACATTGTCGAACCTTGTTAAATCTCTATGTTCCTTCTTTTCTTCTCTATTTTATTCTTTTTTTACTCTTATTTGTTGTGTTAATTTACAACAACTGGTATCAGAGTAGTTATGATGGCTCTAAATTCTAAAGTAAGATTCGAAGTGGAAAAATTTAATGGAATCGGTAACTTTGAATTGTGGCAAACACGAGTAAAAGATTTATTGAGGCAGCAAAGGATTTTGAAGGCACTGCAGGCCAAGAAAGCAGAAGGCATGGATGATCTTGATTGGGAGGAGTTATAATAGTGGGCAATAGGAACCATATGACTATGACTGGCAGATGAGATTATGTACTAAGTTATTGACATTAAATCTCTAGGAGAGATATGGCAGAAACTAGAGAGTTGGTATATGTCCAAATCACTGATAAATAAGTTGTATCTTAAACAATGGTTGTATAGGTTGAAGATGCAGAAGGGTTTGAATTTGGCATAACATGCCAAAATCTTCAATCAAATAATCATAAATTTAGTTAGGGTTGATGTGAAGATTAAGGACGATGACAAAGCAATCATATTGCTTTGTTCTTTACCACTATTCTATGAACACTTGGTGACTACCCTTACATATGGGAAACATTCCATTAGCTTGGAGGAGATTACTGTAGCATTATTGGCTCTTAACTAATAAAAACAAAATGCAAGTGAAGAATTTCAAGGTGAAGGGCTATATGCAAAGGGAAATCTTGACCATGGTATGAGATAAGGTAGAGAAGGTTCTGCAAGGGGAAAGTCTAGTGCAATGCTTTAAGTGTAAGGAGTATAGACATATAAAGAAAGACTATCCAAGACAGAAAGGACAAAATGATGACAAAAAGAACTAAGGCTCATTAAAGTCTGCAAATGTGGTTCATAATGATGATTCATACATCAATAATGGAGATATGTTATAAGTTTCATCTAATAGTTCACGGATGTATAGATTCTTAATTCAACATGCTTTTATCACATGACACATAACAAGCAATGGTTCACCTCATATAGGTCAAGTTCTTTTGGCTGTGTTTATTTAGGTGATGATAAACCTTATGCAATTGCTAGTATAGGAATAATTAAAATTTAAATGCATGATGGTATTTGTCACGACCCAAAACAGGGGCCATGACCGGCGCTAGGGAACGGGAATTCTTTCGAATCCGGAACCCGTAGCAAGCCTAAAAATAAAATAAAGCATGCCACAATAACAATAAAAATATACTATGCAGCGGAAATAAAAATCATAATATCATTTTTCCATATCAACTGGATTTAAACTAAATCTCGTCCCATACATAAAATCTCTTTAATACAATCCAGTTTCAACATAATACATCTCTTTAAAATAAAGTAAATGAAATCCAATACTTTAATTCACAACTACTGCAGTGTCTAGATAAAATAAATAAGACTCAAGTAGACAATTTACATAAAGAAGCCGGGGCGGAAGAAATCCGGCGTATCGACCTGCTACTGAGGTCTGAGGAAGTTGACTCTCCTGAAAAATAGTCAACGGAGGGGAGTCAGACCTTACTGAGTGAATTACTATAATATATATACATACACACTAAGTGATAATGCATACAGTCAACAGTATATATATATCTAATATATATACAGGCAAATACACACAAATGCAGAAAAATCATTTTTATATATTTTACTGAAAAATCCCAATTTATGAAGGATCACATAGAACCCTAGAATATCGCAACCTCAGAAAATAGTGTTAAACAACAGTCTGGCCATACAGGCTCACTTATTCCAAATATATCCACTTAATCCATATGGACAGTAGACTGGCCCCGAGACACTAAGTCAACCGAGCTCCAGCAGTCTGACTGCCAGTGTGATTGGCCCCGAGACACTTGGTCAACCGAGCTCCAGCAATCACACCCAAACCACATCTCACACATCAATAATCATAATCAAATCAATATCCACAAATAGTTAGTAATATAGCCTAAAGCTATAGGCGTACCGGTACGTACTCGGTCCTAGTGCTGCCCACTAGGTAGCACGTTCTATTGATATCCTTCATTAATAAATAATATAAAACATTCATTCATAAATACATGATGCATGAATGTAAATGAAACAACAATATAAACCATATATATACCGAAAATATACCAAACATAAACCAGGTATATTTTGAGTATATATATGTCAAATAAATCCAATCAAATCATGAATTAAACTAAAAATATATTTAAAAACATTTTAAATATATTTTATTTATAAAACATGTATATAATTTATTATATACCAAAAATATACCAAAAATATACTTGAATATAAATCACATTATTTATGCATATTTAGTCAAAATAAAACATGCATTTTCTAAATCATGCATCCTAAGCATATATATATAATATAGTAACTCACCTAATGCGCTCCACGAGACAGGTCCGACGGGCCTGGTCCACTAGCCCTCGGTCTCGGCGCAACTAAACAAGAAATAAATAATCGACATCAGAATAAACCTAATAGAAATCCTAGAATTCAATCTAGAGTATTAAACACAGAATCGAAAATTAGGGTTCGACTGGATATCACGTTTTACGAGAATTCTATCGAAAATCCGGCAGAACCTCCCCTGTAAAACGGACATCTCTCTACTCAAAAGAGTAGAGCCGACCCTGCAAAGAAACACACTTCGAAAAACGAGCTCAACACAATCAAAATCCCACGGTCGGACTCCAAACTACAGTCCACCGACCGGGGTCCACAAACACAGAATAATTCCAGATATACCGAACATATCCTTAGATCACAGAAATACATTTTATAGGTAAAAATTACATAATTAACCTTGAAACACTATAAAAACCGATTAAAACTCATTTTATTAGAAAAACCGTATATTATATATATAATTGAAAATAATTCCCGAAAAATAGTTTTAATTAGTTAAAAATACTAAATAATTTGTAGAAATCATTTTTATACCTTAAATAAATATTAAAACCAATTAAATTACATTTTTAGACAATTTAGGGTAAAATTACCAAAATACCCCTATATATATAAATATACTTAAATTACTTCAAAAATTCACCAAAAATCATACAATTATCCAAAATTAATTTTCTCAACATATTTATCAATAATATCAATAATTAAACCCAATTAACCAATTAAATTCAAATAAAAACACAATTAACCTAATTTTCCAAAATCACCTAAACTTCAATAATTAAAAATAAATACTTAGAAATTCATAAAAATTCTAAATAAATTCCTATAATTCATTTCAACACCTAATTAAACCATAAAATCCAATTTCATAATTTAAATAATTAATTTCCGAAAATTAGAAAATAATATTAAAATATTCAAAAATACCCAAAATCCAAACAATCTCCAAAAATTCTACAAAAATTCATACATGAAGATTAAGCTACTAGGAACAACATTTGTGAAGGAATTTTCCATGAATCAATCAATTCGAAGCTCAAAAAAATCGAAAACCCTAATAGGCCGAATTTGACAAATCGAAAACTAAGCAATTCTAGACCATTTTAGCTCAAACCAAAGCTAGAATAACACTCACCGGAGCTCAAGGAGAAGAAAGAGACCGGCGGTGTCGAAAACGGTGGCCGGAATCGGCGTGATCGACGGTGGGTTGATTTTCGGCTTCTCCGGCCAAAATCACTCTCCCGACGCCGGAAACGGCCTCCACAGGCGGCGAAACTGGTCGGGGAAGATGGTGGCACACCGGACGGCACACCCACGGTGAAGGAACGGCACGGCAGCGACCGGAAATGGTGAGGGAACGATTGGAGAAGAAGAAGAAGAAGAAGAAGAAGAAACTGTCGGGGGCAAAATGGTAATTTTGTAAATTCTTTTGATTTTTAATGTATATATGTATATATATATACTTTATACTATATATTAAAATAATATTAAATTACACACATCAAATATACACCACACACATAAAATATTAATATTTTAATAATTTATACTAAATAAAATTAATTAAATAACAATTAAACAAATAAATACTTAATAAAATATTAGGGTATTAATAAACCCTAATTAAATAAATATACACACACCGACTTTATTTAATAATTTAAAAATATGTATGAGTTCATGCAAGTCCGTAAATACATTTAAAATAATTAATAATACATTGTTTACGTGAAAATTTCCCCGAAAATGCAAGTCCCGGGAAAATTTTACGTAAAACACTGTAAATAATATACCGTAATTAAAATAGGTTTTAAATACATATTAACTCGTAAAAATATCACATATATATTCAAAATTATTGACACTGCATATCCCGGTACAGTGTAAAAATATTTTAAAAACACGGGATATTACAGTCTTCCCCCCTTACAGGAATTCGTCCCCGAATTCTAAAAGATAAGATCAAGAAGGAAAGAGATACGGGTAAGAAGCTCGCATCTCAGCTTCAGTCTCCCACGTATGCTCTTCAACTCTGTCGCTACGCCACAGAACCTTGTCCATCGGAATCTGCTTCGATCTCAACTGTCGAACTTGAAAATCAACGATCGCCACAGGTTCTTCCACAAACGTCAAATCTTCATTCACTTCTACACTGTCGAGCTGCAACACGTGTGAAGGATCTGAGATATACTTCCTCAACATCGAGATATGAAATACTGGATGCACCTGTGACATACTCGGAGGCAAATCCAACCGATATGCAACAGTGCCAATTCTCTCCAGAATCTCAAACGGTCCAATGTATCTCGGTGCTAACTTACCCTTCCTGCCAAATCTCATCACACCCTTCATTGGAGATACTTTCAGAAAAATGAAATCTCCAACCTGAAACTCCACATCTCTGCGCCTAGGATCCGCATAACTCTTCTGTCTACTAACTGCGGTCTCTAATCTATGCTTGATCACGGTGACTTTCTCTGCAGCATCCTGAACCATCTTTGGTCCAGTCAAAACTCTCTCACCGATCTCATCCCAACTCAACGGGGATCTACACTTCCTTCCATACAACGCCTCATATGGTGCCATACCAATACTGCTATGGTAGCTGTTATTATATGCAAACTCAATAAGCGACAAATGATCATTCCAGCTACCTCCCAAATCCAAGACACACATCCTCAACATATCTTCTAGTGTCTGGATCGTCCTCTCAGACTGACCATCTGTCTGAGGATGAAAAGCAGTACTGAAATCCAACCTAGTGCCCATCGCTTCTTGCAACTTCTGCCAAAAACGAGAAGTAAACACCGAACCTCTGTCTGACACAATGGACACAGGTACTCCATGAAGGCACACAATATGCTTCACGTACAACTTCGCCAATCTAGCAACTGAATATGTGGCTTTCACAGGCAAGAAATGTGCAGACTTCGTCAACCTGTCTACAATCACCCAGATGGAATCGTATCCATCCTTCGAACGAGGTAAACCGACCACAAAATCCATAGCTATCCTTTCCCACTTCCACTCGGGAATAGGAAGAGGCTGAAGCTTCCCAGAAGGCTTCTGATGTTCGGCTTTCACTTGCTGACATGTCAAGCACTTAGCAACATAATCAGCAACATCCTTCTTCAATCCATCCCACCAGTATAGATCTCTGATACTGTGGTACATCTTAGTAACACCTGGATGAACGCTGTAGGCTGTAGAATGTGCTTCCTCTAAGATCTCCTCTCTCAAGTCATCCACATCAGGAACACACAATCTACCACTGATCCACAACACACCATCATCATCGAGTGTGAAATCAGTGAACTTCCCTGCTCTGACATTCTCTGCAAGCTCTTCTAGAATAGGATCTCGGCTCTGAGCTACTTTAATCCTATCCCTCAGTACAGATCGTACTTTAAACTGAGCTAACAGTCCACCTGATCTACTAATCTTCATCATCAGACCTTGATCCACCAACAGATGCAATTCCTGGATCAATGGTCTCCTCTCAACACCGATGTGAGCAAGACTACCTGAAGACTTCCTACTCAAGGCATCTGCTACCACATTAGCTTTACCCGGATGGTAAAGAATCTCGCAATCATAATCTTTCAACAGTTCCAACCATCTTCTCTGCCTCAAATTCAAATCTCGCTGCTAAAAAATGTACTTAAGGCTCTTGTGATCTGTAAATATCTCACAAGTCACCCCGTACAAATAATGTCTCCAAATCTTCAAAGCAAAGATCACTGCAGCCATCTCAAGATCATGTGTGGGATAGTTCTGCTCATGCTTCTTCAACTGCCTCGAAGCATAGGCTATCACCCTTCCATTCTGCATCAACACACAACCAAGACCAATTCTAGAGGCATCACAGTAAACTGTGAACTTATCCACACTATTAGGCAAAGCTAATACTGGCGCTGTGGTCAACTTCTCCTTCAACAACTGAAAACTATTCTCACAAGCCTCTGACCACTCGAATCTAACATTCTTCTGAGTTAAGCGAGTCATAGGGGCTGCAATCCTGGAAAAATCCTGCACAAACCGCCTATAATACCCGGCTAAACCCAGAAAACTCCGAATCTCAGTAACTGAAGTAGGTCTAGGCCATTCAGATACTGCCTTAACCTTCTGTGGATCAACCTGAATACCTTCTTTAGACACTACGTGTCCAAGAAAAGAAACACTCGCCATCCAAAAATCACACTTCGAGAATTTAGCATAAAGCTGATGATCACTCAATGTCTGTAGTACAATCCTCAAGTGATATACATGCTCTTCCATACTCCTCGAATATACTAGTATATCATCAATGAAGACTACCACAAACTGATCCACATACGGTCTGAATACTCTGTTCATCAGGTCCATAAAAGCTGCAGGTGCATTAGTCAAACCAAAAGACATCACCAGAAACTCATAATGACCATAACGAGTATGGAATGCTGTCTTAGGAATATCAGATTCACTGATCCGCAACTGATGATAACCTGACCTCAAGTCGACCTTAGAAAAGAATTGTGCACCCTGGAGCTGATCAAACAAATCATCTATCCTCGATAGAGGATACTTGTTCTTCACTGTCACCTTATTCAGCTCTCTGTAGTCAATGTACAGTCTCAGGGTACCATCCTTCTTCTTCACAAACAAGACTGGTGCACCCCAAGGAGAAACACTAGGTCTGATAAAACCCTTCTCCAACAACTCTTGCAACTGCTCCTTCAACTCTCTCAACTCTGCAGGAGTCATACGATAGGGTGGCATAGATATAGGAGTAGTACCTGGAACCACATCAATACAGAACTCAATCTCTCTATGAGGTGGTAAACCTGGCAACTCCTCGGGAAAAACATCAGGAAACTCACAAGCAACAGGAACATCTGTGAGTGACAACTTCTCCACTGACGTATCCCTAACCAATGCCAAAAACCCCTGACAACCTTTCCTCAACAACTTCCTAGCTGAAATAGCAGAAATAAGATTCTGAGGTGCTGAACTCCTATCACCAACAAACTTAAATTCTACTTCACCAGGAATTCTGAAAATCACCTCCTTATTCCTGCAATCTACCACGGCAAAGTGCTGAGATAACCAATCCATTCCCAAAATAACATCAAACTCCATCACATCCAACAAAATCAAATCAGTGGGTAATTCTCTAACTCCTACGAGAACTGGACAACCAGAAAGAATAATATCGGTGTCCAAAGAATCGCTCAGAGGAGTGGCAACAGACAAAGGAAAAGCCATCCTCGAAGCTTGCCAACAAGATTTAGAAGCAAAAATGGGAGAAATAAACGAATGCGTGGCACCCGGATCAAACAAAACCAAAGCATCCAGGTAACAAACAGAAAGAATACCTGCCACGACTGCATTAGATGCCTGAGCATCCTGCTGAGTCAGATGGAAGACTCTGGCCTGACCTCGACCTCCCTGCTGACTGGTAGAATCCTGGCCAACACCTCTGGCACCTCCTCTAGTACCTCTACCATGACTCTGCTGTGGAACAAACTGAGTAGAACTCTGATGCTGGGCTGGTGGTAACTGAAATGGCACGGGTGCTGCACTAGCAATCGACTGCTGTGGGAATCGCGGAATCTGCTGCTGCTGATATCCGGAATAAGGACACGATCTGGCAAAATGTCCTGTCTGCCCGCATCTGAAACATTTCAGCGGTGTCAGATAACACGGTCCCTGATGGACTCTACCACAAGTCTGATAAACGCTGGCCGCTGATCCAGAACTACGACCACTGCTGCTGCTCGAAGCACCTGACCCAAATCTGAACGATCTACGCTGACCTCCACGGCCATGTCTACTGCTCCGATGCACTCGCTGCTGCTGTCTCTGACTCTGCTGAGTCGAACCTCGCTGCTGACTACTCGAACCAACATGAAAACTCGAATATGGAGTAGCCTGCAATCCACTCGACTGAACTCCCAACTGGTAATAATCAGGCATCGCTCCCTGCCTAACTAACCTCAGCTCAATCTCCTTAGCTAGCTCAATCACAGACTCCAGAGTAAGACCTGCTGTAGGCATACCAGCAAAAGCTGAACCCAAACCAGTAACATAGGTAGTAACCGCGAAATACTGATCTCGCATCAGATCCTCAGCATATCTACCCAGACGAAGAAACTCTCGGGTATACTCCTCTACAGATCGATCTCCACGAGAAATACTGGTCAGACGAAGACGATAGCTTAAACGAAGAGGCTCTGGACAAAATCTCCTCATAAACCGCTCTCGAAACTGAGCCCATGTCATCGTCATCATATAAGGCTGGATCATCTGAATAAACCAATCTAGAGCTGGTCCCTCAACAGACAACTCAACAATCATGATCCTCTGGTACTCGGTATGAGCAGTCCGAGTCCTAGTCTCAATCGTATGCAAAAAATCTAAAGGATCAGAAGTACCATCAAAAGCAATCCTGCCAACTCTGGCATAGAACAAAGCTGCCTCAGGGTCAGACATACCCTGCTGATAGGCAGGCTGAACAACTGGAGGAACAGGAACATCAAACTCAGGCTCAACAGGCTCCTCGTCCTGTAACTCTCTCTGCCTACGGCGACCTGCCGCTCCTCGAGGTCTACCTCTGCCACGACCTCTACGTCTAATTGGCGGTTCAGGAGGTAAAACCTCATCCTGAAAAGACTCATCATCCTCGGCCTCAACGACCGGTGGAGCGACACGTGCTCGCCTCCTCATTCTGAAAAGACAAACGGAAAGATTCAAATAAAATAGACAACGGAAGAATAATGCTGAAAACTACAGCAAGGAATACTTATCAAGACATACTCGAACCTAATACACTGCAGTAGTCCAACAGAAAACACAACTTTAAAACTAGGGCCACAACTCACATAACTAAGCCCTGACACAGAACTCCACTCTGATACGAACTTCGCTCTGATACCAACTTTGTCACGACCCAAAACAGGGGCCATGACCGGCGCTAGGGAACGGGAATTCTTTCGAATCCGGAACCCGTAGCAAGCCTAAAAATAAAATAAAGCATGCCACAATAACAATAAAAATATACTATGCAGCGGAAATAAAAATCATAATATCATTTTTCCATATCAACTGGATTTAAACTAAATCTCGTCCCATACATAAAATCTCTTTAATACAATCCAGTTTCAACATAATACATCTCTTTAAAATAAAGTAAATGAAATCCAATACTTTAATTCACAACTACTGCAGTGTCTAGATAAAATAAATAAGACTCAAGTAGACAATTTATATAAAGAAGCCGGGGCGGAAGAAATCCGGCGTATCGACCTGCTACTGAGGTCTGAGGAAGTTGACTCTCCTGAAAAATAGTCAACGGAGGGGAGTCAGACCTCACTGAGTGAATTACTATAATATATATACATACACACTAAGTGATAATGCATACAGTCAACAGTATATATATATCTAATATATATACAGGCAAATACACACAAATGCAGAAAAATCATTTTTATATATTTTACTGAAAAATCCCAATTTATGAAGGATCACATAGAACCCTAGAATATCGCAACCTCAGAAAATAGTGTTAAACAACAGTCTGGCCATACAGGCTCACTTATTCCAAATATATCCACTTAATCCATATGGACAGTAGACTGGCCCCGAGACACTAAGTCAACCGAGCTCCAGCAGTCTGACTGCCAGTGTGATTGGCCCCGAGACACTTGGTCAACCGAGCTCCAGCAATCACACCCAAACCACATCTCACACATCAATAATCATAATCAAATCAATATCCACAAATAGTTAGTAATATAGCCTAAAGCTATAGGCGTACCGGTACGTACTCGGTCCTAGTGCTGCCCACTAGGTAGCACGTTCTATTGATATCCTTCATTAATAAATAATATAAAACATTCATTCATAAATACATGATGCATGAATGTAAATGAAACAACAATATAAACCATATATATACCGAAAATATACCAAACATAAACCAGGTATATTTTGAGTATATATATGTCAAATAAATCCAATCAAATCATGAATTAAACTAAAAATATATTTAAAAACATTTTAAATATATTTTATTTATAAAACATGTATATAATTTATTATATACCAAAAATATACCAAAAATATACTTGAATATAAATCACATTATTTATGCATATTTAGTCAAAATAAAACATGCATTTTCTAAATCATGCATCCTAAGCATATATATATAATATAGTAACTCACCTAATGCGCTCCACGAGACAGGTCCGACGGGCCTGGTCCACTAGCCCTCGGTCTCGGCGCAACTAAACAAGAAATAAATAATCGACATCAGAATAAACCTAATAGAAATCCTAGAATTCAATCTAGAGTATTAAACACAGAATCGAAAATTAGGGTTCGACTGGATATCACGTTTTACGAGAATTCTATCGAAAATCCGGCAGAACCTCCCCTGTAAAACGGACATCTCTCTACTCAAAAGAGTAGAGCCGACCCTGCAAAGAAACACACTTCGAAAAACGAGCTCAACACAATCAAAATCCCACGGTCGGACTCCAAACTACAGTCCACCGACCGGGGTCCACAAACACAGAATAATTCCAGATATACCGAACATATCCTTAGATCACAGAAATACATTTTATAGGTAAAAATTACATAATTAACCTTGAAACACTATAAAAACCGATTAAAACTCATTTTATTAGAAAAACCGTATATTATATATATAATTGAAAATAATTCCCGAAAAATAGTTTTAATTAGTTAAAAATACTAAATAATTTGTAGAAATCATTTTTATACCTTAAATAAATATTAAAACCAATTAAATTACATTTTTAGACAATTTAGGGTAAAATTACCAAAATACCCCTATATATATAAATATACTTAAATTACTTCAAAAATTCACCAAAAATCATACAATTATCCAAAATTAATTTTCTCAACATATTTATCAATAATATCAATAATTAAACCCAATTAACCAATTAAATTCAAATAAAAACACAATTAACCTAATTTTCCAAAATCACCTAAACTTCAATAATTAAAAATAAATACTTAGAAATTCATAAAAATTCTAAATAAATTCCTATAATTCATTTCAACACCTAATTAAACCATAAAATCCAATTTCATAATTTAAATAATTAATTTCCGAAAATTAGAAAATAATATTAAAATATTCAAAAATACCCAAAATCCAAACAATCTCCAAAAATTCTACAAAAATTCATACATGAAGATTAAGCTACTAGGAACAACATTTGTGAAGGAATTTTCCATGAATCAATCAATTCGAAGCTCAAAAAAATCGAAAACCCTAATAGGCCGAATTTGACAAATCGAAAACTAAGCAATTCTAGACCATTTTAGCTCAAACCAAAGCTAGAATAACACTCACCGGAGCTCAAGGAGAAGAAAGAGACCGGCGGTGTCGAAAACGGTGGCCGGAATCGGCGTGATCGACGGTGGGTTGATTTTCGGCTTCTCCGGCCAAAATCACTCTCCCGACGCCGGAAACGGCCTCCACAGGCGGCGAAACTGGTCGGGGAAGATGGTGGCACACCGGACGGCACACCCACGGTGAAGGAACGGCACGGCAGCGATCGGAAATGGTGAGGGAACGATTGGAGAAGAAGAAGAAGAAGAAGAAGAAGAAGAAACTGTCGGGGGCAAAATGGTAATTTTGTAAATTCTTTTGATTTTTAATGTATATATGTATATATATATACTTTATACTATATATTAAAATAATATTAAATTACACACATCAAATATACACCACACACATAAAATATTAATATTTTAATAATTTATACTAAATAAAATTAATTAAATAACAATTAAACAAATAAATACTTAATAAAATATTAGGGTATTAATAAACCCTAATTAAATAAATATACACACACCGACTTTATTTAATAATTTAAAAATATGTATGAGTTCATGCAAGTCCGTAAATACATTTAAAATAATTAATAATACATTGTTTACGTGAAAATTTCCCCGAAAATGCAAGTCCCGGGAAAATTTTACGTAAAACACTGTAAATAATATACCGTAATTAAAATAGGTTTTAAATACATATTAACTCGTAAAAATATCACATATATATTCAAAATTATTGACACTGCATATCCCGGTACAGTGTAAAAATATTTTAAAAACACGGGATATTACAGTATTGTTAGAACTTTATGTGATGTTAAGCATATACCAGACCTGAGAAAGAATCTAATTTCCCTAGGCACGTTACATGCTAATGGTTTTCAATATAAATCTGATGAAGATAGGGAAAACATTAGAGTAACTAAGGGTGTATTGACTGTGATGAAAGGGAAATGAAATACAAAAAAATTTATAAATTGCTAAGGAATACTATTATAGGTGGAGTTGCATCGACTGAGTCTTTCACGACCCAAAATAGGGACCATGACCGACGCTAGGGAACGGGAATTCTTTCGAATCCGGAACCCGTAGCAAGCCCACAAATAAAATAAAACATGCAATAGTAATAACAATATATAAGGCAGCAGAAATAAAAATCATAAGTATCATAATTACATATACACCAACTGGATTTAAATCAAATCCTCATCTCATATATATATGTAAAATCTTTTAATACAAATCCAGTTCAAATATAATACAACATTTCTTTAAATATTTAATGACTACTGCAGTGTCTAGATAAAATAAAACTCAAGACTCAGGGAAGCAGTTTACATAAAGAAGCTGGGACGGAAGAAATCCGGCGTACAGGCCTGCTACTGAGGTCTGAAGATGATGACTCTCTTAAAAAATAGTCAACAGAGGGGAGTCAGACCTCATTGAGTGAATTACTATAATATATATACATGCATACTAAATGACAATGCATACAATCAACAGTATATATCTAATATGTATATATACAGGCAATACACACAGATGCAATAAAATCATTTTATATATATTTTACTGAAAATCATCGTTTATGAAGGATCAAATAGAACCCTATAATATCGCAACCTTAAACAGTGTTAGACAACACTCTAGCCATACAGGCTCACTTATTCCAATATATGATCACTTGATCCATTTGGATAGCAGACTAGCCCCGAGACACTAAGTCAACCGAGCTCCAGTAGTCTGACTGTCAGTGTGATTGGCCCCGAGACACTAGGTCAATCGAGCTCTAGCAATCACACCTCCAAACCATATCTCACACATCAAATAATCAATTCAAATCAAAATCCTCAAACTGGTTAGTAATATAGCCTAAATGCTATAAGCGCACCGGTACGTACTCGGTCCTAGTGCTGCCCACTAGGTAGCACGTTCTATTGATATCCTTCATTAATAAATATAAAACATTCATTCACAAAATAAATGATGCATGAATTTAAATAACATAACAATATAAACCATATATATATATATATCAGAAATATACCAAAAGTAAACTAGGTATATTTTGAGTATATATATGTTAAATAAATCCAATCAAATTACAAATTAAGCTAGAAATATATTTAAAAACATTTTAAACACAGTTCATTAATAAAACATGCATATAATTTAATATATACAAAAAATAAACCAAAAATAAACTAAAGATATACTTAAATACTAATCACATTATTTATGCATATTTAATCAAAATAAAACATATATTTCTAAAACCATGCATCCTAAACATATATATATATAATATAGTAACTCACACTTAGTGCGCTCCACGAGATAGGTCCGACGGGCCTGGTCCACTAGGCCTCGGTCTCGGCGCAACTAAACAAACAATAAATAATAGACATCAAAATAAACCTAACAGAAAATCCTAGAACTCGATCTAGAATATTAAACACAGAATCGAAATTAGAGTTCGACTGGACATCACGTTTTACGAGAATTCTATCGAAAATTCGGCAGAACCTCCCTTGTAAAACGGATATCTCTCTACTCAAAGAGTAGAGCTGACCCTGCAAAGAAACACACTTCGAAAAACAAGCTTAACCACTCATCCACAACCCCTCGGTCGGACTCCAAACTACAGTCTACCGACCGGGGTCCACAATCACAAAATAATTTCAGAAATACCAAAAATACCCTTATAACATAGAAATTCATTTTATAAGTAGAAATTACATAATTAACCTTTAAACACAGTAAAAACTGATAAAAACTCATTTTATTAGAAAAATCGTATATTATATATATATTTGAAAATAATTCACGAAAAATAGTTTTAATTAGTTAAAAATACTAAAAAATTTGTAGAAATCATTTTTTATACCTTAAATAACTATTAAAACCAATTAAATTATATTTTTAGCCAATTAAGGGTAAAATTACCAAAATACCCCTATATATAAATATACTAAAATTACTCCAAAAATTCACCAAAAATAGTATAATTATCCAAAATTAATTTTCTCAACATAGTTATCAATAATATAAATAATTAAACTCAATTAACCAATTAAATTCAATTAAAAACATAATTAACCTAATTTTCCCAAAATTACATAAACTTAAATAATTCAAAATAAATACTTAGAAATTCATAAAAATTCCAAATAAATACCTATAATTCATTTTAACACATATATTTATCATAAAACACAATTTCATAATTTATTTAATTAATTTCCGAAAATTAGAAAATAATGTTAAAATATTCAAAAATACCCAAAAATCAAAATAATCTCCAAAAATTCTACAAAAATTCATACATGTAGATTAAGATAAGGGGAACAACATTTGTGAAGGAATTTTTCATGAACCAATCAAATTGAAGTCGAAAAAATTCAAGAGCCCTAATATGGCCGAAATCAAAAATTCAAAACCTAAGCAAATCAAGACCATTTAAGCTCAAACCAAAGCTAGAATCACACTCACCAGAGCTCAAGGAGAAGAAAGAGACCGGCGGTGTCAAAAATGGTGGCCGAAAACATCGTGATCGACGGTGAAGAAGAATTCGGCTTCTCCGGCCAAAACCGATCTCCAAACACCGGAAACGGCTGCTACAGGCGGCGAGGAAGGCTGGGGAAGGTGGTGGCACGCCGGACGGCACACCAACGGTAAGGAATCGACAGTTGTAGCGACCGGACGGTTGGAGGAAGGCAATCGGGGAAGAAGAAGAAATCGGGGGCAAATGTGTAATTTTCCAAAAGTTTTGATTTTTGACTTATAATGTGTATATATATATACTTTATACTATATAATAAAATAATATTAAATTACACACATTAAATATACACCACACACTTAATATTTAATATTTTAAAATTTAATAATAAATAAAAATAATTAAATAACAATAAAACTAATAAATAATTGATAAAATATTAGGGTAATATTAAACCCTAATTAAATAAATAAGTACACATATACATGGCGTTTAGTATTTTAAAAATATGTATGAGTTCATGCAAGTCCGTAAATATATTTAAAATAATTAATAGTAAATTATTTATGTGAAAATTTCCCCGAAAATAAAAGTCTCAGGAAAATTTTACGTAAAGTACTCAAAATAAAAATAAACAATTAAAAATCAATTTAAATCAAATGAAAGCTCATGAAATATCAATATCATATTTAAAAATTATTAACACTGCATATTCCGATGCAATATTAAAATATTTAAAAACACGGGATATTACAGAGTCAGATGATGATAGTGTAAGACTATGGCACATGCATCTAAGTCATCTTAGTGAGCATAGGATGACTAAATTACATAAACAAAGTATGTTAAAGGATGCTAAAACCTGTAAATTAGAATTCTATAAGTTTTATATGATTGGGAAATAGTCTAGAGTCATATTCATCACTAATCAGCATACCACAGGGGGAATTCTTGATTATGTACATTTTGATAGGTCTTAATATTTTACCACTTCTATTGATGAATTTTCTAGGAAAGTCTGGGTGTATTGTTTAAAACAAAAATATGAGGTCTTTACTAAGTTTTAGTAGTGGAAAGTAAAGGTGGAAAACCAAATTAGGAGAAAAATCAAGTATTTGAGATTAGATAATGGGACATAATATATATATTCATAGTTTCAAAAATTTTGTAAGGAGTATGGTATTCAAAGGAACTTTTTAGTTCCTAAGACACTATAGCAAAATGGTATGGCAGAGAGGATGAACAAATCCATTATTAAAAGGGCAAAGTGCTTAAGAATGAATGCAAGTCTTCTTAAGAGAGTTTTTGGGCAGAAGTTGTGATTATGCTGTGTTACTTCATAAATAAATCACCACGGACATCATCAGGAGGAAATATTACATAAGAGGTATGGATAAGTAGTCCAGTTGATCTTGGTAATTTAAAGATTTTTAGTTGTCTTGCTTATCTGCATATATCCAATAATGAGAGGTCTAAACTTAATCCAAAGTCCAAGAAGTGCATCTTCCTAGGCTCTGTGAAAGATGTAAAAAGGTACAAGTTTTGGGATCCAATGGCAAAGAAAGTGGTGATCAGTAGGAATGTAGTATTTGATAAGGAGTCCATGTTACAGTAGAAAGATAAAAGTGATGTGACAGTAGGTGATGGAAATAATTCCAGTTCAAAGGTAGTGTAAGTGAACTTAGAACCTCAAACTCCACTAGAAAATGAAAGGGATAAAAATTCTAGTTCAAAGCCTTCAAACTCCACTTATAGCTAAGAATAACACTACAGCTTAGTCAGAGATAGAGAGAGACACACCATAAAGCCTTCAAGTATATATGGGTATGAAGATTTAGCTTCCTTTGCACTCCTTATGAAAAGTGGAGATCCATCAACCTTTTAAGAAACTATGCTTAGTGATGAGAAAGACAAATGGATAGGTGCCATGATAGAGGAGATAAAGTCTCTGCATAAAAATTAGACTTAGGAGCTTACTAAACTACCTAAGTGTAAGAAGACTATAGGGTGAAAATGGGTTTACAAGAAGAAACCAGCATTATCAAAAAAAAGGGGAAAAGTTTAAGGCTTGGCTAGTGGCAAAAGGGTACTCACAATAGAAGGGGATTAACTATTATGAGATTTTCTCTCTTATGGTTATAATAATTTTATCAGGGTAGTGTTATCATTGGTAGCTAGTTGGGATATGCACTTAGACTAGATAAATGTGAAGATAACTTTTCTTCATGGTGACCTAAAAAAGAAGATTTATATGGAGCAGCCAGAAGGGTTCAACCAACCTGTGCAGGAACATTGAGTGTGCAAATTGAAAAGATCCTTGGATGGGTTGAAGCAATCTCTAAGGCAATGGTATAAGTGATTTAATTCTTATATGATTTAGATTGGCTATAGGTGTTGAGAGTATGATTTTTGTGTTTTATATTAAGAGCCACAATGATAGTTCTTTTATTTTTCTATTACTGTATATTGCTGATATGATTATGGCTCCTAAAAGTTAACATGATGTTATTGAGTTAAAAGCATTAGTAGGGAAAGAGTTTGACAAGAAGAATTTATGTGTTGCAAAGAAAATCTTTAGAATTGAGCTTTATAAGGATATAGGCTTTAAAAAACTATGATTATCTCAATAAAGTTATATTAAGAAGGTGATAAACAGATTTGAGATGAGCAGTGCTAAACCACTGAGTACTCTATTGGCAAATCACTTTAAGCCTTCTTTGGATCAGTGCCCAAAGTCAAATAGAGAAATTAAAGATATGACAAATGTACCATATGCTAGTGCAGTTGGTTGTTTGATGTATGCAATTGTTTGCACCAGACTTGATTTAGCTCATATTGTTAATAAAGTCAGCAAGTTTATATTAAATTTGGGTAAGAAAAATTAGTAAGTAGTCAAGTGGATATTTAGGTATCTGAGGGGCATAGTAGGTCATGGCATAATGTTTAGTAGCCAGCAAGTGATCCTTAAGTAGCTAAACTAGCTAAGGAATCATTATGGCTTATAAGACTAGTGAAAGAACTAGGTATTGAGTAAGGTGGAGTTCAGTTCCATTTTGATAGCTAAAGTGCCATTTATCTGACAAAGAATTAGGTGTATCATGCTAGGAAAAAGCATATTAATATGAGGTTTCACAAGATCAGGGATTTGATTACATTTGGTCAAATATTGCTATAGAAGATTTAGACTTCTGACAAATGTATCTAATATGTTGACAAAGCCAATTACTAGTGACAAGTTCAAGTAATACTTAGACTTGTTGGATGTTGCTAGATGCTAAAGAAGTATATTTACCCTAACCTATTTGGTATGTGAGAAACTTGAATTTATCTCCTAAGGGGCTTGATATTCGCCTAGGTAGAGATTTTTGTGTATGGCTCATATATAGCAGCAAGTGGATACATGCAAGAAGCGAAGCTGAGTTGAGCGACAATAGCTGTCCTTTGAAGGGTTTCTTGATTTTATCAATGGAGTTATAATTAGATGGGTCAGGGGTACAGGGGCAATGCCTTGCTGTATGGTACATGGGTAATTTAATAGTTTGTACCGTACCTATCTTGTTATATATACAACATGTATTTATAACCCTAGTTGACAGTTCTAATAAGAAAAATGCTCCAGTCGCTCGCTCTTGAGGACGTAGGCACATTGCCAAACCTCATTAAATCTCTGTGTTCCTTCTTTTTTTCTCTATTCTATTTGTTTTACTCTTGTTTACTGTGTTAATTTCCAATAAGTCACTTGTCACATTACCCTAATTTTAGTTTTATTGATGTATTGCCACACTTGGATATTAGTTAATTTAAAAAGTCATTGGATTAATAGTTGAAATGTAGGATAATTGAATTGGGCACACATATTGCAAATAGATGAATGAAAAGCAAGTAAATAAACAAATGTGGCTAACATAATAAATCAAGTTATTATCATGTATTTAAGTAAGCAAGTAAACAAATAGCACACAAAAATGCAAGAGATAATTAATCAAAATAAACAAAGAAGACAAAAAAAATAAAACGGGGAAAGGTATTCAAGATTACAAACCTTAAACTGGCCTACTCTAATAAATATGTCAAAATGAAAAATAAATGAAGGGAAATTGAGGATTAATGATTACATCACGTTGAGAATTTTCTATTTTATTAAATACATAAAAAATGGAAAATAAAAATAAAAAAATCCTATTCTAATAATTCTTGCAAAATAGAGGTTAGTACATAAACTCATGCAAACACACATCACATTTATAAAAATTATATGTGCCATTCATTCACATGATAAAAAAACCAAATAAAAAAACTAAAAGATTTAACGAGGTTTGTCAATTTGCCTACATCTTCAAAAGAGAGCTACTAAAGCTTTTATTCTTATTTAGAAATGGCATACTACAAATACATGCTATTTATATAACATAAATGTACAACTGTATACATTGCATTAATCATGACATTAATTATGGCAATTAGTAGGTTAAAATTATGTTGAATCAATTGTAAATTAAGGCTAAAATTTTGGATGTAACCTTGTATATATAGGTGAGTTATTCTATGAATAAAATTAAGTTTTCTCCTCCATAAAAACTTTATGGTATCAGAGCTTGCTTAAATCAGTATTTGTTTCTGCTGTCTTAAATTAGCAACTCCTTAAATCAGCCTCTATATTTTCTGCTACTACTTTAAAAATCTCCAGTCTTTATATATTCTAGTGCTATTTTAGAAATCAGCAGCTTTGTTTGAATCAAACATCAGTAACTTCTATCCTCTATTTTTATTGTCTGTTGTCTACTGCTTCTATTTTCTACTATCGATTGCCTCATTTTTCTACTATCTGCTACTATTTTATAGTGTCTGGTGCTTTTGATTCTTTCTTCTGTTGTCTATATACTGCCTTTATTTCTGTAGTTTCTATTTTTTACATTAATAGAAATTTCAAAATATGTCTAATGAAAAGAAAGAAGGATCCTCTAATGTTATGATCGAGTTTGATGGCACAAAATTTTCAAGCCTTTAATGATAATCCCTCATTATAAATAAGTCTAGTTAAGCTAGATGGAACAAATTATCATGCTTCGTCATAGTCATGCTTGTTATTCATTCAAGCTAAAGGATTAAGGCTATATCAATAATGGAAAAAGAAGATTACATGATACCGATATGGTAATTCATAAATAGGACTTAGAAAACTCACTCATCATGTCATGGTTGATTAATTCAATGTAACCACAGCTTACATGAGGCTATCTCCTCCTAGATATAGCTCAAAAAATTGGGGATGCAACAACTCAAACTTACTCTCAATCAAGTAATGATGCTCAACTACATGAACTACAGAAGAAGGTTCATGAAACCAAATAAGGTGAAATGACTATTTCTGAACTTAATAGCTTATGCTAAGAACTTGATTATTATTAGGATTTTCAAGCATAATGTATTATTGATGCTATAAAGTTCCATAAATTAACTAAAAAGGAATGGGTGTATGACTTCCTAATGGGACTTAATGATATATTTAATCAAATTAGAGTGCAAGTTCTCGAGTGTGATCCTTTTCCCTCTTTATGATAAACGTATAGACATGTGTAGTAGGAAGAAATAAGATGTAATGCCATGCTACCAACTACTTCTATCGAATGAACATGTATGTTGTTTGACTCATCCATCACAATTACAAAGTTTGATGCAGCCAAGACTGAGTCTACAAGGGGAACAAAATAAGATAATAGAAAGTGTGTTTATTGTAGGAAACCAAGACATCCAGAGACATACATTGGAAACTTTATGGTCATTTAATGCACAATTGAGGTGGAAAAAGGTTTGGTGGTACACGTCCTTGAGGTCACACGTTTGAAACTCTTAATACTAAACTAACAAAATAATCTTATACCTCTAGTGGACTCTCAGATTGGGAACTATAAACTCTTTAATATCTTATGGTCATACATGAGTCTCTTTGTACTCTAGCTTTTACTTCCACTTCTTCCTTTAATCTTACATCTTCAGGTATATCGTATCCAGCTTTCAATACTAGTCGTACTATTTTTTATGACTTATGGATCATAGATTCTGGTGCATTTGACCATATGACTAGTCCTAAAAAAACTTCTTTACCTATTTTTCTTGTTTAGGTTATGATAAAGTTCATCCGAATAGCAAAAGGGTCTTTATCTCTTATTATTGGGAAAGTTTTCATAAATTACACTCCTTCCATTACTCTTCCTCTTGCCTTACATATTCCTTATTTTTCATACAATCTTTTTATCTTTTAGTGCTCTCATAAAAAAATTGAATTCTTTCCTTCTCATTATGTTATACAGGAGTTGAGCACCAGGAAACTAGTTGGCTATAATAGAGAGTATAATGGCCTATATCGATTGGTGGAAGGACCTCTGAAAGGTCAAGTTATATTAGGTGAATCCAAATCTACCCATCATTAAATCATTCAGTGGCATAGAGATTATAACACCCTTTATTTTATGTTTTAACAAAACTTTATCCCTACTTATTTAAGCATTGTAATGTGGAGACCTTAGTTTGTGATGCTTATGAAGTTGCTAAGCATACTAGAGTTTCTTATCCTCTCATTAATAATAAAAATTTATTTCCCTTTATAATGATTCATTATGATGTATGGTGTCCTAGTCCTGTGGTGTCTCTATCTGGTTATAAATGGTTTGTAACTTTTATTGATTGCTATAGTAGGATGACTTGGGTGTATTTAATGTATGCCAAAATTTTTTTTATTTTTAGTCCCTCCATAAAATGATTAGTACACATTTTGGTGCTAAGATAAAAATCTTAAGAACAGATAATGGAACTATTTAGATAATCATGGGATTACACATCAAACTAGTTGTGTTTATACTACTGCTCAAAATGGTGTATTTGAATGTATCAAATAGGCATCTTTTAGAAGTTACCAGGCTTTTATGTTTGCTATAAATGTTCCTAAAAATCTATTGGGGTGATGCAGTACTTACAGTTGCATATCTTATTAATCCCATGCCATTGTGGACCTTAAACTTCTGATGTACAATAAAATTTATTCAAGGTAGTCACACCTATAATATCCCTCCAAAGGTATTTGGATGTGTCTATTTTTTACATAAATATATTGGTGGAAAACTTGATCCTAGAGCTTTGAAATGTGCCTTTATTGGATACTCTACTACTAAAAATGGAAATAAATGATATTATCCACCTATTAGAAATTTTTTTATGAGTATGGGTGTTACTTTTAGAGGAGAAGAGGTATATTTTTCTCCATTATCATCTCTTCAGGGGGAGAATAGTCATATGGAAGAGTTGACTTCCTCGATTACACCTATTCTTGTGCTACCTACCTATAGTGGTCAAGGGGAGTATAAATATGGAAATAGTGACAAAAGTTCTAGTGGAGATCAAGTTCAATCTATTAAAGGAATAAAAATTGAATCAAAAATAGGGAGACTAGATAAACCTTATATGTTGAGGTATGCTCATAAGAAAGACAACACTCTACATAGCTCAACTTTAGACCCAGACTCAATTCCTACTGATTTAGGTAATCCATTTCCTATTTTAACTCATGATATACCTATTGAAATATAAGATCTTGATCTTCTAACTGCTATTAGAAAAGGAGTTAGACATTATCCTCAATATCCCATTTCTAACTTTATTTCTTATGACTCACTGTCTTCTTCCTATAGAACCTTCTTGTCTTCTTTGAATTCTATTTCTATACCACAAGGGTGAAAAGAAGCTATTAATGATCCAAAATGGAAAGATGCCATGGTAGAGGAGATGAAAGCTTTGGCCAAAAATGGAACTTGGGAGCTTATAGATCTTCTTTTTGACAAAAAAAAAAAAACTCGTGGGATGTAAATGGGTATTTATAGTGAAGCATAAGGTAGATAACTCTATTGAAAGACTAAAAGCTCATTTGGTGGCATAGGGTTTTACCCAGACCTACGACATTGATTACTAAGAAATATTTTCTCCTGTTGCCAAAATGAATTCAATAAGAGTTCTTTTATCCTGTGAAGCTAATCTTGGGTGGGATCTTCAACAGTTTGATGTTAAAAATGCCTTTTTATATGGTAAATCAGAAGAGGAAGTTTATATGGAAATTCCACCTGGTTTTTCTAGTCCAAAGATTGAAGGGAAAGTTTATCACTTAAAGAAAGCTCTATACGGTTGAAGCAATCACCATGGGCTTGATTTGATAAATTCAGTAAAATAATGATTGGTTTTTATTACAAGTAAAGCAATGTGGTTCACATTATGTTCATTAAATATCACAACAGTAAAATTACTATTCTTATTGTATATGTTGATGATATAGTGGTGATAAGTGACAACCATGAAGAAATGGCTAGGTTGAAGAAATATTTGCTTACTCAATTTAAGATTAAGGATTTAGGCAAACTCAGATATTCTCTTGGAATAGAAGTTAAACTATTAGAGAAGGGCATATTTCTTTATAAAACAAAGTATGTTTTAGACTTGCTAAAGGAAGCATGAATGTTATTGAGGTTAATCATAACTTATAAGAAAATGTTAGAGAATTGGTTGACACTGAATGGTATCAAAGGTTGGTTGGAAGACTAATTTATCTTTCTCACACACAACCTGACGTCGCTTATGCAGTGAGCCTAGTAAGTCAATTTATGCATAGTCCTAGAACTATACATCTTGATGTTGTCTTTCAAATTTTGAGATATCTTAAATTTAATCCTTAGAAATGATTACTCTTCTTAAACAATGGCCATTTGGGAATTAAGGCATTTACGGATGCTAATTGGGTAGGATCTCCTAATGATAGAAGATCTACTTTTAGTTTTTGTGCTTTTATTGGTGGAAATCTAGTGACATGGAGAAGTAAAAAACAAGGTGTAGTTGCTAGGTCAAGTGCTGAAGTAGAACATAAAGCTATGGCATAAGGAGTTTGTGAACTTCTTTGGCTTAAAAAGCTAATGCAAGATATTCATCTTCTTTAGAAGGAGTCCTTTTTGCTACATTATGATAATAAGGTAGCCATTAGCATTGCCAACAATCCAATCCAACATGATCTGACCAAACATATTGAGATTGATCGATTCTTTATCAAAGAAAAGTTGGATAATCGAAGTTTAAGAATCAACTATACAAATTCGGGGAGTCAACTAGTAAATGTGTTTACTAAGAGTTTGTGTAGTAGATTGTTTCATTCTTTTGCATGCAAAATGAATATGAGAGATATACAAAAACCATCTTGAGGGGGAGTGTTAATAGATGTACAATTGTACAACTATATGTTTGTTGACAGATGTACAGTTGTATACATTGCAGTATACATTGCATTAATCATGGCATTAATTATGGCAATTAGTAGGTTAAAATTAGGTTAAAGTTAGGTTGAATTAGGTGTAAATTGAGGCTGAAATTTGGGTTGTAACCTTGTATATATAGGCGAATTATTCTATGAATAAAATTAAGTTTTCTCATTCTCAAAAACTTCAATAACAAACTAGGCATGTAGGGTACATATTACTAAATTACCCCTATACCATATTGCACCCTCAACCCATCTAACTGTAATCCTGCAATTAAACCAAGAAACTCCCCAAAGGATAGATGCTGTGACTCTGCTCTGCTACCCTCTAACATATGTCAACTTACTACTACATATGAGCCATACACAACACTTTATTATGTAAAAATATTAACTTTATAGCAAAAATGCAAATCTTACCACAAAAATAATAAAGATGGAAACTTTCCATTAAAAATGGAAATCTCATATGAGGAGTTTAATAAAAAATAAAAATAAATTTCATAATAAAATATAAAAATATGAGCTTCACCTTTAAATATATGAATTTTATGATAAAAGGTTTTAAGAAAGTAAATTTTATATTAAAAATTTAAACTTTATATTAAAAATATAAACTTTATAATAAAAATATGAATTTTAGGATAAAATGTGACAAAAATATAATTTTTACATTAAAAATATAAACTTTACATTAAAATACAAATTTTATATTAAAAATAAAAAAAATTTAGTATAAGAATACAAACTTGTATGTAAAAATGAAATTTTTATTAAATCAAAATAACAAAAATGCGAATTTTAAGGTGTAAATGATGATGATGATGTCAAATATCATAAAAATGCAATAAACACATGGATAAATATTCCAACGAATAAACAAACACTTGCTACTGCTTTTTCTTTCTTCTTCGCTTCCCTAGTTGCTGTTGTTTTTGTTTTTTGTTTTTTTTTTTTAGGGAAAAAGGCCATTTCTGACCTTTTTTTTTTTCAAATTTTGGCCATCTTTCCTTATATATATATATATATATATATATATATATATATATATATATATATATATATATATATGTTTTTTTCCTCAAAATAAGTCATAGTTATAATAGATCTAGGGTTGAATTTTTTATTTTCAATCATTAATGATGATTTTACTTCCTCTTAACTGGAATGTTTTTAGCTTCAGAAAAAGAGGTAATTTCAACAATTTTCCAGGAGAGAGGAGAATCAATTCTATTTTAAGAGACTTTCTAATTTGATTTATTTTTTCATTAAAATTCTCTCTTTAGATTATAAGATGAGCTTTACTGCTCCCATCTATTCAGGGAGAATAATGAAAAAAATTTTCTAGCTAGCTAACGAAGTAGTGTGTGGCAACTCCATTTGCTGAACTAAAAGTTCACAGTATCGACGTACCAGCATATCAGCAGTCTATTCTTTTTCTTTATCTATTAAAAATGCTTGTTTCAAATTTTTTTTTTTCGATAGCATTTCTCTGATAGCAAGATTTTTGACCCAGGAATTGATTGTTGCATGTATTATAAAAATCTTAGTTCTATGTACTCTTTTAATTTCTTAATACAGTAATATCCAATAGTTGCTCAAAACAAAAGGACCATTTTAACATTTTAGCCATTTCGTTCTAAATTAATTAAAAAAAAAAAAAAACTTGACAGAGGATTGATGCACTCGAAATTAAAATTAATCATAATATAGGACATGTCCAATTTCCAATTTTTATTGTGGAAGTTATTAACGAAGACTTTCAAAAAAAAAAAAAAAAACATTAAGAAACCATATATAACAAATGAAAAATTCTACTACCAAGCAATATTCGTTTGGTAAATATTTTTGATATTTCATAATTATAAAAATTTCAACTGAGAAAAGAAAATTTTTTCAGTATCGATTTTTTTCTATATATAAAATTTAAAATTTAAAATTTTATTTTGAAAAATTCAAATTGCTTATGACATGATCAAATATATGTTAGTCAACATTCAATATCTTAAAAAGATAATAGATGATATTAAAGTTAGCAATTTATATTTAGTGTATAAAATTTGTCACTAACTTTTTTTTTTCCATAAAAGTATTAACTTGGAATGTATTATATAATTAAAAAAATTAATTAATTAGAGATGTAATAGAAATTGAATAGAAACAGTAAAAAGACAAAAAAAATGATAAAAATGTAGTAAAAAGTAACGAAAAATATATAGTCAAATTACAAATATATGAATTTTTTTTTAAAAAATTAATAGGTTATATTCAAAAATTTAGAATCCCTTCACAATATGATCCCTGAGAAAGTGATGATATTTCAGTTAAGTCCATATCCCCTGCCTGCCTACTATATAAATACAATCTTGGATAGGATACAGAGCATAAAAAAAAAAATTAGAGCAGTGAATACAAACAATTGGTAGCAAGAAAGAAGGTTATAACTTAGTATAGATAATCAAGCCTTACCCTCTGCTGGTCTCTTTCCCTCATCCTACTAAACACCAGTGCAGCCTGATCATCAACCAAACCAAAAAAAAAAAAAAAAACATGTAAGGCTCTTCCTTGCAAGAACCTATTCCCAAGAGGTAACATCATTCAACTTTTTTATCAACACCTATACCTTTATTTAGTGGCACATTTTGTATACAACAAAAAATTGCATTGCCAAAGGCAGATACATATATATACCCAGCTATTCTTGAAAGCATTGTTTATATATGCAGGTTAGAACGCAAGGTAGCATTGATAACAAGAGTTGCATGTGGGATAGGTGAGAGCACTGCCAGTCTCTTTACCAAAAATGGTGCTAAGGTTGTGATTGCAGATGTCAAATCTGATTTGGATCAATCTGTAGCTACACAAATCCAATCAGAATTCGGACAACCAATTTCCTACGTTCATTGCGATGTGACTAATGAATCTGATGTCGAAAATGCTGTTAATACAGTAGTTTCATTGCACGGAAAGTTTAACATAATGTTCAACAATGCAGGCATTGCAGGCTATGGTGAAGCAGATGTAGCATTTATTCGACATGAAAATTTCCAAAGAGTTATGGATGTAAATGTTTATGGTGGATTTCTGGGTGCAAAACATGCCTTAAGAGTGATGATTCCTAAAAAAGAAAGGTTGCATTCTGTTTATTGCAAGCATTGTTTCAGTCATATGTATCCAAAGACATGCATATACATCATCGAAGAATGCTTTTGTTAGGCTAACAAAGAATTTAGTTGTGGAATTGGGGAAGTGATGTAGCAAAAACCTAGGAAATTGGATAAATACTGCACGGCATTGAATTGTGCACGATTACTATCTAAAAATCTTTTATAACCTGTTGATTTGCGCATAAATGTCAGAAAATAGGCATCAATAATTATTGATTCACACAAAGGAATACCGAATATTAGAAAAATATAAATTTGATTATTAATTCAACAAAAAGTCATCCTTAAACAACTCCAAAGAGATGAATAAATAGAGTTTAGGGAAAAACCCTAAAAACAAAAAAGGAAGAAATGACTAAAAAATCCTAAAAAAGGAATATAAACTTTTAAGCCAAATTTAGGGGCCTAAATAAAGAAATTTGGGCCCAAAGATGGATTGCTACAAGCAAAGTGTGTAATACTTGTTATAGGGCTCTGAGTCAGCTTCAATTTGATATATTATAGGCCTTATGGTTCAATCAGGGTTACTACAATCGTCCATTTGATAAAGTGTGCACGCTCACTTTATCAAATCCATCCATAAATGATAATGCAGCCTAATCCACATCAAGAAGTATGGTCTTAGAGTTAATTGTAGTTCACCTAGTCTTGTACCGACTCCTTTGACCATCAAAGTAATGGGTTTGAACTATGAGCAAATGGAGAATGTGGCTTTTGAAATAGCAAGCTTGAAAGAGGTAAAATTGAGGGCTAATGATATAGCTGAAGCAGCTCTGTACCTTGCAAGTGATGAGCCTAAATTTGTTAGTGGTATTAATCTTATGATTGAAAAAGCCCTATAGTGGAGGTGAATAGAGCTATTAAATAAAAATCAAAATTAAAAATAATTCTTTCCAAGAATTGAAAGAATGTTGAGAAGGAAGAATGAAGAACATAATGATTTAAGGAGTTCGGATTCAATAACAATCCTACCTCTACCTAACTTATCCCCAAGTTAGAATTTTCAATCACCCACAATCTTATTCATAAGACTGAGATTACACAAGAGTTTTATGGCTCACTCTTACAACCTTACAACATGAGTTTTTAAGGCTCACTCAAAAAACCAAACCCCAAATATTTTAATGGACAACACTTAAACTAATTCCTTTAGAAATAAATTTCACTTTCCTACTAATCTATCCAAAAATTTAAGATGAAGAGAAACTCTATTTCTAACACATATCCAACTCTCACAAGAGTTATAAATAAAGAGTGAATATTTGAGGATTTGAGAGCTTTAATGAATGTTAAGATAGAGAATGATAATAAGCAAAAATAGCTTAACTTCCATTCAGCTCTAGAGGTGTTTATATAGATAAAAACTTAAAAATATAGTTTTTGGAGATGAAAATAATGTGTCGAATGTCTATGTTTTGAATCCAACATTTATAATTTTGAATTATTGAAAGTAATGCTATCAAACTACTGTGCATAAGTTGAAACCATGAATGGCTATTAGAGAAGTTCGAATTTGCTTACATTTTCTTTATAAAAGTTGTAGATATTTGACTTAGCTTTCTATATCATTTTGAATCACCTCAATTAGACTTCTATAGCTCAAGATATTTTTGAAATACTAAGAGCTATGCAATCTAAAATGGCAGCTACATATGTTGACTTCGACTCAATATTTTCATACCTAAATGAACTTAGATTTTGACAAGTAAGCTTTAGAAAGCTCAAGATGTCTACTTCAAATATGAAGCAAGTAACTTTCTTACTATAAAGCTCTAAGGATGTCAACAGCCTCTTTGAATATTAGAGGTTGAATCAAACCAAGATATTCATACTTCATTTTAACATCTAATAGAGTCCTAACTTATACACACTTAAACAAATAAATTAAATGCTCAAAATTAAGTTTGTTAAGATCAAAATTAAGATTGATTATTGCTAAGGTCAACAATCTCCCCCTTTTTGATTTTGACAAACTTATTTTGAGTTTGATAAAAAATAATGTAAAGTAAAGTGTGTGATAATAATGATACCAAATGAAATAAAATATATTTCTTTATTTCTCCCCCTACAAATATGGACATGATAAGAAATATAAATTTAGAGATTATTCCCCTTGACAAAAAAAATAAAATAAAAACAATATAAATTATAGCAAAAAGGATAAAAACATGACATTCTTATGAAAAATGTATTAAAAACATAAAATGTGATAATGTGATCATTTAAATAAATGTTAGGCAATGTGAGGAAATAATTTCAAACATATATGCATATAGTGCCACTAAAATGTATCACAAAAATAGTATATATAACAATAATGTTAATACTAGAAGAGCTTAACTATCATATGATATAGAACTTAGTTAGCTAAACAATCACGTATCACTTAGCATATAAAAAGAATAAACACAAATTATCCATTGCATATTTTCCTCTCTTTGTACAAAGGCAAAAGGAAAAGAGAACGGTATAAGGGGAAATGAACCTAAAGGGACCAAAATTCTTATAAGAATAAAGCAAAGATACACCAATTCTTTGTAAAAATATTCAAGCCTTATTAAAGATCAAAACAATTTTCAAGAAGAAATTATATATAAATTATGCATGTATAAACACAATAATAAAATATTATACACATGTATAGTAACAAATAACAAACTCAAATTATTTCTCCCGCTTTGTCAAAAATAAAAAGAAAAGAGAGAGATATAAAGGGAAATGAAAACAAAGATACACAAAATCTTTATAAAATTTGTCATACATAAACAAAGTAAGCAAAATAAGGTCTTTTGTCACATATGATATACGACAAAACTAGCCATACTTACAATGTTAAATATGCATGCAAAATTTAAATAAAATTTCTCCCCCTATATCAAACAAAAATATAATATGTCACTAACAAAAACACATTTTTTAATGGAGTTTCAAAATTTAAAAAAAAAACTAAGTACACATGTTAAAAAAAATTAACTAGGTACACATGCAAAATCAAATTATTTCTCCTCCTTTAACAAAATGTAAGAGGAAATTTTAAAAAATAAGCCAACTATAAGTTGACGAACATAAAAAATTTTAAAATCAAAATCAAAACATTTATCAATCAAAGTAATCAATAAGCACAACATGATTTCACATGAAAATAGTTCAACCATCAATTAAACATAAAATCAAGATAAACTAGAACCATCAATCATGCTAAGTTTATGCTTAATGAAATTCAATCTCTCTTCATTGAGAGGTTTGGTGAAGATATCTAGAAGTTAATTATTTATATCAATAAATTCAAATGAGATATCACCAATTTGAACATGAACACGCAAGAAATGATGTCTAATGTCTAATGTCGATATACTTATTTCCAGAATGCTGAATGGGATTTTTACTAAGGTTGATAGCACTTGTATTGTTATATTTGATTGGAATGTGATCAAGTTTTACACCATAGTCTAAAAACTATTGTTTTTGCCATAAAACTTATGAACAACACATAATTGCTATAATATATTCAGCTTCAGCAATGGACAAGGCAACTGAAACTTGTTTCTTACTAAATTAAGAAACTAAACATTGTCCTAAAAATTGACAAGTTCTAAAAGTGCTTTTTCTATCTAATAAACTATCGACAAAGTTCGCATCAAAATAACTAATCAAGTCAAATGATGAACTCTTAGGATACCAAAGTCCTAAATTCATTATACCATAAAGATATTTGAAAATTCTTTTGATAACATTCAAATAAGACTCTCTCGGACTTGATTGAAATCTAGCATACAAGAAAGTAGCAAATATAATATTGGGTTTATTAGCAGTTAAATAAAGAAGGGATTCGATCATACATCTCAATCGCTTTTCATCAACCGGTTTGCCATTCTTATCTTTGTTAAGTTTGGTTGTGGTGCTCATTGGATTTTTACTTATCTTAGCTCCATCCATGCCAAACTTCTTGAGAACATCTCTTGTATACTTGGTTTGATTGATGAAAATCCTATTTTTGCATTGCTTGATTTATAGTCCAAGAAAGAATTTGAGTTCACCCATCATACTCATCTCAAATTCTCCTTGCATTAAATTAGAGAATTCCTCACACAAGGAATGGTTAGTAGCACTAAATATAATGTTATCAACATATATTTGAACAATGAATAAATCATGCTTGGATTTCTTTATGAAAAGAGTTATATTAACTTTTCCTTTAGAGAAACCATTCTTGTTGACCTTAGTAATAATCAATTTTAATTTTGATCTTAACAAACTTAATTATGAGTGTTTACTTTATTTGTTTAAATGTGTATATGTTAGGACTCCATTGGAAGTTAAAATGAAGTATGATTATCTTAGGCTGATTCGATTCGACCTCTGAGATTCAAGAAGGCTTTTGACATCCTTAAAGCTTTATAATGAGAAAGTTATCTTTTTTATATTTGAAGTAGACATCTTGAGCTTTATGAATTGGGCTTGCTTGTTAAAATCTGAGTTCATTTGTGTATGCAAATACTAAGTCAAAATTAACATATGTAGCTGTCATTTTAAATTGCATAACTCTTATTATTTTAGACATATCTTGAACTACATAAGTATAATTAAGGTGGCTCAAAATGATATGGAAAGATAAGTTAAATATCTAAAAATTTCATGAAAAAAGTATTGGGAAATTCAAACTTTTCCAATAGAAAATCATAGCTTTAACTTGTGCATAGCTGTCTGATAGTAATCTGCATTTTAGATTACATAGATAGTATTTTGGACATATCTTAAGCTATATGAGTTTAATTGAAATGATTAAAAATGATATGAAAAGCTAAGTTAAATTTCTATAATTTTTATAAAGAAAGTATTGGGCAAATTCAAAATTCTCTAACAAAAAATCACGGCTTAAACTTATGTATAGCTTTTTGATAATATTCTACATTTTAGATTGCATAGTTCTTAGTATGTTGGACATATCTTAAGCTACAGAAGTTCAATTATAGCAATTCAAAATGATATGGAAATATTAGTCAAATAGCTACAAATTTTATGAAGAAAATATGGGCAAATTCGAATGTCTTCAATAGCCAATAATGGTTTCAATCCATGCATAGCTGTTTGACAACATCACTTTCAATAATTCAAAATTATAAACACTAGATTCAAAATATAGATGTTGGACATATTATTTGCACCTCTAACAGCTATTTTTTGAGTGTTTTTCTATATAAACACATATAGAGCTAAAGGGATGTTAAGAATATTGTTTATCATTCATTCTTTCTTAAGCATTCAATTGAGCTCTAAAATTCTCTTAAACAATTCTTTGTTTATATAACTCTTATAAGAGTTGATTGTGTGTTACAAATAGAATTTCTCTTCATCTTAAATCTTGGGATAGATTAGAAGGGAAGTGAGATTTATTTCTAAAGGAATTGGTTTAAGTGTTGTCCATTGAAATACTTAGGATTTGGTGTTTGAGTGAGCCTTGAAAACTCAAGTTATAAGGTTGTAAGAGTGAACAAAAAAAAATCTTATGTAATCTCAATCTTATGATTAAGATTATGGGTGATTAAAAATCCTAACTTAGGGATAAGTTAGGCGGAGATGTAGGATTGTTGTTGAATATGAACTCCTTAAATTTTTATGTTCTTCATTCTTCCTTCTCAACTTCCATTCAATTATTGTAAAGAATTCTTTTAATTTCTTATTTTTATTTGATAGTCTTATTCATCCCCCCTCTAGGACTCTTTTTAATTGGTATCAGATCTTGAATTCTAGATACTTTATTACTAGAATATAAGATCATGGGGAGTGAATCACAAAACATCTCTTCTCTTAGACCATTCTTTGATGGTAGTGACTATCCACATTGGAAATTAAAAATGGAATTATATCTTGATTATGATTCCATTAAACTTTAGGACATTATCCTAAAAGGTTGGGAACAATCTCTAACTATCATTGATAGTACGGTAACTACTCTTATAAGAAGCCAATGGAGTACTGATCAAAAGGAAGAAAATCATAAAAATAAAAAAGCTATTATTACTCTAGTCTCTTTAACGACAAGAGAAAAAGGAGGCAAGCTTTAATATTATATATTGGCTAAAGAAATGTGGGAGACCTTAGAAAACCACTACGAAGGCAATATTCAAGTAAGAAGCAAGAAGGTTCAACTTCATATGTATGAATATGAACTCTTTAAAATGAAGCCTCATTAATCAATCACAGAGATGAAAAACCATCTTAATGCTCTCCTTATAACCCTTAAGAAAACTGGAAAACATTTCTCCAATGAAGAGGTAAACAATAACATTCTAAGAATCCTACCTAAAAAGGATTGGGAATCTCATGTTACTTCAATTAAGGAAGCTTAGGACCCCTCCACTCTATCAACCAATGTGCTCATTAGTAAGCTCTTAATACATGAGCTCACTATCAAGCAAAAAGGTGAAGAATAAAAAGAGAAATAAGAAAAGAAAAAGAACATTGCTCTAAAAGCTCTTAAAAAAGATAGTGAAGAGGAAAGCATCAAAGATTCTAGTGATGAAGATGGTGACATTGTCATGCTCACTAGGAACTTCAAGAAGTTTTTAATAAAGAAAAACTTCTTAAGAACAATGGACTTCAACAAGAAATTAGAAGGAGATGAAAAAAAGAAAACTAAGGAGGTTACTTGGTATGAATGCAAAAAATTAGGACATGTTAGAAGTGAGTGTCCCAAACTTAAATTAAAAAACAAGGGAGAAAAAGATAAGAAGAAGGCATTCAAAGCTACTTGGGATGATTTCTCTGAATCTGAAGAGGAATAGGAACAATAAGACGTGGCCAATCTTTACTTCATGGCCTTTGAAAATGAAAATAAGATATGCTTGACATCCATAAGAACAAAAAGCAAGTGGTATCTCGATAGTTGATGTTCAAGGCACATGACAGGAGATAAATAGTAATTCAACAAACTTGATGCTAAAGATGGAGCATATGTTACTTTCGAAGATAATGCATAAGGAAAAATTATTGGCATTAGAGAAATAGGTAATCCTCAATCCTTATCTATACATAATGTGTTGTTTGTTGATGGTCTTAAACATAATTTGCTTAGTATAAGTCAATTATATGACATGAAAAATAAAGTAACTTTCTATCCTAAAAATTGCTTTATTAGTAGTCTTAATGAAAATAAATTTATTTTTTGTGGTGAAAGAGTAGATAATATTTATGTCATTGATTTAAATAAAATTGATAACTAAGACATAAAATGCTTAGTGTCTATCTCCCATGACATATGGACATGGCGTAGAAGGTTAGGACATGCAAATTTTGAGCTTTTGAATGATCATGTAAACATGAACTTATGATTGGTTTACTTAAGCTTGAATTCACTAAGGATAAACCTTATGATGCTTACCAAAAGGAAAAATAATCCAAGTCCTCATTTAAGCTAAAAAAATATAATGTCAACCTGTAGGCTACTTGAACTTATACATATGGATTTATTTGAACCAACTGGAGTTGCTAGTCTTGGTGGAATGCACTATGCATATGTATTGATTGATGATTACTCTAGATTTACTTGGGTATGTTTTCTTGCTTACAAGAATGACGCTATAAAAGCTTTTAAAAATTATGCTAAAAGAGTTCAAAAAGAACAAAGTTTTTGTATGTCATCTATTAGAATTGATCATGGAATAGAATTTGAAAAAGAATTTTTCAAAAACTATTTTAATGAAAATGATATTTCTCATACATTTTCATATCTTAGAACTCCTTAACAAAATAGGCTAGTTGAAATGAAAAATAAAACTCTTGTGGAAATGGGTAGAACAATGCTTTATGAGTATAATTTGCTTCTATACTTTTGGGCGGAAGCCTTTAACACATTTTATTATATTTCAAATTGAGTTTTCAAAGGACTAATTTTAAATAAAACATCTTATGGGCTATGGAATAATAGAAAACCTAAAATCTCATATTTAAGAGTATTTGGATGCAAGTGCTTTATATTGAACACCAAGGGGGAAATTTGATTCTAAAACTGATGAAGGAATTTTCCTAGGCTATTCTATTTCTAGTAAAGCATATAGGGTCTTTAATAAGAGAACTCTAGTAGTTGAAGAGTCAATGCATATGGTATTTGATGAATCAAACTCACTTGATCTTAAAAAGGATGTTTGCAGTATTAATGATTTTGTAGGTGACAATGAGATTATTGAAACACAAAAAAAATATACCAGTAAGCCTTTAGAACTTAAAGGTCTAAGCAAGGAGGAAAATGAGGAAACATCTCAACCTACCTTGAAGGATGAACTTCCAAAGGATTGAAAATTCAAGAAAGCTCACCCACAAGACCTCATCATAGGTGACACTACAAAAGGGGTAACTACTAGATCTAAACTTAAGTCTATTGTTAATTTAGCTTTCATTTCTCAAATTGAACAAAAAAATGTTCATGAGGCTTTAAGTAATGAATTTTGGGTCCTTGCTATGCAATAAGAGTTAAATCAATTTAAAAGAAATAAGGTTTGGACCTTAGTTCTTAGACCTAACATCATCCTATTATAGGCACCAAATGGGTGTTTAGAAATATGATGGATGAACAAAGTGTCATAACTAGAAACAAAGCTAGACTAGTAGTTAAAGGTTATAATCAAGAGGAAGGCATTGATTATGATGAAACCTTTGCCCCTATTGCAAGGTTATGAGCTATTAGGATGCTACTTGCATTTACATCATACATGGATTTTAAATTTTATCAAATGGATGTTAAAAGTGCATGTTTAAATGGTTTTGTTGAATAGAAGTTATATATTGAACAACCTCCAGGTTTTGAAAATTTTGACTCTCCAAATCATGTGTTTAAACTTTCAAAAGCATTATATGGATTGAAATAAGCTCCAAGAGCTTGGTATGAAAGATTGAGTAACTTTTTACTAGAGAAAGGTTTCTCTAAAGGAAAGGTTGACACAACTCTTTTTATAAAGAAATCCAAACATGATTTATTAATCGTTATAATATATATTGATGACATTATATTCGACACTACTAACCATTGCTTGTGTGAGGAATTCTCTAATTTAACGCAAAGAGAATTTGAGATGAGTATGATGGGTGAACTCAAATTCTTTCTTGGACTACAAATCAAGCAATGCAATAATGGAATTTTCATCAATCAAACTAACTATGCAAGAGATGTTCTTAAGAAGTTTGGCATGGATAGAGCTAAGATAAGTAAAACTCTAATTAGCACCATAACTAAACTTAGCAAATATGAGAATGGCAAACCAGTTGATGAAAAGCGATTTAAGGTATGATAGGATCCCTTCTTTATTTAACTGCTAGTAGACTTGATATTATGTTTGTTACTTGCTTGTGTGCTAGATTTCAATATAGTCCTAGAGAGTCTCATTTGGATGCTATCAAAAGAATTTTCAAATATCTTTATGGTACAATACATTTAGGACTATGGTATCCTAGGAGTTCATCCTTTGACTTGATTAATTATTCTGATGTGGACTTTTAAGATAATATTTAGTTTCTTGGTTTAGCAAGAAACAAGTTTCAGTTGCCTTATCCACTGCTAAAGTTGAATATATTGCAGCAAGTCTTTGTTGTTCACAAGTTTTATGGCAAAAATAATAGTTATTAGACTATGGTGTAAAACTTGATCACATTCAAATCAAATGTGACAATACAAGTGCTATCAACGTTAGCAAAAATGTCATTCAGCATTCTAGAACTAAGCATATAGACATTAGACATCATTTCTTGTATGATCATATTTAAATTAGTGATATCTCACTTGAATTTATTGATACAAATAATCAACTTATAGATATCTTCACCAAACCTCTCAATGAAGAGAGATTAAATTTTATTAAGCATGAACTTGGCATGATTGATGGTTCTAGTTTATCTTGATTTTATGTTTAATTGTAGTTGAACTATTTTCATGTGAAATCATGTTGTGCTTATTGATTACTTTAATTGATAAATATTTTTATTTTTATCTTAAATTTTTTTTATATAGTCATTAGTTTATATTTTGTTTATGTTTTTAAATTTCCTTTTACATTTTGTCAAAGGAGGAGAAATAATTTGAGTTTGCACGTGTACCTAGTTCATTTTTTTAACATGTGTACTATTTTTTTAATTTTAAAACTCCCTTAAAAAATGTGTTTACGTTAGTAACATATTATATTTTTATTTGATATAAGGGGAGAAAATTTATTAAATTTTTGCATGCATATTTACATTATAAGTATGACTAATTTTTTTGTACATCATATGTGACAAAAGGCCTTGTTTTGTTTACTTTGTTTATGTATGACATATATTTTATAAAGATTTTGTGTATCTTTGTTTTCATTTTTCCTTTATATCTCTCTCTTTTCTTTTTACTTTTGACAAAGGGGGAGAAATATACTTGAGTTTGTTATTTGTTACTATACATGTGTATAATATTATCTTCTTAGAAATTGTTTTGATTTTTGATAAGGCATGAATATTTTTACAAAGATTTGGTGTATTTTTGCTTTATTCCTATACAAATTTTGGTCCCTTCAGGTTCATTTCCCTTATATCTCTCTCTTTTCCTTTTGCCATTTTACAAAGAGAGGAAAATATGTTATGAATAATTTGTGTTTATTTTTTTATATGCTAAGTGCTACATGATTGATTACCTAGCTAAGCTCTATATGATCATATGATAATTAAGCACGTCTAGCATCAACATTATTATTATATGTACTATTTTTGTGATGTATTTTAATGGCACTATATGCATATATTTTTGAAAATATTTCCTCACATTGTCTAACATTTATTTAAATGATCATGTTATCATATTTTATGTTTTTAATATATTTGTCATAAGAATGTCATATTTTTATCCCTCTTGCTATATTTTATGTTGTTTTTATTTTTTTGTCAAGGGGAATAATCTATAAATTTATATTTCTTATCATTTCCATATTTTTAGAGGGATAAATAAAGAAATATATTTTATTTCATTTGGTATCATTATTATCACAAATATTATCATACACTTTACTTTGCATTATTTTTTTTTATCAAACTCAAAATAAGTTTGTTAAAATCAAAAAGGGGGAGATTGTTGACCTTAGTAATAATCAATCTTAATTTTGATCTTAGAAAACTGAATTTTATCATTTAATTTTTTCGTTTAAGTGTGTATAAGTTAGGACTCCATTGGAAGTTAAAATGAAGTATGATTATCTTGGGTTGATTCAACCTTTGAGATTAAAGGAGGCTTTTGACATCCTTAGAGCTTTATAATGAGAAAGTTATCTTCTTCACATTTGAGTTATACATCTTCATATTTCTAAATTGTGCTTGATTGTTAAAATCTAAGTTCATTTGGGTATTCAAATATTAAGTCAAAATCAACATATGCAGCTGCCATTTTAGATTGCATAGCTCTTAGTATTTTAGACATAGCTTGAGCTATAGAAGTCCAATTGAGGTGATTGAAAATTATATGGAAATCTAAGTCAAATATATAAAATTTAATGAAGAAATTATGGGCAAATTAAAATGTTTCTAGCATAAATCAGGGCTTCAACTTGTGCACAGCTGTTTGAAAGTAGTCTACATTTTAGATTACATAGCTCATAGTATTTTGGACATATCTTGAGCTACATAAGTCCAATTAAATTGATTAAAAATGATATGAAAATTTAAGTCAAATATCTATAACTTCCATAAATAAAGTATGGAAAATTCAAACTTCTCCAATAGAAAATCATGGCTTTAACTTGTGCATAGCTGTTTGACAATAGTCTGCATTTTAGATTGCATAGCTCTTTGTATGTTAGACATATCTTGAGCTACAAAATTCCAGTTGAGGTGATTAAAAATGATATGAAAATATAAGTCAAATATCTATAATATTTATGAAGAAAATGTGGTCAAATTTGAATGTCTTTAGTAGCCAATCACAATTTCAATCTATGCATAGCTCTCTGATAGCATCACTTTCAATAATTCAAAATTATAATCATTGGATTCAAAATATAGACATTAGACACATTATTTGCACCTCTAGCAGCTATATTGTTGAGTTTTTGTCTATATAAACACCTCTAGAGCTGATTGAATGTTAAAAATCTTATTTATCATTCATTCTTTCTTAAGCATTCAATTGAGCTATGAAATTCTCTTAAAAAAGTCTTTGTTTGTATAACTCTTATGAGTGTTGGTTGTGTTTTAGAAATAGAATTTCTCTTCATCTTAAATCTTAGGATAGATTAGAAGGGAAGTGAGATTTATATTTAAGGGAATTGGTTTAGGTGTTGTCCATTGAAATAATTAGGATTTGGCTTTTGAGTGAGCCTTGAAAACTTAAGTTGTAAGGTTATAACTGTGAGCCATAAAACTCTTGTGTAATCTCAATCTTGTGAATAAGATTGTGGGTGGTTAAAAATCCTAACTTAAGGATAAGTTAGGTGGAGACGTAGGATTGTTTTGAATCCGAACTCCTTAAATTATTGTGTTCTTCATTCTTCCTTCCTAACTTCCATTCAATTCTTACAAAGAATTCTTTTAAATTCTCATTTTTATTTGTTAGTCCTATTCACCCCCCTCTAGGACTCTTTTCATTTCTCTAACAAGAAGTTCCTCAGTTTTTCATACCAAGCTCTAGGAGCTTGTTTCAATCCATATAATGCTTTAAAAATTTTAAATACATGATTTGGAAAATAAAAGCTTTTCAAAACCTGAAGGTTGTTCAACATACACCTCTTTTTTAATAAAACCATTTAAAAATGCACTTTTAACATCCATTTGATAAATTTTAAAATCCATGAATGATGCAAATGCAAGTAGCATTCTAATGGCTTCTAACCTTGCAACGGGGGCATAGGTTTCATCATAATCAATGCCTTCCTCTTGATTATAACCTTTAACTACTAGTCTAGCTTTATTCCTAGTTATGACACCTTGTTCATTCATCTTATTTCTAAACAACATTTGATACCTATAATAGAATGACGTTTCAATCTAGGAACCAAGGTCCAGGCTTATTTCTCTCAAATTGATTTAATTTTTCTTGTATAGTAAGGACCCAAAATTTATCACACAAAGCATCATCAAATCTTTTAGGTTCAATTTGAGAAATGAAGGCTAAATTAACAATAGACTTTAATTAAGATCTAGTAGTTATCCCTTTTGTAATGTCACCTATAATGAGGTATTAAGGATGAGCTTTATTAAATTGTCAATCCTTTGGAAGTTCATCCTTCAAGGTAGGTTGAGATGTTTCCTCATTGTCCTCCTTGCTTGGACCTTTAAGTTCCAAAGGCTTACTAGCATTTTCTTTTTGAATTTCCATAATCTCATTATTACCTGTAAGATCATCAATACTACAAATATCCTTTCTAGGAGTAAGTGAGTTTGATTCATCAAATATAATATGCATTGACTCTTTAAATACTAGAGTTCTTTTATTAAAAACTCTATATGCTTTATTAGAAATAGAATAGTCATTTCCACAAGAGTTATATTTTTCCTTTCAACTATCCCCATTTTATTGAGGAATTCTAGGAGAAGAGAATGTATGTGAAATATCATTTTCATCACAAAAGGTTATGAAAAATTCATTTTCAAACTCAGTTCTATTATCACTTCTAATAGAAGAAATACAAAAACCTTGTTCTTTTTTAACGCTTTTTGCAAACTTTTCAAAAGTTTTAAATGCATCATTCTTATGAGTAAGGAAACATACCGAAGTAAATATAGAGTAATCATCAACCAATACATATGCATAGTGCATACCACCGAGACTAGCAATTCTAGTTGGCCCAAATAAATCCATATGTATAAGTTCAAGTGGCTTAGAAGTGGACACTAAATTTTTTAGCTTAAATGAGGACTTGGATTATTTTTCCTTTTGGCAAGCATCACAATGTTAATTCTTAGTGAATTCAAGCTTAGGTAAACTAATCACAAGTTCATATTTACAAAGATCATTTAATAGCTAAAAATTTGCATGTCCTAACCTTCTATGCCATGTCCATGTGTCATGGGAAATTGACATCGAGCATTTAATATCTTTGTTATCAATCTTATTCAAATCAATAACATAAACATTATAAACTCTTTCACCATTACAAATTATTTTGTCTTTATCAAGACTACTAACAAAGCAATTCTTAGGATAAAAGTGACCTTATTTCCCATATCACATAATTGACTTATACTAAGCAAGTTATGTTTAAGACCATAAACAAGCAACACATAGTGTATAGTTAAGGATTGAGGATTACCAATTTCTCCAATGCTAATAATCTCTCCTTTTGCATTATCCCCAAAAGTAATATGTCCTCCAACCTTAGCATCAAGCTTGTTGAATTGCTCCTTGTCTCTCATCATGCTCCTTAATTATCCACTATCAAGATACCATTTGCTTTTTGATCTTATAGACTTCAAGCACACCTACATAAGATAATTTAAGCATTATTTAAAATCAAACCTTTCTTGGTCTAGGTTGGTTAGTTTCAAGATAGTCTGTAGGAAGTAAGTTCATGTGCAATCTTCCATAAAAGGACACATTATTGGTATGTCCCTTGATCATGCAATATGAGAATTCAACATTTGCAAACTTATTCTCCTAAGAGGATATGTATTCCTAATGTGTGAAGCATGCCTTTGTTGATGTTGTGGTATGTGTCTCTTAAGGTTCTTTTAAGTCATAGTGTTAGACATTCATTGGCAATGACAATTCGTATTTTGATAGGTTTGTGCAATATGTCTAGGTGCATTATATTGTACAACATGCTTAAGAGTATTATGTCTAGTGTATATATAAGCATGTTTAGGTTGTGTTTTCCTAGCATGATGCTTATCTCTTTGTGTCATATAAGGTTAAGTCTTATAAAACTTTCCTTGAGTGTTTGACATATGAGATCTTTTAGCTTTAAAAGCTAGATTCTCATTTTTTTAAGGTAGAAGGAGAAGAATTATTTGAGGCTCTAACAAAATTAATATGTGATGATAATAAGGAAGCTATTCCATTGGTATATCCAATTTCATGTATATCTTTGTGGAATTTTTGAGAGTTAAGAATATTATTCAAATATTATTTAAAGACTCTTTTCCCTTCATGAGTTTCTAAATGGATTTTTTCAAAATTTAAGACTTCCTTAGAAAGCTTTTTAGTTTTATTATTTGCTTTCTTAAGTTGATCTTCTAAGGAATTTGAATTTTTCAAATCATTGGACAAATTATCAATTGATTTAACAATATTAGATTAGAAAATAAATTTTTCAATTTTTTGAATTCCTTGGTTAGGCTAGATAACTTATGCTTGTAATACTTCTTCTTAGATAATAAGTTTTTACATTTAAGCAAGAGTTTCCTTACCATAGAGCTTTTAATATTATCATCATCAAAGGATGAATTAGATATATATAGTACCTTTTTTCACTTTTAAGAGCCATGAAACCAAGGTTGGCTACTTTTTATTGTTACTCTTCCATGTTCAATTTGGAGGAGTCATACCAATTTTCCTTATAAGCCCTGTTTTTCTCTTTTGTTCCTTTGTTCTTGTTTTTGAGTTTGGGACACTCACTTCGAATGTAACCTGATTTCTTACATTCATAGCAAGTAACATCTTTGGTTTTCTTTTTACCTTCTCCTTCATACTTCTTATTGAAGTCTTTTATTCTTGATGAATGTTTCTTTTTCATGAACTTCTTGAAGTTTTTAGTGAGCATGGCAATTTCATCATCTTCATCACTAGAACCTTCTATATTTTCTTTTTCACTTTTATTTTGTGAAGCTTTCAAGGAAATGCTCTTCTTTTTCTCTTCTTTTTCTTCTTACTCTTCACCTCTTTGCTTAATTGTTAGCTCATATGTTAAGAGCTTTCTAATAAGCATGTCAGTAGAGAGAGTTGAGAGGTCTTAAGCTTCCTCAATTGAAGTAACCTAAGATTCTCAATCCTTCTTAAGTAGGATTTTTAGAATCTTATTGTTTACTTATTCCTTAGAGAAATGCTTTTCAAGTTTCTTAAGGATCATGATAAGAGCGTTGAGTTGATTTGTCATTTCCGTGGTTGACTCATGAGGCTTCATTTTGAAAAGTTCGTATTCATACAAGTGAAGTTGAACCTTCTTGCTTTTAACTTGCATATTGACTTCATAATGATTTTCTAAGGTCTCCCACATTTCCTTAACTGACATGCAATGTTGAAGCTTACCTCCTTCTTCCTTTATCATAGAAGAGACTAGAGTGATCATCATCTTTTTATTTTTATGATTTTTTTCCTTTTGCTCATCATTCCATTAACTCCTTGCTAGAGTAGTTACCACACCATCAATGGTAGTTGTAGGTGGTTCTTAACCTTCTAGGACAACATCCCAAAGTTTGATGGAATCGCAATTAAGGTATAACTCCATTTTGAACTTCCAATGAGGATAGTCACTACCATCAAAGAATGGTTTAAGTGAAGAAATATTTTACGATTCACTTCCCATTATATTGTATTATAGCAATGAAGTTCCTAGAATTCAAGATTTGATACCAATTAAAAAAGCCCTAGAGGGGGATGAGTAGCGCTATTAAATAAAAATTAGAATTAAAAATAATTATTTGCAAGAATTGAAAGAATGTTGAGAAGGAAGAATGAATAACACAATGATTTAAGGAGTTCAAATTTAACAACAATCCTACATCTCCACCAACTTATCCCCAAGTTAGGATTTTCAATCACCCATAATATTATTCATAAGACTGAGATTACACAAGAGTTTTATGAGTCACTCTTATAACCTTACAACATGAGTTTTCAAGGCTCACTTAAAAAATCAAATCCTAAGTGTTTCAATGGACAACACTTAAACCAGTTCCTTTAGAAATAAATTGCACTTCCCTATTAATATATCCCAAGATTTAAGTGAAGATAAATTCTATTTCTAACACACAACCAACTCTCATAAGAGTTATAAACAAAGAGTGGATATTTGAGAATTTGAGAGCTTTAATGAATGTTAAGATAGAAAATGATAATAAGCAAAAAAGTCTTAACCTCCATTCAGCTCTAGAGGTGTTTATATAGATAAAAACTGAAAAATATAGTTGTTTGAGGTGCAAATAATGTGCCCAATGTCTATATTTTTGTAATATCCCAAGTCTTTAAATAATTTTAAACTGCATCGGGATATGTAGTGTTAATAATTTTTATACATATTTATGATATTTTTATGATTTTGTTATTTATTAAGTCATTTTAATTATTTTTAATCATTTTAAGAGATTTACGTAAAATTTTCCCGAGAATTTTATTTTCGAGGAAATTAAAACGTAAATAATTTAATATTAATTATTTTAAATAGTTTTACTAATTTTCATGAAATCATATATAATTTTAAAATGTTAAATAAAATACATATATGTTCATTTATTTAAATTAAGATAGGGTTTACTTAATTAAATTAATTTTTATTATTTAGTTTTAATATTAATTAATTAATTATATATGTGTATATATTATTAAAACATGTGTGAGGTGAGTATTTAATGTGTGTGATATTATATAATATTATAATATAAAGTATAGTTATATATATACATATATATACATATTTATTTATCAAAAAACAAAAGTTCAACTTATTTACAGAATTGTCATTTTCTGCATCTTCTTCTTCCTGATCGTCCTCCTTTGGTTTCTAGCGTTTGCAACTCAATTTTCTTCCCGTTGGTGTGCCTCTTGGCTTGCCACCACCACCTCTAGCCTTTCCCAATGCCTGAAGCCTCCATTTCCGGCGTGTTTTTGCCGAAAAATCCTTGAGAAGCCGAAATTCATCTCACCATCGATCAAGCCGATTCCGGCCACCTCCATCGACACCGCCAGTCTCAATCTCTTCCTTGAGCTCCGGTGAGTGTGTTTCTAAGCTTGGTTTCACTTGAATTGGTCTAGATTTTGGTGGTGAGCTTGATCTTCATTTCGGTCAACTTGAGTTTTTGAATTTTTTTAGCTTTGATTTGTATGATTCATGCAAACTCCCTTCATAAACTTTGATCCTAGTAGCTTAATCTACACTCTAGAATTTTTTTTGGATTTTTTGGGAATTATTTTGATTTTTGTGAATTTTTTATTATTTTATTAATATTTTCTAATTTTTGAAAATTAATTAATTAAATTATGAAATTGTGTTTTATGGTGATTATAGGTGTTGAAATGCATTTTAGAAATTTATTTGTAATTGTTGTGAATTTAATATAATTATTTGGAATTTATTTAGTTTATGTAATTTTTGAAAAATTAGGTTAATTATGTGTTTTATTGAAATTAATTAGTAAATTGAGTATATTTATTGATATTATTGAATTATATGTTGATAAATTTAATTTTGAGTAATTATACTATTTTTGGCGAATTTTTGATTAATTTTAGGGAATTTATATATACTAGGGGTATTTTGATAATTTGACACTAAATTGGCTAAAAATGTAATTAAATTGGTTTTTACTAGTTATTTAAGGTATAAAAATGATTTCTACAAATTATTTAGTATTTTTAACTAATTAAAACTATTTTTCGTAAATTATTATCAAATTATATATAACATACGATTTTTCTAAATAAATGGGTTTTTATCGATTTTTAGTAAGTTTTAGGGTTAATTATGTAATGTGGATTTATAAAATGTATTTTGGTCAATATTTATGAATTTATTGAGAATTACCGATTTTTAACAATATTTTATTTAAAATTAGGGTTTTTTGTGTATTTATCAGTTAAATAAATATTTTTAGCATTGGAATATTTAAATTTGCTATATTTTGAGTATTGAAGGGTATTTTGGTATTTTTGGCATTTTTCAGCATTTATGTGATTATTTTGTCAATTGTGGACCTCAATCGGTGAAATGTAGTTTGGAGTCTGACCGAGGGGTTGTGAATTGTATTATTTCGAAGTGTATTTCCTTACAGGACCGGCTCTACTCTTTGAGTAGAGAGATGTCTATTTTACAAGGGAGGTTCTGCCAGATTTTTGGTAGAATTCTCATAAAATGTGATGTTCGATCGAATTCTTGTTCTAATTCTGTGTCTAAGATTCTAGATCGAGTCTTTAGAATTTTCGTTAGAATTATTTTGATTTTCTGTTATCATTTGTTTGTTTAGTTACGTCGAGACCGAGGCCTAGTGGACCAGGCCCATCAGATCCGTCTCGAGGAGTGCAATAACAGTGAGTTGTTATTTTATATATATATGTTTTAGGGTGCATGTTTTAGAAATGTATTATTTATTTTAGTAAAGTATGCATAAATGATTTAAGTATTACTTAGGTTTATTTTTGGTATATTTTGGTATATTTTAAACTATATGCATGTTTTATTAATGATTTATACTTAAAATGTTTTTAAGTATATTTCTAGTTCATTTTGTAATTAAATTGAATTTATTTAACGTATATATACTCGGAATATACCTAGTTTATTTTTGGTATATTTCTAGTATATATAGGGTCTATGTTGCTATTTTATTCAATCTCATGCATAATTTGTTTTATGAATGTATGTTTTATATTATAATGAAGGATATCAATAGAACGTGCTACTTAGTGGGCAGCACTAGGACCGAGTACGTACCAGTACGCTAATAGCATTTAGGTTTCATTACTAACCTATTATGGATATTCATCGGATTGATTTGATTGATGTGTGATATGATTTAGGAGTGCGATTGCTGGAGCTCGATTAATCAAGTGTCTCAGGGCCAATCACACTGATAGTCAGACTGCTAGAGCTCGATTGACTTAGTGTCTCGGGGCCAGTATACTGTCCAAATGGAACAAGTGAATATATTTGGAATAAGTGAGCCTATATGGCTAGAGTGTTTTTTAACACTATTTGAGGTTGCAGTTTTCTAGGGTTCTATTTGATCCTTCATAAACAGTGATTTTTAGTAAAAATATATATATAAAAAATTTTGTTGCATCTGTATGTATTTGCTTGTATATATACTTATTATATATATACTGTTGACTGTGTGCATTGCCATTTAGTATGCATGTATATATATTATAACAATTCACTCAGTGAGGTCTGAGTCCCCTCCGTTGACTATTTTTTAGGAGAGTCATCGTCTTCAGACCTCAGTAGCAGACCCATATGTCGAATTTCTTACGCCCCGGCTTCACTATGTAAACTGCTTACTTGAGTTTTATTTTATAATCTAGACACTGTAGTAGTCGTAAATAGTTATAGGGTTTATGTATTATATTTCTGTGAGTTGTGTATTTTAAAGATTTGAACTGGATTTGTATTAAAGGATTATTTATGTATATATAATATGAGGATGTATAATTAATTTTACTAGCAGATTATTATATTATTTTTATTTATGATTTTATTTCTGCTGCACAATTTTTTAATTATGTTATTATGATTATTGCATGTCTTTATTTTATTTTAAGGCTTGCTACAGGTTCCAAATTCGAAAGAATTCCCATTCCCTAACGCTGGTCATGGCCCCTGTTTTGGGTCGTGACAAAGTTGGTATCAGAGCAGAGTTCTGTGTCAGGGCTTTGTTGTATGAGTTGTGGCCCTAGTTTTTGGTGTTATGTTTTCTTTGAAACTACTGCAGTGAATTAGGTTTGAGTATGTCTTGATAAGTAATCCTTGCCTTAGTTTTCTGCGTTATTCCTCTGTTGTCTGTTTTGTGTGAATCGTTCTGTTTATCTTTTCAAAATGAGGAGGCGAGCGCGTGTCACTCCACCGGTCATTGAGGCCAAGGATGATGAGTCCTTTTAGGATGAGGTTTTACCTCCTGAGCAGCCAGTTAAACGTAGAGGTCATGACAGAGGTAGACCTCAAGGAGCGGCAGGTTGTCGTAGGCAGAGAGAGATATAAGATGAGGAGCCTGTAGAGCCTGAGTATGAGGATATTCTTGTACCTCCAGTTGGTCAGTCTGTTCAGCCTACCTATCAACAGGGTATGTCTGACCCTGAGGCAGCTTTGTTCTATGCCAGAGTTGGCAGGATTGCTTTCGATGGGACTTTTGACCCTCTAGACTTTCTGCATGCGATCGAGACTAGGACTTGGATTGCTCACACTGAGTACCAACGGATCATGATTGTCGAGCTTTTTATTGAGGGACCAGCCCTAGACTGGTTTATTCAGATGATTCAGCCGTACATGTTAATGATGACGTGGGCTCAGTCTAAAGAGCATTTTATGAGGAGATTCTGTCTAAAGCCGCTTCATGTGAGTTATCGTCTCAGATTGACCAGTATATCTTGCGGTGATCAATCAGTAGAGGAGCATACTCGAGAGTTCCTCTAGCTGGGTAGATATGAAGAGGATCTGATGCGAGATCAGTATTTCGTAGTCACTACCTACGTTACTGGTTTGGGTTCAACATTTACTGGTATGGCTACAACGGGCCTTACTTTGGAGTCTGTTATTGAGTTGGCCAAGGAGATTGAGCTGAGGCTAGTCAGGCAGGGAGCTATGCCTGATTATTACCAGTTGGGTGTTCATTCAAGTGGATTTCTTACTACTCCGTATTCAAGTTTTCATATTGGTTCGAGTAGTCAATAGAGAGGTCCGGCTCAGCAGAGTCAAAGACAACAGCAGTGGGTACATCGGAGTAGTAGACATGGTCGTGGAGGTCAGTGTAGACCGTTCAGACTCGGGTCAGGTGCTTCAAGTAGTTGTAGTGGTTGTAGTTCCGGATCAGCTGCCAGTGTTTTCCAGACTTGTAGTAGAGTCCATCAGGGACCATGTTACCTGACACCACTGACATGCTTCAGATACGGGCAGACATGACATTATGCTAGATCATGTCCTTATTCCAGGTATCAGCAGCCACAGATTCCACGATTTCCACAGCAGTCGATTGATAGTGCTACACCCATTCCATTTCAGTTGCCTCTAGCCTAGCATCAGAGTTCCATTTAGCTTGTTCCCCAATAGGGTCGTGGTAGAGGTGCCAGAGGAGGTGGCTAGGCTTCTACTAGTCAGCAGGGAGGTTGAGGACAGGCCAAAGTTTTTCATTTTACTCAGCAGGATGCTCAAGCGTCTAATGCAGTCGTGGCAGGTATTGTTTCTATCTGTTACCTGGATGCATGGGTTTTGTTTGATTTGATGCCACGTATTTGTTCGTTTCTCCTGTTTTTGCTTTCAAGTCTTGTTGGCAAGCTTTGAGGATGGCTTTTCCTTTGTATATCGCCACTCCTCTAAGTGATTCTTTAGACACCGATATTGTTCTTTCTGGTTATCCAGTTCTCGTGGGAGATAGAGAATTATCCACTGACTTGATTCTGTTGGATGTGATGGATTTTGATGCTATTCTGGGTACGAATTGGTTATCTCAGTACTATGCCGTGATGGATTATCGAAGTAAAGAGGTGACTTTTAGAATTCCTGGTGAAGAAGAATTTAAATTTGTGGGTGATAAGAGTTCAGCACCTCAGAATCTCATTTTTGCTATTACGGCTAGGAAGTTGCTAAGGAAAGGTTGTCAGGGATATTTGGCATTAGTCAGGGATACTTCAGTGGAGAAGTTGTCACTCACAGATGTTCCTGTTGCCTGTGAGTTTCCTGATTTATTTCCTAAGGAGTTGCCAAGTTTACCACCTCATAGAGAGATTGAGTTATGTATAGATGTGGTTCCAGGTACTACTCCTATATCTATGTCACCCTACAGAATGGCTTCTGTAGAGTTGAAAGAGTAGTTGCAAGAGTTATTAGATAAGGGTTTCATTAGACCTAGTGTTTCTACTTGGGGTGCACCAGTCCTATTTGTGAAGAAGAAGGATGGTACCTTGAGACTGTGCATTGACTATAGAGAGCTGAATAAGGTGATAATGAAGAACAAGTATCCTCTCCTGAGGATAGATGACTTATTTGATTAGCTACAGGGTGCACAGTTCTTTTCCAAGATTGATATGAGGTCAGGTTATCATCAACTACAGATCAGTGAAGCCGATGTTCCTAAAACGGCATTCCGCACTTGATATGGCCATTATGAGTTTATGGTGATGTCTTTTGGCTTGACTAATGCACCAACAACTTTTATGGACCTGATGAATAGGGTATTCAGACCATATATGGATCAGTTTGTGTTAGTCTTCATTGATGATATACTGGTATATTTGAGGAGTATGGAAGAGCATGTATATCACTTGAGGACTGTACTGCAGACATTGAGAGAAGATCAGTTTTATGCTAAATTCTCGAAGTGTGATTTCTGGATGGAGATTGTTTCTTTTCTTGGACATGTGGTGTCTAAAAAGAGTATCCAGGTTAATCTACAGAAGATTGAGACAGTGTCTAAGTGGCCTAAATCGACTTCTGTTATTGAGATTCAGAGTTTTCTGGGTTTAGTCGGGTATTATAGGTGGTTTGTACATGATTTTTCCAAAATTGCAGCCCTTATAATTGACTCAGAAGAATGTTAGATTTGAGTGGTCTAAAGCTTATGAGAATAGTTTTTAATTATTGAAGGAGAAATTGACCATAGCCCTAGTGCTAGCTTTGCCTAATAGTATGGATAAGTTCACAGTTTATTGTGATGCCTCTAGAGTTGGCCTTGGTTGTATGTTGATGTAGAATGGTAGAGTGATAGCCTATGCTTTGAGGCAGTTGAAGAAGCATGAGTAGAACTATCCTACATATGACCTTGAGATGGCTGCAGTGATCTTTGCTCTCAAGATTTGGAGACATTATCTGTACGGGGTGACTTATGAGATTTTTATTGATCATAAGAGCCTTAAGTACATTTTCCAGCAGAGAGATCTGAATCTGAGGTAAAGGAGATGGTTGGAATTATTGAAAGATTATGACTGTGAGATTTTATATCATTCGGGCAAGGCTAATGTGGTAGTAGATGCCTTGAGTAGGAAGTCCTCAAGTAGTCTTGCTCATATCAGTGTTGAGAGGAGACCATTGATCCAGGATTTGCATCTGTTGGTGGATTAAGGTCTGATAATGAAGCTTAGTAGGTCAGGTGGACTGATAGCTCAATTTAAGGTGCGATCTGTATTGAGAGATAGGATTAAGGTAGCTCAGAGCTGAGATCCTATTCTAGAAGAGCTTGCAAAGAATGTTCGAGCAGGGAAGTTCACTGATTTCACACTTGATGATGATGGTGTGTTGTGGATCAGTAGTAGATTATGTGTTCCTGATGTGGATGATTTGAGAGAAGAGATCCTAGAGGAAGCACATTCTATAGCCTATAGCATACATCCGGGTGTCACTAAGATGTACCATAATATCAGAGACTTATACTGGTGGGACGGACTGAAGAAAGATGTCGTTGATTATGTTATTAAGTACTTGACGTGTCAGCAAGTGAAAGCTGAATATCAGAAGCCTTCTGGGAAGCTTCAGCCTCTTCCTATTCCAGAGTGGAAATGGGAAAGGATAGCTATGGATTTTGTGGTTGGTTTGCCTCGTTCCAAGGATGGATAAGATTCCATCTAGGTGATTGTAGACAGGTTGACGAAGTTTGCACATTTCTTACCTGTGAAAGCCACCTATTCTGTAGCTAGATTGGCGAAGTTGTATGTGAAGCATATTATGTGCCTTCATGGAGTACCTGTGTCCATTGTGTCAAATAGAGGTTCAGTGTTTACCTCACATTTTTTGCAGAAGTTGCAAGAAGCGATGGGCACTAGGTTGGACTTTAGTATTGCTTTTCATCCTCATATAAATGGTCAATCTGAGAGGACGATCCAGACACTAGAAGATATGTTGAGGATGTGTGTCCTAGATTTGGGAGGTAGCTGGGATGATCATTTGCCACTTGTAGAGTTTGCATATAATAATAGCTACCATAGCAGTATTGGCATGGCACCATATGAGGCGTTGTATGGAAGGAAGTGTAGATCCCCTCTGAGTTGGGATGAGATTGGTGAGAGAGCTTTGACTGGACCTGAGATGGTTCAGGATGCTGCAAAGAAAGTCGTCGTGATTAAGCATAGATTAGAAACCACAGTTAGCAGGCAGAAGAGCTATACGGATCCTAAGCGTAGAGATGTAAAGTTTCAGGTTAGAGACTTTGTTTTTTTGAAGGCGTCTTCAATGAAGGGTGTTATGAGATTTGGCAGAAAGGGGAATTTAGCACCGAGATATATCAGACCGTTCGAGATTCTTGAGAGAGTTGGCACTATTGCATATCGGTTGGCTTTGCCTCCGAGTATGTCCCAGGTGCATCCTATATTTCATATCTCGATGCTGAGGAGGTACGTATCAGACCCTTCACACGTATTGCAACCCGACAGCGTAGAAGTGAATAAAGATCTGACATTTGTGGAAGAACTTGTGGCGATCGTTGACTACCAAATTTGACAGTTGCGTTCAAAGTAAATTCCAATGGTCAAGGTTCTGTGGTGTAGCAACAGAGTTGAGGAGTATACGTGGGAGACTGAAGCTGAGATGTGAGCTTCTTACCCGTATCTCTTCCCTTCTTGATCATGTAATTATTCTTTTCTGGAATTCGGGGACGAATTCTTGTAAAGGGGGAAGGTTGTAATATCCCGAGTTTTTAAATAATTTTAAATTGCATCGGGATATGCAGTGTTAATAATTTTTATACATATTTATGATATTTTTATGAGTTTGTTATTTATTAAGTCATTTTAATTATTTTTAATCATTTTAAGAGATTTACTTAAAATTTTCTCGGGAATTTTATTTTCGGGAAAATTAAAATATAAATAATTTAATATTAATTATTTTAAATAGTTTTACGAACTTGCATGAACTCATATATAATTTTAAAGTGTTAAATAAAATACATATATGTACATTTATTTAAATTAAGATAGGGTTTAGTTAATTAAATTAATTTTTATTATTTATTTTTAATATTAATTAATTAATTAAATATATATGTGTATATATTATTAAAATATGTGTGTGTGATATTATATAATATTATAATATAAAGTATAGTTATATATATACATATTTATTTATCAAAAAACAAAAGTTCAACTTATTTACAGAATTACCATTTTCTGCATCTTCTTCTTCCCGATCGTCCTCCTTCGATTTCTGACGTCTGCAACTCGATTTTCTTCTTATCGGTGTGCCTCTTGGCTTGCTACCACCACCTCCAGCCTTTCCCGATGCCTGAAGCCTCCATTTTCGGCGTGTTTTGGCTTAAAAATCCTTAAGAAGCCGAAATTCATCTCACCGTCAATCAAGCCGATTCCGGCCATCTCCATCGACACCATCGGTCTCAATCTCTTCCTTCAGCTCCGGTGAGTGTGTTTCTAAGCTTGGTTTCACTTGAATTGGTCTAGATTTTGGTGGTGAGCTTGATTTTCATTTCGGTCAACTTGAGTTTTCAAATTTTTTTAGCTTTGATTTGTATGATTCATGCAAACTCCCTCCACAAACTTTGATCCTAGTAGCTTAATCTACACTCTGGAATTTTTGTGGAATTTTTGGAAATTATTTTAATTTTTTATTATTTTATTAATATTTTCTAATTTTCAAAAATTAATTAATTAAATTATGAAATTGTGTTTTATGGTGATTATAGGTGTTGAAATGCATTTTAGAAATTTATTTGTAATTGTTGTGAATTTAATATAATTATTTGGAATTTATTTAGTTTATATAATTTTTGAAAAATTAGGTTAATTATGTGTTTTATTGAAATTAATTAGTAAATTAAGTATATTTATTGATATTATTGAATTATATGTTGAGAAATTTAATTTTGAGTAATTATACTATTTTTGGTGAATTTTTGATTAATTTTAGGGAATTTATATATACTAGGGGTATTTTGATAATTTGACACTATATTGGCTAAAAATGTAATTAAATTAGTTTTACTAGTTATTTAAGGTATAAAAATGATTTCTACAAATTATTTAGTATTTTTAACTAATTAAAACTATTTTTTGTAAATTATTTTCAAATTATATATAATATACGATTTTTCTAAATAAATGGGTTTTTATCGATTTTTAGTAAGTTTTAAGGTTAATTATGTAATGTGAATTTATAAAATGTTTTTTGGTCAATATTTATGAATTTATTGAGAATTGTCGATTTTTAATAATATTTTATTTAAAATTAGGGTTTTTTGTGTATTTATCAGTTAAATAAATATTTTTAGCGTTTGAATATTTAAATTTGCTATATTTTGAGTATTGAAGGGTATTTTTGTACTTTTTGCATTTTTTAGTATTTATGTGATTATTTTGTGAATTGTGGACCTCGATCAGTGAAATGTAGTTTGGAGTCTGACCGAGGGGTTGTGAATTGTGTTATTTCGAAGTGTATTTCCTTACAGGACCGACTCTACTCTTTGAGTAGAGAGATGTCTATTTTACAAGGGAGGTTCTGCCGAATTTTCGATAGAATTTTCATAAAACGTGATGTCCGGTCGAATTCCTGTTCTAATTCTATGTCTAAGATTCTAGATCGAGTCTTTAGAATTTTCGTTAGAATTATTCTGATTTCCTGTTATCATTAGTTTGTTTAGCTTTGCCAAAATCGAGGTCTAGTGGACCAGGCCCGTCAGATCCATCTCGAGGAGTGCAATAACAGTGAGTTGTTATATATATATATATATATATATATATATATATATATATATATATATGTTTTAGGGTGCATGTTTTAGAAATGTATGATTTATTTTAGTAAAGTATGCATAAATGATTTAAGTATTATTTAGGTTTATTTTTGGTATATTTTAAACTATATGCATGTTTTATTAATGATTTATACTTAAAATGTTTTTAAGTATATTTCTAGTTCATTTTGTAATTAAATTGAATTTATTTGACGTATATATACTCGGAATATACCTGGTTTATTTTTGGTATATTTCTAGTATATATAGGGTCTATGTTGCTATTTCATTCAATCTCATGCATCATTTGTTTTATGAATGTATGTTTTATATTATAATGAAGGATATCAATAGAACGTGCTACATAGTGGGCAACACTAGGACTGAGTACGTACCGGTACGCTGATAGCATTTAGGTTTCATTACTAACCTATTGTGGATATTGATCGGATTGATTTGATTGATGTGTGATAAAATTTGGGAGTGTGATTGCTGGAGCTCGGTTGACCAAGTGTCTCGGGGCCAATCACACTAACAATCAGACTGCTGGAGCTTAGTTGACTTAGTGTCTCCGGGCTAGTCTACTGTCCAAATGGAACAAGTGAACATATTTGGAATAAGTGAGCCTGTATGACTAGAGTATTGTCTAACACTGTTTGAGGTTGTGGTTTTCTAAGGTTCTATTTGATCCTTCCTAAATAGAGATTTTCAGTAAAAATATATAAAAAAATGATTTTGTTGCATCTGTGTGTATTTGCTTGTATATATACTTATTATATATATACTGTTGACTGTGTGCATTGCCATTTAGTATGCATGTATATATATTATAACAATTCACTCAGTGAGGTCTGACTCCCCTCTGTTGACTATTTTTTAGGAGAGTCATCATCTTCAGACCTCAGTAGCAGACCCATACGCCGGATTTCTTCTGCCCCGGCTTCACTATGTAAACTGCTTACTTGAGTTTTATTTTATAATCTAAACATTGCAGTAGTTGTAAATAGTTATAGGGTTTATGTATTATATTTCTGTGAGTTGTGTATTTTAAAGATTTGAACTGGATGTGTATTAAAGGATTATTTATGTATATATAAGATGAGGATGTATAATTAATTTTACCGGCAGATTATTGTATTATTTTTATTTATGATTTTATTTTCGCTGCACAATATTTTAATTATGTTATTATGATTATTGCATGTCTTTATTTTATTTTAAGGCTTGCTACGGGTTTTGGATTCGAAAGAATTCCCGTTCCCTAGCACCGGTTATGGCCCCTGTTTTGGGTCGTGACAATTTTGAATCCAACGTTTATAATTTTGAATTATTGAAAGTAATACTGTCAAACTACTGTTCACGAGTTGAAATTGTGATTGGCTATTGGAGACATTCAAATTTACCTACACTTTCTTTATAAAAGTTATAGATATTTGACTTAGCTTTCCATATCATTTTTAATTACCTTAATTGGACTTCTATAGCTTAATATATTGCTGAAATACTAAGAGCTGTGCAATTTAAAATGGTAGACTATTGTCAAACAGCTGTGCACGAGTTGAAATCATGATTTTCTATTAGAGACATTCAAAATTTCCTATAATTTCTTTAAAATTGTAGATATTTGACTTATATTTCCATATCATGTTGAATAACCTCAATTGAACTTTTGTAGCTCAAGATATTTTCAAAATACTAAGAGATGTGCAATATAAAATGGCAGCTACACATGTTAATTTTGACTCAATATTTGCATATCCAAATGAACTTGGATTTTGACAAGTAAGCTTAATTTAGAAAGCTGAAGATGTCTACTTCAAATCAAAAGAGATAACTTTCTCATTATAAAGCTCTAAGGATGTCAAAAGCCTCCTTGAATCTCAGAGGTTGAATTAGCCCAAGATATTCATACTTTATTTTAACTTCCAATAGAGTCTTAACTTATACACACTTAAACAAACAAATAAAATGTTCAAAATTAGGTTTATAAAGATCAAAATTAATATTGATTATTGCTAAGGTCAACAGTGGTTGATAAAGCTGCAAATTTGGCATAGATGTGATTGGCAGGAGTTTTTTTCTAGTTAATTTATATAATACTATTGCAAAATAAGCTTTTAAGTTCTTACTTAATGGTCAAATCTCTAATAGGAATTGTGGGTCATCAACAATTGAGTCCTCACATCACCTTCCCCAACTCCCCTTATATAATGTTTTTTAATAAAGAAATTTTCTTTATTTAGTTTCAGTGAATCATTGGCCATAAAAAGTCATGACTTTATTCGTGAGGTCTAAACCAACTGATCAAGGCGGAGGCCCCAGAACTCGAGAGTCTTGGATTCAAGTTCTTGAAGCATAACATCAAGGTTTAAGTCCTTAATTATCACCATTAGGAAAGTTTAGCAGTCTATGTTTGACTATAATAATAATAATAGTTAATATAATAAATAATATAATGCATAGATATTATGATATAATATACATATATAGAGTTGTAATTGCTTGAGTTTTAATTCCTGTTGTGAAAAAAAAAAGGTCATGACTTTTTAAGTGTCCTTTCAAATTTCGTTCTTGGATAAGATATGGTGAAAATGGCCAAGTTGGAGCACCATAGGAGCAGAAGAATTTTAAGCATTGAAATGCATAGAGATAGAAAAGAACATCAACGGTGAAAAAGCTCTGCTGGACACCACTTAAATTAATTTTAAAAATAAGCAATTTTTTTTAGAAAAAAGAGGAATCATTCGTTCATAAAAATAAAAATATACATAATTTTTGATAAAAAAAAAAAGAACAATTACAAAATATTAAATAAAGTCTCATTATTTTGAAATTTTTTTATCACTATTCTTCAATTGTGTAGATAGAACTTTTTTAGTTTGCAACCTGATGATCTGTATGCTTTATTTAATGGCTTTAATTAGTAACAAATTAACTCTCTGATCCTTAAATGAGTTTGATTATAGAAAAATCAATATAATTTCACAACAGCGAAATATTTAAATTCCACGAAGAAATAAAATCTTATAAAAAGCAAAAAGCAACTCCATTAAGGATGATCCAAAATTTTACAAATATTAAGTAAAACAAAAAAAATAGAAATCTATATTTATTAAATGTAAAAAAGAAAATAAAGTAAAGAAAATAAAAAGATATAATAAGGAACTACTGTCAATCTAAACGATGATTAACGGTGGTAAAAAATGAAAAATTTTAAAGAAAAATCAAGAGAGAAAAGAGAGAACAAAGATAGAGCAATATATTTTATTTAGCATATGAGTGGATTTGTAACATATAATTTAAGAGTTTTAAGATGAACAAATAGAAATAAAATACATATATTCACATTATAAATTCAACTGCAAGGTATTACACGTCCAAAATAGTTAATAATTTTCTAAAATTTCATGCATACGCTTTCCAGGCTTTGAAATGTACAACTGCGTTCACTGTATCTTTTGCATTGGATTGATCCCTAACAAATGGAAAAATAATTATTAAGAATTTAAATTAATGATTTGTTCAGAAATATTGATTAATTAATCAATGTTAAAATTTTCATTTCAATTGTTAAGTACCCTAGAAAAATAATTCAATACATTACACAATGCATCCACCGAATTCCAGCAGCCATTGATGACTAATTGACTACAAGATATTGTCAAATAAAAAAAAGTTCAGTCAGTCCATGATGAATTGCTGTGGATGCTGACTTCTGATGTTAATCAATTGACACTCTCTCCCTCTCATTCCCGGCATGTGGAAGGAAGGTATTACTAATTGAGTTTGATTTTACTTGAACCACCAAGTTCTCAATTTTATTTATTTCTTTAACCAAAGGGGATGGGGTCGGTGGGTTGGTGCCAACAGGGCATTTCATTTCAATTAGTTTGAATGGATATATAAGAAATGGGTAAATTATTATTTGGTCCCTATATTTTGGCTTGTCCTCGATCTTCTAAAAATAGATTTATTTATCTTCATATTTTGCTATGTTAAACTTGTTAGTACTTCTATGATGATTTTTTGACAGCCAACATAAAAAATATGAGTCAAATTGGAAAAAAAAATGAAATGAAAAGTCACAATTACCCTTGATATAATTCTTTTCAATTTTTTCTTTATTCCTAAAATTAAATTTCATTTCAATTAAAAAAAACCACCACCACCTCTGCACCTAACACCACTCTACCTCCTACCTCCACCATCCAACACAAACAAACACCATTACCTGCACCTTCTAACATCGCCACCATCACTAACTCGCCATCACTAGCATTGCCACAATCACCTGCACCTTGCAACATTGCCATCAAATGCCTACACCGTCACCATACTTAAGCTAACTAACATTTTCAAATGCTTTAACTAACATCTCCTCCTCCTACTTCTTCTTCACTAGTGGCAACATACAAATACAAAACATACCTCATTAAATCAATTACCATTGAAAAAAAGAACTTGTAGCAGTAGCAAAGGAATTATCAACATCACCATCATTAACTTAAAATTCGAACTTGTGATTTTTTCATGTAGGATTTAAATCAAACAGGTCATGTACATTAAAACACATTTGCCATTTACACTAACATCACTACCATCACCATAAGTAGTACCAACATCACCATCACCATTGAAATACAAGCAGAACCAACACCCACATCAACACCAACAAACACTGGTGTGTGTGTGTAAATAGTAAGTAGAAATAAGAAAAAAGAGCAAAAGAAAACAACTAAGCAAAAACCATTAAAATCGATTCGGTGAAGGATGTGCAATCATTGGAGTTCAATTGCATTTGGAGCTCTGTGTTAGTAAAGGAAATGGAATTTTTCCAAGGAGAATGGAAGTTGATGCTTTCAAGTTGATACCATTTTGATGAACCCCTCACTAGTTGAACACTGCCATCACCAACATCACCAATGAACACTACCATTACCCACCACTACCATCACCAACATCACCGATCACCACTACCACAACCAAATCAACATCCTCGATGGAACCACTACTACTATTACCATTAATGATATCACCAAACCCATTTTTAGTAGTGCTACAATAATTTTCAATACCCAATTAAAATCGATTAGAGCCAACCAACCCAAACTCACCTGACATCCCTATAGACCTCCCATTATAGGAATGATTTTGCAACTTCACCATCCTTAGGCGTGTTCAATCAACCACTGTTGACCCAGTTCGTAACCCATTCCGTGAAGCAGAGCCATTATTGCATTACTAAAAATTAGGGGCTTTATTACTCTCTTTTATTGATCATAACTAGGATTATGATTAGGGTTTTAGAGAGATGACGATTTAAAGGCTATTGGAGACTATTCATCCACTATCGGTGGCGGCATTTTGAAGGCAATGGGGTGCCAGATTAAATTAATGTGTTTGTTTAAAAGGAGGTGCTTCCACACTTTTTTTTTCAATTAGATTGGATGGAAGAAGGAGAAGAGTGTGTTTGGATAAGTCTAGGTTTTGATAATTTGATTTTGGAGAAATGAAGTTCATAGAAAAACACCATGTTAGTAAAAAAAAAAAAAAAACTCTCTGGTTGAGGGAAGATAAATAGGCTAATTTTAGTCTTTTCCTCGGTAGTTAACATCCATTCACCACAAAAAAATTATTGTTCAGTGATAGAAAAATCTATCACTAATCCGTCACTAAATGGCTTTGTGATGGATAATTGACAGATTTTTTGTCGTCGGTATTTTGATTGTCGCTAAGTTTAGTGACGGATTTTTCAATTTGTCACTAATTTTAGTGATGGATTGCTGATAGAACTTTTAATCCATCACTAATTTTAGCAATGGATTAGTGATAGATCTTTCAATCCATCTCTAATTTTAGTCACGGATTAGTGACAGATTGCCTATCACTAATTTAGTGGATTGATTTAATGATAGATTTTCCATCATAAATCCATCACAAAATTATAATTTTTTTTACTTTTATTAATATAATAAAATTACTGATTAATAATATTATTATTATATAAATTGAACATTTAAAATATGTTTTATAAATTTATAATAATAAAAATTGAGAAAAAATATATGAAGTATATATATATACACACACAAAATGTATATTACAAAATTAAATACAATAAATATTAATATTATGTAATTTGAATTTGATACAACAAAATTCAATACTAAGAACGATCTTTAACTCCATTTGATGCTTGATTGTGCTCCACCAAATAATTTGTAAATTTAAAAAAAAAAATCAAATTAGAAAAATAAATTAAAATGGTACAAATCAAAATACTTTTAACATGTCATTTTTAAACTCAAAAACAATTAAATATAATATTTTCGCATATAAATACACTTCAATAAAACCAAAAAAAAAATAAAAAGAGTATACACTTCATATTTATTTATGCATAAGTATTTAACACTCTAACTATTGACAGTATAAAATTTTATATTACAAACAAGATACCAATTAATTTCTTAAAATATTATTAATCTCAAATAATTACTTATTACAAAGAAATTTAATTTAATTTAGATTAATTTTTCTTAAAGATTAATTAATTTACTCTAATTATAATTTATAATTTCTAAGAAAATCAATTAACCAAATAAAATAACTAACTAATTAATTTACCACAATCTAGCTAATTATTTAAACAATATACATTATATATAACTATTTAAAACATAACAAATATGATAACAACATATCAACCAAATTTTTCTAACACTAACTAATCAATTGAACAAAAACTAACTAATTATCCAAATCATATACATTATGTGTTGCTATTTAAAAAATAATAAATAATAAAAATATATCAAGCAAATTTATTCCAAAAAATTCATTTAATATTTGAGCAACATAATATATATCAAGATCACAAATCATAATAAATATTGAAAAAATAAAAAAACATAAACAAATAAAAAAACATACACATGACTAACTAATTAATTAAACCGTTTAAATCAACTAACAAACTTAAAAATAATAACTTTAAAGAGATAAAAAAAATACAAAATACAAAAAGAAAATAAAAAGATTTAAAACTATAAACAAAATACAATAAAAAACCTTGAAGATCTACAAGTGATGGTGACCAGTGGAGGTGAAAAATGGTTTTGGCTGGCGATGGTTGATCGGGGCTGAGGTGGTGGTGAGAAGAAAAGATGGGAAGGAATAGATAAAAGAAAATTAACAAAAAGAGGAGAGGAAGAAAGTATGATAGAGAACATAAAAAGAAAGAAAGAAAAATGATTAAAAAAAAAAAGGTAAAAGATTGTAGAGAAACAATTGGTAGGAGAGAGGAAGGAGGGAAATTGAGAGTGAAATGATGAAAAAAGAGGAGGGGGTGGATAAAAATAATGAGAGAACAAAAGGGATGGAAAAAATTGAAATTGATAGAAGGGGAAATGAAAAAAAATAAAATAACTAATTTTTATATACAATAATAATTTTTAAAATACAAAATAAAAATTTTATAAAAAATTACGTATTTCGTCACAAATCAGTCAATAAATAATGATGGATTTTGGAATTTGTCACTAAATAGTTATGGAATACGTAAATTTTCATAAAAAAAATTTATTTTTTATAGTGACTACGTAGCTTAAGACTTAATTATTAAGTTCTAAAAAAATTAGTTACAACTATAAAAATTAAATAATTAATTTATTTTTTCATCATATATTTTATATACACATACAAACTTTAAACCAACCAAAACCTACAAAGTTTAATACTACTAATTTTTAACTTATTAAAAAACTAAATAAATTTATTATTATTATTATTATTATTATTATTATATGCAAAATGTTTGATTTTAAAATTCAAATTTACCAATTTTATTTTTGTGACAAACAAAATCCATCACTATTCTATCACTAAATAGTGATGGATTCCAGAATAATGACGGATTTGTGATGGAATATGTAATTTTTCAAAAAAAAATTATATTTAAATTAATATTGGTAAATTTAATTTATTCTCAAAAATTTTTAAATTAAATTATTTTCATCATTAATATTGGTAAATTAAATGATTTTTTCATCATATATTTTAAATACAAATGACATTTATATACACACACAAACCTTCAACCAACCAAAAACTACAAAGTTTAATACTACTAATTTTTAACGTATAAAAAAATAAATAAATTTATTATTATTATTATTATTATTATTATTATTATAACCCGATATTTAAAATTATTAAATTTATTTTGGGATATGCAGTGTTAATAAATATTTTAAATTTTTATATATTATATTTTATTGTGTGTAATTTAATTTTAGTGTTGTATCTTATTATTATTTATCTAGTAATATTATTATTGTTATTGTTGTGAATAGTATTAATTTATTTTATTTCAATATTTTATTAGGTAGAGGAATTAATTTAAAAATGATGATGATGATTATTATTATATGTAAAATAATTTTTGTCCTTTTCCTATATATATATATATATATATATATATATATATATATATCCCCTCTCTTTTCTTTTTCGTTTTTTTTTTCTTCTTCTTCTTCTTCTTCTTCGTCTTCTTCCTGTGCAGAACCGTACACCACCACTGAGCCACCACCCACAGCACCACTGACCACCACATTGCCACCATCATGTCGCCAGCACCACCTCCTTTCTTCCATTTACTTCCATAGTCGACAGAGCCCTTCCTTCCCCAGTTTTCCATTGAAGACATCAGCAACTTGCAACATCATCGGTGATGATTTATGGTGGTTTCAACTCCTAATCTCGGGCTCTTTCAACTCCTCTCAATTTGGGAAAGTTGATTCTCAAGTCAATTTAAGCTTAGAACGTACGTTTAGTGAGTTATTTTTAATTTTTAATTTAGGTCAACTTTGATTTTTGATTTTTTTTAGCTTGATTTTCTATGATTCATGCTTAGTTCCTTTAGAATTGTTGTTATGTTCAACTAGAGCTACACAAACATATTTTTGTTTGATTTTTCTGAATTATTTGGATTTTTGGTGTTTTAGTTTTCCGACGAGTCACTATTCCAATGACCCTCGTTGGAAATTTTTTTATATTTTTAATAAATTGTATAAATTATTTGGATTATAGTTTGTGAAGAAAGTATATTGAAATTGTGATCTGATTATTGATACAAATTTTTGAAAGTTTATGTAAAAAATTAATTTTGGAAAATTTAATATAAATTACTAAATTGGGTGTTTTAATTGAAGTGATTGTTAATTAGTATGTTTTGAATAATTTTGGAATAATAAATAGTATTAAAATAATTTTTATGAATTATTTATTATTTTTAACTAATTAATAATAATTTCGGAAATATATTCAAATAATAATTTTATTTATTGTTTTTGTGATTAAATGAATTTTAACTATTTTTATTACATATTTTAAATAATTATTTGTGAATTTTACTATTTAATTTCAAATAATTGAAAAATGGATTTTTATTAATATTATATAATTTGTTTGAGATTTATTAACTAATTTGAAAATAATTATCTTTAATGAATTTATTATTTAAATAAGTTGAATTGAGGTATTTTATTTATTTTTATGGATTTTAATGATTTCTAATAGATTATTATTAAATTATTGATTATTGTGTATTTTGGTTCTCGGATTGTGTTATTCGGGAGCCCAACCTAAGAAGTTGTGCATTAGTAGTTATTGAAATGTGTTTACTTGCAGGATCAGCTTTACTTTTAGTTTTCGATGCTGCCCTACCAAATGGCTCCTGTAGAGTTGAAGGAATTAAAGGAGTAGCTACAAGTGACAAGAGTTTCATTAGACCCAATGTTTCTCATTGGGGTGCACCGGTCTTGTTTGTGAAGAAGAAAGATGGTACACTGAGACTGTGCATAGATTTCAAAGAACTGAATAAAGTGATAATGAAGAATAAGTATCCTCTTTCGAGGATAGATGATTTGTTTAATCAACTTCAGGGTGCACATTTCTTTTCCAAGGTTAACTTAAGGTCAGGTTATTATTAGTTGTGAATTAGTGAAGCTGATGTTCCTAAAATGACATTCTACACTCAGTATGGTTATTATGAGTTTTTGGTGATGTCTTTCGGGTTAACTAATGCACCATTTGCTTTTATGGATCTGATGAACGAGGTATTTAGACTATTTTTGGTAGTCTTTATTAATGATATACTGGTGTATTCAAAAAGTATGGAAGAGCACGTATATCACTTAAGGACAGTACTACAAACACTGAGAGAACATTAGCTTTATGCTAAATTCTAGAAGTGTGATTTCTGGTTAGAGAGTGTTGCATTCCATGGACATGTAGTGTCTAAAGATGGTATTCAGGTTGATCCTCAGAAGATTGAGGCAGTGTATGAATGGCCCAGTCTGACATCAGTCATAGAGATTCAAAGTTTTTATTTGGGTATTATAGGAGGTTTATGCAGGATTTCTTGAGAATTACAGCTCCTATGACTCACTTAACTTAGAAGAGTATTAAGTTTGTGTGGTCAGATGCTTGTAAGAATAATTTTCAGTTACTGAAGGAGAAGTTTACCACAGCTCTAATTCTAACCTTACCTAATGGAGAAGATAAATGTACTGTGTATTATGATGCCTTCAGAGTTAGTCTAGGTTATGTGTTGCTAGAAAATGGTAGGGTGATAGCTTATGCTTTGAGGTAGTTGAAGAAGCATGAATATAATTATCCTACTCACGACTAGAGATGGTTTCTGTGATCTTTGCCCTCAAGATTTGGGGACATTATTTGTATGGGGTGACTTCTGAGATTTTCACATATCACAAAAGCCTAAAGAACATTTTCTAGCAGAGAGATATGAACTTGAGGTAGAGGAGATGCTTAGAACTCTTGAAGGATTATGACTACGATATTCTTTATCATCTAGGCAAGGCTAATGTGGTAGCAGATGCCATCAATAGGAAGTCCTTGGATAGTCTTGCTCACATTAGTATGAAGAGGAGACCTTTGATCCATAAGTTGTATGAGTTGGTGGATCAAGGTTTGATGATGAAGATTAATAGATTAGGTGGATTGCTAGTTCAGTTTAGAGTCTAATCAATATTGAGGGATAGAATTAAGGTAGCTCAGGGTCGAGATCTTATTCTAGCAAAGCTTGAGGAGACTTTTTGTGAGGGAAAGTTCACTGATTTTACACCTGATGATGAAGGTGTTTTATGGATCCATGATAGATTATGGTTCTTAATGTGGATAATTTGAGAGAGAAGATCCTTGAAGAAGCACATTTTATAACTTATAGTGTACATCTAGGTGTTACTAAGATGTACCACAACATCAGAGATTTATATTGGTGGGATGGATAGAAAAAGGATGCAGGTGATTATGTTGCTAAGTGTTTGACTTGTCAACAGGATAAAGTTGAGCGTCATAAGCCTTATGGGAAGCTTCAGCCTCTTCCTATTGTTGAATGGAAATAGGAGAGAGTTACTATGGACTTTGTGGTAGGGTTACCTTATTCATAGGATGGATACGATTCCATCTGGGTGATTATGGATAGGTTAACTAAATCAGCTCACTTCTTACCAATTAAAACCATTTATTCTATAGCTAAGTTGGCTAAGTTATATATTAAGCATATTGTGTGCCTTTATGGAGTGCCTGTTTCCATTGTATCTAATAGAGGTTGAGTGTTTACCTCACGATTTTAGCAAAAGTTACAATAAGCAATGGGCACTAGGCTTGATTTTAGTATTGCTTTTCACCCTCAGACAGATGGTTAATCTGAGAGGATGATCCAGACACTTGATGATATGTTAATAATGTGTGTATCAGATCTTGGAGGTAGCTAGGATGATCATTTGCCATTGGTAGAGTTTTCATATAATAACAACTACCATAACAGTATTGAAGTGGCACCATATAAAGCTTTGTATGGAAGGAAGTGTAGATCCCTTATGTATTGGGATGCCATTGGAGAGAGAGCATTAATTGGACCTAAGATTATTCAGGATGCAGCAGGGAAGGTTGATGTGATCAGAAGGAGATTAAAGACTGTAGGTAGCAGATAGAAGAACTATGCATATCCAAAGCACAGAGATGTGGAGTTTTAGGTTGGAGACTGTGTGTTTCTGAAGGTGTCTCCGATAAAGGGTGTGATAAGGTTTAGCAAGAAGGGAAAATTAGCACCGAGATATATTGGACCATTCGAGATTCTGGAGAGAGTGGGCATGGTTGCATATCGATTAGCTTTGGCTCTGAATATGCCTCAAGTGCATCCAGTGTTATATATCTCGATGCTGAGGAAGTATATTTTAGACCCTTTGCACGTGTTGCAGCCTGAGAGTGTGGAAGTGAATGAAGATCAGATGTACAAGGAAGAGCCAGTTGCGATAGTGGACTATCAAGTTCGTCAGTTACATTCTAAGTAGATTCCGATGGTCAAAGTGTTATGGGGGAGCAACAACGTAGAGGAACACACGTGAGAGACTAAGGCTGAGATGCGGGTGGCCTACCTTTACCTTTTTCCTCAATGAATTCCTGTTTTTTATTTTTTTTATTTGAAAATTAGACGATGAATTTATGTAAGGAGGGAAGATTGTTATAATATGATATTTTAAATTATTAAATATATTTTAGGGATATGTAATATTAATAAATATTTTAAATTTTATACATTATAATTATTGTGTGATTTAATTTTAGTGTTGTATCTTATTATTATTTATCTAGTAATATTATTATTGTTATTGTTGTGAATAGTATTAATTTATTTTATTTTAAATATTTTATTAGGTAGAGGAATTAATTTGAAAATGATTATTTATTTAAAAATATTATTATTATTATTATTATTATTATTTTATATATATGTAAAATAAAATTTGTCCTTTTCCTATATATATATATATATATATATATATATATCAGGACATAATTAAAAAAAATAAATATTTTGGGTTTCTCTCTCCCCTCTCTTTTCTTTTTCCTTTTCTTTTCTTTTACTGTTGTATCTTATTATTATTTATCTAGTAATATTATTATTGTTATTCTTGTGAATAGTATTAATTTATTCTATTTTAAATATTTATTAGGTAGAGGAATTAATTTAAAAATTATTATTTATTTAAAAATAATAATAATAATAATAATAATATTATTATTATTATTATTATTTTATATATATGTAAAATAAATTTTGTCATTTTCCTATATATATATATATATATATATATATATATATATATATATATATATATATATATATCAGGACATAATTAAAAAATATATATTTTGGGTTTCTCTCTCCCCTCTCTTTTATTTTTCCTTTTTTTTTTCTTTTTTTTTTCTTCTTCTTCTTCTTTCTTCCCAGAACCGTGCGCCACCACCAAACCACCACCCCCACCACCACCAACCATCACACTGCCACCATCACGTCGCCAACACCACCTCCTTTCTTCCCTCTACTTTCACCATTGATAGAGCCCTTCCATTCCCAATTTTCTGTCAAAGAAAATAGTAGCTTGCAACATCGTTAGTGACGGTTTCCAGTGGTTTCATCTTGCAATCTTGAGCTCTTTCAACTCCTCTCGGTCCTTCTCAAGTCGGTTTAAGCTTATAACATCCGGTTAGTGAGTTTTCTTAAAATTTTAGTTTAGGTCAACTTTGGTTATTAATTTTTTTGAGCTTAATGTTATGTGATTCATGCTTAGTTCCTTTAGAAATGTTATTGTGTTCAGCTAGAGCTACACAAATATATTTTTGTTTGATTTTTTTTAATTATTTGGATTTTCGGTGTTTTAGTTTTTCGGCGAGTCATTGTTCCGGTAACCCTTGTTGAAATTTTTTTATATTTTTAATAAAATTTTAAATTATTTGGATTATAGTTTGTGAAGAAAGTACATTGAAATTGTTATCCGATTATTTATTACAAATTTTTGAGAGCTTAAGGAAAAAATTAATTTTTGAAAAAATTAATGTAAATTAGTAAATTTGGTGTTTTAATTGAAAGTATTGTTAATTAGTATGTTTTGAATAATTTCGGAATAATAAATAGTATTAAAATAATTTTTAGGAATTATTTACTATTTTTAACTAATTAATAATAATTTCCGGAAATATATTCAAATTATAATTTTATTTACTATTTTTGTGATTCAATGATTTTTTAACTATTTTTATTACATATTTGAACTATTTAAATAATTATTTGTGAATTTAGTATTTAATTTTGAATAATTAAAAAATGGATTTTTATTAATATTATATAATTTGTTTGCGATTTAGTAACTAATTTGAAAACAATTAGCTTTAAGGTATTTATTATTTAAATAACTTGAATTGAGGTATTTTATTGATTTTTATTGATTTTAATGATTTTTAATAAATTATTATTAAGTTATTGATTGTTGTGTATTTTGGTTCTCAATTGGGCAATTATGAAGTTCGGGAGCCCAACCCAAAAAGTTATGCATTTATGGATATTGAAGTGTGTTTGCTTGCAGGATCGGCTCTACTTTCAATAGAGAGATGTTTGTTTTATAGAGGAGACTCTGTCGAATTTTTAGTAGAATTCTCGTAAAAGGTGACATCAGGTCGATCCTAAATTTTTGATTCTTAGTCGAGTCGTATCCTAGATCGAGTCATTCTCTAGAATGTCTAGAAGTATAAAATTAGGAGTTTGATTCAAATATTGTTATTATTCATTTATTTTCTACAGTTACGCCGAGACTGAGACTGAGACCTACTGGACCAGACCAGTCTATCTCTTTAAGAAGAGCACACAACTGTGAGTTATTATCTTATATATGCATTGCATGTAGAATACATAATTATGAGCATCCATATTTTTATAATGTATTTAAATATAAATTATTTTACTAAATGATTATGTATATCTTCGGTATATTCTGGGTATATATTTGGTATATATGTGACATATATGTTTGGTATATTTTTGGTATATACTTAGCATATATTTGGTATATTTTTGGTATACAATTGGTATATATTTAGTAATGTTTGGTATATGATTGTTATATTTTTGGTATATTTCTTTTAGAATGGATGCTATCATGTTTAAATTATGCATGTTATTATTTTTAATAATTATACGATTTATTTGAAGGATAGTAGTGGAATGTGCTACCTAGTGGGCTGCACTAGGACTGTGTACGTACTAGTGCGTTATATTTTACGATTAAGATTATGAAATTATTTGATGTGAACTTGATTATTTTATTATTAAAAATTATGGTAAAAGAGTAGCGTGGTTATGGGAGCTCGGTTGTCCTAGTGTCTCAGGCTAATCTCGGGGCCAGTCTATTGTCCAGAAATGGAAAAGAGAAATATTTTGCAATTAAGTAAGCATATTGGATAGTGAAATTTAATGATTGAGGTTGCGTAATATTTTAGGGTTCTACTTCTATCCTTTACTCAAATAAACTTTTATGTATATATTATTATATAAAAGTGGATTTTAGCACATGTGTGAAATGCATGTGTGTGTATATATATATATATATATATATATATATTATACTGATGCTTGAGTGTATATAACTTTAGGTTGCATGTATATATATTATAATAATTTACTCAGTGAGGTTTGACTCCCCTCAACATTTTTTATCAAGATCTACCATATCGGACCTTCCTTATAGTACTCTATGCTGGACTCTTTCCTCTTTGGTTGATTTATGTAAATACTAAACTATTGTCTTCTTGTACTTTAGTAATCACTGCAGTAATAGTGTTATTGTATTAGTAGTGTGTTATATTATTAGAACTTTGTACCAAAATATTGTATGAAGATATTTTTATTATTTTATAAAATAAAGATTTTCTTTTATATCAAATAAAGTTTTAATTTTGGCATATTTTTGTATTATTATTACATGTGTTTTTATTTTAAGGCTTGATATGGGTTCTAGATTCAAAAGAATTCCCATTCCCTAGCGTCGATCATGACTTCTCGGTTTAGGTCATGACAAAGTTAGTATCAGAGCCTAGGTTATTAGTGTTATGGACCTAGGTTATCAAAGTCATGTTTTCTTTGAAACTATAGTAAATTAGGTTCGATTATATCTTTGATAAGTTTTTAAGTAATTGTTAGGATGTCTATATGTTGTCTATTATTGTCCATTTTGTCTGAATTTTGTTGGTTTTTGTCTTTTCAGAATGAGGAGGCAAGCGTGTGTTGATACATTGGTCGTTAAGGCCAAGGATGATGAGTCCTTTCAGGATAGGGTTTTACCTCTAGAGTTGCCAATCAAGCATAAAGGTAGAGGTAGAGGTAGACCTTAAGGAGCGACAGGTTGCTGTAGCCTTATTTTACACTAGAGTTGGTAGGATATCCTTCGACGGGACTACAGACCCTTTAGACTTTCTACATGCTATGGAGACAAGGACTCAGATTGCTCACACCGAGTATCAGTGAATCATGATAGTCGAGTTATCTGTTAAGGGGCCAACCGTGGTTTGGTTCGTTCAGGTCATCCAACCGCACATGACGACACTCACCTGGGCTCAATTTCAGGAGAGATTCATGAGACATTTTTGTCTAAAGCCTATGCAAATGAGTTACAGACTATATGGATGAGTTACAGAATTTAGCTAACGGGTATTACTAGAGGTGAAAATCAGTAGAGGAGTACACTAGAGAGTTCCTCAGATTAGGTCGATATGTAGAGGACATGATGAGAGATCAGTACTTTGCAGTTACAATATACATTACTGGATTAGGTTCTGCGTTTGCTAGGATGTCTATTGTAGGCCTTACTCTTGAGTCGGTAATAGAGTTGGCCAAAAAGATAGAGCTCAGACTGGTCAGGCAAGCAGTTATGCCTGATTATTATTAGTTGGAAGGTGTACAAGCAGAAGGATCATAGAGTACTCAATACACTACTTTTTAGATTGGCTCTAGTAGTCGGCAGAGAGGATCCTATCAGTAGAGCTAGAGACCTTAGCAATGAGTGTACAGGAGTAGTAGACATAGTCATGGTGGACCACTTAGACCTATTAGATTCATTTCTGGAGCTAATAGTAGTACATTGGTCAGAGTTTGAGTCATGACATCATAAGATCAGCAGCCAATGCTTGTTAGATATATGGGAGAGTCCATCAGGGACCGTGCTACATGACTTCTAGAGCTTGTTTTAGATGTGTATAGACATGGCATTTTACCAAAGCGTGTCTATATTCTAGCTATCAACAACCATTTTCACAGCATTTTATCAGTAGTTCAACTCCAGCTCCTTATAAGTTGCCTCCAGCTCAGTATCCGAGTATGACACAACTTGTTACCTAGTAGGGGTGTGGCAGAGGTAGTAAAGGAGGTGCTAGGGGTTTTGGTTAGGCTGAGGTTAGGTCAGAGTTTTCTCCCTTACCCAGCAAGATGCTCAGGCATCCAACGCCATTGTTGTAGGTATACTTCTAGTCTATTGCTTGGATACTAGAGTTTTGATTGATCCAGGTGCCATATATTCTTTTGTGTCCCTTATTTTTGCTCTGAAGTCATATTAGCAAGCTTCAAGGATGGCTTTTCCTTTATCTGTTGCCACTCCTCTAAGCGATTCATTAGACACTGATGTGGTTCTTTCTACATGTCTAGTGTTAATAGGAGGTAGAGAATTGCCAGTGGAATTGGTATGGTTGGATGTGATGGAGTTTGATGTGATCCTTGGTATGGATTGGTTATCTCAGCACTATGCCATTATGGATTGTCAGAGCAAAAAGGTGATTTTTAAAATTTTGGATGAAAAAGAGTTTAAGTTTGTGGGCAATAAAAGTTCTGCACCTCAGAATCTCATTTTTGCTATCATGACTAGGAAGATGCTGAGGAAAGGCTATAAGGGATGCTTGGAACTAGTTAGGGATACTTCAATGGAGAAGTTATATCTCATAAAAGTTCTAGTAGTTTGTGAGTTTCTTGATGTTTTTCCTAAGGATTTGCCATGTTTACCACATCTTAAAGAGATGAAATTATGTATATATGTGGTCTTAGGCATAACCCTTATTTTGATGCCACCCTACCGAATAGTTCCTACAGAGTTAAAGGAATTAAAGGAGTAGTTGTAGGATTTTTTGGATAAAGTTTTCATTAGATCTAGTGTTTCTCCTTGGGGTGCACTAGTCTTGTTTGTGAAGAAGAAGGATGGTACACTAAAACTATGCATAGATTATAAAGAACTGAATAAAATGACAATGAAGAGCAAGTATCCTCTTTTGAGGATAGATGATTTATTTGATCAACTTCAGATTGTATAGTTCTTTTCCAAGGTTAACTTAAGGCCTAGTTATCATCAGTTATGGATTAGTGAAGTCAATGTTTCTAAAATGGCATTCTGCACTCAATATGGTCACTATAAGTTTCTAGAGATGTCCTTCGGGTTAACTAATGCACCAACTACTTTTATTGATATGATGAACACGGTATTCAGACTGTTTATGCATCAGTTTATGGTAGTCTTCATTGATGATATATTAATGTATTCAAAGAGTATGGAAGAGTATGTATATAACTTAAGGACAGTACTGCAGACATTGAGAGAACATCAGCTTTATGCTAAATGCTCAAAGTATGATTTCTGTTTAAAGAGTGTTGCATTCCTTAGACACGTAGTGTCTAAAGATGTTATTTAGGTTGATCCATAAAAGATTGAGGCAATGTTTGAATGGCCCAGATCGACATCAATCATAGAGATTCCAAGTTTTCAAGGTTTAGCTTGGTATTATAGGAGGTTTGTGCAGGATTTCTTAAGAATTGTAGCTCCTATAACTTGCCTAACTCAAAAAAATGTGAAGTTTATGTGGTCAGATGCTTATGAGAATAGTTTTCAGTTACTAAAGGAGAATTTGACAATAACTCAAGTTCTGATCTTACCTAATGGAAAAGATAAATTTACTGTGTATTCTAATGCCTCCAGAGTCGGCCTAGGTTGTATGTTGATGCAAAATGGTAGGGTGATAGCTTATGCTTCGAGGCAATTAAAGAAGAATAAACAGAATTATCCTACTCACGACCTAGAGATGGCTGTTGTGATATTTGGTCTTCAGATTTGGAGACATTATTTGTATGGGGTGACTTATAAGATTTTCACAGATCATAAGTGCCTGAAGTACATTTTTCAACAGAGAGATATGAACTTGAGGTAGAGGAGATAGTTGGAACTCCTAAAGGATTATGACTATAATATTCTTTATCATCTAGCTAAGGCTAATATGGTAGCAGATGCCTTGAGTAGGAAGTCCTCAGGTAGTCTTGCTCTCATTAGTGTGGAGAGGAGACCTTTAATCCAAGAGTTGCATGAGTTAGTAGATCAAGGTTTGATAATGAAGATTAGTAGATCAGATGGATTGCTAGTTCAATTTAGAGTTCGATCAGTGTTGAGAGATAGGATTAAGGTTGCTCAGGGCTGAGATCTTATTCTAGCAGAGCTTGAGGAAAATTTTTATGAGGGAAAGTTCATTGATTTTACACTTGATGATGAAGGTGTTTTATGGATTGGTGGTAGATTATGCGTTCATGATGTGGATAGTTTGAGAGAGGAGATCCTTAAAGAAGCACATTCTATAATTGATAGTGTACATCTAGGTGTTACTAAGATGTACCACAACATCAAAGATTTGTACTAGTGGGATGGATTGAAGAAGGATGTAGGTGATTATATTTCTAAGTGTTTGACTTGTTAACAAGTGAAAGTTGAGCATCAGAAGCCTTCTAAGAAGCTTCAGCCTCTTCCTATTTCTGAATGGAAATGGGAGAGAGTTGCTATGGCCTTTGTGGTAGGGTTACCTCATTCGAAGGATGGATATAATTCCATATGGGTGTTGTGGACAAGTTAACTAAATTAGCTCACTTATTACTAGTTAAAGCCACCTATTCTATAGCTAAGTTGGCTAAGCTATATGTAGACGATGGGGTTCAGCGCATGTCCAAGATTTTAGCAACCACAACACTGTTTAGGCTCAAGGCCTTAAAGAACACACTAACCACTATCATAAAGATATGGCATGGAGATGAGGAGTCGCCACCCAGGGTAATAACTGGGAAAAATCGAAAAAGTGGCACTCAATTCTCTAAAAGAAAGCTAGCACCACAACCAGGAGATTCTGGATACAAAATACTAACTTCTCTTAGTCTTGTGTTCATTTAGAATAATTTTATAAATGATTATTTCATCCTCTAATTACATGCAATTTTATTAAACCCTAATTAACATCCATCTAACCCAAAAGGCAACAGGTCAATAAAATTACAAGTAAAAATGCATAAAAAAGGCAATGTCCCTATGTCTAAACTATGTTAATTTTATTTTATAAGTTAGCTAAATCTACATATTTTATTTACAAGTGAAATGGACTTTAAAGGTGGGCCTACATTTTTATTAATTAGTAAACCTAAATCTATTTAGTTTGTCTAAGAAATGAGCTTAAGTCTATTTAATTTTAAAGGAAAATTAAATTAGTGGGCCTAAGTCTAAATTAGTTTTATTTTAAGTGACATGTGGGCCTAGGTCTATTTTTTTTAAAAAGAAATGAAATTAAGTGGGCTAAGCTAAGTCTAAACAAGTTTTAATTAACTAAGTGGGCCTAAAATCTAATTAACCTAATGGGTCTAAATTGATTTCAATTATTTAAAGTCCTAAACCTGTTTTTAAATCTATTTATTTAAGTAGGTTAGACCTAAATGTGGGCTTGGGGCCCAAAAACATAAAAAACATAAAAAACATCACAAAATCAAATCAAAATACATTCACATATGATTTTTTTTAAAAAAACCTAAATTAATTAAATACAAACCTTAATTAACTAAAGCCACCATTAATTTTTAATTAATTTTTACCCGATTGAACCTAATTACTAAATAATTTTAAAGTGCAGAAATTTAAATCTTTCACTATTCCCACTACTGGGGCTATTACAAACTACGTACAAAATTAAAATTAAACAATAACACACCCATGAATTCAAAATAAACTACACAAGATACCAAAATGCAGAATAAAAATTAAAATCCTAAGAACTATTGAAAAAATAATAAAGGTTCATCCATGGAATTCCATGGATCTTCTGTTCAATTCTTGGGTATTAGACTATTTCCTCCTCAATCCACAATCGAGCATCAAATAAAAACACACAAAAATTAGATTAGTAATGGAATAAGAAAACAATAACGAAATAAAAAATAAAAAAAATACAAGAAGAGAAGAGAAGAAAGAAAAAAGAATGCTCTGCATATGCTTTGGCCCCTCAGACTAGGATTTTCACTATTGAAATTGAACTGTTGCTGATTTTGGACTGGAAAGGGTGTTCTCAATAGCATCTAGATTTTTAGGGTTTTTTGCATAGTCAATTTTTTAGCATATGTCTGTCTCTCTCGATCTCTCTGCGTGTCAAGAAAAAATCTCCCTTCACGCATGCAGACTCTTTTCTTTTTAAAGCAGAGTCTGAGCTTACTGACTTTCCCAGTTTGTAAGAATGCTCATCTCTTCAAAAACAACTTGATAAGAATTTTAATTTTTGAAAAATATTTATGCATTTAAAACCTTATTAGATAATCATAAAGATAAAAAATGAATTTTCAACCAATCAAAACGCTGAAAAAATCGATAAAAATATGTGAAAAATCGAAAAAATAGGACTTTTACGCGTCGACCTTGTGCAATGTCGATCGACATTTTAAATGATGATCCTAATTTTTTTTACTTTTAATTACCGAAAGACCCCCTGAAAATTTGACTTATTTGCGATCAAAACCTAAGTTCAATTTTTGAATAAATTTCATTATAAGGGCTTACATCACAATTGTGCACAATTGCATCCTGAAATTAGGTGCTTACACTATATGTTAAGCATATTATGTTCCTTCATGGATTACCTATTTCCATTGTATCTAATAGAGATTTAGTGTTTACCTCATAATTTTGGCAGAAGTTGCAGGAAGCAGTAGATACTAGGCTTGATTTCAGTATTGCTTTTCACCCTTAGACAGATGGTCAATCTAAGGGGACGATCTAAGCACTTGATGATATGTTAAGGATGGATGTATTGGATCTTGGAGGTAGTTGGGATGTTCATTTGCCACTGGTAGAGTTTGCATATAATAATAGCTACCACAGTAATATTGAAATGGCACCATATGAAGCTTTGTATGGAAGAAAATGTATATCCTCTCTATGTTGGGATGAGATTAGAGAGAGCATTAATTGGACCTGAGATTATTCAGGATGTAGCAGAGAAGATTACTGTGATTAGAATGAGATTAGAGATTGTAGCTAGTAGATAAAAGAGCTATACAGATTCGAAGCATAGAGATATGGAGTTTCAGGTTGGAGACTATGTGTTTTTAAAGGTGTCTCCGATGAAGGGTATGATGAGGTTTAGCAAGAGTGGAAAATTAGCACTGAGATATATTAGACCATTCAAGATTTTGGAGAGAGTGGGCATGGTTGGAAATCAGTTGGCTTTGCCTTTGAATCTTTCTCAAGTGCATCCAATGTTATACATCTTGATGCTGAGGAAGTATAGTTTAAACCCTTTGCATGTGTTGCTACCTGAGAGTATGGAAGTGAATAAAGACCTAACGTACGAGGAAGAGCTAGTTGCGATAGTGGACTATCAAGTTCATCAGTTGTGTCCCAAGAAGAACTCGATGGTCAAGGTGTTATAGAGGAGCATATGTGAGAGACTGAGGCTGAGATGCGGGTGGCCTACCCTTACCTTTTTCCTTGATGAATTCCTATTTTCTGTTCTTTTATTTGAAAATTCGAGAATGAATTTTTGTAAGGGGGGAAGATTGTTATGACCTTATATTTTAAATTATTAAATTTATTTTAGGATATGCAATGTTAATAAATATTTTAAATTTTATATATTATAATTGTTTTGTGTAATTTAACTTTAGTGTTGTATCTCATTATTATTTATCTAATAATATTATTATTTTTATTGTTGTGAATAGTATTAATTCATTTTGTTTTAAATATTTTAATAGGTAGAGAAATTAATTTGAAAATAATTATTTATTTAAAAATATTATTATTATTGTTGTTGTTGTTGTTATTATTATTATTATTATTATTATATAAAATATTTTTTGTCCTTTTCCTATTAATTATATATATATATATATATCAGGACATAAATTTTTTTGGCTTTCTCTCTCCCCTCTCCTTTCTTTTTCCTTTTCTTTTCTTTTTGTTTTCTTCTTTTTCTTTTTCTTCTTCCTGCGCAGAACTGTGCACCACCACCCATGCCACCACCGACCACCACACTGCTACCATCATGTTGCCAGCACCACCTCCTTTCTTTTCTCTACTTCTGCTGTCGACAGAGCCCTTCCTTTCCTAATTTTTTGTCGAAGACAGAAGCAGCTTGCAGCATCGCCGGTGATGATTTTTGGTGGGTTCAGCTTGCAATCCCGAGCTCTTTTAACTCCTCTCAGTCCGGGCAAGTAAATTCTCTAATCGGTTTAAGCTTAGAACGTCCGATTAGTGAGTTATCTTCAAGTTTTAGTTTAGGTCAACTTTGGTTTTTCATTTTTTTTAGCTTGATTTTTTGTGATGAATTCTTAGTTCCTTTAGAAATGTTGTTGTGTTTAGTTAGAGCTACACACATCTATTTTTGCTTTATTTTTTTTGAATTATTTGGATTTTTGGTGTTTTAGTTTTCCGGCGAGTCACTATTTCGTGTGACCTTCGCCTTAAAATTTTTATATTTTTAATAAATTTTTAAAATTATTTGAATTATAGTTTATGAAGATAGTATATTGAAATTGTGATCCGATTATTTCTCACAAATTTTCAAAAGTTTATGTAAAAAATTAATTTTTGGAAAAATTAATATAAATTATTAAGTTTGGTGTTAATTGAAATTTTTGTTGATTAGTTTGTTTTGAAAAATTTTGGAATAATAATAATATTAAAATAATTTTTACGAATTATTTACTATTTTTAACTAATTAGTAATAATTTTCATAAATATATTCAAATAATAATTTTATTTACTGTTTTTGTGATTAAATGAATTTTTTATTATTTTTATTACATATTTGAACTATTTAAATAATTATTTGTGAATTTTACTATTTAATTTCAAATAATTGAAAAATGAATTTTTATTAATATTATATAATTTGTTTGAAATTTATAACTAATTTGAAAATAATTAGCTTTAAGGTATTTATTATTTAAATAACTTGAATTGAGGTATTTTATTGATTTTAATGATTTTTAATATATTATTATTAAATTATTGATTGTTGTGTATTTTGGTTCTCGGTTAGGCGATTGTATAGTTTAAGGGCCAAACTGGAGAAGTTGTGCATTTTGTGGATATTGAAATGTGTTTGATTGCAGGATTGACTCTACTTTCAATAGAGAGATGTCCATTTTACAAAGGAGAGTCTACCGAATTTTCTGTAGAATTCTCATAAAATATGAAATCAAGTCGATCCTGAGTTTTTGATTCTTGGTCGATTCGTATCCTATATTGAGTCATTCTCTAGAATTTCTAGAAGTATAAAATTAGGAGTTTGATTCTAACATTGTTATTATTCATTTATTTTCTATAGTTGTGCCGAGACCAAGGCCTACTGGACTAGGCCAGTCTATCACTTTTAGAGGAGTGCACAAATGTGAGTTATTATTTTATATATGCATTGCGTGTAGAATACATAATTATGAGCATCCATATTTTTATAATGTATTTAAATATGAATTATTTTACTAAATGATTATGTCTATGTTTGGTATATTCTGGGTATATATTTGGTATATATGTGACATATATGTTTGGTATATTTTTGGTATGTACTCAACATATATTTAGTATACAATTGATATATATTCAGTAATATTTGGTATATAATTGATATATTTCTTTTAGAATGGATGCTATCATGTTTAAATTATGCATGTTATTATTTTTAATAATTATACTATTTATTTGAAGGATAGTAGTAGAATGTGCTACCTAGTGGGCTGCACTAGGACTATGTATGTACTGGTGCGTTATATTTTACAGTTGAGACTATAAAATTATTTGATGTTTGACTTGATTATTTGATTATTAAGAATTATGGTGAGAGAGTAGCGTGATTATGGGAGCTCTATTGACCCAGTGTATCAGGCCAATCACACTGATAGTGAGATTGCAAGAGCTTGGTTGACTTAGTGTCTCAGGGCTAGTCTACTGTCCAGAAATGGAAATGAGAAATATTTTGGAATTAAGTAAGCCTATTGGCTAGTGAAATTCAATGATTGAGGTTGCGTAATATTTTAGGGTTCTACTTCTATCCTGCACTCAAATAAACTTTTCTGTATTATATCAAAGATGATTTTAGCATATGTGTGAAATGCATATATATATATATATATATATATATATATATATATACTTATAGGCGGTAGGGTTTAGTGCGCATCCAAGTGTTTAGCAACCACGACACTGTGTGGGCTCAAGGCCTACTTGGAAATACGATATAGGTCTTGGGCCTATTTGGTGATGGAGTTACCTTTCGGATAAAAGCCAGGACACACTGTACATCAACTGGATTCCACAGAGGTTCCCAGAAGCCATCGTTAGAGAACAAGTTTAGAAACTGGGTATGAGCATTTGAATGCTCAGCCAACCTTGCGGTTGGCCTCCATTTGTGTTTTGTGTTTTATTACCTTTAATTATTTAATTATTTCTTTATTAACACATAGATGGTTGTTGCTTTTAAAGAATCGCCAAATTTTAGAATAAAGTCCAATTTTGCACATTAACCTTTTTTTATGCACTTAGTCTCGTTATTCACGACAAATAAAAAAATAGATAATCAATATTTACAACCATTCATTCAAACTAGAAGGGGAAAAGAATTAAGGATTATAATGCTTTTAAATAAAATAAAAGGATAATATACTCAAAGTAAACCATTCATATATCAAAAATAAAATGACAATAAACTACTTGCACAAGCAAAATACTTTAAGGGGTTTTAGCTATTTAAATTGACTACTCAATGACGTAGATCATCAAGTAATTCTTGCAATAAACATACGGTTAGTTTCCTCTTGCAAAGCACAATATTATACATAATAATATTTTACAAATAATGTTCTCAAAATATTTTTCAATGCAAACTAAAAAAAAGTCCTCAAATGGTCAAAATATTATCATGCATACTACATCATGCAACATGGTAATTATGAGTAAAAAAAAGGCATAAAAGATAAGAGTCATGCAAATTTTCATAAAGGAGAGATGGCTGAATCGTCTGAAGGCCTATCAATGTGGCAATCACCTCTGTGATAGGGCGATCACCTCATTTATAGGGAGGCATCGCCTGATCAACAGGCTCCTCAACACAGATGACATGGTAGAATCATGCATGATGACAATAAAAGGAAAGGCCAAATTGTCTGGAGGCCTATTAATGTGATGATCGCCTATAAGATGGGGTGATCACCTCATTAACAGGGGCGACACCTCTATGAAGAGGTATCACCTGATCAACAGGCTCTCTCGACTCTCAAAATGATTAAACTTCTATCCTAAGCAAACAAATATATACATAAAAATCCAAAAAGCATACTAAACTAAAGCTACATACAAACTCAATAGATCAAACCTATCAAATAGTGTAATGAGTGCAATAAACCTAAAATAAACTAATAAACTAATTCACATGCAAAGTAAGTACCTAAATGACAAAAATATGAAGATATTTTACTTGAATGTAAGCTTTGTCAAAATGATTGATCCTAAAAGATGTGCTTTTGGATGTTGACCTTCACTAGAGTGTGATTTCCACTTTGACACAAGTTTTCCTCCTTCCTCTCCTCATGAATATGAGCTTACTTTGGCTTAGATCCTATCTCCTCCCTCAAGAACATCTCTCTCTATGTTTTTTAGAGCTCCCTACCCTTTTTTATTTAGCAATGGTTCCTTTTTTTTTTCTTATGGTCCTCCTCTCCTCTCTTTTCATTTTTTCCTTGCTATCCCTTACCTTGCCCATGCCCCTAGGCTTTCTAGCTCATCATGAACCCCCTATAGCCTTTTTATTCCCCCCAAAAATCTCTTCCTTATGTAAAATTAGGTCTAGGGGTGTGGGGTCTGCACCACTTAGCCACCATGGCTGCAGTTGCATTAAATGCAGCTGTAAGTGGTCTGCCATAGAGGCGGTGCCTCTATGATGAGGCAATCGCCTCATTGAACTGAGACAATGCCTCTTTGGCCTGGGCCTGTGTTAGGCCAAGCAGGCCTAGGATATTTTTGGATAATTGGGCTATGTCTTGGGCTTTTGAGGCATTTAGGCTTTCAAGTCCATTTCCAATTGAAGATTCAGGTTTTGGTCATATGTCCAAGTTTCACATCCTCATCATTGGGCTTAAAAATAAGCCAATCAAACTGAGCATCCCTAATTTATTCCCTAACACGGGTCAACCGAATCGGGTGTCTATAGTTTGCCCCCTGATTTTTCAAAAAATCAAATGCATGCAATGACCATTTTTTGAAAAATCACATGCATGACAAAAAATAAATTAATAAGACTAGCAACATACTTGGCTCTCGTGTTTCACTTAAGAAATGAGTTCTTCAACTTTGAAATATGACTGTGATCCTTGGGTTTTCCTGGCTTGATAAGCCACTCATTAATATTTGATATGTTATTCAAAGATGATTAACTTCAGGTTTTCCCGACCCAATTACAGTTCCACTAGGGACGTGATTCTTGGATTTTCTTGATCCAATTGTCACCTAATCAACCCATTGGGGGCATGACTTTCAAGTTTTCCTGGCTCGATCGTCACTACATCAAAACTTGATTCTTGGGTTTTCTTGGTCTGATCATTGCTGTACTGACTTTGTTTCTTGAGTTTTGCCAGCTCGATTACCATTGGGAATGTGATTCTTGGATTTTCCTAGTTTGATTATCACTTCTCCAGGGGTACAAACTTTTGGGTTTTCCTGATCGAATTATTGTTTGCTTTAGACTTTGGGGATACTACCCAAATAGTCATCTCAGTCTTTGAGCTTCGAGGATTCAAACCCAAACAACCCTGTCTTTGAGCTTCAGGGATTCAAACCCAAATAGCCCTGTCTTGCCACAACATAACACTTGGGTTTTCCTAGCCCACACATTGTTCAACTAATAATGTGAAGCTTAAGTTTCCCTAGCTCGATCTTTATTGAACTAAAAGTGTGAATCCTGGGTTTTCCTAGCCCAGTTCTTGCTAAAACTTCACTTAGATGACTTTCATTCCTGAACTTCGATTTCCAAGCACACGTAAATAATGACCCTTTTTTTTTCAAAACCCTAAACTTCCACCTACTATAAAAGATAACTTCTCTCCCCTTCCTCTCTTTTCCACTTTTTGTTATTTTCCCCTTTCTTTTTTTTATCTCTTCTCTTCTCTCTTTCTCCTTTATACTTTTTGTATTTCTCTCCCTTTTCTAAACAATGGAAAATAAGAGGATACCTCTTGTACCTGAGTGAGATCACATCCCACCCTTCGCTAGTGCTTCTCGGAGCCTTGGATTAACATGGGGAGGCTCGATTCCTCTCTTGGTGGATCTAGTGTCCCATATTTATTTGTTTGCATTTGAAGAGGTTAATACCCAAAAATTTTTTATTTTTCCTATAAATTGCATTAGGTTAGTGATTATTCTTATATATTTATCATTCTAGAGCATGATTAGTTTAAACAAATATGAATTTTTCCATTTTGATATTAAAAATAAAAAACTGTTACTGTCTACATCCTATAGAGGTGATTGCCTCTTTGATGAGGCGATCATCTCATCAATGACGTGATCGCCTTATTGATGAGATGATAAGCCTCTTCTAAAGAGGCGATGGCCACTCCTATAGATTAAAAGGTGTCGCCTTTTTAACGAGGCGATCACCTCATTGATGAGGTGACACATTTCATCAGCAGGGCGATCCACATCAGTTACACACTTATTCATTCTGAATTTTTCTATCATAATGAAATGCATAAATTCAACTTCCCTATTTTTTCCTTTACAGTATGATGCATGAATATTTAAGGGTGCTTAGAATTTCCACAGGGCCCGAGTCCTTTATAGCGAGCTGATTAATGATCAGAAGGATCGAATTTAGAAGACTAGATTCGAGGACTTTGTACTCTCACTTCCTTTTGAGTAGGGGCGTACAAACTACTAGCCACCACACGCATTGATAAAGAGGTGGTTTGACATGACCCACACCTTTCACCTCCCATTTAGTGAGCTCACTCTGGATCCAGTGTCATTTGCTGCTATTATAGGGATTGCCTATGCTAGAGACCCCATCCCCCTCGAAGTGAGCTTACACCAGCTGTCTTCAGACAAGGTTGCATACATCAAGTGACTTTTACGCATGACTCTCGATATAAAGGGGACTTATGCCTCAAGCTCGACTCAATTAAGAGCTTCTATACTTGGGAGCAGGCTATGGCTATGGTCACTCTTCACAAGGTTGATTAGGTAGTGAGGGTTTTCCTGCTTTACTTGTTTAGCACCACCTTCTTTACCGACACCGCTAGCTCGATTGATCTGATGTTCATACTAACTCTCTAAGATCTTGATCATGTATCCACATTTGACTGGTGTAGCTATGCTCTCACATATCTATATCGGAGCATGGATGAGTTGGTTCGAGGGGCCAAGAGATTTTGCACTTTTGGCACACCATCCTGGTAAGTCTTGACCTCCCCTCTAGATAACACATAACCTCCTTAACGCAAGATGCGATACCTATAAAACACAACCTCTTCCATTAGCAATTTATACAAATTTAATCTGCTTACTTGTTGATGTTTCCACCTTTCACAGATCCAGAATGACTTATGGGGGCCTAAGGATAGCTAAAATATTGAGATGACCCATTCTAGGCCCCTAGCATGGAAGAGGGTGCTCTGTTGTGGCCTTGGATATTAGGCCTGGTATCTTAGTGAGTGGGTCATAAACTGGAGGGGAGGTGCTAGAGCAAGACAGGTTCCTAGGTCTCCTCCTGATAGCATGTTTTGGGCGCATGAGTTAGAGGGCAAGGACCTTGCTCAAGGTGTCGCAGGCTCACCGGCTATGGATCACATAGTCTATATGAAGAGCTGATATGTAGAGTTCATTCAAGCTCACCTTCTACTGACGGTTCCCTTCCATGTTGCTTATACCTCTTAGGCATATCCCTATCGCCTTTTTCCTACTTCAAGAACTAGCTGTGTTCTTACATGCTTTCCTTTTCTTGACTTTAGGCTACACCCACTAGGCCTATGCCTCAGGCTAGATCTCGAGTGCGAGAGAGAGAGCCCCTGAGGTGTCATTTGGATCTAAGCAGGGAGGAGACTTCGGCGGCTGTCGAGTAGGCCAAGCCGCCTACCACCCCTAGTTCTTAGTTTGCTCCCGGTAGCTTCATTAATGTCCCTGACCCCTTAGCTCGATGATGGGTTCCACTTGGAGAGTTTTCTTATTAGTTTTTAACTCTGGATCATGATCTAACACCTACATGCACCACTGGTGGTGCCACTCCTGCAAGTTCACTCTTGAACTGCTTTCACTATCATTCTTAACCCATATGTTAGTTCTAACATTCATTTAACAATGAAAATTTCTCTTGGGCAAGGCCTATACATGTATCAAATGATAGAAGCTTAGAGAGACTATGCTGGAGGTCACCTATCAATGGAGGGTAAGAATCTTTCTCTTCTCTACAGGTATGCATGCTTGCATGATTCACTAACTTGTGATTTGTTTGAGCAGGACCTTGACGAGGTTAGCAGGGCAAGGATCACCACTCTTGAGCACCAGGTTGATGTGTTCTAGATTGATGAGGATGTTAATGATGAGGGCTAGAGTGGCAAGGGCGCTGGAGGAGGGGATGACCCTGAGGGTGCCGGATTGGACGCTTGATGTATCAGGGCCTACAAATTGTTGTTTCCTCATTTTGACTAATTTATTCAGCTTGGACAATGAACACATACACTTTTCTATTCTTATTTTTTTGGTTGAATTCTTTAAAGAATTCAACTTTTATCTCAATTAAATTTATTCTTTTACATGCAAATTGATTTTAATGATTACATGTGTGTGCGTCTGCCTCACTACACTCTAATTTACACTTGCTGAGATTGTACAGTTCGATGAAGCTTAACAACTGACACTGTTAAAGAGGTGATTGCCTCATGGATTTTTGATGAAGAGGTGATCACCTCTTGGTGTTGAGATGATCCCTTTTAGATGAGGTGATTACCTCATCATCAAGCAGCCTTGCCCTCTCTAAAAGCTCAAAACCCTTGCCCAACCTTGCTCTTAAGACATCTTCATCCCTAACCTCTAATTTCTCTCTCTAGGCACCCTTAGAAGCTTGAAGAATGACTAAATGGAGCTTCAAACTACTACAACTGATCTTGAAAAGTTTATATAACAAGTCTTGGGCTAGGTTAGAGTCATTTCACTTTTCGGTCTTCAAATCACTACATACTAGGAGGATCAATTTTCCCTTCCTTCAGACCATGGCTCAATGCTAGGATCCCCAAAAGCACATTTTTTGAAACATAGTGGAAATATGTCCCCTACCGAAGGAATTTGGAGCAATTCTCAGTCATCATGCAGATTCCACTTGTCGACTTGTAGTTCTTGACCTTGAGAATCCAAACCCTCACTCCCCATAATACTAGATGGCATGTATGTTCAACCTTCCATCGCAGTCCTCTTCTCACTACATTCTTAGTTCAGAAATCATATTAGAATCCTTCCTTGAGATCACCATGGGTGTGGACAAAGAAGAAACGTATTGGCCCCGTATGATAGCTCTCTGTTTGTATGCCCAGTTTCTGTTGTTTTCTTCCTCCAAACACTATGATTTGAAGGTCCTTTATGTTCTTGATTAGGTGGAATTAGGGTTTAATCCCTTCTCTTTCATTCTAGTAGAAACTATTATTGGACTGGACAAATTCAAAGAAACACGATGATTCTTTGGAAGTCCCTTTCTGTTGGAGGTAAGCTCTCTAGTGTCTATTCTTGACTTTTAACTGTCCTATCATTTGCACCTAATCATTTATCAATTTTTAGATGTGGCTCTATGAAAAATTGACTATGCTTGAACCCCCTCAAGACATTAGGCATTATAAGGTTAAACATTATCGAACAAGGAAGCTACACCCTATTTCGGAAGATGTTCATAGCTCGCTATCAACATTTCATGACACTCTAATATGTTAGATGTGCCCTTAGTAGAGATTACAGCATGTGACTATTTGGTCCTATACATATTGCATTCCAATTGCCGATCTTCATTTTGCCACCTTTTACAATCTAGTCTACCTCTGTCGTTAATATAGTCATAAATAACTGATCATAGAATTAGTTCATGAGTTCGAACCAAGACCTCTTTCTCAAAACTTCCTAGACCACTTGTTGGCAACTTAGCCTTGAAGAACCATCAAGAGAAACTTAGACTACAATATAGATTAGACTACTAATGATCATTACAAAGCATGGGTCCACTTGCAACAAATGGAAAAAGATGAATTTATTAGAAATAAGAGAACAAGAGAGTTACAAGTATTGAGCTTTTGGGGTGACCAATAAAAGAAAAGAAGAAAAAATTAGCTCTTAAAATTAAGTCGTCATTTTCCTTTTTGTTAGGTGTAGTTTCCATTTTTGTTAGTTAAATAGCTTATAATAGACACTTTATGCAATGCTTAATAGTAATTGAAGAAACCTATTTCATTCAATTTGAGCACAATATGTATATACATTTCACTTTTGATACATCTCATGTTGTTAGTTGGCTTTCTCTTGCAAGTTTTCCAACTAAGAATTTTGCATCTCTCTCTCTATCTCTCCTTTTACACATCCTTAACTTTTGCCTAGACTTCCTCTTTTGAGGTTTTCAATCCAGCATGACCTTTTCTTTTTTTGGTTTCTCATTTTTGTCTAAATAGCCTCTTTTCGAGGTTTTCTCCCTAGCGAGACTTTTTAAAGGAAGTATTTCTTGAGTTTGTCTAGGTTAACAAGCTCTTTGAACTCATTTCCCTCCATATCAAATAGAATGGTAGCACCTTTTGAAAACAACTTCTTTACCAAATACGGTCCTTCCTAATTTGGCTTGAATTTCCCTTGAGTGTCGGTCATGATTGACTTTGTAAGCTTCAGCACCAAATCCCCTTCTTGATCTTTCCTGGCTTAATCTTTTTATTGTAGACTCGAGCTACTATTTTTTTGATATAGCTGAGAATGATACATAGCTTTCATCCTTATTTCATCCAATAATGTCAACTAGCTAATTGACTCTTTACCTGTTAATACTCATGGAGCTTAGACTCTAGCAGGACTCATAATGACCTTATCTTAACCTCCACTGGCAAAATGGCCTCACATCCATAAATCAAGGAGTACAGAGTGACCCTTGTTGATGTTTTAACAGTGGTTCAGTACCCCTACAATGTGAATTGTAAGTATTATGCCTAATTTTAGTAATTCTCTAACATATTGGCCAAGATCTTTTTCACATTCTTATTGGCTACTTCCATTGCCCCATTTGCATGCTGCCTATACGGAGATGATATGTGGTGCTCGATCTTGTAGTCTTTCAGCAGTGTAGCAGAATATACTCAAAATTGAACCCTATTATTTATAATAATATGGTGCGATAAACCATATCTGCAGATTATGTTCTTCTCGATGAACCTTGACATTTGCTTTGAACCCACAGTAGCATAAGATTCAGCCTCAACCCACTTGGAGAAGTAATCGATAGCCACAATAATATACCGATGACCATTAAATGCTTTTGGCCTTACCTCTCTTATGATGTCAATCCCCCATACAGTAAATGGCTAAGGAGAAGTCATTCCCTGAAGTTCCATAGATGGTAAGTGGCTAACATCATTATAAGTTTGGCAATTATGACATTTCTTTATAAATCTAATGCAATCTGCTTCCATGGTGAGGCAAAAGTAACCCTGACAAGCTATTTTCTTTTCCAAGACTCTTCTATTCATGTGTGGCCCACATACTCCTTCGTGAATTGCTTCCATAAGCTTTCAGGATTCATCCTTATCAATACATCTGAGGTGTACCTCGGTCGACATTCTTTTGTACAACATCCCATTATGACTTATGAACTGTTGAGATAACATTTATAGGGATATCCTCTCTTTCCTACTAGTGCCATCAGAAAATTTCCCAGTCTCTAGATATTTCTGTAAGTCATCAAACCAAGGCTTCTTAGCAGCATCGACTGGTGTCACCCTCACCTCCTTGTAACAAAGGCCTCGAGATTTCATCAAAATCAGGGGCCTAGCCTCTGGCTATTTCCCTTTTTCCCACATAGAGGCCAGTATGGCTAAGGCATTAGCTATATGGTTTCCTTCTCTCGGGAAGTGAACAAACTTACACTAAGTAAATGAACACAAGATAGTAGCCAGATATTCCCAATACAAATGCAATCTATCCTCATTTATCTCCCACTCTTTAGTAGCTTGTTTTATGACTAACATGGAGTCCCCATACATGGTAAAATTCTCTGCTCCTACACTGCATAATGCCTCTAAACAAAAAATGCCAGCCTCGTATTCTACTTTTTTATTGGTTGCCTCAAACTCGAGTCTTTTTGCCATAAAGATCATCTCTCCCTCTAGTGTAACCAAAATCATACCTATTTCGGGTCCATTGTTGTTGACGGCTCCATTAAAGTACATTTCCTAACCTTGTACCTCTATTGCCCCTAGGTGTTCATCAGAAAACTCCAACTTCCATTCTTGGTCATCATCTACTGGGCTTTGTTCCAAGAAGTCTGCTACCGCTCTCCCTTTCACTATTTTCTTGGTTGTATATTCTATGTCAAATTCTATTAGTAAAACAAGCCACCTAGCCAACTTTCTTGTAAGAGATGAGGTCTGTTGGAGATACTTGAGGGGATCATATTTAGAAATTGCCTGCACTTTGTAAGACTAAAAGTAGTGTCAGAGTTTCTTCATTGTCCAAATTACTGCTAGGCACATCTTCTACACAAGGCTATAACTTATTTTGCAAGGTAAAACTCAAGTAATACACAGAATGCTCTATCTTCTCTTCGCCTTCTTCTGCCAATATTGCCCTTATTGCATCTTTTTAAATTCCCAGATATAGGATTAAGGCTTTAACTAGCCTTGGCAATTGCAAAACAGGAGGATTCATAAGATAATCCTTGATAGCTTCAAAGGCTTGCTGAAACCTTTCATTCCATATCATGGGTTGATATTTCTTTAGGAGCTTAAAGATGGGATTGCAGATGCTTGTCAATTTGGCTTTAAATCTACTAATATACTGCAAGCGCCCCAGGAACCCCCAGACCTCTTTTTCATTTTATGGCACGAGAATATCCTTGATTGCCTTAATCTTATCCAAATCTACCTCTATTCCTCTCTGATTGACAATGTGTCCTAATAGTTTCCTAGATGTAGCCCTAAAAACACACTTCTTTGGATTAAGTTTGAGATTGTACTTTTTTGCCCTTGCCAGAAACTTATCTAGTGCCTCGAAATGTCCTCCCTAGTTGCGAATTTCACCATCATATCATCCACGTACACTTCTACCTCCTTGTGGATCATCTCCTGTAGCAAAGCAGTTGCCATCCTCTAATAAATGGCCCCTATGTTCTTTAATCCAAAAGGCATCACTCGATAATAGTATACACCCCATTCGATAGTGAAGGATGTCTTTAACTTATCCTTTACCATCATCATGATCTGATTGTACCTTGAAAATTCATCCATGTAAGAGTACATCGCGTTGGAAACCATGCTATCAATTAGTGTATCGATGTATGGTAGCAGAAAGTCTTCTTTGGGGCAGGCCTTGTTTAAATCTCAATAGTCCACACATACTCTAACTCTCCAATCTTTCTTAAGAATAGGAACTATGTTTTCTAACCATTGGGTGTCCTTTACCACTTCCAAAAACTTTGCCTTCAACTATTTCTTGACTTCTTCTTTGACTAGGAGAGCACATTTCGGCCTTAACCTCCTTTGCTTTTGCTTTATTGGTGCTATGTGAGGATATATGGGGATCCTGTGTTTTGAGATCTCCCTATCGATTTTGGGCATGTCTTCATAACTCCAAGCAAATACTTTCTATCTCTTTGTTAAGATTTCTTTCATTTTTTCTCTCTTATCATGAGTTAAACCAGAAGCAAGCAATATATTTTTAGGATTATTGCTTGTGCCTAAATTAAATGATTTAGTTTACGTGGAATTAATGTCAAACATATGTATGAAATGATCATCATAAATAGAATAACCATTAGGGAACACATCATACAAATAAGCAAATTCAGACTTCATTGCATTTACTTTTGAAAAGAAAAGATCATCAATTTCAAATAGAGAATCAAAAGAAACATCATAGTCATCATAAAAGACATCTATGGTAGAGGTGAGGATGTAGGCTTCAAAATCAAGTTCTTTGCTTTGATCATCAATGCCTTTCAACTCCGAGGTAGCTTTATTCCCTTTAAATTCTTCTTTAGCCAGCACTAACTCCTTAGTAGGGACTTCTTCAATAGTAACATCCTTGGCTTTATTCACAAACTCGACAAAGCTTTTAATCCCTTAAATAACATCCTTAGCCATTAGGAGAGGTTTTGGAGTTCCATCGTATGGGTACCCGGTGCCTTCCTTTACAAAGATCTCCCATAGACTTTTCTTTTCAGCCATGGTTTGTGCATTTGGCTTTCTGGTTTCTAGGTCAATAATCTTGCTTGAGTCAATTAGGTATTGGATTTCATGCTTTAATTAGGCATAACTATCAGTTTCATGTTTGATGGTTTAGTGAAACTTGTAGAAAAGCTTTGGGTTGGCACCGGGTACGGGTTATTGTGAAGGTAAAGGCCGCAGTAGGTTTTTCTCAATAAGTTTATTGAGGAACTTGGATAGAGGGCATCCCAAATTCAAAAATCTTTGAGGCTATCTAATTGCATTAACTTGTATGTTGTTTCTTAGTGGTCAGATAGCATTGATATGAAAATTACTGCTTGAACCATCTCCTTCCTTGCCCCCAGACCTTCCTCCAAAGAATTTCTTCTCTTGAGCTAGATCTGACTCTTTTTGGACCCCAAACCTGTACAATTCTTTGAAGTTTTTTATCCCTAAATATCTCAGCTTTCTAGATGATTCTAGGACGCACCCCTCTATTGCTAGGACTAATTGATCTGACTTAGTAGGCCTATGCCTCATCAAAGACAACTTTCCTCTCCAACGAGTCAAGTAATAAGCAAAGGACTCATTAAAGTTCTACTTGGTGTTTTGCAGATCTCTTAGGGACACCTCTAACTGAACATTGAGGCCATATTACTTTATAAAAGTGGCACATAATTCCTTTTAATCCAATTGAACATGTGGTTCCAAAGTGTAGTACCAGTGGATCGATGCTCCCTCTAGTGACATAGAGAACTGCTTGATGATTTGGCTCTCAGTCAACTCAATGGCTTTCATATAAGTCATATACTATTTTAGATGCAAATAGGGATCCTCGATGTAAGAGTATTTCTTCATTTCAGGGAATTTGAATTTATGGGGTTGTGGTTCATCTTCCCTTTCTAGATTCAGATCAATATAATCTAGGGGGCGACAATGCCCTTCTCCTTCATCATCATCTGCATTTGGTTCATAGCCTTGGTCATGCTCCTGGCCCACTCAGTTTTCCCCACATCTTCCATTGAGTTCACATTTCTCCAGTTTTATGGGTTGGCCATCACTGTTACATCATCTTCTTCCCTTCCCTTAATTGGGATCTCCTCATTAAAATCTATCAGATTGATTGGCGACACATTAGATGACTGTATCGGCTAATTCTCCCCAATGAGCTTGGTAATTTCCCCCATCATCTCCCTTATCATAGACCAGGTTTCTGCAATCACTTCATCTTTTAAGTGTACCTTAAATGCCTCTGGATAAAAACCACCTACCATTCCCACTTCTGAATTTCTGACCAAATGACCTAAACTAATTTAGACCCACCTTAATGAGCTTAAAGGATCTATAGTGCTGCAAAATCATATGTTAGAAGAGGCGTCACTTGATCAATTGGCTCCTCAACATAAATGACATGGCAAAATCTTGCTGGATTATAATAAAAGGAAGGGCCAGATTGCCTGGAGGCCTGTTAATGAGACAATCACCTATGAGATGGGGTGATTGCCTCAATGACAGGGGTAACACCTTTGGTCAATAGGCTCTCTCGACTCTTAAAATGATTAAACTTTTATCCTAAGCAAGCAAATGTATACATAAATATCCAAAAAGCATACTAAACTAAAGCTACATACAAACTCATTAGATCAAACCTATCAAATAGTGTAATGAGTGCAATAACCCTAAAATATACCTAAAATAAAATAATAAACTAATTCACATGCAAAGTAAGTATCTAAATGACAAGAAGATGATGATATTTTACTTAAATGTAAGCTTTGTCAAAATGATTGACCCTCAGAGATGTGCTTTTAGATGTTAACCTTCACTAGAGTGTGATTTTCACTTTGACACAAGCTTTCCTCCTTCCTCAACTAAGGAATATAAACTTACTTTGGCTTGGATCCTACATCCTCCCTCAAGAGTGTCTCTCTTTGTGTTTTTCGGAGCTCCCCACCCTTACTTGTTTAGCAATGGTTCCTTTTTTTTTTATTTGTGGTCCTCCCCTCCTCTCTTTTTTTTTCCTTTTTATCCCCTACCTTACCCATGCCCCTAGGCTTTCTAGCTCATCATGAACACCTATAGCCTTTTTCTTTCCCCTAAAAATCTCTTCCTCACGCAAAATCAGGTCTAGGGGTGTAGGGCCCGTACCACTTGCCCACCATGGCTGCAGCTACATTAAATGTAGCTGTAAGTGGTCTGCCACATAGGCAATGCCTTTATAATGAGGCAATTGCCTCTACCGTAGCTGCCAAAGAGGTGATCACCTCATTGAACTAAGACGATGCCTCTTTGACCTGGGCTTGTGTTGGGTTATTTTTGGACAGTTGGGCTAAGTCTTGGGCTTTTGAGGCTTTTAAGTCCATTTCCAATTAGAGATTCAACTTTTGTTCTTGTGTCCAAGTTTCACATTCTCATCATTAGGCTTAACAATGGGCCAATCAAACCGAGCATCCCTAATTCGTCCCCTAACAAGGGCCGACCGAATTGAGTGTCTAAGTTTGCCCCTTGATTTTACAAAAAATCACATGCACAATAACAAAACAAATAAATAAGATTAGTAACATACTTGGCTCTCGAGTGTCACTTAAGAAATGAGTTCTTCAACTTTGAAACATGACCGTGATCCTCAGGTTTTCCTGGCTTGATCAGCCACTCATTAATATTTGATAAATTATTCGAAGATGATTAACCTCTAGTTTTTCTAGCCCAATTACGGTTCCATTAGGGACATTATTCTTCTATTTTCCTGATCCAATTGTCACCTAATCAACCCATTGAGGGCATGACTTTCAAGTTCTCCTGGCTTGATTGTCACTACATCGAAACTTGATTCTCGAATTTTTTTGGTTGATCATTGTTGTACTGACTTCGATTCTTGAGTTTTCCTGGCTCGATTACCATTGGGGATGTGATTTTTATATTTTCTTGGTCCAATTATCACTTCTCCGGGGATATAGACTTCTAGGTTTTTCTGGTCCAATTGTCGTTTGCTTTCGACTTTAAGGATACTACCCGAACAGTCGTCTCAATCTTTGAGCTTTGGGGATTCAAACCTAAACAACTCTGTCTTTGAGCTTCGAGGATTCAAATCCAAATAGCCATGTCTTTAAGCTTTGGTGATTCAAACCTGAACAACCCTGTCTTTGAGCTTTGGGGATTCAAACCCAAACAACTCTGTCTTTGAGCTTCGAGGATTCAAATCCAAATAGCCATGTCTTTAAGCTTTGGTAATTCAAACCCGAACAACCCTGTCTTTGAGCTTTGGGGATTCAAACCTTAACAACCCTATCTTGCTACAACATAACACTTGGGTTTTCCTGGCCCACACATTATTCAACTGAAAATGTGAAGCTCGAGTTTCCCTGGCCTAATCTTTATTGAAGTAAAAAGTGTGAATCTTGAGTTTTCCTGGCCCAATTTATGCTAAAACTTTACTTAGACGACTTTCATTCTTGAACTTCAATTTCTAAGCACACGTAAATAATGATCCCTTTTTTTTTTCAAAACCTTAAACTTCCACCTACTATAAAAGATAACTTTTCTCCCCTTCCCCTCTTTTCCACTTTTTGTCATTTTCCCCTTTCTTTTTTTTGTCTCTTCTCTTCTCTCTTTCTCCTTTATACTTTCTGCACTTCTCACCCTTTTTTGAACAATGGAAAATGAGAGGACACCTCCTGTACCTGAGTGGGATTGCATCCCACCCTCCGCTAGCACTTCTCAGAGCCTTGGATTGACATGGGGAGGCTTGATTCCTCTCTTGGCGGATCTAAGGTCCCACATCTATTCATCTGCATCTAGAGAGGTTATTACCTAATTTTTTTTTATTTTTCCTATAAATTGCATTGGGTTAGTGATTATTCTTGTATATTTATCATTATAGAGCCTGATTACGTTAAACAAATATGAATTTTGCCATTTTGATGTTAAAAATAAAAAATTGCTATTTTCTGCATCCTGCAAAGGTGGTCACTTCTTCGATGAGGCAATCATCTCATCAATGAGGCAATCCCCTTATCAATGAGATGATAAGCCTCTTCTAAAGAGGCAATGGCCACTCCTGCAAATTAAAAGGCTGTCACCTTTTTTATGAGGCAATCGCCTCTGTGATGAGGCGACACATTTTATCAGCAGGGTGGTCCACATTAGTTATACGCTTATTCATTCTGAATTTTTCTATGTCAATGAAATGCATAAATCAACTTCCCTATTTTTTCCTTTATAGCATGTTGCACAAACATTTAAGGGTGCTGGGAATTTCCACGGGGCCCAAGTCCTTTATAGCGAGCTGACTGACGATCAGAAGGATCGGATTTAGGAGACTAGATTCAAGGACTATTGACTCTCACTTCCTTCTAAGAAAGGGCGTACAGACTACTAGCCACTATACACACTGATGGAGAGGTGGTTCAACATGACTTATGCTAGAGACCTCATCCCCCTCGATGCGAGCTTACACCAGCTATTTCTGGACAAGGTCGCATACATCGATTAACTTTTGGGCATGACTCATGATATGAAGGGGACTTATAACCTCAAGCTTGACTCAATTAGGAGCTTTTATACTCGGGAGTGGGCTGCGACTATGGTCAATCCTTGCGAGGTTGATCAGAAGGTGAGGGCTTTCTTGCTCTACTTGCTCGATACCACTTTTTTTGCCGACACTGCTAGCTCAATTAATATGATGTTCCTACTAGCTCAATTAATATGATGTATCCATATTTAACTAGGGTAGTTGTTCTCTCGTGTATCTGTATCAAAGCATGGAAGAGGTGGTCTGAAGGGCCAAGAGATTTTATGACTTTTGGCATGTCGTCCTGGTAAGTCCTGACCCTCCCCTCTCTTAACTTATTCTAGTCTCCATTTATTTACACTAGCTAATCAACTTTCTTGATATGTCTAGGCTTTGGAGTTGGAGTTGCTCGTAGGTGTGCAGCGAGTGGGGTATCACCTTCCAACTATGAGCAGATGGGGTGCCAGCCATGTCCTGAAGAGGCATCTCACCTCGGTGCATATCCATAAGTAGTACCTGAACTCCCTAGCATAGGATATGGTACCTAAAAGACATAACCTCTTCCATTAGTAATTTATACAAATTTAATTTACTTACCTGCTATTCTTTCCACCTTTTGCAGATCTGGAATGACTTATGGGGGCCTGAGGATAGCTGGAATATCGAGATGGCTGGTTTTAGGCCCTTAGCTTGGAAAAGGGTACTCCTTTATAGCCCTGGATATTGGGCCTGGTATTTTAGTGAGCGGGTCATGAACTAGAGGGGAGGCGCTAGAGCAAGACGGGTTCCCAAGTCTCCTCCTGATAGTATGTTTTGGGCGGATGAGCTGGAGGGCAAGGACCTCACTCAGGTTGTTGCAAGCTCACTGGCTGTGAATCACATAGTCCATGTGAAGAATCGATATATAAAGTTTGTTCAAGCTCACCTTTTGTTGATGGTCCCCTTCCATATTGCTTCTACCTCCTAAGCATATCCCTGTCACCTTTTTCCTACTTTAAGAACTAGTTGCATTCTTACATGCTTTCCTTTTCTTGCCTTTAGGCTGCACCCACTAGGCCTATACCACAGGCTAGATCTTGAGTACAAGAGAGATCCCCTGAGGTGTCATTTGGATCCAAGCAGGGAGGAGACTTCAGCAGCTACCGAGTAGGCCAGGTTGCCTACCACCCCCAATTCTCAGTTTGCTCTATGTAGCTTTATTCATGTCCTTGACCCCTTAGCTCAATGTTGGGTCCCTCCTAGAGAGTTATCTCATCAATTTTTGGCTCTGGACGAGGATTTGACACATGCATGCACCCCTGGTGGTGCCCTTTATGCAAGTTCACTCCTGACCTGCTTTCACTATCATTCCCAACCCATCTGTTAGTTTTAACATTCATTTAACAATGCAGAATTCTCTAGAGTAAGGCCTATACATGTATCACATGATAGAAGCTCTGAGAGACTATATGTTGGAGGCCACCTAGTTATGGAGGGTAAGAATCTTTCTATTCCCTACATGTATGCATGCTTGCATGATTCATTAACTTATGAGTTGTTTGAGCAGGACCATGACAAGGTTAGTAGGGCGAGGATCACCTCTTTTGATTACCAGATTGATGTATTCTAGATTGATGAGGATGACGACGATGAGGGCGGGAGTGGCAATGGCGCTGATAGTGGGGATGACCCTGAGGGTGCCGGATCAAACGCTTGATATACTAGGGCCTACAAATTGTTATTTCCTCCTTTTGATTGATTTATTCAGCTTGGAAAATGAACACATACACTTTTCTATTCTTTTTTTTGGATGAATTGTTTACATAATTCAACTTTTATCTCAACTAAATTTATTCTTTTACATGCACATTGATTTCAATGATTACATATGTGTGCATCTGCCCCGCTACACTCTGATTTACACTTATTGAGATTGTACAGTTCTATGAAGCTTAACAACTGATACTGTTGAAGAGGTAATCACCTCATTGCTTTCTAATGAAGAGGCAATTGCCTCTTGGTGTTGAGGCGACACCTCTTCGATGAGGTGATTGCCTTATCATCAAGCGGCCCTGCCCTCTCTAGAAGCTTAAAACCCTTGCCCAGCCTTGCTATTAAGGCACCTTCATCCCTAACCTCTAATTTCTCTCTCTAGGCACCCCTGAAAGCTTGAACCATGACTGAACGGAGCCTCAAATTACTACAATCGATCTTAAAGAGTTTAGATGATAGGTCTTGGGCTAGGTTAGAGCCATTTGACTTTTCGGTCTTCAAATCACTACATACTAGGAGGATCAATTTTCCCTTCCTTCATACCATGGCTCAGTTCTAGGATCCCTAGAAGCACATTTTTTGGTTCAACGCATTGGAAATATGTCCCCTGTTGGAGGAATTCAAAGTAATTCTCGATTATCATGCAGATTCCACTTGCTGACTTGCAGTTCTTGACCTTGAGAACCCAAACCCTCACTCCATTCAATACCAGATGGCGTGTATGTTCAACCTTCCACTGCAGTCATTTTCTCACTGCATTCTTAGTTCAAAAATCATATTAGAATCCTTCCTCAAGATCACCATGGGTGTGGACAAAAAAACTTATTGGCCCCGCATGATAGCTCTCTGTTTGTATGCCCAGTTTCTGTTGGTTTCTTCCTCCACACTATGATTCGAAGGTCCTTTCCATTATTGATTAGGTGGAATTAGGGTTTAATTCCTTCTCTCTCATTCTATTGGAAACTATTATTAGACTCGACAAATTCACAGAAACACGAAGATTCTCTGGAAGTCCCTTTTTATTGGAGGTAAGCTCTCTGATGTTAATTCTTGACTTTCAACTGTCCTATCATTTGCACCTAATCATTTGTCAATTTGCAGATGTGGCTCTATGAAAAATTGAGTCTGCTTGAACCCCCTCAAGACATTAGGCATTATAAGGCCAAACATTATCAAATAAGGAAGCTACACCCCATTCCGGCAGATGTTCATAGCTGGCTATTAACATTTCCTGACACTCTGATCAGATGGATGTACCCTTGGTGGAGATTACAATATATGACTATCTGGTCCTATAAATATTGTGTTTCAATTGTCGGTCTTCATTTTGCCACCTTTTACAATCCAGCTCACCTCTGTCGTTAATACAATCACAAACAACTGATCGTAGAATTAGTTCATGAGTTCGAATCAAGACCCCTTTCTCAAAACTTCTTGGACCACTTGGTGACAACTTGGCCTCGAAGAACCATTGAGAGAAACTTAGACTACAACAAAGATTAGACTACTAATGATCATTACAAAGTATGGGTCCACTTGCAATAGATGGAAAGAGATGAATTTATTAGAAATAAGAGAATAGGAGAGTTACATGTATTGAGCTTTCAGGGTGACAAATAAAAGAAAAGAAGACAAAATTAGCTCATGAAATTAAGTTGTCATTTTCCTTTTTGTTAGATGTAGTTTGCATTTTTGTTAGTTAAACAACTTGTAACAAACACTTTATGCAATGCTTAACAGTAATTGAAGCAACCTATTTCATTCAATTTAAGCACAATATGTATATATATTTCCCTTCTAATACATCTCATGTTATTAGTTGGCTTTCCCTTGTAAGTTTTCCAACTAACCATTTTCCATCTCTCTCTCTCCTTTTACACATCTTTAACTTTTACCTAGACCTCTTCTTTGAGGTTTTCAATCCAGCATGACCTTTTTTTTATCTTTAATTTTTTCCTAGATAGCCTCTTTTTGAGGTTTTCTCTCTAGCGAGACTTTTTACAGGAAGTATTTCTTGAGTTTGTCTAGGTTAATGGGCTCCTTGAACTCATTTCCCTCTATATCAGATAGAATGATGGCACCTTTCAAAAATAATTTCTTTACTAGATACGTTCCTTCCCAAGTTGGCTTGAATTTCCCTCAAGGGTCGATTATGATTGACTTTGTAAGCTTCAACACCGAATCCCCTTTTTGAATCTTTCCTAGCTTGATCTTTTTATTATAGGCTTGAGTTATTCTTTTTGTGGTACAGCTGAGAATGATATATAGCTTTCATTCTCTTTTCATCTAGTAATGTCAATTGAGCTAATCAACTCTCCACCTACTAACACTTGGGGAGCTTAGACTCTAGTATGACTCATAATGATCCTATCTTAACCTCTACTGGCAAAATGGCCTAATATCCATAAATCACGGAGTACAGAGTGAACCCTGTCGAGGTTCTGGCAGTGGTTCGGTACCCCTATAATGCAAATTGTAAGTATTATGCCCAATCTCGGTAAGTCTCTAACATCTTGGCCAAGATCTTTTTTACATTATTATTGGCTGCTTCCATTGCCCCATTTGCCTGCAGCCTATACGGAGATTATTTATGGTGCTTGATCTTATAGTCTTTCAGTAGTATAGCCATTTTTGCTCAAAATTGAACCATTATCTGTAACAATGTGGTGCCTCAAACTATATCTATAGATTATATTATTCTCGATGAACCTCGACATTTTCTTTGAAACCACAATAGCATAAGATTTAGCTTTAACCCACTTGGAGAAGTAATTGATAGCCACAATAATATACTGATGACCATTAAATGCTTTTGGCCTTACCTCTCCTATGATGTCAATCCTCTATACAATAAATGGCTAAAAAGAAGTCATTCCCTAAAGTTCCATAGATGGTAAGTGGCTAATGTCACTATAAGTTTGGTAGTTGTGACATTTCTTCATAAATCTAATACAATTTGCTTCTATGGTGAGCCAAAAGTAACCCTAACAAGCTATTTTATTTGCCAAGACTGTCCCATTCATGTGTGGCCTGCATACTCCTTTGTGAATCACTTCCATAAGCTTTCGGGATTCATCCTTATCAACACATTTGAGGTGTACCCCGATCAGCATTCTTTTGTATAACATCCTATTATAACTTATGAACTGTCGAGATAACATTTGTAAGGATATCCTCTCTTTCCTATTAGTGCCATTTAGAAATTGCCCAGTTTATAGATATCTCTGTAAGTCATAAAACTAAGGCTTCTTAATAACATCGACTAGTGTCACCCTCACCTCCTCGCAACAAGGGTCTTGAGATTTCTTCAGAATTAAGGGCCTTGCCTCTGGCTATTTCCCATTTTCCCATATAGAGGCCAGTGTGGCTAAGGCATCAGCTATCTGGTTTCCTTCTCTCGGCAAGTGAACAAACTTACACTAAATAAATGAGCACAAGATAGTAGCCAGATATTCCCAGTATAGACACAATTTTTCCTCCTTTATCTTCTACTCGTTAGTAGCTTGTTTTATGACTAACATGGAGTCCCCGTACATGGTAACATTCTCCGCTCCTGCACTGCATAATGCCTCTAGACAAAAAATGCAGGCCTCGTATTCTACTTGGTTATTGGTTGCCTTAAACTCGAGTCTTTTTGCCATCAAGATCATCTCTCCCTTTGTCATAACCAAAATCATACCTATTCTGACCCTATTATTGTTGATGGCTCCATTAAAGTACATTTTCCAACCTTGTACCTCTATTGCCCCAGGTGTTCGTTAGGAAACTCCAACTTCCATTCTTGGTCATCATCTATTGGGCTTTGTGCCAAGAAGTCTGCTACCGCTCTCCCCTTCACCATTTTCTTGGCTATATATTCTATGTTGAATTTTATGAGTAGAACGAGCCACCTAGCCAACTTTCCTGTAAGAGACGGGGTCTGCTGGAGATACCTGAGGGGATCATGTTTGGAAACTACCTGCACTTTATAAGACTAAAAGTAGTGTCAGAGTTTCTTCGTTATCCAAATTACTGCAAGGCACGTCTTCTCCACAAGGCTATAACTAGTTTCGTAAGGCATAAGCTTCTTACTCAAGTAATACACAACGTGCTCTGTCTTCTCTTTGCCTTCCTGTGCTAACATTGCCCTTATTGCATCTTTTTCAATTGCCAAATATAGGATTAAGGCTTTATCTAGGCTTGGTGATTGCAAAATAGGAGGATTCATAAGATAATCCTTGATAGCTTCAAAGGATTGTTGACACCTTTCATCCCATATCATGGGTTGATCTTTCTTTAGGAGCTTAAAGATGGGATTGCAGATGGTTGTCAATTTGGCTATAAATCTGTTAATATACTACAAGCGCCCCAGGAACCCTTAGACCTCTTTTTCATTCCTTAGCATGAGCATATCCCTTATTGCTTTAATCTTATCTGGATCCACCTCTATTCCTTTCTGACTGACAATATGTCCCAATAGTTCCTAAATGTGACCCTAAAAACACACTTCTTCAGTTTCAGTATGAGATTGTACTTTTTTGCCCTTGTAAAAACTTATCTAGTGCCTCAAAATGTCCTTCCCAGATTATAGATTTCACCATCATATCATCCATGTACACTTCTACCTCCTTATGGATCATATCGTGCAGCAAAGTGATTGCCATCCTCTGATAAGTGGTCCATATGTTCTTTAATCTAAAAGGCATCACTTGGTAATAGTATACGACCCATTCCATAGTGAAGGATGTCTTTAACTTATCCATTATCACCATCATGATCCGATTGTACCCTGAAAATCTGTCCATGAAAGAGTACATCACATTGGAAGCCATGCTATCAATTAGTGTATCAATGTGTGGTAGTAGAAAGTCATCTTTGGGGCAAACCTTATTTAAATCTTGGTAGTCCACACATACTCTGACCCTCCCATATTTCTTAAGAACAAGAACTATGTTTGGTAACCATTGGGTGTCCTCTACCACTTCTAGAAACTTTGCCTTCAACTATTTCTTGATTTCTTCTTTGACCATGAGAGCCCATTCTGGCCTTAACCTCTATTGCTTTTGCTTTATTGGTGCTATGTGAGGATATATGGGGATCCTATGTTCTGAGATCTCCCTATTGATTTTGGGCATGTCTTCATAACTCCAAGCAAATACTTTCTGTCTCTTTGTTAAGATTTCTTTCATTTTTTCTCTATCATCATGAGTTAAACTAGAAACAAGCAATATATTTTTAGGATTATCATTTGTGCTTAAATTAAATGATTCAGTTTACATGGAATTAATGTCAAACATATGCATGAAATGATCATCATAAATAGAATAACCATTAGGGAACACATCGCACAAATAAGCAAATTTAGACTTCATTGCATTCACTTTTGAAAAGAAAAGATCATTAGTTTCAAATAAAGAAGCAAAAGAAACATCATAGTCATCATAAAAGACATCTATGATAGAGTTGAGGATGTAGGCTTCAAAATCAAGTTCTTTACTTTGATCATTAATGCCTTTCAACTCTGAGGTAGCTTCATTCCCTTTAAATTCTTCTTCAGCCAGCACCAACTCCTCAGTGGGGACTTCTTCAATAGCAACACCCTTGGCTCTATTCATAAACTCAGTAAAGATTTTGAACCCTGGAATAACTTCCCCAGCCATTAGGAGAGGTTCTAGAGTTCCATTGTATGGGTACCCAGTGCCTTCTTTTATAAAGATCTCCTATAGAGTTTTCATTTTAACCACAGTTTCCTCTTCATTTTCTTTAGACTGGCCCCATATATCTATCTCTCCCTCAGTATCGTCAGCCCCTTTGAATCCTAGCCCGTGCTTCAAAACAGGCATCTTGTTTTCCATAAATTCTAAAGGTCCGCTCTGATCTCTGCCCAACCCTATGTAGAGCATAAAACTTATGTTGAACATCATTTTTAGAACATTTAAATCCATCTCATCATCATAAATTACATAAACCTCAAAACTGGGGCTTGTGGAGATCTCTTGAGAGGTCAACTTCAATGTAGCCACTGCATTTTCAATTTCAGTGGAAATGGTGATAACCCTTCCTTTATGAGGGAACTTAATTTTTTGGTGAACAGTGGATGGGACGCCTCCCAAGGGGTGAAACCATGGCCTTCCCAATAAAATGGCAAATGTCACTGAGATATCAATCACGTGTAAGTCAACCCAAACTTCTATAGGTTCCATTTTGACCAACGCTCTAAATGATCGTTCCACAGACCTCTTAGTGTCATCATAGGCTTTGATAACTACTTCAAAAGGCTTTAAGTTGGCCACCCTCAACCCTAAATTTAGCATAATCTTTAATGGACACACATTGATGGCGGAACCATTATCGACCATCACGTAGCAAGTCATTTTTCCGTTCACCTCAGCCTTGATAAATAGAGCCTTATAGTGGTCCCTCCCCTCTAAAGGCAGGTCATCATTAGAAAATGTTATCATCCCTTAAGGTGTTTCCATTAAGGATTAGACCATTTGTTCTGGGGTATAGCTAGTGGAGATCTTTTTTTAATCCAAGGCCAGAAATAGGGCCTCCCTATAATCCCTGGAATGCATAAGTAACTCCCAGACATTGGCAATAGTCTCCTCACTTTGCTTTGCTTCTTTCTCTTTTTTTATGAACTTTTTGTCTTTTTAGGCTCGGACTTGGCAATCTCAGGTTCTTCCCTCTTTCCTTTAAACTTCCCCACAAATCGGCATGATCTACTTCTTTGGTTGTCCCACAAGTCAACCTGTCCCTCGCTTTCATCATCAGAACTCCATATGTCCAAGACATGCACATGCAATTTTATGGGTTGTTCGCTTGGTTTTAGGTTCTCAAGTTTGGTTTTTAAGGAGTAGTGGGCGACATCCACAAAGGATTTTAGGACTTGCTCCTACATTAGACTAGTGTAGATCATTAAAATGGGCACATTTAGTAGTGGCATATTTCAGTAGTTAGGCAAGGGGTTGGTTTATGTATTTGGCTTTCTAGTTTCTAGGTTAGTAATCTTTCTTGAGTCAATCAGGTCTTGGATTTCATGCTTTAATTAGGCACAACTATCAGTTTCATGTCCGATGGTCTGGTGAAACTTGTAGAAAGGCTTTGGGTTGGCACTGGGTAAGGGGTGTTGTGAAGGTAAAGGTTGCAGCAAGTTTTTCTCAATAAGCTTGTCGAGGACCTTCGATAGAGGGCATCCCAAATTTAAAAATCTCTAAGGCTATCTAATTGTATTAACCTGTATGTTATTGCTTGGTGGTCGGATAGCATTGATATGAACATTACTTTTTGAACCAGCTCTTTCCTTGCCCCCAGACCTTCCTCAGAAGAATTTCTTCTCTTTAGCTAGATCTAACTCTTTTTAGACCCTGAACCTGTACAATTCTTTGAAGTTTCTGATCCCTAAATCTCTCAACTTTCTAGACAATGCTGGGACACACCCCTCTATTATCAGGGCTAATATGACTCAACAGGCCTATGCCTCATCAAAGACAGCTTTCCTCTCCAACGAGTCAGGTAATCAGCAAAGGACTCATTAAAGTTCTGCTTAGTGTTCTGCAGATCTCTTAGGGACACCTCTAACTAAACATTGAGGCTATATTGCTTTATAAAAGTGGCAAATAATTCCTTCCAATCTAATTGCACTTGTGGTTCCAAAGTGTAGTACCAAGGGATCGGTGCTCCCACCAGTGACATAGGGAACTGCTTGATGATCTGGCTCTCAATCAACTCAGTGGCTTTCATATAAGTCACATACTACATCAAATGAAAATGGGGATCCTCGATGCCAGAGTATTTCTTCATATCAGGGAATTTGAATCTATAGGGTGACGGCTCATCTTCCTTTTCCAGATTTAGATTGACATAATCTAGGGGGCAATAATGTCCTTCTCCTTCATCATCATCTGCATTTGGTTCATAGCCTTGGTCATGCTCTTGGCCCACTCAGTTTGCCCCACATCTTCGGTTGATTTCACATTTCTTCGATTTGATGGATTGGCCAGCACTATTACATCTTCTTCTTCCATTCCCTTAATTGGGATCTCCTCATTGAAATCTATCAAATTGATTGGTGGCACATTGGACAGCTATACTGGTTGATTCTCCCTAATGAGCTTAGTAGTTTCCCCTATCTTCTCCCTTATTATAGATCGGGTTTCTGCAATCACTTCATCTTTTAAGTGTGCCTTAAATGCCTCTGGATCAAAACCACCTGTAATTCCCACTTCTGAATTTCTGACTAAATGACCTAAACTAATTCGGACCCACCTTGATGAGCTTCAAGGATTTATAGTGCAGCAAAATCATATGTTAGAATGATGCATGACGTGTATGCATGTTATGCAAGTCCATTTTATTTTAAGGAAACTTAAGAAACAAACAAAAAATATGATACACAAAACCAAAATGTGAAGCTTAAATGTGCAAACTTCCGCCCATATTTCTCCCACACTCATATTCAATGGTGAGTATCTTACCCTAGGATTTTTTGCCTGGGTTTTAATTATCAATGGGGGATAAAAAATTGATGTATGCAAGATAACTCTCAAAATGATTCAGACAAGTAACAGGTCCTTTAAATAAAACCCGAGTCCATTTCGCATGAGCCAAGGTCTTTAACACCATAAACTCACTTGTCAAGGTCCACTTGAAATAGGTCATGAATAGGCATGAGAAGCCCTTATTGACTTAGTTTGTTTATAATGGGCTTTGGTTGGACATGAGGGACCATTTTATGGCATAACACACATGCATGTGGGGAAAATTCCTAAGGATAGTTGGTAGGTCATTACATTGGCTTGAGCCTTGGGTAAAAGGCTTCGGTTCCCATAATAATTTACATCCATATATGCTTCCCCACTTAACGATCAAATAATGCAGATTAGAACATGTCATGAGTGATAATAATCAAATATTCCACCACTAGGTTTAAGTGAAACGTAGGTAGCGAAGTACTGACTATTGTTGGGTTGATTTAGGACTGAAGTGTTCATTGTGTGCAAAATGTGTGGTGAATGCATAAATGTAGGAAGAAATAAGAAAATAATTAAAGATGATAAAATGTAAAACATTGGAATCAGTTTCTCTATCCCGAGTGAAGTCGCCACTCTAGGCGGCGGGGTTTAGCGCGTGCCCAAGTGTTTGAAAACCACGACATTGTATGGGCTTGAGGCCCACTTAGAAATATGATATAGGTCTTGGGCCTATTCAGAGATGGAGTCGCCACCCAAATAAATGCCAAGACACACTGTATAGCAACTGGATTCCACAGATGTTCCCAGAAGCCGTCATCAGAGAACTAATTCAGAAACTGGGTATGAGCATTTGAATGCTCACCCAACCTTGTAGTTGGCCTCTGTTTGTGTTTTATGTTTTATTACCTTTAATTATTTAATTATTTCTTTATTAACACACAGATGGTTGTTGCTTTCAAAGAATTGCCAAATTTTAGAATAAAGCCCGACTTTGCACATTAACATTTTTTCATGCACTTAATCTCGTCATTCACAATGAACAAAAAAAATAGATAATCAATATTGACAACCATTCATTCAAACCAAAAGGGGAAAGGGATTAAGGATTATAATGCTTTTTAATGAAATAAAAGGATAATACACATAAAGTAAACCATTCATGTACCGAAAATAAACTGATAATAAACTACTTGTACACGCAAAATACTTTAAGGGGTTAGCTATCTAAATTGACTACTCAATGATGTATATCATCAAGTAATTCTTGCAATAAACATACAGTTAGTTTCCTTTTGCAAAGCATGACATTATACATAACAATATTTTACAAATAATGTTCTCAAGAGATTTCTCAATGCAAACTAAGAAAAAGTCCTTAAATGGTCAAAATATTATCATGCAACATGGCAATTATGAGTAAAAAAAAGGCATAAAAGATTAGAGTCATGAAAATTTTCATAAAGGAGAGATGGTCGAATCATTTGAAGGCCTGTCAATATAGCAATCGCGTTTATGATAGGGTGATTGCCTCATTGATAGGGGGCGATGCCTCTATGAAGAGGCATCACTTGATCAACAGGCTCCTCAACACAAATGACATGACAAAATCATGTAGGATTATAATAAAAGGAAGGGCCAGATTGCCTAAAGGCCTGTCAATGTGATGATTGCCTTTGAGATGGGGCGATCGCCTCATTGACAGGGGTGACACCTCTATGAAGAGGTGTCGCCTGATCAACAGGCTCTCTCGACTCTTAAAATGATTAAACTTCTATCCTAAGCAAGCAAATGTATACATAAATATCCAAAAAGCATGTTAAACTAAAGCTGCATACAAACTTAATAGATCAAACTTATCAAATAGTGTAATGAGTGCAATAAACCTAAAATAAACCAATAAACTAATTCACATGCAAAGTAAGTATCTAAATGACAAGAAGATGAAGATATTTTACTTAAATGTAAGCTTTGTTAAAATGATTAACCCTCAAAGATGTGCTTTTGGATGTTGACCTGCATTAGAGTGTGATTTCCAATTTGACACAAGCTTTCCTCCTTCCTCTCCTAAGGAATATAAACTTACTTTGGCTTAGATCCTACCTCCTCCCTCAAGAACGTCTCTCTTTATGTTTTTTAAAGCTCCCCACCCTTTCTTATTTAGCAATGGTTCTTTTTTTTTTTGCTTATGGTCCTCCCCTCCTCTCTCTTCTTTTTTTTCCTTTTTATCCCCTACCTTGCCCATGACCCTAGGCTTTCTAGCTCATCATTAACCCCTATAGCCTTTTCTTCCCCCCAAAAATCTCTTCCTTACGTAAAATCAAGTCTAGGGGTATGGGGCCCACACCACTTGGCCACCATAGTTACAGTTGCAAGCGGTCTGCCATAGAGGCGATCGCCTTATTGAACTGAGGTGATGCCTCTTTGGCCCAGGCCTGTGTTATGACAAGTGGGCCTGGGTTATTTTTAGACAATTGGGCTAAGTCTTGGGCTTTTAAGGCTTTTAGGCTTTGAAGTCTATTTCCAATTGGAGATTTAGGTTTTGTTCTTATGTACAAGTTTCACATTCTCATCATTGGCCTTAACAACGGGCCAATCAAACTGAGCATCCCTAATTCATCCCCTATCATAGGCTAATCGAATCATGTCTCTATAGTTTGCCCCCTGATTTTTTGAAAAAATCAAATGCATGCAATGACCATTTTTTAAAAAATCACATGCACAACAACAAACAAATAAATAATATCAATAACATACATGGCTCTCGAGTTTCACTCGATAAATGAGTTCTTCAACTTTGGAATGAGATTGTGATCCTTGGGTTTTCCTGGCCCAATAAGCCACTTATTAATATTTGTTAAGTTATTCAAAGATAATTAACCTTGATTTTTTCTAACCAAATTATAGTTCCACTAGGGACGTGATTCTTGGATTTTCTTGATCCAATTATCACTTAATCAACCCACTGGGGGCGTGACTTTCGAGTTTTCGTGGCTCGATTGTCACTACATCAAAACTTGTTTCTTAATTTTTCCTAGTATGGTAATCACTATACTAACTTCAGTTCTCGAGTTTTCCTGGCTCGATTACCATTAGGGATGTGATTCTCAGATTTTCCTCCGATTATCACTTCTCCGGGGATACAGACTTTCAGGATTTTTTGGTCCAGTTGTCATTTGCTTTCGACTTCGGGGATACTACCTGAAAAGTCATCTCAGTCTTTGAGCTTTAAGGATTCAAACTCGAATAGCCATCTTTGGGCTTCGAGGATTCAAACCCAAACAGCCCTGTCTTTGAGCTTCGCGAATTCAAACCCAAATAGCCCTATCTTGCCGCAGCATAACACTTGAGTTTTCCTGTCCTATGCATTATTCAACTGAAAATGTGAAGCTCAAGTTTCCCTGGCCCTATCTTTGTTGAACTAAAAAGTGTGAATCCTGGGTTTTCCTAGCCCGATTCTTGCTAAACCTTCACTTAGACGACTTTCATTCCTGAACTTCAATTTCCAAGCACATGTAAATAATGACCCCTTTTTGTTTCAAAACCCTAAACTTCCACCTACTATAAAAGATAAATTTTCTCCCCTTCCCCTCTTTTCCATTTTTTGTCATTTTCCCCTTTCTTTTTTTAGTCTCTTCTCTTCTCTTTTTCTCCTTTTTTAAATAATGGAAAATGAGAGGACACCTCCTGTACCTATGTGGGATCATATCCCACCCTCCGCTGGCACTTCTTGAAGCCTTGGATTGACACAAGGAGGCTCGATTCCTCTCTTGGCAGATCTAAGGTCCCACATCTATTCATCTGCATATGGAGAGGTTAATACCTAAAAGAGTTTTTTATTTTTCCTAAAAATTGCATTAGGTTAGCGATTATTCTTGTATATTTATCATTCTAAAGCATGATTAGGTTAAACAAATATGAATTTTGCCATTTTGATGTTAAAAATAAAAAATCATTGTTCTTTATGTCGTACAGAGGTGATCGCCTCTTCAATGAGGCGATAGTCTCAGCAATGAGGCGATCGCCTTATCGATGAGACAATAAGCCTCTTCTAAAGAGGTAATGGCCACTCTTGCAAATTAAAAGGCTATTGCCTTTTAAATGAGGTGATCACCTCATTGATGAGGCAACACGTTTCATCAACAGGGCGATCCACATCAATTATACTCTTATTTATTCTGAATTTTTCTATGAAAATGAAATGTATAAATTCAACTTCCTTATTATTTCCCTTATAGCATGATGCATAGACATTTAAGGGTGCTGGGAATTTCCATGGGGCCCAAGTCCTTTATAGCGAGTTGACTGATGATCAGAAGGATCGAATTCAGGAGACGGGATTGGAGGACTTTGTACCCTCACTTCCTTCTAAGGAAGGGCGTACAGACTACCAGCCACTACATGCACTGACGGAGAGGTAGTTCGACACAACCCATACCTTCCACTTTCCATTTTGTGAGCTCACTCTGGATCTGGTGTCATTTGCTGCTATTACAAAGATCGCATGTGTTGGAGACCCTGTCCCCCTCGTTGCAAGCTTACACTAACTATCTCCAAACAAAGCCACATATATGAAGGGGATTCATACCCTCAAGCTCAACTCAATTAGGAGCTTTTATACTTAGGGACAGGCTGTGACTATGGTCACTCTTCATGAGGTTGATCAGGTGGTGAGGGCTTTCATGCTCTACTTGCCTGGCACCACCTTCTTTGCCGACACTGCTAGCTCAATTGATCTAATCTTCCTACCAACTCTCCAACATCTTAATCATGTATCCATATTTAACTGGAGTAGCTATGCTCTTGCATGTCTATATCAGAGCATGGATAAGGTGGTCTGAGGGGCCAAGAGATTTTGTGGCTTTTGGCACACCATCCTGATAAGTCCTGACCCTCCCCTCTCTTAACTTGTTCTAGTCTCCACTTATTTACACTGGCTAATCAACTTTCCTGATAGGTTTGGGCTTTGGAGCTAGAGTTGCTCATAAGTGTGCAGCAAGTGGGGGATCACCTTCTAGATCTGAGCAGATGGGGTGCCAACCGTGTCTTGAAGAGGCATCTCGCCTAGGTGCATATCCATAGGCAACACCTGTACTCCCTAACACAGGATGCGATACCTACAAAACACAACCTCTTCCATTAGCAATTTATACAAATTTAATATTATTAACTAGTGATGTTTCCACCTTTTATAGATTTGAAATGACTTATGGGGGCCTGAGGATAGCTGGAATATCAAGATGACTCATTCCAGGCCTCTAGCCTAAAAAAGGGTACTCCTTTATGGCCCTAGATATCAGGCCTGGTATCTTGGTGAGTGGGTCATGAACTAGAGGGGAGGCGCTAGAGTAAGACAGGTTCCCAGGTCTCCTCCTGATAGCATATTTTAGGCATATGAGTTGAAGGGCGAGGACCTTGCTCAGGCTATCGCAGGCTTACTGGCTATGGATCACATAGTTTGTGTGAAGAGTCGATATGTGGAGTTCATTCAAGCTCACCTTCTGTTGAAGGTCCCTTTCCATGTTGCTTCTACCTCCCAGGCATATCCCTATCGCTTTTTTCCTACTTTAAGAATTAGTTATGTTCTTACATGCTTTCCTTTTCTTGCCTTTAGGCTACACCCGCTAGGCCTTTGCCTCAGGCTATATCTCAAGTACGAGAGAGAGAGAGCCCTTGAGGCATCATTTGGATCTAGGCAAGGAGGAGACTTTAGTAGCTGCCGAGCAGGCCAAGCCACCTACTGCCCCTAGTTCTCAGTTCGCTCCTGACAACTTTATTCATGTCCTTGACCCCTTAGCTCAATGTTGGGTCCTTCCTAAAGAGTTATCTCATCAGTTTTTTACTCTATACAAGGATCTGACAGCTGCATGCACCCCTAGTGATGCCACTTATGCAAGTTCACTCCTAACCTACTTTCACTATCATTCTCAACCTATATGTTAGTTCCAAAATTCATTTAATAATGCAGATTTCTTTGGAGCAAGGCCTATACATGTATTGCATGATAAAAGCTCAGAGAGACTATATGTTGGAGGTCACCCAACTATGGAGGGTAAAAATCTTTTTATTCCCTACATGTATGCATGCTTGCATGATTCACTAACCTGTGATTTGTTTAAGTAGGATCATGATGAGGTTAGCAGGGTAAGGATGGCTAATCTTGAGTGCTAGATTGATGTGTTCCAGATTGATGAGGACGACGACAATAAGGGTAGGAGTGGCAATGGAGCTACAGGTGGGGATGACCTTAAGGGTGCCAGATCGGATGCTTGATGTACCAGGGCCTACAAATTGTTGTTTCCTCCTTTTGATTGATTTATTCAGCTTGGACAATGAACACGTACACTTTTCTATTCTTCTTTTTTTTGGATGAATTGTTTACATAATTCAACTTTTATCTCAACTAAATTTATTTGTTTACAAGCAAATTGATTTCAATGATTACATATGTGTGCGCCTGCCCTGCTACACTCTGATTTACATTTGCTAAGATTGTACAGTTCAATGAAGCTTAACAACTGATACTGCTAAAGAGGCGATTGCCTTTTAGTTCTGAGGTGATGCCTCTTCGATGAGGTGATCACCTCTTGGTGCTGAGGTGATGTCTCTTCAATGAGGTGATCACCTTATCATCAAGTGGCCCTGCCCTCTCTAAAAGCTCAAAACCCTTGCCTAGCCTTGCTCTTAAGACACCTTCATCCCTAACCTCTAATTTCTCTCTCTAGGCACCCTTGAAAGCTTGAACCATGATTGAACGAAGCCTCAAATTGCTATAACTGATCTTGAAAAGTTTAGATAACAGGTCTTGGGCTAGGTTAGAGCCGTTTCACTTTTCGATCTTCAAATCACTATATACTAGGAGGATCAATTTTCCCTTCCTTTATACCATGGATCAGTTTTGGGATCCCTATAAACATGTTTTTTGGTTCAACACACTAGAAATATGTTCCTTGTTAGAGGAATTCAAAGCAATTCTCGGTCATCATGTAGATTCCACTTGCCAACTTGTAGTTCCTAACCTTGAGAACCCAAACCCTCACTCCATTCAATACCAGATGGTGCATATGTTCAACCTTCCACTATGGTCCTCTTCTCTTTGCATTCTTGGTTGAAAAATCATATTAGAATCCTTCCTCGAGATCACTATAGGTGTGGACAAAAAAGAAACTTACTAGCCCCGTATGATAGCTCTTTGTTTGCATGCCTAGTTTCTGCTAGTTTTTTCTCCCAGACACTATGATTCAAAGGTCCTTTCCATTCTTGATTAGTTGGAATTAGGGTTTAATCCCTTCTCTCTCATTCTAGGAAAGACTATTATTGGACTGGATAAATTCAAAAAAATGCGACGATTCTCCGGAAGTCCCTTTCTATTAGAGGTAAGCTCTCCGGTGTCAATTCTTGACTTTCAACTATCCTATCATTTTCACCTAATCTTTTATCAATTTACAAATGTGGCTCTATGAAAAATTGAGTCTGCTTGAACCCCCTCAAGACATTAGGCATTATAAGGCCAAACATTACCAAACAAGGAAGCTACACCCCATTCCGATGGATGTTCATAGCTGGCTATCAACATTTCCTGACACTCTAATCCATTGGATATGCCCTTGGTGAAGATTGCAGTGTATGACTATCCGATCCTATACATATTATGTTTTGATTATTGGTCTTCATTTTGCCACTTTTTATAATCCAGCCTGCCTCTGTAGTCAATATAGTCACAAACAATTGATTATAGAATTAGTTCATGAGTTTGAACCAGGACCCCTTTCTCAAAACTTCCTAGACCACTTAGTGGCAACTTGGCCTCGAAGAACCATCAAGAGAAACTTAGACTACAATGGAGATCAAACTATTGATGATCATTACAAAGCATGGGTCCACTTACAACAGATAGAAAGAGATGAATTTATTAGAAATAAGAGAACAAGAGAGTTACAAGTATTGAGCTTTTGAGGTGACTAAAAAAAGAAAAGAAGACAAAATTAGCTCATGAAATTAAGTCATCATTTTCCTTTTTGTTATATGTAGTTTCCCTTTTTGTTAGTTAAACAACTTATAACATACACTTTATGCAATGCTTAACAGTAATTGAAGCAACCTATTTCATTCAATTTAAACATAATATGTATATACATTTTGCTTCTGATACATCTCATATTGTTAGTTAGCTTGCCCTTACAAGTTTTCCAACTAATCATTTTGCATCTCTCTCTCTCCTTCTCTTGGCAAATGAATAAACTTACACTAAGTAAATAAGCATAAGATAAGAGCCAGATATTCCTAGTACAGACACAATCTGTCCTCCTTTATCTCCCACTCTTTAGTAGCTTGTTTTGTGATTAACATGGAATCCCCGTACATGGTAACATTCTCTGCTCCTGCACTGCGTAATGCCTCTAAACCAAAAATTTAGGCCTCATATTCTGCTTGGTTATTAGTTGGCTCAAACTCGAGTCTTTTTTCCATCGAGATCATCTCTCCCTCTGGCGTGACCAAAATCACACCTATTCCAGCCCCATTGTTATTGACGGCTCCATCAAAGTACATTTCCCAACCTTGTACCTCTATTACCCTTAGGTGTTCATCATGAAACTCCAGCTTCCATTCTTGGTCATCATCTATTGGGCTCTATGCTAGGAAGTCTGCTACCACTCTCCCTTTCACCGTTTTCTTGGTTGTATATTCTATGTCAAATTTTATGAGTAGAACGAGCCACCTAGCCAACTTTCCTTAAAAGATGGGGTTTGCTGGAGATACCAGAGGGGATCATGCTTGGAAACTACCTACACTTTGTAAAACTAAAAGTAGTGTCAGAGTTTCTTCATTATCTAAATTACTGCTAAGCATGTCTTCTCCATAAGGCTATAACTAGTTTTGTAAGGTAAAGGCTTCTTACTCAAGTAATACACAATGTGCTCTATCTTCTCTTCGCCTTCCTATACCAACATTGCCCATATTACATCTTTTTCAATTGTTAGATATAGGATTAAGCCTTTACCCAACCTTGGCGGTTGCAAAATAAGAGGATTCATCAGATAATCCTTAATAGCTTCAAAGGCTTACTGACACCTTTCATCCCATATCACGGGTTGATCTTTCTTTAGAAGCTTAAAGATGGGATTATAGATGGTCATCAATTTAGCTATAAATCTACTGATATATTGCAAGTGCCTTAAGAACCCTCTAACCTCTTTTTCATTCCTTGGCACGGGCATATCCCTAATTGCCTTAATCTTATCTAGATCCACCTCTATTCCTTCCTAATTGACAATATGTCCCAATAGTTTCCTAGATGTAACCCTAAAAACACACTTCTTCGAATTCAGTCTAAGATTGTACTTTTTTGCCCTTGCCAGAAACTTATGTAGTGCCTCAAAATGTCCTTCCATGGTTGCAAATTTCACCATTATATGATCCATGTACACTTTTATCTCCTTGTGGATCATGTCATGCATCAAAATAGTCACCATCCTTTAATAGGTGGCCCCTACATTCTTTAATTTAAAAGGCATCACTCGGTAATAGTATATGCCCCATTCGGTGGTGAAGGATGTCTTTAACTTATCCATTACTGCCATCATAATGTGATTGTACCATGAAAGTCATCCATGAAATAGTACATCATGTTGGAAGTCGCATTATCAATTAGCGTATCAATGTGTGGTAGTGGAAAGTCATCTTTGGGGCAGGCATTGTTTATATCTCAGTAGTCCACACATACTTTGACCCTCCCATCTTTCTTAGGAATAAGAACTATGTTTGCTAACCATTGGGTGTCCTCTACCACTTCTAAAAACTTTGCCTTCAATTGTTTCTCGACTACTTCTTTGACTAAGAGAGCCTATTCCAGACTTAACCTCCTTTGCTTTTGCTTTATTGGTGCTATGTGAGGATATGTGGTGATCCTGTGTTATGAGATCTCCTTGTCGATTCTGGGCATGTCTTCATAACTCCAAGAAAATACTTTTTATCTCTTTATTAAGATTTCTTTCATTTTTTCTCTCTCATCATGAGTTAAACTAGAAGCAAGCAATATATTTTTAGGATTATCGTTTGTGCCTAAATTAAATGATTCAGTTTGCATGGAATTAATGTCAAACATATGCATGAAATGATCATCATAAACAAAATAACCATTAGGGAATACAACACATAAATAAGTAAATTCAAACTTCATTGCATTCATTTTTGAAAAGAAAAGATCATTAGTTTGAAATAGAGAAGCAAAAGAAACATCATATTCATCATAAAAGACATCTTGTGGATGTGGGCTTCAAAATCGAGTTCCTTGCTTTGATCATCAATGCCTTTAACTTCGAGGTAGCTTCATTCCCTTTAAATTCTTCTTCAACCAGCACCAACTCCTCAATAGGTACTTCTTCAACGATAACACCTTGGCTCTGTTCATAAACTCGGTAAAGATTTCAAACCCTGGAATAACTTCCTCAGCTATTAGGAGATGTTCTAAAGTTCCATTGTATGGGTACCTAGTGCCTTCCTTTACAAAGATCTCCCATAGAGTTTTCTTTTCAGCCATGGTTTCCTCTTCCTTTTCTACAAACTAGCCCCAGATATCTATCTCTCCCTTATCATCATCATCCCCTTTGAATCCTAGCCCATACTTCAAAACTGGCATCTTGTTTTCCATAAATTCTGAAGGTTTGCTCTAATCTCTACCCAACCCCATGCTAGGCATAAACCTCATGTTGCGCATTATTTTCAGAACCTTTTCACCCATCTCATCCTCATAAATTACATAAACCTCAAAACTGGCGATTATGGAGATCTCTTTAGGGGTCAACTTCAATGTAGCCACTGTGACTTCGATTTCAGCAAAGATGGTGACAACCTTTCATTCATGAGGGAACTTAATTTTTTGGTGAATAGTAGATGGGACGCCACCTATGGTGTGAAACCATGGCCTTCCTAACAAAATGGCAAATGTCACTGGGTTATCAATCATGTGCAAGTCAACCCAAACTTCTATAGGTCCCATTTTGACCAACGCCTAGAATGTTCCTTCCACAGACCTTTTAGTGTTTTCATAGGCTTTGATAACTACTTCAGAAGGCTTTAAGTTAGCCACCATCAACCCTAACTTTGGTAGAATCTTCAATGGACACACATTGATGGTGGAACCATTGTCGACCATCATGCAGCAAGTCATTTTTCCTTCACCTCAGCCTTGATAAATAGAGCCTTGTAGTGGTCCCTCCCCTTTAGAGGCAAGTTGTCATTAGAAAATGTTATCGTCCTTTAAGGGGTTTCCATTAGTGATCTGACCATTTATTTCGAGGTAAATATAGTAGAGATTTTTTCTAATCCAGCGCTAGAAACAAGGCCTCCTTATAATCCCTGGAATGCATAAGTAACTCGCAGACACTGGCAACAATCTCCTCACTTTGCTTTGCTTCTTTCCCTTTTTTTGACCTTTCTGTCTTTTTAGGCTTAGACTTGGCAATCTTGGGCTCTTCCTTCTTTTCTTCAACCTTCCCCACAAACTAGCCTAATGTACTTATTTGGTTGTCCCACATGTCAACTTGTCCCTTGCTTTCATCATCGAAACTCCATATGTCCAAGATGTGCACATGCAATTTTATAGGCTATTCGCTTGGTTTTAGGTTCTCAGGTTCAGTTTTTAGGGAGTAGTGGGCAACATCCATAAAGGATTTTAGGACTTGCTCCTCTATTAGACCAGTTTTAATCATCAAAATGGGTGCATTTGGTGGTGGCATATTTTGGTAGTTAGGCAAGGGGTTGGTTTGTGTATTTGGCTTTCTAGTTTTTGGGTCAGTAATCTTGCCTAAGTCAATCATGTCTTGGATTTCAAGCTTTAATCGGGCACAACTATCAGTGTCATGTCCGATGGTTTGGTGAAACTTGCAAAAATGCTATAGGTTGGCACCGGGTAAGGGTTATTGTGAAGGTAAAGGCCGCAATAGGTTTTTCTCAATAAGCTTATCGAGGACCTTGGATAGAGGGCGTCCCAAATTTGAAAATCTTTAAGGCTGTCTAACTGCATTAACCTATACACTATTGCTTAAATGTCGAATAGCATTGATATGAACATTGCTGCTTAAAATAAAGTGGGTAAAATTGTAATACCTAGTCTCTAGGACTTAGTATAAAGCAAGTAGGGTGTCGAACACTCGAGAATTTGGAACAAACTTTTATTAACGAGTAGATAATTAGATGGATAGGCAAAGTAAAATCAAAATGATAATAAGAATTTAAAAACAAATAACTACTCTAATACTAACTATTTTAATTATTGCTACAAGTTCTTAACAAAGAATATAAAAGAGAATTACAATGTTAGTCAAATAAGGATTAAGTAAATGTTCATATATATATTGATTAGAAATTAGTCTAAAGTATTTAAATGCAATTCTCATTATCAAGTAAAGGTATTTTCTTATGGTAACTACACTCATTCTCATGAACATGCAGAAATAAAAGAAAACCAATAACATATAACACTAATGCTTCTTCCTTTAAGATAAATTCCTCATCTCCAAATGATATTCAATACTTAAGTGACTTCAAATATTCTTTCACCAATTTACTTCAACTCTCATTGCAAATAATTTGATTCATAAGTTATATATGGTGATCAAGCATACATAACATAAATTTGCACTAATTGAAATCAAATCACTAAACTAAGTTAGAAATCTATAATCCTTATTCAATAAATCATTGCAATTCCTTCAAAGACTTAGACAATATAAAAGGTTAATTTAATTAAAAATATAATCAAATACAATATAGAAAAGAAAAGATTGAGTTAATAAAACCCTTTAAATATCTTCTAATATTGCTTGGCCGAACTGATCTTCTCTTCTAATATTTCTTTGGTTGGCTTTGTCTTCTAAAAATGAACTCCAAATAAGAAACTAAGTAGTAATTTTCTATTAATTAAAGTAATCTTTTTCAATCGTCCATCCCTCCAGATGAACTCTCCTTTTTATAGGTCATAAATGATGTATATATAGACGTTAGAGGTAGTTATAAGAAGTTACAATTGGAAAGGCACCCTTTGGCATGAAGGATCATAACCCTATGCAAATATAGTAACTTCAAGGGCTTTTTTTTTTCATCTAAATGACATTATCTTTAGAAAATCCCTTTATAAAAGTTCTATATCTATAATCTTTCCAACATAACTTGAATCGACTTAATTGGATGTCTGTAGAGGAAATTATAACCAAAATATGAAAACTATGCAAAGTTGGAAAATGATGGCCTTCTTGGACTGACTTGGCACCAAGTCACGAGTTGGCATTGATAGGCTCTATTACAAGTTGGCACATAGTGATGACTTAGCATAACTTAATTCTCGGCAAGGCAAGCTCTCAGTCATGACTCAATCTGCTGGTGACGACTCGGCATGAAAGGTCTCTGTGACAACTCGATCCACTGATAATGACTCGGCCCAAACTTGAATTGACTTCCCCTTGCTTTGAAAACTTCACATTTCATTCAAATCATTCCAAGGTATTTTCCATTAACCAATTAGACCTAAAAACACATATAAAACATACAAACAAACCTAGAAAGAAGTAGGAAATAAAAATACACTTGCATAACTAAAAACACACAATCATAACTAAAATCAAATAAAAATAACTATTAAAATACCCTAAATAAGTATGCATATTTGCATTGTATCACAAACCAACTCCTTCCTTGCCCCCAGACCTTCCTCTGAAGAATTTCTTCTCTTAAGCCATATCTGACTTTTTTTGGACCCCAAACCTATACAATTCTTCAAAGTTTTTGATCCTAAATCTCTTAGCTTTCTAAACAATGCTGGAACACACCCCTCTATTTCTAAGACTAATTGATCTAACTCAGTAGGCCTATGCCTCATCATAGACAACTTTCCCCTCCATTGAGTCAGCTAATCATCAAAGGACTTATTAAAGTTCTGCTTGGTGTTCTATAGATCTCTCAGGGACACCTCTAACTGAACATTGAGGCTATATTGCTTTATAAAAGTGGCACATAATTCCTTCCAATCCGATTGAAAATGTGGTTCCAAAGTGTAGTACCAGCAAATTGGTGCTCCCTCTAGTGACATAGGGAACTGCTTGATGATCTAACTCTCAATTAACTCAGTGGCTTTCATATAAGTCATATACTGCTTTAGATACAAATGGGGATCCTCGATGCCAGAGTATTTCTTAATATCATGGAATTTGAATTTATAGGGTAGTGGTTCATCTTCCCTTTCTAGATTTAAATCGGCATAATCTAGGGGGGCGATAATGCCCTTCTCCTTTATCATCATCTGCATTTGGTTCATAACCTTTGTCATGCTCTTGGCCCACTCAGTTTGCCCCACATCTTCGATTGAGTTCACATTTTTTTGGTTTAATGGGTTAGCCAGCATCATTACATCATCTTCTTCCCTTCCTTTAATTAGGATCTCCTCATCGAAATCTATCAAATTGATTAGTGGCACATTGGACTGTTGTACTTACTAATTCTCCCTAATAAGCTTAGTAATTTCCCCCATCATCTCCTTCATCATAGACTAGGTTTCTGCAATCACTTCATCATTCAAGTGTGCCTAAATGCCTCTGGATCAAAACCACCTACCATTCCCACTTCTGAATTTCTGACCAAATGGCCTAAACTAATTCAGACCCATCTTGATGAGCTTAAAGGATCTATAGTGCTACAAAATCATATGTTAGAATGATGCATGACATGTATGCATGATATGTAAGTCCATTTTATTTTAAGGAAACTTAAGTAACAAACAAAAAAGTTGATACACAAAACCAAAATGTGAAGCTTAAATGTGCAAACTTCCACCCTTATTTCTCTTACACGAGTATTCAATGGTGAGTATCTTGCCCTAGGAATTTTTGCTTGGGTTTCAATTATTAATGGGGGATAACAAAATTAACGTATGCAAGATAACTCTTAAAATGATTTAGACAAGTAACGGGTCCTTTAAATAAAGCCTAAGTCTATTTCCTATAAGCCAAGGACCTTAGCACCATAAACTCACTTGTTAAGGCCCACTTGAAATGGGTTATGAATAGGCAGGAGAATCCCTTATTGTCTTAGTTTGTTTATAATGGGCTTTGGTTGGACACAAGGGCCCATTTTACCTTAGATTGCTTATTGATGGGCTCAAGATTTATTTTAGGGGTCCATTATATGGCATAACACACATGCATGTGGGGAAAATTCCTAAGGATAGTTGCTAGGTCATTACATGGGCTTAAGTCTTAGGTAAAAGGCTTTGGTTCCCACAATGATATACATCCATATACGTCTCCCCACTCAAGGGTCAAAAAATGCAGATTAGTACGTGTCATGAGTGACAATAATCAAATATTCCACCACTAGGTTTGATTAAAACATAGGTAGCGAAGTACTAACTATTGTCGGGTTTATTTAGGACTGAAGTGTTCATTATGTGCAAAATGTGTAGTGAATGCATAAATGTAGGAAGAAATAAGAAAATAATTAAAGATGATAAAATGCAAAACACTGGAATCAGTTTCTCTATCCCTAGTGGAGTTGTAACTATAGGTGGCGAGATTTAGCATGTGCCCAAGTGTTTGAAAACCACGACACTGTGTGGGCTTGAGGCCCACTTGGAAATACTATATAGGTCTTGGGCCTATTCAGAGATGGAGTCGCCACCCGAATAAAAGTCGAGACACACTGTACAACAATTGGATTCCACAAAGGTTCCTAGAAGCTGTCATCAGAGAACGAGTTCGAAAACTAGGTATGAGCATTTGAATGATCACCCAACCTTGGAATTGGCCTCCGTTTGTATTTTTTATTTTATTACCTTTAATTATTTAATTATTTCTTTATTAATTCTTTATTAACATGCTGATGGTTGTTGTTTTCAAAGAATCATAAAATTTTAGAATAAAGTCCAACTTTGCACATTAACCTTTTTTCATGCACTTAGTCTCGTTATTCATAACAAATAAAAAATAGATAATCAATATTTATAACCATTCATTCAAACCAAAAGGGGAAATAGATTAAGGATTACAATGCTTTTGAATGAAATAAAAGGATAATATTCATAAAGTAAACCATTCATATACCGATAATAAACTACTTGCACAAGCAAAATACTCTAAGGGGTTAGCTATCTAAATTGACTACTCAATGACATAGATCATCAAGTAATTCCTTCAATAAACATATAGTTAGTTTCCTTTTGCAAAGCACGACATTATACATAACAATATTTTAAAAATAATGTTCTTAAGAGATTTCTTAATGCAAACTAAGAAAAAGTCCTCAAATGGTCAAAATATTATCATGCATACTACATCATGTAACATGGTAATTACAAGTAAAAAAAGGCATAAAAGATGAGAGTCATGCAAATTTTCATAAAGGAGAGATGGCTAAATCGTTTGAAGGCCTATCAATGTGGTGATAGCCTCTATAATAGGGTGATCACCTCATTGACAGGGGGCGACGCCTCTTCATAGGCATCGCCTAATCAACAAGCTCCTCAACACAAATGACATGGTAGAATCATACAGGATTACAACAAAAGGAAGGGCCAGATTAGGCAAGGGGTTGGTTTATGTATTTGGCTTTCTAGTTTTTGGGTCAATAATCTTGCCTGAGTCAATTAGGTATTGGATTTCATGCTTTAATTAGGCACAACTATCAATGTCATGTCCAATGGTCTAGTGAAACTTGTAGAAAAGCTTTAAGTTGGCACCGGGTAAGGGTTATTGTGAAGGTAAAGGTCGCAGCAGGTTTTTCTCAATAAGCTTATTGAGGAACTTAGATAGAGGGCATCCCAAATTCAAAAATCTTCGAGGCTATCTGACTGTATTAACCTGTATGATGTTGCTTGGTGGTCGGATAGCATTGATCTAAACATTAATGCTCGAACCAGCTCCTCCTTTGCCCTCAGACCTTCCTCTGAAGAATTTCTTCTATTGAGCTAGATCTGACTCTTTTTGGACCCTAAACCTATACAATTCATTGAATTTTTTTATCCCTAAATCTCTCAACTTTCTAGACAATGCTAGGACACACCCCTCTATTTCTAGGACTAATTGATCTGACTCAGCAGGCCTATGCCTCATCAAATACAGCTTTCCCCTCCAGTGAGTAAGGTAATCAGCAAAGGAATCATTAAAGTTTTGCTTGGTGTTCTACAAATCTCTTAGGGACACCTCTAACTGAACATTGAGGCCATATTACTTTATAAAAGCAGCACATAATTCTTTCTAATCCAATTGAACATGTGGTTCCAAAGTGTAGTAGCAGGGGATCGGTGCTCCCTCCAATGACATAGGGAACTGCTTGATGATCTGGCTCTCAGTCAACTCAGTGGCTTTCATATAAGTCACATACTGCTTTAGATGCAAATGGGGATCCTTGATGTCAGAGTATTTCTTCATTTTAGGGAATTTGAATTTATAGGGTAGTGGTTCATCTTCCCTTTCTAGATTCAGATCGACATAATATTGGGGGCAACAATGCCCTTCTCCTTCATCATCATATGCATTTGGTTCATAGCCTTGGTCATGCTCTTGGCCCACTCAATTTGCCCCACATCTTCAGTTGAGTTCACATTTCTCCGATTTGATGGGTTGGCCAGCACTGTTACATCATCTTCTTCCCTTCCCTTAATTGGGATCTCCTCATTGAAATCTATTGGATTGATTGGCGACACATTGGATGCCTATATCGGCTAATTCACCTTAATGAGCTTAGTAATTTCCCATATCATCTCCCTCATCATAGAATAGGTTTCTGCAATCACTTTATCTTTCAAGTGTGCCTTAAATGCCTCTGGATCAAAACCACCTGCCATTCCCACTTCTGAATTTCTAACCAAATGACCTAAACTAATTCAGACCCACCTTAATAAGCTTAAAGGATCTATAGTGCTACAAAATCATATGTTAGAAGAGGTGTTGCTTGATCAACAGGCTCCTCAACACCAATGACATGGCAGAATCATAGAGGATTATAATAAAAGGAAGGGCCAGATTGCTTGGAGGCCTGTCAATGTGACAATCACCTCTGAGATGGGGCGATTGCCTTAATGACAAGGGCAACACCTTTGATCAATAGGCTCTCTCGACTCTCAAAATGATTAAACTTCTATCCTAAGCAAGCAAATGTATACATAAATATCCAAGAAGCATACTAAACTAAAGCTATATACAAACTCAATAGATCAAACCTATCAAATAATGTAATGAGTGCAATAAACCTAAAATATACCTAAAATAAATCAATAAACTAATTCATATGCAAAGTAATTATCTAAATGATAAGAAGATGAAGATATTTTACTTAAATGTAAGCTTTGTCAAAATGATTGACCCTCAAAGATGTGCTTTTGGATGTTGACCTTCACTAGAGTGTGATTTCCACTTTGACACAAGCTTTCATCCTTCCTCTCTTAAGGAATATGAACTTACTTTGGCTTGGATCCTACCTCCTCCCTCAAGAACATCTCTCTCTGTGTTTTTCAAAGTTCCCCACCCTTTCTTGTTTAGCAATGGTTCCTTTTTTTTTCTTATGGTCCTCCTCTTCACTTTCTTCTTTTTTTCCTTTTATCCCCTACCTTGCCCCCCTAGGCTTTCTAGCTCATCATGAACCCTTATAGCCTTTTTCTTCCCCCCAAAAATCTCTTCCCCATGCAAAAACAGGTCTAGGGGTGTGGGGCCCATATCGCTTGGCCACCATGGCTGCAGCTACAAGTGGTCTACAATAAAGGCGGTGCCTCTACGATGAGGCAATCGCCTCTGCAGTAGCTGTCAAAGAGGCGATTGCCTCATTGAACTAAGGCGACACATCTTTAGCCCAGGCCTATATTGGGCCAAGCAGGTCTGGGTTATTTTTGGACAATTAGGCTAAGTCTTGGGCTTTTGAGGCTTTTAGGCTTTCAAGTCCATTTCCAATTGGAGATTCAAGTTTTTTTCTTGTGTTCGAGTTTCACATTCTCATCATTGTGCTTAATAACGGGCCAATTAAACTGAGCATCCCTAATTCGTCCCCTAACACGGGCTAACCGAATTGGATGTTCACAGTTTGCCCCCTGATTTTTTAAAAAATCAAATAAATGTAATGACCATTTTTCAAAAAATCACATGCACAACAACAAACAAATAAATAAGATCAGTAACATACCTGGCTCTCAAATTTCACTCAATAAGGTCTAACTCCCTTCAACATTTTTTTCAGGATCTACTATATCATATATTCCTCGTAGTACTCTACGTCGGACTCTTTCCTCTCCTGTTGATTTATGTAAATACTAAACTATTGTCTTCTTATAGTTTAGTAATCACTGTAGTAGTAGCGTTATTTTATTCGTAGTGTGTTGTATTATTAGAAAGTTGTACCCAAATATTGTATAAAGATATTTTTATTATTTTATAAAATAAAGATTTACTTTTATATTAAATAAAGTTTTAATTCTGGCATATTTTTGTATTATTATTGCATGTGTTTTTATTTTAAGGCTTGCTACAGGTTCCAAATTCAAAATAATTCCCATTCCCTAACGTCGGTTATGACTCATTGGTTTGGGTCATGACAAAGTTGGTATCAGAGCCTAGGTTATTAGTGTTGTGGACCTAGGTTATTAGAGTCATGTTTTCTTGGAAACTACTATAGTAAATTAGGTTTGTTTATGTCTTTGATAAATTTTTTAGGTAATTATTAGGATGTCTATCTGTTGTCTATTATTGTCCGTTTTATCTGAATTTTATTGGTTTTTTTTTTTAGAATGAGGAGGCAAGCCTCTGTCAATCCACTGGTCTTTAAGGCTGAGGATGATGAGTCCTTTTAGGATGAGGTTTTACCTCCAAAGCTACTAGTCAGGCACAGAGGTAGAGGCAGAGGTAGACCTCGAGAAGCGGCAAGTCACCGTAGGTCACCGTAACCTTGTTTTATGCTAAAGTTGATAGGATATCCTTCGATAGGACTATAGACCCTATAGACTTTCTGCATGTAATAGAGATAAGGACTTAGACTGCTCACACTGAGTATCAGCAGAACATGATAGTCAAATTTCTTATTGAGGGGCTAGCCTTAGAATGGTTCGTTTAGGTCATCCAGCCGCACATGACAACACTCACCTAGGCTCAGTTTCAGGAGAGATTCATGAGGAGTTTTTTTCTAGAGCCTATGCAGATGAGTTACAGACTTCAACTGATGGGTATTATAAGAGGTGACAGATCAATAGAGGAGTATACCAAAGAGTTCCTCAGACTAGGTCGATATGTAAAAGACCTGATGAGAGATCAGTACTTTGCAGTTGCATTATACGTTACCAAATTAGGTTCTGCATTTATTGGGATGCCTATTGTAGGCCTTAATTTTGAGTCGGTGATAGATTTGGCCAAGAAGATAAAGCTCAGACTGGTCAGGCAGGGAGTTATGCCTGATTATTATCAATTGGGAGGGGTAGAGGCAGGAGGATCATAGAGTACTCAATACACCACTTTTCAAATTGGCTCTAGCAGTCAGTAGAGAGGATCCTATTAGTAGAGCCAAGGACCTTAGCAATGAATCCATAGGAGTAGTAGACATGGCTGTGGTGGACTATGTGGACCTATTAGATTTGTTTCTAGAGCTAATAACAGTACCGATGGTCAGAGTTCGAGTCACGGTATCACGGGATCAATAGCCAATGTTTGGCAGATATATGAGAGAGTCCATTAAGGATCGTGCTACATGACTCCTAGAGCTTGTTTTAGATTTGGATAGATAGGGCATTTTACCAAAGCGTGTCAATATTCTAGTTATCAACAACCATTTTCCTAGCAGTTTATAACTAGTTTAGCTCCAGTCCTTTATTTGTTACCTCCAGCTCAGTATCTGAGTACGACGTAGCTTGTTACATAATAAGGGCATGGCAGAGGTAGTAGAGGAGGTGTTAGGGGTTCTGGTCAAGCTTCCACCAGCCAGTAGGGAGGCTGAGGTTAGGTAAGAGTTTTCACCCTCACCCAACAAGATGCTCAGGCATCCAACGCCATTGTTGCAGGTATACTTCCAGTCTGTTACTTGGATGCTAGAGTTTTGATTGATCCGGGTGCCACACATTCTTCTATGTCCCCTATTTTTGCTTCAAAGTCATATTAGCAAGCTTCAAGGATGGCTTTTCCTTTATCTGTCGCCACTCCTCTAAGCAATTTGTTAGACACCAATGTGGTTCTTTCTGCATGTCTAATGTTAATGGGAGGTAGAGAATTGCCAGTGGAATTCGTATTATTAGATGTGATGGAGTTTGATGTGATCCTTAGTATGGATTGGTTATCTTAGCACTATGCCATTGTGGATTTTCAGAGTAAAGAGGTGATTTTCAAAATTTTGAATGAAAAAGAGTTTAAGTTTATGGGCGATAAGAGTTATGCGCCTCAAAATCTCATTTCTGTTGTCACAACTAGGAAGATGCTGAGGAAAGGCTGTCAGGGATGCTTAACATTAGTCAAGGATACTTTAATAGAGAAGCTATCTCTCATAGATATTCCAGTTGTTTATGTGTTTCCTGATGTTTTTCTTAAGGAGTTGTCAGGTTTACCACCTCATAAAGAGATAGAATTCTGTATATATGTGGTCCTAGGCACAACCCCTACTTTGATGCCACCTTACCAAATGGCTCTTGTAAAGTTAAAGGAATTGAGGGAGTAGTTACAGGATTTTCTAAACAAAAGTTTCATTAGATCAAGTGTTTCTCCTTAGGGTGCACTAGTCATGTTTGTGAAGAAGAAGGATGATACACTGAGACTATGCATAGATTACAGATAACTGAATAAAGTGACAATGAAGAACAAGTATCCTCTTTCAAGGATAGATTATTTGTTTGATCAACTTCAGGGTGCACAGTTTTTTTCCAAAGTTGACTTGAGGTCGAGTTATCATCAATTGCGGATCAGTAAAGCCGATCTTTATAAAATGGCATCTTGCACTTGGTATGGTCACTATGAGTTTCTGGCGATGTCCTTCAGGTTAACTAATGCACCAACTACTTTTATGGATATGATGAATAGGGTATTCAAACCGTTTGTGCATTAGTTTATGGTAGTCTTCATTGATGATATACTAGTGTATTCGAAGAGTATGGAAGAGCACATACATCACTTGAGGATAGTACTGTAGACATTGAGAGAACATTAGCTTTATACTAAATACTCAAAGTGTGATTTCTAGTTAGAGAGTGTTGCATTCCTTGGGCACATAGTGTCTAAAGATGGTATTCAGGTTTATCTATAGAAGATTGAGGCAATGTTTGAATGGCCTATACCGACATCAGTCATAAAGATTTAATGTTTTCAAGGTTTAACTGGGTATTATAGGAGGTTTATGTAGGATTTCTTAAGAATTGTAGCTCCTATGACTCGCCTAACATAGAAGAATGTAAAGTTTGTGTGGTCAGATGCTTATAAGAATAGTTTTCAGTTACTAAAGGAGAAGTTGACCACGGCTCCAGTTCTGATCTTACCTAATAGAGAAGTCAAATTTACTGTATATTTTGATGCCTCTAGAGTCGGCCTAGGTTATGCGTTGATGCAAAATGGTAGGGTGATAGCTTATGCTTTGAGGCAGTTAAAGAAGCATAAATAGAATTATCCAACTCACGACCTAGAGATGGCTGCTGTGATCTTTGTTAAGATTTGGAGACATTATTTGTATGGGGTTTCTTATAAGATCTTCATAGATCACAAGAGCTTGAAGTACATTTTCCAATAGAGATATATGAACTTAAGGCAGAGGAGATAGTTGGAACTCCTTAAGGATTATGACTACAATATTCTTTATCATCTAGCGAAGGCTAATGTGGTAGCAGATGCCTTGAGTAGGAAGTCCTTGGGTAGTCTTGCTCACATTAGTATGAAGAGGAGACATTTGATATAATAGTTGCATGAGTTAGTGAATCAAGGTTTGATGATGAAGATTAGCATATCAAGTGGATTACTGGTTCAGTTTAGAGTCTGATCAGTGTTAAAAGATAGGATTAAGGTAGCTCAAGGCCGAGATCCTATTCTAGTAGAGCTTGAGGAGAATTTTTATAAAGGGAAGTAGAATGATTTTACACTTAATGATGAAGGTGTTTTATGGATCAATGGTACATTATATGCTCCTGGTGTGGATAATTTGAGAGAGGAGATCCTTGAAGAAGCACATTCTATAACTTATAGTGTACATCCATGTGTTACTAAAATGTACCACAACATTAGAGATTTGTACTAGTGGGATGGATTAAAGAAGGATGTAGGTGATTATGTTTCTAAGTGTTTGACTTGTCAGCAGGTGAAAGTTGAGCATTAGAAGCCTTTTGGGAAGCTTCAACCTCTTCTTATTCCTAAATGGAAATAGGAGAGAGATGTTATGGACTTTGTGGTAGAGTTACCTCATTCAAAGGATGGATACAATTTCATCTAGGTGATTGTAGACAGGTTAACTAAATTAGCTCACTTCTTACCAGTTAAAGCCACGTATTCTGTAGCTAAGTTGGCTAAGTTATATGTTAAACATATTTTGTGCCTTCATAGAGTGCATATTTCCATTATATCTAATAGAGGTTCAGTGTTTACCTCACAATTTTAGTGGAAGTTGTAGGAAGCAATGGGCACTATGCTTTATTTCAATATTGCATTTCACCCTCGGATAGATGGTCAATCTGAGAGGATGATCCAGACACTTGATGATATGTTAAGCATGGGTGTAATGGATCTTGGAGGTAGTTGGGATGATCATTGGCCACTAGTAAAGTTTGCATATAATAACAACTACCACAGCAATATTAAAATGGCACCATATGAAGCTTTGTATAGAAGGAAGTGTAGATCCCCTCTGTATTGGGATGAGATTGGAGAGAGAGAATTAACTAAACCTGAGATTATTCAGGATGCAACAGAGAAGGTTACTATGATTAGAATGAGATTAGAGATTGTAGCTAGCAGACAGAAGAGCTATACAGATTTGAAGTGTAGAGATATGGAGTTTCAGGTTGGAGACTGTGTTTCTAAAGGTGTCTTCAATGAATGGTGTGATGAGGTTTAACAAGAAGGAAAAATTAGTACTGAGATATATTATACCATTCAAGATTCTAGAGAGAGTGGGCATGGTTGCATATCGGTTGGCTTTACCTCCAAATCTTTCTCAAGTGCATATAGTGTTCCACATCTTGATGCTAAGGAAGTATATTTTAGACCATTCACATGTGTTGCAGCCTGAGAGTGTGGAAGTGAATGAAGACTTGACGTACGAGGAAGAGCCAGTTGTGATAGTGGACTATCAAGTTCATTAATTGCATTCCAAAAAGATCCTGATGGTCAAGTTGTTATAGATGAGCACACGTGGGAGACTAAGGCTAAGATGTGAGTGGCCTACCTTTACCTTTTTCCTCGATGAATTCCTGTTCTTTATTTTTTTATTTGAAAATTCGAGAAAGAATTTTTGTAAGGAGGGAAGATTGTTATAATCCGATATTTTAAATTATTAAATTTATTTTAGGATATGCAATGTTAATAAATATTTTAAATTTTATATATTATAATTATTGTGTGTAATTTAATTTTAGTGTTGTATCTTATTATTATTTATCTAGTAATATTATTATTGTTATTGTTGTGAATAATATTAATTTATTTTATTTTAAATATTTTATTAGGTAGAGGAATTAATTTGAAAATGATTATTTATTTAAAAATATTATTATTATTATTATTATTATTATTATTATTATTATTATTATTATTATTATTATTATTATGTAAAATAATTTTTGTCCTTTTCTTATTAATAATTAAAAACTATATATATATCATGACATAAATTTTTTTGGGTTTCTCTCGCCCCTCTCTTTTCTTTTTCCTTTTCTTTACTTTTTCTTTTTCTTCTTCTTTGTCTTCTTCTTATGCAAAACTGTGCACCACCACCGACCACCACACTGCCACCATCACGTTGCCAACACCACCTCCTTTCTTTCCTCTACTTCTGTCATCGATAAACCCCTTCCTTTCCTAGTTTTTTGTGGAAGACAACAGCAGCTTGCAGCATCGCCAGTGATGGTTTTCGGTGGTTTCAACTTGTGATCCCAGGCTCTTTCAACTCCTCTCGGTCCGAGCAAGTCGATTTAAGCTTAGAATGTCCGGTTAATGAGTTATTTTCAAGTTTTAGTTTAGGTTAACTTTGGTTTTTGATTTTTTTGAGCTTGATTTTTTGTGATTAATGCTTAGTTCCTTTAAAATGCTGTTGTGTTCAACTAGAGCTACACAAATATATTTTTGTTTGATTTTTTTGAATTATTTGGATTTTTGGTGTTTTAGTTTTTCTGTGAGTCACTATTTTAATGACCTTCGCCGTAAAATTTTTGTATTTTTAATAATTTTTTTAAATTATTTGGATCATAGTTTGTGAAGAAAGTATATTGAAATTTTGATCCAATTATTTATTACAAATTTTTGAAAGTTTATGTAAAAAATTAATTTTTGGAAAAATTAATATAAATTAGTAAGTTTGGTGTTTTAATTGAAATTATTGTTAATTAGTATGTTTTGAATACTTTTGGAATAATAAATAATATTAAAATAATTTTTATGAATTATTTACTATTTTTAATTAATTAATAATAATTTTCAGAAATATATTCAAATAATAATTTTATTTACTGTTTTTGTGATTAAATGAATTTTTAACTATTTTTATTACATATTTGAACTATTTAATAATTATTTTTTGAATTTTATTATTTAATTCCAAATAATTGAAAAATGGATTTTTATTAATATTATATAATTTGTTTGAAATTTATTAATTAATTTGAAAATAATTACCTTTAAGGTATTTATTATTTAAATAACTTGAATTAAGGTATTTTATTGATTTTAATGATTTTTAATATATTATTAATAAATTATTGATTGTTGTGTATTTTGGTTCTCGATTGGGCAATTGTATAGTTTGAGGGCCCAACTCGAGAAGTTGTGCATTTTGTGGATATTAAAATGTGTTTGATTGCAAGATCAGCTCTACTTTCAATAGAGAGATGTCCATTTTATAGAGGAGACACTATCAAAATTTTGGTAGAATTCTCATAAAACATGACATCAGGTCGATCTTGAGTTTTTTATTCTTGGTCGATTCGTATCATATATTGAGTCATTCTCTAGAATTTCTAGAAGTATAAAATTAGGAGTTCGATTGTAATATTGTTATTATTCATTTATTTTCTACAGTTGTGCTGAGATAGAGGGCTACTGGACCAAGCCAGTCTATCACTTTTAGAGAAACGCACAACTGTGAGTTATTATCTTATATATGCATTGCATATAGAATACATAATTATGAGCATCTATATTTTTATAATGTATTTAAATATGAAATATTTTACTAAATGATTATCTATATGTTTGGTATATTCTAGGTATATATTTGGTATATATGTGACATATATATTTGGTATATTTTTGGTATATACTCAACATATATTTAGTATATTTTTTATATACAATTGGTATATATTCAGTACATGTTTGGTACATAATTGGTATATTTCTTTTAGAATGGATGATATCATGTTTAAATTATACATGTTATTATTTTTAATAATTATACTAATTATTTGAAGGATAATAGTAAAACGTGTTACTTAGTGGGCTGCACTATGACTGTGTACGTACCAGTGCATTATATTTTAGGGTTCATATTAAGAAATTATTTGATGTGAGACTTGATTATTTGATTATTGAGAATTGTGGTGAGAAAGTAGTGTGATTGCGAGAACTCGGTTGACCTAATGTCTCGGGGCCAATCACATTAACAGTGAGACTGCGTGAGCTTGGTTGACTTAGTGTCTCGGGACCAGTCTACCGTTTAGAAATGGAAAAGAGAAATATTTTGGAATTAAGTAAGCCTATTGGCTAGTGAAATTCAATGATTGAGGTTGCATAATGTTTTAAGGTTCTGCTTTAATCCTTCACTCAAATAAACTTTCCTGCATCTATTATTATATAAAAGTGGATTTTAGCATATGTGTGAATTGCATGTATATATATATATATATATATATATATATATACTGATGCTTGACTGAATATGACTTTAGGTTGTATGTATATATATTATAATAATTCACTCAATGAGGTCTAACTCCCCTCAATATTTTTTTCAAGATCTACTACATCAGACCTTCCTTGTAGTACTCTACGTCTAATTCTTTCCTTTCCGGCTAATTTATGTAAATATTGAACTATTGTCTTCTTGTACTTTAGTAATCACTGCAATAGTAGCGTTATTGTATTAGTAGTGTATTGTATTATTAGAACTTTATACCCAAATATTGTATGAAGATATTTTTATTATGTTATAAAATAAAGATTTTCTTTTATATTAAATAAAGTTTTAATTTTTGCATACTATTGTATTATTATTGCATGTATTTTTATTTTAAGGCTTGTTACGGGTTCCAAATTCAATAGAATTCCCCTTCCCTAGCACCAATCATGACCCCCCGGTTTGGGTTGTGACATATTATTATTATTATCAAATATTGCCCAATCGAGAACCAATTCCAACAATATTTCCAAAAAAAAAAAATAATAATTAATAAATCACCAAAATTATAAAAATTCAATTAAATACAAAAAAAAAATCAATTTATTTAGACAATAAAAGCATAAAAGATGTTTAAATTTCCAAATAAATAATAAAATTCAATTTATAATTAAATAATATTAACAAACCAATTATTCAAATTTTTAAAATTAAGTAGCATAAATTACCAATTATTATTTAAAATACTCAATTATATAATAAAAGTACCTAAAAACTTATTTAAGCTTAAAAACAATAATTAAAATTATTATTTGAATATATTTTCAAAAACTACCATTAATTAGCTAAAAAAAGTAGTAATTAATTTATAAAAATTATTTTAATGCCAATTATCACTCAAAAACTATCCAAAATCTATTAATTATCAATAATTTCAATTAAAACATAAAAATTACTTATTTATATTAATTTCTCCAAAATTCTATTTTTTACATAATCATTCAAAAATTTGTAATAAAAATTTGGTATGTAATTTAAATAAACTTCCTTTATGAAACTTGCTCTAAATAATATGTAGAATTTAATAAAAATAGAAAAATTTCTAGACCGGGGACTGTGTGAACAATAACTAAACCCGAAAATATGTATTTTTAAATAATTTCAAAAAAATAAATAAAAATATTATTTTAGTAGATCTTAGCTAAAATAATAACTAATCTAAATACCACAACTACAAATAAAATTATTTTTAATAAGAAAAATCAAATTAAACATATTAACATGAATATAAAATCGAGTTTTCGAAATCCTTACCATTTGATCCACTCGAAACTAACTATATATTATCAAAGCTCGTAGTGTGAGCTTCGAAATGAGCCCAAACTCGATTGGTTTCCTCACTAGTGACCAGATTGCACTATTCATATACAGTGTTGTCATCCACTGTTGCCGCTGCTACTCGGACTGTGATTGCCTAGTGTTGTAGATGGTCGCAATCCGGTGAGCTGAGGTGGTAGCGTGGTGGTTTTGGTTGTTACAGAGAAAGAAAGAAAAAAGAAAAGAAAGAAAGAAATAAAGAAAGAAAGAAGAAATAAGGAGGAGAAGAAGAAAGGGGCAGGCTACTGGCGTTTTGACCTTTTTGTAGTTTTTCTTTTTTAATAATAATACTAATAATAATATAATGATATTATATTTAAACTCCCAAATTAAATCTCTACCCAAATATATAAGTATACAATTAAATAAATTACACAATTAATATTAATAATACTACATAATATAACAATAAAATTTAACTTAAATTTTTAATTTAACAATAATTACCAATTAATAATAAAATAAACAATAACTTTCAAAATAAAATTTAGCCTCATCAATAACCAAATGCTACAATTTACTAAAATAAATAATTAGAATAACAATAAAATTAAAATATTAACATAATCATTAACAAAAATATTTATTAACACTGCATATCTCATAATTTAATTTTCTAATTAATATGAAAATTTTGGTAATAATAATAATAATAATAATAATAATAATAATAATAATAATAATAATAATAATTATTATTATTATTATTATTATTATTATTATTATTATTATTATTATTATTAGATTTTTTATAAGTTAAAAATTAGTAGTATTAAACCTTGTAGTTTTTGGTTGGTTTAAGGTTTGTGTGTGTATCTAAATGTCATTTGTATAAAAAAAATATATATGACAAAAATAATTATAATTTTTCTAGATGTAATTGAATTTTTTAGAATATAAAAATTAATTCTTAAGCTACGTAGTCACTACAATTTATTTTTTGAAAATTAACATATTCTATCACAAATCAATCACTATTCTAGAATCTGTTACTAAATAGTAACAGATTTTAGATTCGTCGCTATTAAGTGATGAAATAGTGACGGATTTTGTATCACAAAAATGATATTGGCATATTTGAATTTTAAAATAATAATAATAATAATAATAATAATAATAATAATAATAATAATAATAATAATAATTCACTCTATGAGGTCTGACCCCCTCAATATTTTTTTAGGACATTTTACTTCGTCTAACCTCAATAGTAGACCCCTTCGCTGGTCTTTTTCAGCCCTGACTGTTTTACGTAATTTTTATATCTAAACTGTTATTTGTACTCTAGCAGCTGCAGTAGTAGTATTCGAGTGATATAGTGTTTAACCTTGTTTTGTAACTGAGATTTGTGTTTGAAGAATTGTGTATGTTATATTTTAATATGTGCTATGAGAATTCCTTTAATATTATTTTAAATTTTAAATTTTTTGATACTCTTATATTATATTTTCGCATGCTTTTATTTTTTTAAGTCTTGTTATGGATTCAGGTTTATAGTGATTCCTATTCTTTAGCGTCGGTCATGGCTCCCAGGTTAGGTCATAGCAAAGTTGGTATCAGAGTCTAGGTTTAGGATTGTATGACCTAGGTTGTTAAACTTATGTTTTCTTTGAAACTACTGTAGTAAATTAGGTTCGATCATGTCTTTGATAAGTCTTCGTTGCTTTTAGAATTCCACATAACCATTAGTGTGTCTATTTATTATCTATTTATTTAAATCTTAGTTGCTTTTGTTTTTCAGAATGAGGCGGCGAGCATGTGTTGCTCCACTAGTCGTTGAGGCCGTAAATAATAAGTCTTTTTAGGATGAGGCTCAGGACCCTATGCCGCTAGTGAGGCACAGAGGTAGAAGTAAACCTCAAGGAGCAGCAGAACATCGTAGACAATGAGAGATATAGGATGAGGAACCTGTAGAGCAAGAATTTGAGGATGATGCCTTTGCACTAAGAGTTCAGTAAGGTGCAGTTGTCATTCCTCCAACTATGCCGCTGATGCATCCTGTGCATCAACAGGGTATGTTTGACCCGGATGTAGCTTTGTTATATGCCATAGTTGGCTAAATAGCCTTTGATAGGACTTCAGACCCATTGGACTTCCTGTGTACTATCGAGACTAGGACTCAGACTACTCACACTTAATACTAGAGGATTATGATCGCCGAGCTGTCTATTAAGGGACCAGCCCTGGATTAGTTTGTCTAAGTGATACAACCGCATATGACGATGATGACCTAGGCATAGTTTAGGGAGAGATTTATGAGGAGATTCTACCTTGAGCCACTACGGATGAGCTATAGACTCAAATTGACCAGTATCACTAGAGGAGACATATCTGTTAAGGAGTATACTAGGGAGTTTCTTAGGCTAGGTTGGTATGTTGAGTATCTGATGAGGGACACTTACTTTGTAGTCATGATCTATGTCACTGGATTAGGGTATGTATTTGCTGGAATGCCCACTTCTAGCCTAACTCTTGAGTCTATGATCGAGTTAGCTAAGGAGTTAGAGTTAAGACTGGTTAGGCAAGGAGTTATACTAGACTTTTATTTGATGGGAGGCCTACAGTTAAGAGGATTCCAGAGCACTCTGTACTCAACTTTTCAAATTGGGTCTAGTAATTAGTAGAGAGGCTTAGTACAACAGGGTCAGAGGTAATAGTTAAGATACCATGGTTATATGAGACATGGCTATAATGGAGCTTGCATGCCAGTGAGATTTGGGTTGGGTGCCACTAGCAACAGGAGTGGTCGAAGTTCTAGTTATGGCAACTTGGGATCAACAGCTTGTGCCTGACAGACTTTTGGTAGAGTCCATCAGGGACCTTACTATATGACACCACTAACATGTTTTTGATTCATATAGATAGGGCATTTCATTAAATTATGCCAATATTTTGGTTATTAGCAGTAGTAGTTTCCATAACAGTCTATTGCCAATGCAACTCTAGCTCCTTACCAGCTATCGCTAGCTCAGTATCAGAGTACTTCTTAGATAGTTGTCGAGCAGAGGCGTGGTAGAGGAGGTAGAGGTAGTGCCAGAGGCTTCAGTCAAGCTTCCACCAACTAGTAGGGAGGTAGAGCACCAGTCAAAGTTTTCACCCTCACTCAACAGGATGCTCAGGCATCTAATGTTATAGTAATATGTATACTTCTAGTATGTTTCTTTGATGCTAGAGTTTTGTCTAATTATGGTGCTACCCACTCTTTCATGTCTTCTGTTTTTGCTTCTATGTCTTATTGGTAAGCTTTGAGGTTGGTAGTTCCTCTAAGTAATTCATTGGAGGCTAATATTTTTCTTCCCAGGTGTCCTGTGTTAGTAGAAGGCAGAGAACTGCTAGTAGACTTGGCGTTGCTTGACGTGATTCTAGGAATGGATTGGTTATCTCAATACTATGCAGTGGTTGATTATTAGAGTAAAGAGGTAATTTTTAAAATTTTTGGTGATGAAGAATTTAAGTTTGTGGGTGATAAGAGTTTTGCACCTTAGAATCTTATCTCCGCTATCACTGGTAGGAAGATGGTAAGGAAGGGTTGTCAGGGATATTTAGCAGTGGTCAAAGACACTATAGTGGAGAAGACTTCTATTTTAGATGTCCTTGTAGTTTGTGAGTTCCTAGATATCTTTCCTGATGAGTTGCTAGGTTTACCACCTCACAGAGAGATTGAATTCTATATCAATGTGGTTCCTAACATAGCTCTTCTTTCAATGCCGCCTTATAGAATACCTTCTGCAAAGTTAAAGGAGCAATTGTAAGAATTGTTGGATAAGGGTTTTATCAAACCCAACACTTCTCCTTCAGTGCACCAGTCCTATTTGTAAAGAAGAAGGATGATACACTTAGATTATGCATCGATTACAGAGAGCTTAATAAGGTGACGATTAAGAATAAGTATCCTCTTATGAGGATAGATGATTTGTTTAATCAACTTCAGGGTGCACAATTCTTCTCCAAGATTGATTTGAGATCAGGCTATCATTAGTTATGAATCAAAGAAGTTGATGTTCTTAAAATGATATTCCGTACTAAATATGGCCACTACGAGTTTCTGGTGATGTCATTTGGATTAACTAATGACCTAACTACTTTCATGGATCTGATTATAGGGTATGCAGACCATATATGGATCAGTTTATGGTAGTCTTCATTGATGATATACTGATGTATTAGAAGAGTATGGAAGAATATGTATATCACTTGAGGATAGTATTATAGACGCTAAGAGAACATCAGCTTTATCAAATGTGATTTCTAGATAGAGAGTGTAGCCTTTCTTGGTCACACGGTCACTAAAGATGGTATCAAGGTTGATCCATAGAAGATTGAAGCAGTATTTGAGTGGCCCAGACCAACCACAGTCATTGAGATTCAGAGTTTTTTAGGTTTGGCTGGGTATTATAGGAGATTCATCAAAGATTTCTTAAGAATTATAGCACCTATGACCCGTTTAACTCAGAAGAATATAAAGTTTGAGTAGTCAAATGCTTATGAGAATAATTTTTAGCTGTTAAAAGAGAAGTTGACCACAGCTCCAGTGCTGACTTTATCGAATGGAGAAGATAAGTTCACTATTTATTGTAATGCCTCCATAGTTGGTCTAAGTTGTGTGTTGATGCAGAATGATAGGGTAGTTGCATATGCTTCAGGTAGTTAAAAAAGCATGAATAGAATTATCGTACTCATGACCTAGAAATGGCGGTAGTGATCTTTTCTCTCAAGATCTGGAGACACTACTTGCATGGAGTAACTTGTGAGATCTTCATAGATCATAAGAGCTTGAAGTACATTTTTCAATAGAGGGATATGAACTTGAGATAAAGGAGATGGTTGGAACTCCTAAAGAATTATGATTGCGATATTCTTTATCATCCAGGCAAGCCTAATGTGGTAGCTGATGCCTTGAGTAGAAAATCCTCAAGTAGTCTTGCTCACATTACTGTGGAGAGGAGATCTTTAATCCAAGAGTTGCACTAGTTAGTGGATCAGGGGTTAATGATAAAGATGAGCATATCAGGAAGATTATTGGCACAATTTAGAGTCAAGTCAGTATTGAGGGATAGAATCAAGATAGCTCAAAGCCAAGATCCTATTTTGGTTAAACTTGAGGAGAATGTGTGAGCAAGAAAATTTAGTAATTTTACACTAGATGATGAAGGTGTTTTATGGATCAGTGGAAGACTATATGTGCCTAATGTGGATAATCTAAGAGAGAAGATCTTATAAGAAGCACATTTTATAGCTTATAGCGTACATCCAGGTGCTACAAAGATGTATAACAACATTAGGCATATGTACTGGTGGGATGGTATGAAGAAGGATGTCGCTGATTTTATTGCAAAGTGCTTGACTTGTCAGCAGGTGAAAGTTGAACATCAGACGCCTTCTTAGAAGCTTCAGCCTCTTCCTATTCTTGAGTGGAAATGGGAGAGAGTTACTATGGATTTTGTCGTAGGGTTACCTCGTTCAAGGGATGGATATGACTCCATCTGGGTAATTATGGATAGGTTAACCAAATCAGTTCACTTCTTACTAGTTAAAGTTACTTTTTCTGTAGCCAAGTTAGCCAAGCTCTATTTTAAGCATATTGTGTGCCTACATGGAGTACTTGTGTCCGTCGTATTTAATAAAAGTTTTATGTTCACCTCTCAATTTTGGTAGAAGTTGCAAGAAGCTATGGACACTAGACTTGACTTCAGTACTACTTTTCAACCTCATATAGATGGTTAGACTAAGAGGAAGATCCAGACACTTGAGGATATATTGAGAATGTGTGTGATGGATCTTGGAGGTGATGATCATTTACCATTGGTAGAGTTTGCTTACAATAACAACTACCACAATAGTATTGAAATGGTATCGTATGAGGCTTTATATGGGAGGAAGTGTAGATCCCCTCTATGTTGGAATGAAGTGGGATAGAGACAACTTACTGGACTTAAGATTATCCATGATGTAGTTAAGAAAGTTGCTTTGATAAGGAGAAGATTAGAAATTGGAGCTAGCTGACAGAAGAAATATGCATATTTAAAGTGCAAGGATGTTGAATTTTAGGTTAGGGATTATGTATTTCTAAAGGTGTCATTGATGAAGGGTGTGATGAGATTTGGCAAGAAGGGAAAATTAGCACCAAGATATATTGGACCATTTGAGATTTTGGAGAGAGTTGGCATAGTTGCATATCGGTTGGCTTTGCCTCTGAATCTGTTATAATTGCATCCATTGTTCCATATCTCGATGTTGAGGAAGTATATTTCAAACCCTTCACACGTGTTACAACCCTAGAGTATGGAAGTGAATAACGATCTGACATACGAGGAAGAACTAATAGTGATTGTGGATTCTTAAGTTTGTCAATTATGTTCAAAACGAATCCCGATATTCAAAGTTTTGTGGAGGAACAACAACTCAGATGGGAGACAGAAGCTGAGTTACGAATATTGTACCCTATATTTTTCCTCGATAATTTCTTATATTCCTTTCTTTTATTCTAGAAATTCGAGAACGAATTTTTTTTAAGAAGGGAAGAATGTTATGACCCGAAATTTTCATATTAATTATAAAATTAAATTATGAGATATGAATTGTTAATAAATATTTTTATTAATGATTATTTTAATATTTTAATTTTATTATTATTCTAATTATTTATTTTAGTAAATTGTAGCATTTGGTTATTGATGAGATTAAATTTTATTTCAAAAGTTATTATTTATTTTATTATTAATTGGTGAATATTATTAAATTAAAAATTTAAGTTAAATTTTATTGTTATATTATTTAGTATTATTAATATTAATTGTGTAATTTATTTAATTGTATACTTATATATGTGGGTAGAGGTTTAATTTGGGAGTTTAAATATTATATTATATTATATTATATTATATTATATCATTATATTATTATTACTATTATTATTAAAAAAAACTGCAAAAAGGTCAAAATACCAATAGCCCTTCCCTTTTCTTCTTCTTCTCCTTATTTCTTCTTTCTTTATATTTTTTTTTTTTTGCTTTTTTCTTTCTTTCTTTGTAACAACCGAACCACCATGCCACCACCTAAACTCACCAAACTGCTACCATCTGCAGTGTCAGGCCATCACATTCTAAATTGTAGTAGTGGAAGATAGCATTGTACGTGAACTCCGAAAACTCGAACTTGGGCTTGTTTGGAAGCTCACTCTACGAGCTTCCATGATACGTAGTTTAGTTTCGAGTGGATCGACCAGTAAGGATTCCGAAAACTCAATTTTATATTTATTTTAATATGTTTAATTTTATTTTTCTTATTGAAAATAAATTTATTTGAAGTTGTGGTATTTAGATTAGTTGTTATTTGAGCTAAGATCTACCCAAATATTATATTTATTTATTTGTTTGAAATTATTTAAAAATACGTATTTTTGGGTTTGGTTATTGTTCACACAGTTTCGGGTTAGAAAATTTTCTTATTTTTATTAAATTCTATATATTATTTATAGCAAATTTCATGAAGGAAGTTTATTACGTACCAAATTTTTATTACAAATTTTTGAATAATTATGTAAAAAATAGAATATTGGAGAAATTAATATAAATAAGTAATTTTTATGTTTTAATTGAAATTATTGATAATTAATAGGTTTTGGATAGTTTTTGAGTGATAATTGGCATTAAAATAATTTTTATAAATTAATTACTATTTTTAGCTAATTAATGGTAATTGTTGAAAATATATTCGAATAATAATTTTAATTATTATTTTTAAGCTTAAATAAAATTTTAGGTATTTTTATTATATAATTAAGTATTTTAAATAATAATTGGTAATTTATGCTACTTAATTTTAAAAATTTAAATAATTGGTTTATTAATATTATTTAATCATAAATTGGAATTTATTATTTATTTTGGAAAATTAAACACCTTTTATGCTTTTATTATCTAAATAAAATTGTTTTTTTTTATTTAATTGAATTTTTATAATTTTGGTGATTTATTAGTAATTATTATTATTTTTGGAATTGGTTCTCGGTTGGGCAATATTTGTAGTTTGGGGGCCTAACTTGAGGTTTGGTGATGTGGATTACTTAGAAGTGAATTTTTCTGTGCAAAATCATCACTACTTTTAGTAGAGAGATGTCCATTTTACAGGGAAAACTTTGCTGAATTTTGGTAGATTTCTCGTAAAATATAACAACCAGTCCAAGTCTAGTTTTGAAATTTTGCTCGAGTCATGTCTAGATTGAGTCATTCTTAGAATTCTCGAATTATTAAATTAGGAATTTATTTCTAATAAGTATTATGATTATTTTCTTTAATTGCACCGAGATTGAGACCGAGATCTTCAGGACTAGGCTAATTAGGTCACTCTCATGGACCAAACTCAACTTGTGAATTATCATTATATATATGCATTGCACGCAGAATAAACATTTGTGAGCATCTATATTGTAATAATGTAAATATAAGTATAATTTATTTTATTAAATGTTTATATCTACATTTTAGTATATAATTGGTATATATTTTATATATTATCTTGAAAATAGATGCTACCATGTTTAAATTATGCAATTTATTATTTTTAATAATTATAAGTATGATTTGGAGGATAGTTGTGGAATGTGCCACCTAGTAGGCTATGCTAGGACTATTGCACGACAGTACGATAGATTTTATACTAAGAATATAATTATTTGATTATGAAATTGAATATTGACATTAACGGTTATTGGAAAGGGTGGCTGTGGATCCTCAGTTGACCTAATGTACTCAAGGCCAGTCTACTATCTTGAGTTAGATAAATAAATATTTGGAGTTATGGATAATCTGTTTGGCTATTGGCTATGTGATCGAGGTTGTGAACTATTTAGGATTTTGCTCTGATTCTCCACCTTAAAACTTTCCTATATTTATTATTGAATTGAAAAAGTGATTTTTGGCATGTGTATGAAATGCATGTATATCATATTATATAAATATAAATATATTATTGTACTGATGCCTGAATCCCTATATTTTATAGTGCATATATATATATAATAATAATAATTCACTCAGTAAGATCTGACCCCCTCAATATTTTTTTCAGGACATCTACTTCATTAGACCTCAGTAATATACCTCTTTACTAGTCTTCTTCATCCCTGACTATTTTATGTAATTTTTATATCTAAACTCTTATTTGTACTCTAGTAGCTACAATAGTAGTATTTGAGTGATGTAGTGTTTAATATTGTTTTATAATTAAGATTTGTGTTTGAAGAATTATGCATGTTATATTTTAATGTGCTATGAGAATTCCTTTAATATAATTTTAAGTTTTAAATTCTTTAATACTCTTATATTATATTTTTGCATGCTTTTATTCTTTTTAAGCCTTGCTACGGGTTTAAGTTTATAGTAATTCTCGTTTCCTAGCACCAGTCATGGCCCCCGGTTGGGTCGTAACAATCTTTAATTTCAAAATTCAAATTTATCAATATTATTTATGACGAACAAAATCCATCACTATTCCATCACTAAATAGTGATGGATTCCATATTCTGTCACTAATTAGTAACAGATTCTAATAAATAATGATTGATTTTTTCTATCACAAAAATAATATTTGTAAGTTAAATTTAAGCTCAAAATTTTTATGACGGATGGTAGAATCCGTTAGTAAATAGTGATGATGTAGACGGCAGGGTTTAGCGTGCGTCCAAGATTTTAGCAACCGCGACATTGTTTGAGCTTAGGGCTCTAAAGAACACACTAACAACTATCATAAATACATGGCATGGAGATGAGGAGTCGCCACACAGTGTGATAACTGGGATAAATCGAAAAGGTGGTACTAGATTCCTTAAAAGAAAGCTAACACAAAAACCAGGAGATTTTAGATACAGAATACCAACTTCTTTCAGTCTTGTGTTCATTTATAATTATTTTATGAATTATTACCTTATTCTCTATTTACATACAATTTCATATAAACCCTAAAACAATCAACTCCTAGGCAAACTAGTCATAAAATATACAAGTAAATAATGCATTCAATAAATCACACAATCCCTAAGTTAGTCTAATCTACATGGATTTTAAATAAATGAGTGAAATCTACATGTTTTAATTTATACGTGAACCTAAAGACCTAATTCCTTTTGATTAATTAAATGAACTTAAGTCTACTTGTTTTAATAAAAAAAATGGCCTAATTCTACAAATAATGAAAAAAAAAGGCTTAAATTAAGTGGGTTAAGTCTAAATTAATTAAATTTAGTTACATAGGTCTATGTCTAATTAACTAAATAGGCCTAAGGATATTTCTAATCTAAAATCTAATTTAATATTAAGTGAAATGAGCTAAAAGAAAAAAACCTAAACTTAAATAAATAAATCAATACCTAAAATGGGCTTAAGGCCCCAAAAGCACATAAATATACTAAATAAGCCCAAAAACAAATAAAAACATAAAAAACAATTAAATAAGGTCAAACAAATAATTAGATTAATCCTAACTAAAACCCTAATTTTATTATCAAGCAACCTAAATTAATCTACTTCCTCCATTGATTTTAAATAATTACCTAATTGAAACCTCGTTTTACTAGCCAACTTAATCAAAATAAACATGCAACCACACACATAATTTCACTACTCCCACTATTGGGGCTATTACATTAATTCATAAAATGGTTAATAAAATAAAAAATAAAGCAATAAATAAAATAAAATAAAAACCCTAGAAACTGAGTCTTTACGAGGCTTTATCCATGATTTTCCATGGAATTCATCCCTCCAACATGATCACCATGTGTTTTCCTCCATAATCATTATAAAAAAATAAAAAAATAAAATTATGATTAATGAATAAATTATAATAATAACTCGAAAGAATAAAAATAATCAATAATATCAAAAAGAAATAAATAAAACAAATATAATAAGAAGAAGATGATGATGCATATAAGTGATTTGGGGTACTCCTTAGATTTGTAATTCACCATTTTTTATAAGTCTTCAAATCTTTTTCTTCAAAAATTCTCCAAGGATCTTGGATTAATTGATAAACTAAAAGGAATTTTTGTAGAAAAAAACTCACAAAAAAAAAAGAATTAAGAAAGCTCTTTTTAAGAATCAACAATGGATAAAAATTATTTTCATAAACGCACAAAAATCCAAAAGCTTAAAAATATGTTGCTGCCTCCTTTTTTCTCCTCTCCCCTCTTTATATAGAAAAAAGAAAACCACAAACCCTAGCTCAATTCTAACGTGATTCTAATTTCTAAAAATATAGGATTAATACTTAAAATCAAATTTAGGAATTTTAAACCAATTAAGATTGAGTTAAAAGCCTAAAAAAATCAAAAATAGAAATGGGAGAGTCCAATTTCGACTGGGATTGTGCAATTCCGATCAGAATTATGGAATTTCGATAGGTTTTTTTTAAACATTTAATTATAAAAAGACCCCTGGAAGAATTTAAGTTTTACAATTAGGTCCTAAAAAATATTGCAATTTAGTCCTTGAAACACTAAATCCTTCCCTTAAAAGATGCATTTAAACCCTTAGAATTTTAAAGCTTAAGTATCGAAGACCTATTCATAATATTTTCATCATTTGAGTCCTTTGTCGCATCCATAACACATTATTTCAAAATTGGGTGTCTACAGACGAATTTTGGAATCCATCAATATTTTAGTGATGGAATAGTGATGGATTTTTTCTATTACTAAAATAATATTGGTAAATTAAATTTTAAGCTCAAAAAATTTTATGACAGACAGAGAATCCGTCACTAAATTTGATACAAAATTGTCACTAAATTTTTCATATTAAAGTTCCAATTTCATATGCTTTATTCTAGTGATGGAATTGATTTTTGTCACTAAAATCCGTCACTAAGACGTCATAATTTAGTGATGGAAATTTTCGTCACTATTTTGCAATTTTTTTGTAGTGATTTAATGATAATAGTATATAAAGGACATTTTAATCTATTTCATGAAATTATGAGGATGAATAAATCTATTTTTATAAAGTTGGGGATGAAGTTCAAAATACAAAGACCAAATAGTAATTTACCCATAAGAAATTAATTCACATGATGTTATTTGAATAAGATCATTTTCAAAAGGGACGATAACAATTTTTGCACTTTTTCCAATTAATAGTTAACAATTCAGTTTAATAAGTAATTAAAAAAATAATTATGAATTCTATATCGTAAATAGTAATGTAGTAAATATATGTGGCTTTATTTGTGCTCACATAGGCTGTGAGTCATCAAAAAATGAACCAATAACTTTCACGTCCACCTTCCGATGCCACGTTGAATCTCCACTAACGTAAGTTCTTTTAAAATTTTAGTCAAATTTTTTCTTCTTCATCCTTCAAAGCAGTTGCAAAATCTACTCTTATTCTGCAAAAATTGATTGGAGCTCAACTAATTGTTGAGGAAGTAAATATTTTTGTTATATATATTTGGAAGTATATATTTGTATATAATTAAGAATAAAGTTCTATTCTATTTAAAATGTTATTATATTTTTAATTAAGTTGTGATTATGATTTTTGTATGTATACATAAGGGGTGTAACCTTTCTTTGAATATCATAGAAAAATATTTCCTTTGAATTTTCTCTCTTTTTCTCTAAATTTTATTTTTCACGATATCAAAGCATACCCATTGAAATTAAATTTTTTTTTTGAATTCTTACAAATTGTATTTTTTTTTCTCTTAAATCCTTTGAATCTTCAAAATTATGACCACCGAAAACACATCCATCGTATCCCATGGAACACCCAATTTTATTTAAACCCTTCAAGATAATTCTCCCTTTTCCACAGGAATTATTTTTGATGATACGAACTATACTCTATGGTCACAGATCATGGAGATGCAAATTGAAGCCGAAAATAAATCTGATTTTCTTAATGGCACTACGCCAAAACCACCAGCAGGAGATAAAGCGTTGGAAACTTGGCTCCTTGATAATAATCAAGTAAAAAGTTGGCTGATTGATTCCATGAGTCCGACATTGATGCAGAGATTCATCCATCTTCCAATAGCAAAGGAGATATGGGATGCTGTCTTAAAAACCTTCTATGATGGATCGGAAGAAACTCAGTTATTTGAATTGAATCGGAAATCATTCATTACACATCAGAATGGTAAGCCATTACTTGTATACTATAATGAACTAATTGAAATATTTTAGGAAATTAATGCCCGAACATGTGCGCAAATGGAGGATGTTAATGGAGTAGTATCACTCCATAAACATATTACCCGGCTTCGAACACATATTTTTCTAGCCGGGCTTGATTCTGAATTTAATAATGCTTGGAGTGAAATACTCCAGAAGGATCCACCTCTTGATATCGAGTCTAGTTATGCATATGTCCGGCGGGATCACAACTAGCGACATACGATGGAAGAGCCAAAGATACTGCCGAACCATTATGTACTTGTAGTAGCTCAGACTTGTCCCCAGTTCAAAGGAAAAATACTGAGTAAGCCCATCACTTACACCTGTACTCATTGTGGTGAAGTTGGACACTCCAAGGAACGGTGCTATGAAATTATGGGTTATCCGAAATGGTGGGATTTTAATAAAAAGCCTCGTAAGAAACTCAGCAAGGCTTTGATTGCTACTTTTACTAACCAAGTGGTGATCTTGATACCACTTCAGGCATGACAAATCTTACTTGAAATAATACATGGATTATTGATACAGGTGCTACTGATTGTCATGACCCAAAACAGGGGTCATGACCGGCGCTAGGGAACGAGAATTCTTTCGAATACGAAACCCATAGCAAGCCTAAAAATAAAATAAATCATACAATAGTAATAATAACAATATTTAATGCAGCGGAAATAAGATCATAAATATCAAAAATAACATTTACACCAAATGAATTTATATCAAATCCTCATCTCATATATATATAAATCCTTTAATACAAGTTCAGTTCAAATTCTTAAAATACATATCTCATATAAATACAATACACCAATCTCTGAAACAACCATAACTACTGCAGTGTCTAGGTCATAAAATAAAACTCAATACTCAGATAAGCAGTTTACACAAAGAAGTCGGGGCGAAAGAAATCCGGCGTACAGGCCTGCTACTAAGGTCTGAAGAAGATGACTCTCCTGAAAAATGGTTAACAAAGGGGAGTCAGACCTCACTGAGTGAATTACTATAATATATATACATGCATACTAAATGACAATGCATACAGACAATAGTATATATATAAATATATATACATGCAAATACACACAGATGTAATAAAAATCATTTTTATATATTTGTTTGAAAACCACTCGTTATGAAGGATCAAATAGAACCCTAGAAATTCGCAACCTCAAAACAATGTTAGACAACACTCTAGCCACACAGGCTCACTTGTTCCAAAATATTCACTTATTCCATTTAGACAGTAGACTAGCCCCGAGACACTAAGTCAACCGAGCTCCAGCAGTCTGACTATCAGTGTGATTGGCCTCGAGACACTTGGTCAATCGAGCTCCAGCAATCACACACCCAAATCATATCTCACACATCAAATAATCATATCCAATCAATATCCTCAAACAAGTTAGTAATATAGCCTAAATGCTATAAGCGTACCGGTACGTACTCGGTCCTAGTGCTGCCTACTAGGTAGCATGTTCTATTGATATCCTTCATTGAAATATAAAGCATACATTCATAAAAGTAAATGATGCATGAATTTAATAAAATAACAGCATAAACCATATATATACTAGAAATATACCAAAAATAAACCAAGTATTTTTCGAGTATATATACGTCAAATAAATCCAATATAATTACAAAATAAGCTAGAAATATATTCAAAAATATTTTAAGCATAATTCATTAATAAGACATGCATATAGTTTAAAATATACAGAAAATAAACCAAAAATAAAGTAAAAATAAATTTAAGTAATAATTAAACCATTTATGCATATTTAATCAAAATAAAGCATATATCTCTTAAATTATGCACCCTAGAGCACATATATATAAAATAGTAACTCACACTTAGTGCGCTCCTCGAGATGGGTCCGATGGGCCTGGTCCACTAGGCCTCGGTCTCGGTGCAACTAAACAAACAATAAATAACAGACATCAGAATAAACCTAATAGAAAATCCTAGAAATTCGATCTAGAATATTAGACACAGAATCGGAATTAGGGTTCGACCGGACATCACGTTTTACGAGAATTCTACCGAAAATCCGGCAGAACCTCCCCTGTAAAATGGACATCTCTCTACTCAAAGAGTAGAGCTGGCCCTACAAAGAAACGCACTTAAAAAATAGACACAGAAACACATCCATAACCCCTCGGTTGGACTCCAAACTACAGTTTATCGACCGGGGTTCACAATCACAAAACAATATAAAAATACCAAAAATGCCCTTATATCACAGAAATACATTTAATAAGTATAAATTACATAATTAACCTTAAAACATAGTAAAAACCGATAAAAACTCATTTATTTAGAAAAATCGTATATTATATATATAATTGAAAATAATTTACGAAAAATAGTTTTAATCAATTAAAAATACTAAATAATTTGTAGAAATCATTTTTATACCTTAAATAACTATTAAAACCAATTTAATTACATTTTTAGTCAATTTAGGGTAAAATTACCAAAATACCCCTATATATATAAATATACTAAAATTACTCCAAAAATTCACCAAAAATAATATAATTGCACAAAATTTATTTTCTAAACATATTTATCAATAATATCAATAATTAAACTCAATTAAATAATTAATTTCAATTAAAAACATAATTAACCTAATTTTCCAAAATTACATAAACCCAATTAAATTCAAAATAAATACATAGAAATTCATAAAAATTCCAAATAAATTTATATAATTCATTTAAACACCTATTTTTATCATAAAACACAATTTCATAATTTAATTAATTAATTTTCGAAAATTAGAAAATAATATTAAAATATTCAAAAATACCTAAAAATCAAAATAATCTCCAAAAATTCCAAAAAAATTCACACATGTAGATTAAGCTAAGGGGAACAACATTTGTGAAGGAATTGTTCATGAATCAATCAATTAAAAGTTCAAAAAATCAAGAACCCTAAAATGGCCGAATTACCAAAATTGAAACCTAAGCAAATCAAGACCATTTTAAGTGAAACAAAGCTTGGAATCACACTCATCGAAGCTTAAGGAGAAGAAGGAGACTGGCGGTGTCAAAAATGGTGATCGGAAACGTCGTGAACGACTGTGGCCAAAGTTTCGGCTTCCCGAGTTAATTCCAGCCAAACCACAATGGAATAGGGCGCTGCTGGCGGCGGGGAAGGCTAGGAAAGGAGGTAGCACACCGGGAGGCACACCGATGGCAAGAGAACGACGTGACAGTGGCCAGATTTGCGTGGGGAATGTGATCGGGGAAGAAGGAGCTTCGGGTGGTAATTTTGTAAATAACTCAAACTTCAATTTTTGTTTTAATATTAAATGTATATATGTATACTTTACACTATATATTAAAATAATATAAAATCACACACATTAAATATACACCACACACATATAATTTAATATTTTTAAAATTTAATACCAAATAAAAATAATTAAATAACAATAAAACTAATAAATAAATAATAAAATATTAGGGTAATTAATCAAACCCTAATTAAATAAATACACATATATATTTTATTTAATACTTAAAAAAATATATATATGAGTTCATGCAAGTTCGAAAATCTATTTAATATAATTAATAATAAATAATTTATGTGAAAATTTCCCCGAAAATAAAATTCTCGAAAAATTTTTACGTAAAGCACTTAAAATAATATACAACAATTAAAATAAGTTTTAAATACATATTAGCTCGTAAAAATATCATAATTATACAGAAATATTAACATTGCATATCCCGATGAAAATTTTAAAAATATTTAAAAACACGGGATATTACATTGATCATATGACAAACTCCACTCACCATCTTACATCTATCTATCCATCAACCCAACAAAATATTCTAATTGCTAATGGAGGCATAGCACCAGTTACTCATGAGGGATTAGTATCTAACTCCAACTTTCTTAATTTAGATAATGTTCTTATTGTTCCATCTCTTTCTTGTAATCTACTATTTGTTGGCCAAATCATTGAAACCTTGAATTGCACTGTCAAATTTTGGCCTAATTATTGTGTATTTTAAGACATTGCAACACACTAGATCTTGGCTCTAGTGTTAAACGTGAAAAGTTATACTATCTTGAGTTGCATGATGATTCAAAACGGAAGTCAAGTCAAGTTAATAGGGTTGGTAGAAGTTGCTCGAGTAAAGACTAAGTAATCTTGTGGCATCGTCGTGTTGTGCATCTCTCTTTTCATTATCTTCGACAAATAAAACTGAATTTATTTTTACATATCACAGACTCGGAATTTAAGTGTGATGTTTATGAATTGGTAAAAGGCCACCAAATTTCTTATGTATCGAGTTATAATAAAAATTCAATTCCATTTATGACCATTCATTATGATGTATGGGGACCTGCTCGGATTCCTACTCTATCTGGTACTTGATATTTTGTAATGTTTATTGAAAAATGTACTCGGATGACTTAGGTATCACTACTTTCCAATAAAAGAGATGTGTGCTCAAAGTTTCAGGACTTATACAATATGGTGGCTACATAATACCAGAGTAAACTATGAGTCTTGTAGTTTGACAATAGTGGGGAGTATGTTAACTCAATTCTCAATGATTTCTGCCATAAGAAGGGCATTTGCCACCAAACATCTTATGTCGGCACTCCTCAACAGAATGGTATAACCAAACGGAAGAACCGATAGTTATTGGAAGTTGTCCGAGCATCACTATTTAACATGAATATTCCTTGAGAATACTAGGGATAAGCTGTTTGATCCGCTGCATAGCCCATAAATTGGACACCATCACGAGTACTTGATTTTAAAAATCCTCTTCAGAAACTTCAGGAACTTGTCATATCTCCACCCTTCAATAATTTAGAACCCCGAGTTTTTAGATGCTTGGCATATGTTCATTAGACACTCGATAAATTAGACCCTTGAGCTATTCGGTGTATCTTTGTTGGCTATGCGGATTTACAAAAAGGATATCGATGTTATGATCCGAATACAAAAAAGATGTATGTCACTCGGGATGTTCGATTTCATGAAAATTGTCCGTTCTTCTCCCACTTTGAGTGCTCTCTTCAGGGGGAGAAAAATTCGATCTTCTTTAAGCTTAAAGATAGCATTCTGAGTGTTCCAAATCCGAGTAACTTCTTTGAGCTTGAAGATAGCATTCTGAGTGTTCCAAATCAGAGTCTCCAAAATATTTTGAGTGTTCTGAGCATCTCACCCATATAGATATCTGGTGTTCTGAGTACGAGCATCTCACCCAGACAGACATCTGATGTTCCGAGTACGAGCATCTCACCTGGATAGTTCATCGAAGAAACTTCGAGTAATTTGAGTAATCAAGATAGTACATATTCCTAACCCACACTAAAAGCTAAAGAAACTTTGAATGCGGTGCATAATAAGGTAAATTTATCTCCTTTAATTCCAAATACTGAGCCTCGTTATCCTTCTAGGATCAATAGAGGGGTTCCGAAAAAACAATATGATCCGGACCTTCATACCAAAGCTAAATACCCTATCAACTACTTCATATCAACCAACCATTTGTCTAACTCACATGCACTTACTGTAAATCAATTATCTACTGTATCTATTCTAAGTAATGTGCAGGAAGCCTTAGATGATCTGGATTGGAAAAAAGCTATGAATGATGAAATGGAGGCATTGTATAAGAACTGAATGTGGGATCTTGTTCCTCTTCTGGAAGGAAAGAAAACGGTGGGGTGCAAGTGGATATTCACTGTCAAACTCAATCCAGATGGAAGCATAAATCGATATAAATCTCGATTGGTAGCAAAGGAGTATACTCAAAAGTATCGAATTGACTATGAAGACACATTTGCCCCAGTAGCAAAAATGAACACCATCCGAGTCCTTATTTCCTTAGCTGCCAATCTGGACTGGCCGCTGCGATAATTTAATATAAAGAATGCATTTTTGAATGGAATCATAGATGAAGAAGTATATATGGATCCACCACTCGAAACTAAATGTACTGACCGAGTATGCAAACTAAAAAGAGTATTGTATGGACTTAAGCAATCACCTCACGCATGGTTTGGACGACTCTCAACCTTCATGAGGAAGCTTGGATATAAGCAAAGTGATGTTGATCACACACTATTCATCAAACAGAAGTTAGGTAAAGTCATCTCACTGATTGTATATATTGATGATATGGTGGTCATTGGAAATGATTCGAGTGAGACAACAATCTTGTAAAGACAGTTAGCATTCGAGTTTGAACTTAAGGATTTGGGTAATTTGAAGTATTTTTTAGGAATTGAAGTTGCAAGATCGACTCAAGGAATTTCTCTTTGCTAACGAAAGTATATAATGAACCTACTAATAGAGATGGGGATGCTTGGTTGTAAGCCAGTCGAGACTCCCATTGAAGTCAACCATGGACTTTCAATCTTAGAAGATCCAGTTCCAACTGATAAAGATCAATATCAAAGGTTAGTGGGAAGGTTGATTTACCTATCTCATACTAGGCCAAACATTGCTTATGCAGTAAGTGTTGTGAGTCAATTCATGCATTCTCCGAGTAAAGAACATATGAATGCAGTATACCGAATATTAAGATATCTAAAGTCTTCTCCAGGTAAAGGGTTATTCTTTGGGAGGAATAAGGGTTATGAAATTATTGGCTATACTGATGCTAATTGGGCTGGAGATCGGACTGATAGAAAATCAACATGATATCAAAGTAGTCGTCCCGGGTTCGTATGTAAGACCTAATTGTATTTGAATTTAGGAAGTGCCCGTGGTTAGGTGCGGCCGTTTGAATTTGACAAGTGTAATTGTTTCAAGCCCAATTACACTTGAGGGGGAGTGTTAAAGAATCCCACGTTGAAAAAGTACAAATGAATGAAGTGGTTAATAAGTGGTGTAAACTGAGTCTTAACACAAGCCAATTGGTTTTGTGTTAGATGGATTCAACCCCATTTATAAGTCCACATGTGTACGTGGGCCAACATCCGAAGCCTATGTTGTTACATTGTGATAACAAGGCAGCTATAGCAATTGCAAACAATCCGATTCAACATGATCGAACTAAGCATGTAGAGGTTGACAGACATTTCATAAAAGATCATCTGAACCAAGGGACAATTGATCTTTCATATATTTCATCTCAGACTCAATTAGCTGACATCCTCACAAAAGCTGTATCCGGAAAAACATTTTACAACTCACTTGACAAGTTGGGAATGATTGATATACATTCGCCAACTTGAGGGGGAGTGTTGAGGAAGTAAATATTTTTATTAAATATATTAGAAAGTAAATATTTGTATACAATTAGAAATAACGTTTTATTCTATTTAGGATTTTATTTTATTCCTAATTAAATTGTGATTAGAATTCCTATGTATATATATAAGAGGTGTAACCCTTCTTTGAATATCATGGAAAAATATTTCCTTTCAATTTTCTCTCATTTTATCTAAATTTTATTCTTCACTAATACCAATTTTGATTAGAATACCCACATGGCTAAAAGCCTGCTAAGTCACTTGGGTCATCTTTTTACCACTGAAGGTTATTTCTTTGTTTTTTTTCTTTACGTATTCTGTTTTCAACATTTAAGAAGCTAAATTCTTGAAATGAAATTCATTTATATTTACTTTTATGGGTGTTAGAATTAAATTTATTTTCATATGATTTGTTAATTGTAGACTTTTTTTAAACAAATTGTGGAATCAGATTTAGCCAAATACACATATTTACCTCTGAACTATATTCAATTAACCTTCAGTATTGTTTAACTTTTATTAAAATTTTCAGAAGAGGAGAAAATAACATAGAGAAGCTTTGAATTTTTGGCATCTAATACTTATTATAGCCAGGGAACAACTTTTGTATAGTGTTGGCTAACTTTGCTCTCTCTATCCAACTTAAATTAAATTTAAATCATGAATGAAATAATAATTAAAAAGCCTTTTTCTCTGTGGTAAGTGGAGTGAGTCTTGTCTTCTTAGTTCCACACTGTCGGCTACAGTGGAGTGTTGAATGGAGTGTTAGTCTCATGAGAATGCAGGCTGTCAAATTGATCCCTGAGAAAGTAATGATGTTTCAGTTGAGTCCATATATCCCCTGCTTGCCTACTATATAAGCACATCGTTGGATAGGAAACAAAGCATAAAAAAATTAATCTATTTTCATCAATCAGAACAAAAAAAGAACATGGAAGGCTCTTCCTTGCAAGCTCCTATTGCCAAGAGGTAACATAATTCAACTTTCTTATCGACACCTGTACGTTTATTTAGTAGCACATTTTATATACAACAAATAATTGCATTGTAAAGCAAAGCCAAATGCAGATACATATGTACACCAAGCTATTCTTGAAAACGTTGTTTATATATGCAGGTTAGCAGGCAAGGTAGCATTGGTGACGGGAGGTGCAAGTGGCATAGGCGAGAGCACTGCCAGGCTCTTTGCCAAGAATGGTGCTAAGGTTGTGATCGTAGATGTCCAATCCGATTTGGGTCACTCTGTTGCTGCACAAATTCAATCGGAATTCGGACAACCGGTTTCCTACGTTCATTGCGATGTCACTAACGAATCCATGTCGAAAACGCTGTTAATACGGCGGTTTCATTGCATGGAAAGCTTGATATAATGTTCAACAATGCAGGCATTGGAGGCATTCATGATTTAAACATAGAATCAATTGAACACGAAAGTTTTAGAAGAGTGATGGATGTAAATGTTTATGGTGGATTCTTGGGTGCAAAACATGCCTCAAGAGTGATGATTCCTGAAAAGAAAGGTTGCATTCTGTTCACAGCAAGTGCTGCTTCAGTCATCTGTGTTGGACTATATGCGTATACAGCGTCGAAGAATGCTGTTGTTGGGCTAACAAAGAATTTAGCAGTGGAACTGGGGCAGTATGCTATTAGAGTTAATTGTATTTCGCCTGGTTTCGTACGAACTCCTTTGACCATTAAAGAAACAGGTCTGAACTATGAGCTAGCAGAGAGGGTGGCTTATGAAAGGGCAAGCTTGAAAGAGGTAAAATTGGAGGCTAATAATATAGCTGAAGCAGCTCTATACCTTGCAAGTGATGAGTCTAAAATTGTCAGTGGGATCAATCTTGTGGTCGATGGAGCTTCAAGTTTGGCAAAGATGTAATTAGCGAGAGTTTATTTCATGTGTGCTAAAATAAAAAGGAAAAAAAAAAAAAAAAAAAAAGTCTGAACCTGATTAGTATGCTTTTCAATATTTTAAAATAATATTGTCTGATCAACTCTAAAGCTATGTTCCTTTTATCTTGAAAAAGTCTTGTTGCCCAGGATTTTCTTTATTAATTTTTTTTAACTAAACTACCTTCATGATGCAGGTTTATTTCTGATCTTAAAATATTTGTAAGTTGTTTGGACTGAGATTATAATTTGTTGAATATACTATTTTAACAATTTGATCTACACTGAATATATATATATTTAGTGGTAGTATTTAAAATAGAAGATATTTTTTATTTTTATTGACTAACTGTATAATATTAAAATAATATATATTAAATTATACCAGGCAAGTGTTTTCCTATTTTTTTTATTTCTTTATTTATTTTATTCACTTATCATAATTGTTGTCTTATTATTGGAAAATTCAATGAACTGGAGCTATATAACGGGCTATTAAAAAAATAAAACTATATTTTTTGGGTACTTTTAAAACTATTTCCTTTTTTGATGAATTCTAAAATATTTACCCAATTTGCGATATTTTTTTGCTGAGGTGGTGTACAGAGGAGTTATTGTCCATTTCGCCATTTAAACTGGCAAAATGTGCATTTCATCATTCCAAATGACGAAATAGCTTTACATTTGTTTTTTTTTTTGGTCTTGGACAAGTAATTAAAAAAAAAAAAATTCCTTCCATAGTTTTCACAATCATTAGGATAATTGGCGCAAACATTCCTCATGCACGTACAATAACACTCATGCAATCCACCAAAAAAAAATTAATAATAATAACTCTCATGCATAATCATTATCATATTAAAATTAAAAATTAAAAATGCATTGATGATGATAATAATAATAATAATAATAATAATAATAATAATAATAATAATAATATTATTATTATTATTATTATTATTATTTATACATTTTTAAATTTTAATATTATAATAATTATGCATGAGTATTATTATTATTATTATTATTATTATTATTATTATTATTTTGGTGGATTGCATGAGTGTCATTGTGTGTGCATGAGCTTTAGTGTACGTGCATAAGTGTGTGTGGCCATTTCATGTGAGTGTTGTTTGTGCCATTTTGCCATTGCAAATGGCGATGTGGCCTTTTTATTTTTTTAATTATAACACTATTCGCCATTTTGAATAATGAAATGAATTTTTTTAAAAAATAATACTATAAAATAAAAAATATTTTAAAAGTACTACAAAATGAAAAATAATTTTATTTTTTTACCATAAAACAGTAAATAGTCCCTATATAACACCATGCAAACATATGTACGGAATTTTCTCATGCTTTGACTTTAAAGAATTATGAATTTCTAGAATTGAGAATTCAATTGTAGGGACAATTATTTTTTGTTAAAAGTAATTATAGAAAGTTCTTATTAGCAGAAAAGGCATACCTTTAGAAACACACATAAACACTACTAAACATATCTTGGTAATTAAATATCCGGCAATTAAAGTTCTATAAATAAAAATCTCCTAATTTAACATAATCGGTACCTTTCATTTGAATTTTGAGCAGTATATATTGACTAAAAGAAAAATTCTTCTTCATTCTACAGAGATTTGTTTGGCAATCGATAACAATGATAAAAAATGATAAGGGATTCAACATAATCTATAGTAGTTTAACTGTGTCAACAAAACAGTTCAATCTGATGTAAACTCTATCTTCCACATGTATTTGTTTAGTTGTTACTTCGGCATCATCCCTTTATTGTATCATCTCTTGTATTTATACTTTACGCTATACTGAATGAAGATACAAGTTACAACTCCAAATATATCTCTGACTTAGTATCAGAGCTTTCACCTTCAACATGACTTCCCTGAACTCGTCATCTTCTTCTCTTTATTCTTCTTCTTCATTAACCACATCCAACACTACTTCATCATCTTTCATGCTTCCATCTTCTTCTCTATTCCATACACCCTCTACTAATGTCCAACAAACCTTCTCCATTAAATCAACTTCCAAAAACTATATCCCTTGGAAGTTGTAATTTACTCCTCTATTAAACTTCTACAATCTCCATGGAATCCTGAATGGTATTGAGAGCCCACCTCCAAAAGAAATTCTTAACTCCACCTCAAATGAAACTACCATAAATCTTGACTACCTTACATGGTTTCACAAGAATCAAATGCTATTTTCTTGGCTGCTTTCCTCCATCACAAATGAGGTATATCCACATCTTATTGGACTTAACTCTTTATTCGAAGTTTGGCAAGCCTTGGCAACGGCTAACAGTGTTATAAGCCATGCCCAACAAACTTAGTTGCACATTGAATTGCATTATCTCTCCAAAGATGATAAATCTATCTTTCAGTATCTTTATCAAGCATAGGCAATTGCAGACTCTTTGACGTTGGCTGGTCAACCGTTCTCCTTTTCTGAATTTAATGCCATTATATTTCAAAAACTTGGCTCTGATTATAAAGGTATTGTCGGTGCTTTACAACAACGCACAGAGTCAATTTCTTTCAATGAGTTACATGGGCAATTAATTGCCTATGAACTTCTTCTTCAATCTCAACAACCAATGGTGCCATCAGTCAATTCGGTTCAATATTCAAGTTCATTGCCAAATAGACCTCTCTTAAATCCTACCCGATCTGCACAGAAAGGTGGCCGATGTGGTTATCAAACTGTTGCGTGTCAAATATGTTGCCTCACCAACCATTATGCTTTCACTTGCAGAAGACACTACAACTCTAATACCTCTTCCCACTCTCGGTCTGCTGGTTTTCCCTCAGCCTGAAAATATTCTGCCTCGAACTTCACTTCATCAATAGTTTATATAGCAACAAATCTGACCAAAAGCACATCCTCATCAAGGCTTGCTATTTATAGTCCATATCATCGGTAGCCCATTTAAACGAATGGCATCTAGACATGGGACGTATCATGTCATCCCCGACTTGTCATCCTTAAGCATCGCTGAAGACTACAAAGGTATGGGAAAATTATTTGTTAGTAATAGATATGGTGTTCCCATTTTAAATATTGGTCATAGTTTTTCCATAAAAAAATCTTACCCTAAAAAATGTCTTACACGTTCCCACCATTACTAAACCTTTCCTTTCTATTAAAAAATTATGCCGTGATAACAAATTTTTTGTTGAATTTCATGGTGATAATTGTGTTAGTGATATGCACTAGGTCAATCATGCATGACTATGTTTTGACTTTATCATTTTATTTAATAAAAAGACATTTTTCATTATTATTTTGTGTTATGATAATTACTAAGGTCATCAAGTATGTCACTTGATAGTAAAACGCTTAAATTAAATATGAGTTCTATTCAAATTATCCTTAGTCATAATAATATGTTATAACTAGTATGGTGTTGATTGATGATTATATTTTACTGATAATGAATATGAGATATTAAGTCAACTCATAGGTACTTATTTGTATACTGGATTGACATATCATGAGAATACTACATAGATAATTGTCATAAGTAATTCTCATCATAATAATATCGATTTAGTCCTTTGACCTTAAAATCATCATGTATTTCTACATAACTATTATATATTTTAACACAATCTAACATTATCTTTAACAAGATGATTAAATAGATTGTTATTGGATATGTAATGAGTTATGTGAGGAATGTGAGTAATTGAGAAGGAATTTATCCCTCATTTAATATGAGTAAGATGTCTATGGACCCCTTGATAAGATAGACTGAGGAAAATGCATAACCATGCTAAAGTGAATTGATAAAGAGTTATCATTCTTAGTTTACTTAGAGTCAAGAAATAATACGATTGAATTATATAAGGATGACATAAATTATGCCTTATATTCAATCAAGATATCATGTGACAAAAGGATTACAATATTTATTATAAATTAGGTTATGTCAGATTATTAACTTCACATGACTTGGGTAGTCATAATGTCTTGCTAGAGGCCACTTATGACTTGTAGGCCTAAATAGAGATTTAAGGCCCACTGCCAACGTCATGTGAACCTACAGGGTCACACACTTAGAATAGGCTTAAAAACGAAAATGGGTTTGAGAAGCCCAAATATGCTCTGTGAAAAAAATAGTTTATTTATTTAAGGTAAAAGTTATCTTAAATAAATAGAATATTATTTCTGATTTATTTTTACATGAAATTAGAATAATAATAATTGAGAAATTACCAAAAAGTTATTTTGGTAAGTAAAACCCTAATTAAAGGTTTATAAATATGTTATATTCTCTAAGGTTTCCTTAACTCAATCATTAGCCACCAAAATTCATTTTTCTCCTTTTAGAAAAACTAAAAAACAGAGTGTTTTTGTTCTTGATTTGTGAGAAATCAAGAGAAGTGTTAGCATACAAAGTTTTCATTTTAATCAAGGGTTGTTCGTGTGGACGCTTGTGGAGGATAGATTCTTTTGGAGACATATTGATCCGAACTACCAAAATTAAAAGCTCGAGGTAAGGTGTCACCGGAGTGAACCTCCTCTCTACCTTTTAAAAATCTTACCTCTTCTACGCTTATGGTAAGATTTGAAAACTCTAGTTTTAAATCAATTAATCGAATTATTTGGATTTGGTTTAGGGTTTGTGATTAAAAGTTTTAATTTTCACTGCATTTTTGAATCATGAAACCCAACAGTGATATCATAGCCACTTGTAATTCGATTAATTTGATTCTATATACATGTGATATATATGTTTTTAAGTGATTCATTTTTGAAAGGAGTTTTCAAACAGTTTTATTTTTGTGACGTACTTTTAAATCTGTATGCAAACAACAGTAAATATTAATTTGATTAATGTTTATAATTGTTTAATATGATTAAACAATAATCATAATTTTAATTTTCTGGTTTAAGTATTCTTTTTTATGAAAAACTGAATATGTATATAGATTTTTGTCAAAGGGCGATCTGTTTAAGAGTTAAACAGATGATGCAAAATAAACTGTTTAAGTGTTAAATAGAATAAATCTATTTGGAAAAAATTAATTATTCTGCAATATGGTTTATGAATAAATTAGGGTTTATGGTGGCGGCTATTTAAATGTTAACATAAGGGAAAACGATCTATTTTGAACAAATTAATCAGATAGTAGTTTGATTACAAAAATTATTATCGTTTTAGGGTTTTTGGCAACAACTCATTCAAAAAGTTAAGGTAAATCATTTCCCGCCAAGGGGCACTGTCCCTAAAACCTTGCCAGGGGCACTACCCCCTTGACCCCTACTTGAGGCGCTGCCCCTTAACCCCATATGGATTTGTCACATAATTTATTTTTCATCATAATAATTAAATTAATGTTTAATTTGATTTATTATGATATATATGTTTATTGTTAAATTCATTGTGCATAGCATGGCCCTTAAACCAATGTGATTGGATTTTGTTATTTTATTTTATTAGCTTGTAATTTTTAAATATGGCCTACGAGTCATTTTATTTATTGTAATTATTTTATTTTATTAGATAGTAATAGAATAGTTTTAATTACAATATGTAATGTAAATCAAGACCCAAGATGCAAATTCATGTTAGAGGCCCGCGATGGGGATCACAAGTGGGAGCCCAAGGATGAGGTACATGCTAGAAGATGAAGATCCAAAATTGAAGGCTCAATTTGTATTTGTAATATCACCTAGGTTTGACCTTTGATCTTTATATTGGCTTATGAAGATCAACTTAGTTATGGGCCATGCTATGTCACGTTTATCTTATTATATTAGTATGTTATACATGTGATGCCATGAGATGCCATGTATGAGATGTAATATAACAATAACTAGCTAAGATAAAAACTATTTAAACCCTCATCTAATATTAAGTCATTAAAATGCCTCATATTAATTAACACTTATCAAGATTTGTATTGCTATATATAGGTGATGCCAAAGCATTGTATATAAAGCCATCTAAATAAGATAAGATGGATAATGGTGATATCCATATATTTGAATTGGTTAGAATTAACTAGGTTATTAAAACGATTTTAGACCTAAGGCATTTGATAGGATATGTCGATATATGTGATATCATATAATTATCCAAGAATCACATGAGATATAATTGGTAAAGTGTTACCTACCTAAATCGCCACACTTTAAGTGATAAGCCAAAGCTTACTTAAAGTAGGGTGAAATATGGATCTTGGCCCATTAAGAAATTTCAATTGTTAAAATTATTTTGAGGGTTTTATTATTTATGAAAATTTAGTAGGAGTTTTCTTATTCCTCTTTCATAATAAAATTGAATGTACTCTATATATATTTGTTGTATATAATGAAATCAAACACTACACCTACCATATCAATGTGATTGATCCTTAAGAAGGATAAGCTAAATGAGACTAAATTTCTTGATTGGTACAGAAACCTAAGAATTGTTATTAGGTAAGAAAGAAAGGAATATATCCTTGATCAACCCATCCCAGAGGAACCAGCTGCTAATGCTCCTAGAGCACAAAAGGATGCTTATAGTAAGCATCTCAATGATTCAGTTGATGTCACTTATCTCATACTTGGATGCATGGAATCTGAGCTTCAAAAGCAATTGATGGAAATGGAGGCTTATACTATGATAGGCTTGTTGGGTTCCGTGATACAAACGTAATGAAAAATTAAAAAATTTATCACGTTCCTAAACTTGGATCCATGTAATTTGACTACCTGATTAAATCTAAGGTTTCAAGAATCTCACCAAAATGCAGAAGAGGTAAGATTTTCTAGAAGGATGAGAGGAGGTTCACACTGATGACACCTTACGTTGAGATTTTTGCTTTGGTTGTTTGGATCTAGACGTCTCCAAAAGGATGCATCCTCTATAGGTATCCACATGAACAACCCTTCATAAAAAAAATTAAAGTGTGTGCTAGCAACTTTCTTGGTTGTCTCATAAATCAAGAACAAAAGAAAAACTCTGTGTTTATTTTCTAAGAAGAGAGAAAATGAATTTGGAGGCAGGAAAAACTAGTGAGTTAAACCCTAGAGAACATAACATATTTATAGACTCCAAATTAGGGTTTCACCTACCAATGACCTTTTGGTAATTTCTCATTTATTATATTCTAATTTTGTTTTAAAATTAAATAAAAAATAATATCTTATTTATTTATTTAAAACAACATTTATCTTAAATAAATAAATAAATAAATAAAACACTTTAAATATTTATTTCCATAGAGTTTATTTTGGGCTTATTAAACCCATAATAGTTTTGGGCTTGTTCTAAGTGTGTGACCCTGTAGGTTTACATAACATTGTCAGTGGGCCTAAATCTCTGTTTAGGCCTACAAGTCATAAGTGGCCTCTAGCAAGACATTATGACTACCCAAGTTATATGAAGTAAATAATCTGACATAACCTAATTACAATGAATTTTATCATCCCTTTATCACATGATATCTTAATTGAACATAAGGCATAGAATGTCATCCTTATATAGTTCAATATTATGACTTGATTCTAAGTAGACTGAAAATGATAACTCTTTATCAATTCATTTCAGCATGGCCATGCATTTTCCTTCAGTCTATCTCATCAAGGGGCCTATAGATATCTTTCTCATATTAATGAGGGATAAATTCCTTCTGAATCACTTACATTCCTCATATAACTAATTTCATATCCAACAACATCCTATTTAATCGTCCGATTAAAGACAATGTTAGATGTGTCAAAACATAAAATGGTTATATAGAAATCCATGACAATTTCAAGGTCAAAGGACCAAAATAAAATTACAGTTATGAGAAATACTTATGATAATAATCTATGTAGTATTTTCATAATGCGTTAATCTAGTACATGATCTCTTATCATGTACCTATGGGTTGACTTAATATCTCATATTCATGATTAGTAAAATATAACCATCAGTCAACATCATACTAGCCTTAATACTTTAATATTTATATAATGAATAAATGGCTAGGGATAATTAGAATAGAACTCTTATTTTAATCTAAGGGTTTTACTATCAAGTCACATACTTGATGGTCTTAGTAAGAATTAACCATTCATATAATTATCATAAAATCAAATGATAATGAAATACCTCTTTATTAATAAAATAAGAAAGTTAATACATAATCACAAATGATTGACCTAGTGCATATCACTAACAAAGCCATCTCAAGGAAATGTTCCAAGAGAAAGGTAGAATTGAAAGGTTCAATACCATCAGGGAATTACTCTCCTACAAGTTGACTACTAGCGGCTTTGTCAGTCCCCATGTTCTCAAGATGAAAGGTCATCTTGAACACTTGGACAAGCTTGGTCTCAAGATTGAACAAGAATTGGCTATTGATATGATTCTTTAATCTTTGCCTGAAGCTTATGATGGTTTCATCATGAATTTCAATATGCATAGTATGGACAAAACTATTTCAAAGTTGCATGAGATGCTTAAAACTACTAAAAATCCCATCAAGAATTCCACCAAGGATGTTCTAATGGTCAATAAGGGAAAGAGTATGAAAAAATTTATAATTAGAAAAGGCAAGGGCAAGGCTCCCAAAGGCTTTCAAAAGCCAAAACCAAAGCCCAAGCCCAAGTTTAAAGCTGAACCCCAAGCAAAGCCATGAAAGGAGGGAATATACTTTTTCTGCAATGAACCAGGTCATTGAAAAAGAAATTGCAAGCTATATTTGAATGATCTGAATAAGAATAATGGTCGTGCGACTACCTCTTCAGTTATTCATGTTATAGAAATTAATTTATCTACTTTTGATTCTTGGGTATTAGATATTGGATCAAGATCTCACATTTGTATTAATATGCAGGGTTTAAAAAGGAGTAGATCATTGGCTAAAGGGGAAGTGGACCTACGAGTTGGCAATGGAGCAAGAGTTGTTGCTTTAGTTGTAGGGATTTATGAGTTAACTTTGCTTAGTGGACTTATTTTAAATTTAGAAAATTGTTATTATGTGCCTACTATATGTAGGAATATTATTTCTATTTCTTGTTTGGACAAGAAAGGATTTGAATTTATTATTAAGAATAATAAATGCAATATATATCATGATAACGTTTTTTATGGATTTGCTCCACACACTAGTGGTCTTTGTGTTCTAAATGTTGAAGACACTAATGAAATGTCAATCTATAACATTAATACAAAGAAGTTTAAATCTAATGATTTAAACACCACCTATCTCTGGCATTATCATTTAGGCCACATAAATGAGAAACGCATTTCAAAGCTTCACCAAAATGAGCTTTTGAATTCATTTGATTATGAATCATTTGAAACATGTGGATCTTGTTTACTATGAAAAATGACTAAAACACCTTTTACTGAAAAAGGTGAGAGAGCTAATGATTTATTGGGCCTTATACATTTAGATGTATGTGGGCCATTAAACTTAACTGCTAGAGGAGGATTCCAGTACTCATCTCTTTCATAGATGATTTCAGTAGATATGGCTATGTTTATCTAATGAAATATAAATATAAATCTTTTGAAAAGTTCAAAGTTTTCAAGAATGAAGTACAAAACCAACTTGGTAAAAATATTAAAACATTAAGATCTGATCGAGGTGGTGAATATTTAAGCCAAGAATTTGTAGATCATCTGAAAGATTGTGGGATTATTTCACAATTGACTCCTCCAAGTACACCACAATTAAATGGTTTGTCTAAATGGAGAAATCAGACTTTTTAGGGATGATGAGTCAATCTAATCTTCTAATATCTTTTTAGGGATATGCTTTAGAAACTATTGCACTCATTTTGAATAGAGTTCCAATAAAGGTAGTTAAAAAGAAACCATATGAGATGTGGACTGGAAAACCTCCCAATTTGTCTTTTCTCAAGATTTGGGGATGTGATGCTTATATGAAGTGTCAAATCTCAGATAAACTAGCACATAAATTTGATAAATGCCTTTTTGTGGGATATCCTAAAGAAACTAAAGGATATTATTTTTATAATGCTTTTGAGAACAAAGTGTTTATTGCTCAAAATGGTGTATTTTTAGAAAGAGAATTTTTTTCCAAAGGATCTAGCAGGAGCACAATCCAACTTAAAGAAATTCAAGACCTATAAAATAGCATTGTACCAAGTATAGAACCACAGCTGGATCAATAAGTAACTGTTGGACCTACACAAGTACCAGAAGGCCTAAGAAGATCTGGTAGGACACATCAAATCCCAATGAGATATGGATTTCTCATAACTGAAGATAATGATGTGTTGATTGTGGATCAAAGTGGGCCCACATCCTATCAAGAGGCTATAAATAGTCCTAACTCTGAGAAATGGCTAGAAGCCATGAAATCAGAAATGTAATCTATGTATAATAATCAAGTTTGGACCTTGATTGACCTAACTAATGGCTTAAAAACTATTGGATGCAAATGGGTTTTTAAAAAGAAAATAGACATGGATGGCAATGTGCATACCTTTAAGGCAAGACTGGTGGCAAAGGATTTCAAACAAACACAGGGTATAGACTATGATGAAACCTTTTCACCAATTGCTATGCTGAAATCTATTCAAATTCTCCTTGTTGTAGTTGCATACTATAATTATGAGATATGGAAAATGGATGCCAAAATAACATTTCTTAATGGAAACCTACTTAAGGATGTGTACATGACATAGCCAGAGGGTTTTGTCAATCCAGAGAATTCTGGAAAGGTATGCAAGCTTTAAAAGTCCATTTATGGACCGAAGCAAGCATCTTAGAGTCGGAATCTTCACTTTGATGAAGCAGTCAAAGAGTTTGGCTTTATTAAGAATGAAGATGAACCTTGTGTTTACAAGAAGGTTAGTGGGAGCGCAGTTTTTAGTGCTGTATGTTGATGACATACTACTTATTGGAAATTATATCCCTATTTTACAAAATGTTAAATCATGGCTAAGGAATTTTTTTCAATGAAAGACTTGGATGAAGCCACTTATATATTAGGCATCAAGACTATGTAGATAGATCTAAAAGACTTATTAACCTAAGTCAGAGCACTTACATTGATAAGGTATTGAACAAGTTTAGCATGCAAGACTCTAAAAGAGGATTCTTGCCAATGTCATATGGCATTAGTCTCAGCAAGACTCAGCGTCCTATGAAATAAGATAAGCGAGATCGTATAAGTAAGATTCCATATGCTTATGCTATTGGATCTATCATGTATGCAATGTTGTGTACTTGACTTGATGTTTCATATGCCTTAAGCACAATAAGCAGATACTAGTCAGACCTAAATGAAAGTCACTAGATAGTAGTTAAAAATATCCTTAAGTACTTGAGAAGAACTAAGGATGCATTTTTATTGTATGGTGGTAAAGAAGATGTGCTAGTTGTAAATGGTTATATGGATGCCAACTTCCAAACTGATAAGGATGATTTTTTTATCACAGTCAGGTTATATGTTTTGTTTGAATGGAGGTGTAGTGAGCTGGAGAAGTTCCAAGCAAGACACCATTGTTGATTCTACTACAGAAGCTGAGTACATAGCTGCCTCAAAAGTAGCTAATAAGGTTATTTGGATCAAGAAGTTCATAACTGGACTAGGTGTTATTCCTAGTATATCAGATCCAATGAACTTATATTATGATAATAATGGAGCTATAACTTAAGCTAAGGAGCCCAAATCACATCAGAGATCTAAACACATACTCAGACATTATCATCTCATTCGAGAAATCATTGAGAGAGGAGACATGAAGATTTGCAGAGTACCCACAAATGATAATGTTACTGATCCATTGACTAAGCCTCTTCCATAGCCTAAGCATAATAGTCATACTAGGTCCATGGGTATTAGTTTTAATATAGATTGGGCCTAGTGCAAGTGGGAGATTGTTAGTGATATGCACTAGGTCAATCATGCATGACCATGTTTTGACTTCATCATTTTATTTAATAAAGATGCATTTTTCATTATCATTTAATGTTATGATAATTACTTGAATAGTCAATTATCCCTAGGTCATCAAGTATGTGACTTGATAGTAAAACCCTTAGATTACATATGAGTTTTATTCAAATTATCCTTAGTTATAACAATATTTTATGGCTAGTATGATGTTGATTGATGATTATGTTTTATTGATCATGAATATGAGATATTAAGTCAACTTATAGGTACTCATTTAGGAAATAATGTACTAGATTGACCCATCATGAGAATACTACATAGATAATTGTCATAAGTAATTCTCATTATAATAATATTGATTTAGTCCTTTGACCTTGAAATCATCATGGATTTCTATATAACTATTATATATTTTGACACAATCTAGCATTGTCTTTAACAGGGTGATTAAATAGATTATTATTGGATATGTAATGAGTTATGTGAGGAATGTGAGTGATTGAGAAGTAATTTTTCCCTCATTTAATGTGAGTAAGATATCTATGGGCCCCTTGATAAGATAGATTGAGGAAAATGCATGGCCATGCTAAAGTGAATTGATAAAGAGTTATCATTCTCAGTTTACTTAGAGTTAAGAAATAATATGATTGAATTATATAAGGATGATAGAAACTATGCCTTATATTCAATCAAGATATCATGTGACAAAGGGATTACAATATTTATTATAAATTAGGTTATGTCAGATTATTAACTTCACATGACTTGGGTAGTCATAATGTCTTGCTAGAGGCCACTTATGACTTGTAGGCCTAAATAGAGATTTAAGGCCCACTGCCAACGTCATGTGAACCTACAGGGTCACACACTTAGAACATGCCTAAAAATGGATATGGTTTTGACAAGCCCAAATATGCTCTGTGAAAAAAATAGTTTATTTATTTAAGGTAAAGGTTATCTTAAATAAATAGAATATTATTTTTTATTTATTTTTACATGAAATCAGAACAATAATAATTGAGAAATTACCAAAAAGTTATTTTGGTAAGTAAAACCCTAATTAGAGGTCTATAAATATGTTATAGTCTTTAGGGTTTCACTAATTTAATCATTAGCCACCAAAAATTATTTTTCTCCTCTTAGAAAAACTAAAACACATAGTGATTTTGTTTTTGATTTGTGAGAAATAAAGAGAAGTGCTAGCACATAAAGTTTTCATTTTAATTAAGGGCTGTTCATGTGGACACTTGTGGATGATGGATTCTTTTAGAGATATCTTGGTCCGAACTACCAAAATCAAAAGCTCGAGGTAAGGTGTCACCGGAGTGAACCTCCTTTATGCTTTTCAGAAATCTTGCCTCTTCTATACTAGTGGTAAGATTTGAAAACCCTAGTTTTAAATCAATTAACCAAATTACTTGGATATGATTTAAGGTTTGTGATTAAAAGTAATAATTTTTGCTGCGTTTTTGAATCACAAAACCCAACACATTGCTTTGTCAGAGATCAGGTTTCTAAAAAGACTCTCATTTGATGAACAAGTGAACTTGGACTCTAGAAAATCAAGGGCATGATTCCATCATCTAGTTTTATAGAGTTGAGGTGTTTTTTGCAATCTTGGAAGATTGACATGCTCAGCTTGGACATCTAAATTTTTTTACATTTCAACATTTGATTAGGCATTTTCATTTACCATGTTCTTCAAATAAACTGTTCCACATAAATGTGAAGCTTATTGCTTAGGAAAACTTTATCATGTTTCTTTATATTTAACTTATAATCATATTAGGACACCATTACAACTAATACATTCAGATGTATGGGGTCTTGCACCCTTGAATTCTTTTTCAAATTTTAAATATTTTGTCATTTTTATTGATGACTACTCGCAATTCACTTGGCTATATTTGATTAAAACTAAAAGTGATGTTCCTATGATTTTTAAAAAAGTTTAGCTTCTAGTTGAAAAACAATTTGATTCCAAAATTAAAGCATTTAATTCGGATTAAGGAGGTGAGTATCGTCCTCTTCATTAATATTTTCAAAATAATGGAATTATTCATCATATCTCTTGTCCACACACTCATGAACAAAAATAGTATTGTTGAATGCAAAATTCATAGTATTATTGATATTGGTCTATCACTTTTATGACATAGTGGGGCTCTTTTTAAATTTTGGGAATTTGCTTTTGAAACATATATTTTTTAATAAATAGATTGCTTATGACTTCTCTACATAATCAAATTCCTTACCAAAAATTATTTAACCACATCCCTAATTACTCTTTTCTTTGAACCTTTCAATGTGCAATTTACCTTTTATTATGACCTTACAGCAAAATAATTTTTCATATAGGTCAAAACAATGCATTTTCTTAGGATATTCTCACCATCACTTAGGCAATATATGTTTTGACAAAGACACATGAAAAATTAATGTGGCTAGACATGTGGAATTTGATGAACAATTTTTTCCATTTCACCAAGTGCCAAAACTACACTTTTCAATGCCAGGCCCACAAGCCCAATCAAGTCCATGGTTGCAAGTTATGTATCCTCTTCTAAGTTCATTGACTCCTCAAGGTAAAGTCTTCTTCTCCCCCTCAAATTCTATCTTATCCTATATTCCTAACTCTACTGATATCCCATCATCTCAATCCAACTTGCCAATTCTTCACTCACCCTTATCCTCCAACACTCGAACCACTACTGCCTTATCTTCCTCATCTCTACTAAAACCACCCATATTCAATCCCACCGGTATCAATTTAATTATTGATCTTCATCCAAACTAACCTAGAATCACCCAAAAATAACTACCTTCTCATACCCATACACATCCCATGTAACTTTGACAAACAACCTTAAATTGAAAACTAACTGCTCATCTTACCGCCACTAATCTTACACCTCTCCTTAAACCTACTTGTTTCTCTCAAGCATAACATATATCCTCTTAGCAGAAAGCTATGATCATTGAAATGGATGCCTTGCATAAAAAACAACACATGGGTTCTAGTTCCCCCATCTTCTTCAGGCAATATGGTTGGTAATAAATGGATTTACAAAATAAAATAAAAAGTTGATGGTGAGATTGGTTGCTCGCGGGTATACTTAAGAATATAGTATAGATTATGTGGAGACGTTTAGTCCAGTTGTCAAACTATTCTCTCAATTAGAGTCTCAAAAAATTGGAATCTTCACCAATTGGATATAAGTAATGTTTTTCTAAATGGTGACTTGGAAGAAAATGTCTATATAGTGAAACCATAGGGGTTTGTAGATAAAACTTATCCTTATTATATTTATAAACTCAATAAGTCTCTTTATGGCTTAAAGCAAGCACCACGTGCTTGGTATTAAAAGCTTAGCACCTTTTTACTCTTTATTAGGTTTGTTAACTCAAATGTCTATCCTTCTTTATTTTTATACAAACATGGTACTAATCATTGTTTCTTGTTATTGTATATGGACAATGTCATTGTTATAGGAAATAATTGAGAACATGTTCAGCATCTCATTAACAAACTCTCTAACTCTTTGTGACTTTGGTAGGCTCCATTACTTCCTTGGCCTTCAAGTTTAGTATTGCAACAATGGTATTATGCTTTCTCAATAATCATATCTTCAAGACCTTTTATAAAACTCAGGATTGGCAAATTTGAAACCATGCTACACTCCAATGGTTTCAAGTTCTCCCATCTCCAAGCATCATGGTTAATCCTTATCCTTTAAAGAAGTAACTCGATATTGAATAATATATGGGAGATTATGCAACTCTAACACAACTAAACTTGTCATTCTATGTGAATATGCTATGCATGTTCATGCATCATCCAATGGATGTCTATTATAAAGCTCTTACATGTGTGCTACATTATATTAAAGCTATTGTTCATCAAAGCTTATTTTTCAAATTTGTTCAGTCACCTCATCTTGTTGGTTATGTAGATTGAGCAAGTTGCTCAAATAATAAGAGGCCGATGAAATGTTATTTAATTTTTCCTGGTTCAAATTTGATTTCATGGAACTCATGCAAGCATAAAATGGTTGTTCATTCTTGAATCGAATCAGAGTTCAAGGCAGTCACAAATATCAGTGTTAAATTAAAGAGGCTTTGGAGTTTACTTATTGAACTTTGCAAAAATCTACTAAGTCCCCCGTATGTCTGGTGTGACAATATCAGAGCAGTCTTTCTCTTATCAAACCTAATCTTCCAAATAAGAATGAGATATATGGAAATGGACTTCCACGTTGTCTGCGATCAGGTTCTTCACAAATAGCTCACCATTTTTGCCATCTCTTTATTAGATCAAATCATATACTTGTTAGCTAAACCACTATAATTTTTGATGTTCCTCCATTTATGAAACAAGCTTTGAATGGCTAGTAGCCCCCTTTCAGCCTGAGGGAGCATGTCAACAATAGTTTAGTCTAATATAAACTCTATCTTCCATATGTATTTATTTAGGTTGTCACTTTAGTATTATCTTTTTGTTATATCATCTCTTGTATTTATACTTTATGCTAAACTAAATGAAGATACAAGTTACAACTCTAAATATATCTTTGACTAATTGTAATAATTGTGTTATTTTTGTCTCTTCCACATCTCTAGCTTCTTAGTACCTAATAACGTTAGATGGACATACATGAAGGTTTCGGGAGATTTTTTTATGCCAATCTCATCTATGGTGCATTCTTGGGTGCCAAACATGCTTTAGAGGTAATGATTCCAAAGAAGAAAGCATGTAATTCTTTATAATAGAGGTGTGCATCACTTATTTAACATCAAAACATATTGTCATGACATGTATAGTTAAAAATGTTGTTATTAATTTGTAAAATTAATTTTTATATGATATAAAAGGTGAGAATTATATTTTTAATTATCATGTAAATTGATAATTTGTTTAGAAATATTGATTAATTAATCAGCATAAAAATTTTGATTTTGAATCTTAAAAAGGCCTAGAAAAAGGTTAAATGTATGGGTGGGTACCTAACTTTGCACTTATTGCATTTTTGGTACTAAAGTTTAATTAGTTTCTTTTCAAGTATCTAACTTTGATTTAAGTATCATCCGATAGTGACTTAGTGGCGAGATAATGACATGGTAGTCAATAATAAAACATTCAGGGAATATTCACCATGTCACCCATGCCTAATAATTAATTTTTAGCATCTAATTCATATGAGGGTATCAAACTTTATTTTTATTTCAATTTAGTTACCAAACTTTTTTTTATCTTTTTAGATACCAAACTTCTATTTAATTTCATAACAATCACTTAAAATGTTTCTGGTACTTAAGTAATCCATAATTACTATTTTAATACAAAATAAAAGTTTTTGTTTTCAAATATGCCTATATTTTCTATACGTTTATAGGAAATAAGGAAAAATTTGAAACTTATTTCGATTATACTTAATAAAAGTAAACTTACCTTAAGTGGTATCATTGCCTATAAGAAGTAAACTTTTAAACTTTCTAAAATTTATTGACTAAATTAAAAAGATAAGGAGATTAAGGAATTAAAATGGTTTTTAAGGAAAATTTATAAGACTACAAATTTTTAATAGTATCCTTTTTGAAAAAAAAAATGAAGTTAGGTCACCAAAAAGAAACAAAAGTAAAGTTAGGTGATCGCCACTGCAGTTAACCCCAATAAATTGATGATTAGGCATGGGTGAATATTCTATTGTTGGTTGCCATATCATCATCTTGCCATCAGGTCACTGGCAGATGATAGTTAAATCAAAGTTAGGTACTTGAAAGGAAATCTATTAAACATGAGTACCTAAAATATAATAAGTGTAAAGTTGGGTACCCACCTATACATTTAATTTAACCCTTTAGAAAAATAATGCACCCACTAATTTCTAGCAGGCCATTATTGATTGCAAGATACCATCAAATAAATCAATAAGTCAGTCCTTAATGAATTTGTAAGGATGTTAACTTCTTATGTCAATGATGGCTATATATTTGAACCAACAATTCCATTTTCAATTGATTTTAATGGATGTAAGAAATTCATATGATATTCTAGATACATATTAAATTCTTTTTTATCTAATTCAAATTATTTTTGAAAATTCTTAAACTATTTCAACAATAGAGGGCTTAACACTCTTACAAAACTAGATATTTTCATCAAAAATTGAAATTAATAAAATATTTATTTTTATTTTCTGGACTATAATAGTAATGGAAATTTTTTTCAAGGATGGAAATTAAATGCTTGGAAACAAAGTTAAGGGTATATAGGTGTGAGTGACCTTTTTGCATTTTGCGTCTCTTGTTTTTTGGTTTCGAGACTAATTGGTTCCATAAGGGTCTTTTTATTTCTGAGGGACATGACAACTTTATCGAATAAGGACAAATGATTTGTCTCAGGAGGAACAAGATGCTTTTTAAAATTTTTGGAGTCACCACCCGATTTTTAGAAAATTAGGAAAAGAAAGGGACAACATCAGGTCACTCAACGAGTATTGCCCCCATTAGAGATTTTTAGGTTTGGGGGATCGTATCTACTTTTTGACTATTTCTAATTATATGATTTTTGATGTATAACTACCACAACACCCTAGTTTTGGTAATGATAATTTGTATAGTGTTCACATAATTTATCAAATATTGAAAGATAATAAAGCTGAAGGACATTATTATTACATTGCTTTCCTAATAAAATACATATAAAAGGAAAAAAAGATTGCAAAGAAGTAAAACTAATTTTAAATATGGTGAATCAGCAAGGTAAATATGACCATTCACACAGCTTGGTCGATCACATGAATAATGGGATAAGCAATGGACAGTTGATTATTTGAAAGAGTAAGTGAAATGTAGATGATTTTGCATGCTTACAGTGATTATTTATGCTATGATGATAATATAGGGGATCCATAATGTCATTATTAGACTATAAACATGATGACTCTATTCTAGGATATGAACTCTTCACATTATTATTCATATAGCATGCAAAATTTGCTAGTCTCATTACACAAGCACAATAGTATTCCCAAATGTTAGTGATGATAAAATAAAAGGCAATGAAATAAAAGAAACATGCTAAAATGATTGTGTGGCATAATAGTATTCCTAAATGCTAGTGATGATAAAATAAAAGGCAATGAAATAAAATAAACATGCTAAAATGATTGTGTGGTTTTCATACTCGACTAAGCTTGTGTAGGTTTTGAAGTTTTAGCTTCGAGGGATTATCAAGCTTTCCTCATCGAGAGGTTCAAAATGACAACAGAATGATGCTAGTTTATATACCTTTAAAGTGTGCTTTGATAAATATGAGGCTTGGTCTGGTGGAAAAGAGGTCTAATCTCCTAACAAAAATATAGTGGAAGAGCAAAAACTATGTGGAAAAGGTTTCCAGCACCTTCGATCGAATAGATTTTTAAGTGTGTGTGTGATTCCACTTGCTCCCCCATTAGAATGGGCTGTGGAGATATCTATTTATAATGAAAAAATGTGTGGAATATGGGGTATAGGTATGGTCACACACATGTCCTTAGGACGGAGCACATGACCACCTGAAGTGTTCATGACTATGCGCTGGTATGTGGCCACACAGCTTACGCATGGTTTCTTGCAATTTCACTCATTATGCACTCCATCTGAGGTTTATGAAGGCTTTTTTAAGGTTGGTTCCTAGGTTTTTAGGCCTTCTGGACATGTTTCTAAAGTTTATTTTGTTAAATTCGGCCTCAATTTTAGCGTGTGACACCCAAGGGTGTTTATGCACTCTTTTGAGTGATACATGCTAATCCATAGTTTATTTTGGACTATTCTGGGACCACTCTTAAAGGTTTTGGAGCCTTCCAGATGTGTTTCCAAAGTATGTTTTGTCTAGTTTGGCTTTGATTTTAGCACATGACACCTAGGGGTGTTTATGTCTTTACACGTACTTCTAAACAATACGCGCTGGTCCTTGGGTTATGTTGGACTATTCTAGAACCACTTTTGATGGTTTTGGAACCCTTCGAACATGTTTCTGAAGTTTGTCTTATTAAAATCAATTTTCATTATTTCACAAAGTTGGGTCACAATTTAACAAAATGAACATCAGTCTAATAAGCTAAGTGTTCTGAGAAAGGAATTCTCATAATAAGTTTTTAATTGTTTTAATAATTTGTATTTCATAAGGTCAGAGCATAACTTAATGGCTCAGTGATTGATTTTGCACATTGGTGGGATCAGGTAGGTCTTCTAAGGTTGCACACTTTAGAGTTGTTATGAATGAGCAAACTTTAGTCATATCAGAAGTTTGTTTCATCATTGGACTTTTTTAGGGACATTCTAATTTAAGGTATGATAGTTGCACCTACTTTGCGTGTGTTGCATAACCACTTAGTGCTAGTGTCAATACATGTGAAGTAAATACAAAGATTCAAAAAATAATTTTTTAAACAGAGAGGTACTTACTTGAGTGTTGCAGTATTAGGATATTGCTATTACAACCTTTTTAGGTATAAAGTGAATAGACAAATGCTACTGGTATAATCTTTTCAGGTGTCAAGCGAATAGAATCATACCACTATAACCTCTTCAGGTGTTAGACAAATAGAATCATGCCACTATAATAACTTTAGGTATTAAGCAAATAGAATCGTGTCATTATAACCTCTTTAGGTGTCAAGCAAACTGAATCATGCCACTATAACCTCTTCAGGTGTCAGCGAACAAAATCATGCCACTATAGCCTTTTTAGGTGTCAGCGAAAAAAATCATGCCACTATAGCCTTTTTAGGTGTCAGGCGAATATAATCATGCCACCATAGCCTCTTTAGGTGTTAGGTGAATAGAATCATGTTACTATAACCTCTTCAAGTGCCAACATATAAAATCATGCCATTATAATCTCTTCAGGTGTCAGACAAACAGAATCATGCCACTATACCCTCTTCAAGTGTGAAGTAAACAAAATCATGCCACTATAAACTCTTTAGGTGTTAGGTAAGTAGAATCATACTACTATAACCTCATTAGGTGTCAAGTAAATGAAATTATGCCACTATAACCTCTTTAGTTGTCAAGCGAGTAGAATTATGCCACTATAACCTCTTCAGGTGTCAGGCAAATAAAATCATACAACTATAACCTCTTCAGGTGTTAGGTGAACATAATCTTGCCACTATAACCTCTTCAGGTGTTAGGTGAACATAATATTGCCACTATAACCTCTTCAGGTGTTAGACAAATAAAATTATGCCACTATAACCTCTTTAAATGTCAGGCGGATAGAATTATGCCACTCGGGCATTTTTGGCTTTGATTTGGGCTTGGAGGATTTTAGCTATGGTACTATCAATGAGCAACTTTTGGATCCTCTCTCTTAGCCTATCTTTGAATTGCTAATAAGAAGTATCTTTTTGGTCACTCATGTTTGGTGTCTGATTCCTATACATTTATTAAGGTTAGCTAAATGAATGATGCATGATGTGTGCCTACAAGAGAAAAGGGTGAGCATGTATGCATGGAGTGGATGCAAAATCCTATAATGAAAGATGATTATTCCTATAAGAAATAGTGGTTAGTACGTGCTTATTTACATGTATAATATGTATGCATGATTAAAGCTGGTTAGTTGTTCCTGTATAGTAAACAAACTAATCATAAGCAAGCTCTTGTTTCCATCCTTATTTCTCTATAAGGTTATTCAGTCCATTTCCTAGGTAGGTTTTAAACTTTTAGTCATTGAGGGACTATGGTTCCGCTCTTGGAACTAGGTTGTTTTGATTTATGTTAATCAGAACTAAAGGGTAAACTGAAGAATGATACTAAAATGTGCTTGAGGTAAACATATGATGTCGATGTGAAGGTCAATTGTTAGGCTTCAAATGATGTATAGAGCTCGTATGCATAGGACCATGGTCAGTTAGAGGGAGCCTGAGTTGTTGCCCCGATATTGATATTTAATATGTTTACTGGGAGTAATGAAAGTATTATTCAATAGTTTGTGATTTGATTTTGTTGACATAAAGTTCCATAATCTAGTTGGATTCCTAACCCATTCATTTAACTTGATAAGGATAAATGGATGACATCTCATAGGTTCCATCATTAAGGGATGTCGTTATTTGTTAGTTTACATAGAGTATTCAAGTTGAGGTAAATGATTCTTATCATTCCTCATGCTTTGGACTCATACAAGGTAGATAGAATCATATGGTCTTGAGCCTGAATATTCTATGGAAATTGACATTACAACATCATTCGATGATAGACATTAGGAGAGTCATGTCATTTTATGAATATTAGGTCAGACAGATAATGTTAGACAGGGATAACATGCATAACTTAGTGGACTCCTAGTGGATGTTACTATTAGTTTATCTATATGAGTTGAGCTAGGGTGAAAGGATTCCTTTAGCGAGAATGCCCCTATATGACTAGGGTTACAGACTCCAGTTAATGAGTCTAGCATTCTTTTAATGACTCAGTCGCCTCCCTTTAGGACTTAGGTTACATACTCTGGTCAAATGAGTCCAACGAATGTATGAGTAAAAACTAAATGTGATAATACTATATCTTCATCACCTAATAACTCAAGTGGAATTATGGTAGTGATATCATTTAGTATTATTGAGGCTTTTATGGTCCATTGGTGCACATGTGATATGTGGTATAGATGCAGTAGTCATTTTTGAGTTGATCTCTCTTACTTAGAAGTCCCCAATGGAGTCATTACTTAGAAGTCCTAAGTGGAGTCACCATTGTGAGTGACCTTTTTTCATTTTGCCTCTTTTGTTTTTTGGTTTCGAGATGAATTGGTTCCATAAGGGTCTTTTTATTTCTAAGGGTTATGGCAACTTTACCAAATAGGGATCAATGATTGATCTAGGGAGGAATGAGATGCTTTTTTTTTATTTTGTGGAGTCACCACTTGATTTTTAGAAAATTGAGAAAATAAAGGGACAACATTGAGTCACTGAGCGAGTATTGCCCCCAGCAAAGATTTTTAGGTTTGGGGGATCACATATTCTTTTTGACTATTTCTCATTATACAAGGTTTAATGTATAGCTACCACAATACCCTAATTTTGTTAATGATAGTTTGTATAACATTCACATAATTCATTAGATAGTGGAAGATAATAAAGCTGAAGGATATTATTATTATATCACTTTTTTAATAAAATACATATACAAGGAAAAAAGATTATGGAGAAATAAATCTAATTTTAAATATGATGAATCTACAAGGTAAATAAGACCATTCACATAGTTTTCTTGATCACATGAATAATGGGATAAGCAATGGACACTCGATCATTTGAAAGAGTAACCAAAATGTAGATGATTATGCATGCTTGCAGTGATTATTTATGCTATAATGATAATATAGGGGATGCATGATGTCATCACTGGACCGAAAATATGATTACTTTATTCTGGGATATGAACTCTTCACATTATTGCTAATTACGATTGTGGTTTCATGTTTTGAAACTAGAGATGTGGAATGATGATTTAAAATGAGCATAATAAAGTATAGATTATTCATATAGTATGCAAAATTGCTAGTCTCATCACACAAGCATAACAGTATTCCCAAATGCTGGTGATGATAAAATAAAATGCAATAAAATAAAATAAATATGCTAAAATGATTGTGTAGTGCTCAAACTCGACTAAGCTTGTGTGGGTTTTGAAGCTTTAGCCTTGAGGGATTATTAAGCTTTCCTTATTGAGAGGTTCAAAATGACAATAAAATAATGCTAGTTTTTATACTTTTGAAGCATGCTTTGACAAAGATGAGGCTTGGTTTGGTGGAAAAGAGGTCTAATCTCCTAAGAAAAAGACAATGAGAGAGTATCTAGAAAAGGGTTTCCAGTGCCTTCTATAGGATACATTTTTTTACTATATGTGTGCTTCCATTTATTGTTCCCCTCAAAATGGGGGGTGGAGGTGCCTATTTATAGTGAAAAATGTGTTGAATAAGGGAGTATAGGCATGGTTATGCATGCATCCATAAGATAGAGTGTGTAACCACATGAAGTGTGTATGACTGCTCGCTTAGCGTGTGGCTTTATGTGCTCACACATGATTACATGCACGTTCACCCATTATGCACTCCATTTGGGGCTTATGCGGGTTTCTCAAGGTTGGTCCTTAGGGTTTTTAGGCCTTTTAGATGTGTTTTCAGAGTCTATTATGTTAAATTTGGCCTCAATTTTAGCACGTGAAACCTAGGGGTGTTTACGCACACTTTTGAGCAATACACACTAATCTTTAAGTTGTTTTGGACTATTTCAAGACCACTCCTAAAGGTTGAAGGTGTTTTTGAAGTTTATTTTGTCTAGTTTGGCTTCAATTTTAGTGCATGACACCTAGGGGTGTTTATGGCTTCACGTGCACTTTTAACGACACGTGCTGATCCTCGAGTCATGTTGGACTATTCTGGAACCACTTCTGGAGGTCTTAGAGCCCTTCGAATTTGTTTCTAAAGTTCGTTTTGTCAAAATTGATTTTTTTTTTCACAAAATTGGGTCCCAATCTAATAAAATGAACACCGATCCAACAAGTTGAGTGTTTTAAGAAAGGAATTCTTGGAATAAGCTTCTCATTGTTTTAATAATTTGTATTTCATAAGGTCAAAGCATAACCTAATGGCTTGGTGATGGATTTTGCACACTGGTAAGGTCAGTTACTTCTTCTAAGGTTGCACACTCCTGAGGTGTTATGAATGAGTAGGCTCTAGTCATCTCGGAAGTTTGTTTCAACATTGGACCTTTTTGGGGACAGTCAAATTGAGGTATGACAATAGGAAATTCGGATAGTTAAATTTGAGGTATAACAATAGGAAATTCCCTTACCATGTACAACACTGTTCATATAGCGATATATATATATATATATATATATATATATATATATATTAAAAAAAGAAGTACAATACCTCATTACACTACATTATGACACTTGGCAACAAATATTCTTCTCCCTTATTTCCACAGACAATTTAATGAAAAGGTGTCCATCCATAAAAATCTTTCTTTTATTATCTTTTAAAACAAATTTCTTCCACTTCTTGTATCTTTTTCATAGGCTATTTAATGAAAAGGTGCCTATTCATAAAAATCTTTCTTTTATTATCTTTTTAAAAATCCACATACAACTTAATGAAAAGGTATCTATTACTAAAAATCTTTCTTTTATTATTTTGTAAAACCAATTTATTCTCTTAAAAATTTGTTACACCCTCTGCAAGTTTTTCTATCCTTCCATTTTATAAAATTCATGTAAGTTTCTTAGTATCATAATTCAAATTCATGTATTACAATTATTTTTAAAAACATCCACACTAAAGGGGTATTGACTAGTTTAAATTAAAATACATGTGACAAAAACTTGAATTCATATTCATCTTGTTTGTTAATTATGGACTTTTCTTAATATATTATAGGATCATATTTATTAATCACTAAAAAAAAAAATTTTTTTTTTTTGCTCTGAAGTTATTTTAATCAATTTTTTAAAAGAGAAGAAATAACTTATGAAATTTTTGAAACTTTTTCATTTAATAATTTAAGTATCCGATAGTCATAAGATCCGACTATCTAATACTGATTAATTGAGAGTTGGTCAATGGCCAGTCAATAAATTACTATTGAATGTTGTTGACTAAGTTTGCTCCCTTTTTCTAACTTATATTAAATTTACATCATGAACAAAATAATAAAAAAAAAATTAGGTCACCATGACAAGGGGGTGAGTCTTGTCTTCTTAGTGTCGAAAGGAGTATTAGCCTTATGAGATTACAAGGTGACAAACAGAGCTTAGAAACATTGTGTGGCCATATTTCCATTGAAGATGAGGAAGAGGGAGGCCTAATAGTTAAAGGCAATGGTGGAAAAATATAAAAGAAATAATTAAAAAGGTAAAAACTAATAAAATATAATAAAAAGTAATGGAAAAAATATAAAGTCAAAAAAGATATGGATGAAAATTTTAAAAATTAAGAGTATATGATCCTTTTACAATTTCATCCTTGAGAAAGTGATGATATTTTAGTTGAGTCCATTAGGAACTTCACCTTTAGCTGCTTCTCAACTTTTTCCTTAACTAAAAGAGCCCATTCCAGCCTTAACCTCCTCTTCCCTGCTTTATTGGTGATATGTAAGGATATGTAGGGATCCTATGTTCTGAGATCTCCCTATTAATTCCAAGCATATCCTTATAGCCCCAAAAAAATAATTTTTATCTTTTTATTAATGTTTCTTTTATTTTTTATCTCTTACTAGGAGTTAAACCAAAAGCAATTAGTATATTCTTAGGGTTATCATTTGTGCTTAAATTAAATGATTCATTTTGCATAAAATTAATGTCAAAAATATGCATGAAATGATAATCACAAATAGAATAACCATTAGGAAACACATTTTATAAATAAGCAAGGTCAAACTTCATTACATTAACTTTAGAAAAGAACAAGTCATTAGTTTCAAACAAGGCAAAAAGAGAAACATCAAGATCATCATAGAAAAGATTCATAATAGGATTTAAGACATAGGTCTTGAAATCCAGCTCTTTGTTCTGATCAATGGTGTCCTTTAACTCTGGAGAAGCAATAACCTCCTTAGATTCTTCTTCAGCTGGTACCAACTCTTCCATAAGACTTTCCTCAATAGCAGCTTTCTTCACCCCATTCACACACTTGACAAAGATCTCAATCCCAAAATCACTTCCCCAGCCACTAGAAGAGCTTTAGGAGTCCCTATATATGGATAACTAGTGTCTTCTTTAGCAAACACATCCTATAGTCCCTATTTCCCATTCTCAATGGCAACCTCTTCTTCTTCTTCAGAATACTTAGGCCCATAATACATAATCATGTGCTTTAAAATAGGGACTTTTAGTTCCACATACTCATGAGACCCACTCTAATCTTTTTCTAGTCATAAACTAGGCATAAAATTCATATTCTTATTATGCTCATAACTTTCTTATCTAGCTCATCCTCGTAAATCATTAGACTTTGAAACTTGGGCTTATAGGAATGAATCTCCTTAAAGGCTAGCTTCAGAGTAGCTATGTGTGGCCTCAGTTTTTGTTGAGATGGTAATGACATTGCCCCTATACAAGAAACTTATCTTTTAATGGATAATGGATGGCACACCATCTAAAGGATAAAACCACAATCTTCCTAGTAGGATAGTAAAAGTCACAAGAATGTCGATCGTATGGAGGTTAACCCAAGTCTTAATAGGTTCAGTCTTGACTAAAGCTTTAAATGTTCCCTCAACAGGCCTTTTTGTATCATCATAGGCCTTAATAATAACCTTAGAAGGTTTCAAGTTAGTCATAATCAATCCTAACTTTAGTAGATCAATCCTAACTTTAGTAGAATCTTCAACGGACACACATTAATGGTAGAACCATTATCCACCATCACGTAGCAAGTTAGCTTCCCTTTTACCTCTACTTTAATGAATAAGGCCTTGTGATAGTCCTTTCCTTCCAATGGTAGATTATCGTTAGAATACACAATAGCAGTTTAGGGGGTCTCCATTAATGAACCAACCATTTGCTCAAGAGTGCAACTTATATATATCTTCTTTTGATCCAAAGCCAGAACTAGTACTTCTCGATGATCCTGAGAATGCATAAGCAATTCCCAAACACAAGCAATAATATCTTCTTTTTTTACTTCCCCTTTTAAACCCTCTTCCTTTTTCTCTAGTTTAGATTCAGCTTATTTGGTTTCTTTTTCTTTCTTTTCAACTTTCCCAAATGATTAACTCTCCTTGTTCTCCTTATTTTCCCATTGGTAAATCTATCATCCCTCTTTATCATCAGAACTCCAAATATCCAAGACACTCACATCATGCTCTAAAGGCTACTCATTCTGATTCATGTCTTTAGGTTTAGGTTTTAGTGAGCCAAGGCATTAACAAAAGAGATTAAGAATTATGCCTCTGTTAGACCCGTGTTGATCATAAGATTAGGTGCATTTGGTGGTGCTACATTTTGGTAGTGGGGCAAAGGGTTGTTCTAAGTGTTTAGCTTTTGGATTTCAGGGTTGGTGATCTTGCCTAAGTCAATTAGATCTTGGATTTCATGCTTCAATTAGGTACATACATCAGTATTATGTCCAATAGCTTGGTGGTATTTACAATAGAATTTTGGGTTGGCATTTGTTAAGGATGGTCTTTAGGGGTAAAGGTAAGCTTGTCTTTGGTAAGCATTTATTATCTAAACTCTTATTGTACTCTAGAAACTGCAGTAGTTGTGTTAGATGTGTGTTGTATCAGCTTGAGATTTGTATCTTGAATATTGTATAAATATTTTTATTATGATATGACATTTGAGGATTTATTTTTATATTGATTAAAGTTTTAATTCTTGTGTAATTTTATTTATTTATTTATTACTTGCATTTTTATTTGTAAGGCTTGCTATGGATTTTAAATTCAAAAGAATTTCTATTCCCTAGCATCGATCATGACTCCTAGTTTGGGTCATGATAAAGTTGGTATTAGAGCACTAGGTTTTTAGTGTTATAGACTTAGGTTATCAAAGTTGTTTTTTCTTTGAACTACTGTAGTAAATTAGGTTCGATTATGTCTTTAATAAAATTTCCTTAATTTAGTTTTTTCACATAATCATTGGGTTGTTTGTATGTTGTCTTTTTATTATATGTTTTGTCTAAATCTCATTAGATTTATCTTTTTAGAATGAGGAGACAACCACGTGTCGCTTTGCCTATTGTTGAGGCCAAGGATGATGAGTCCTTTTAGGATAAGGTTTTACCTCCTGAGCCACCAATCAGGCACAAAGGTAGAGATAGACCTCGAGAAGTGGTAGCTCGCCATAGATAGAGAGATTTATAAGATGAGGAATCTATAGAGCCAAAGTTCAAGGAAGCTGCTATACCTCCAGTTGCATCGCAGATGCAGCGTGTCTATTAATAGGGTATGTCTCACCTTGAGGCAACATTGTTCTATACTAGAGTCGGTAGGATTTCATTTAATGGGATGTTGGACCCTCTAAATTTTTTGCATGCCATTGAGATGAGGACTTAGACTGCTCACACTAAGTATTAGCAGATTATGATCATTGAGCTGCCTGTTGAGGGACTAGCCTTGTATTGGTTTGTTCAGGTTATTTAGCCGCACATGATGAAGATGACTTGGGCTCAATTTTGAAAGAGGTTTATGAGGAATTTCTATCCTGAGCCACTATGGATGAGCTATAGACTTAAATTGACTAGCATCGCTAAAGGTGACAGATCTATAGAGGACTACACCAGAGAGTTCCTCAAATGGGGTTGATATGTAGAAGACCTGATGTGAGATTAGTTTTTCACCATTTCAATGTATGTGACTAGACTAGGTTCTGCATGCACTGGGATGCCTACTACAGGCCTTACTCTTGATTTGATGATAGAGTTAGCCAAGGAGATAGAACTCAAACCGGTCAGGTAGGGAGTTATGCCTAATCACTACCAACTGGGAGATGTTCAGTCAGGAGGATTTTAGAGCACACCATTTTAGACATTTTAGATTGGCTCTAGCAATTGTCAGAGAGGATCTTATCAGCAGAGCCAGAGATCTCAGCAGAGAGTCCATAAAGAGTGGTAGACATGGCCATGGTGGACATCGTAGACCTATCATATTTAGTTCTAGGGCTATCATTAGTAGTAGTGGTTAGAGTTTGGATTACGGCAATACAGGATCAGTAGTTAATGCTTTCATATGTATGAGAAAGTCCATCAGGGATCATGCTACATGACTCTTAGAGTTTGTTTCAAATGTAGATATATGAGACATTTTGCCAGAGCGTGTCCTTATTCTGGTTACCAGCAACCATTTTTATAGCAGTCGGTCGACAGTTCAACTCCAGCTCCTTTGCAGTTGTCTCTAGCTCAGTATCTAAATATGATACAGATTGTTGCCCAATAGGGGTGTGGCAGCGATAGTAGAGGGGGTGCTAGGGGTTTTAGTTAGGCTTCCATTAGTTAGTAGAGAGGTCGAGGTTAGGCCAAAGTTTTCACCTTCACCTAGAAGGATGCTCAGGCATCCAATGTTGTTGTTACAGGTATACTTCTAGTATATTACATGGATGCTAGAGTTTTGATTGATTCGAGTGCTACACATTCTTTTGTGTCCCTTATTTTTGATTCAAAGTCATGTTGGCAAGCTTTGAGGATGGCACTATGCTATTGTGGATTATTGGAGTAAAGAGCTAATTTTCAGAATTCAAAATGAAAAAGAGTTTAAGTTTTTGGGTGATAAGAGTTATGTACCTCAGAATTTTATTTCTACTATTACAGCTAGGAATATGCTGAGGAAAGGCTGTTAGGGATACTTGGCATTAGTTAGGGATACTTCAATGGAGAAGTTATCACTTATAGATGTTCCTATTACTTTTGAGTTTTCTGATATTTTTCCTAAGGAGTTATCAGGTTTACCACCTTACAGAGAGATTAAATTTTGTATAGTTGTAGTCCTAGGCATGACTCCTATTTTAATGCCACCCTACATAATGGCTCCTCCAGAGTTAAAGGAATTAAAGGAGTAGTTGCAAGACTTGTTGGATAACAGTTTTATTTGACCTAGTGTTTCTCCTTGGGGTGCACTAGTCTTGTTTGTGAAGAAAAAGGATGGTACCTTGAGACTGTGCATTGATTATAAGAGCTCTGAATAAGGTGACATTGAAGAATAAGTATCATCTTTCGAGGATAGATTATTTGTTTGATCAACTTTAGGGTGCACAGTTCTTTTCCAATCTTGACTTGAGGTTGGGCTATCATCAGTTATGGATCAGTGAAGCTGATGTTCCTAAAATGGAATTTTGTACTCGATATGGCCATTATGAGTTTCTTGTGATGTCATTCAGGCTGACTAATGCACTAGCTACTTTTATAGATTTGATGAACAAGGTATTTAGACCATATGTGGATTAGTTTGTAGTAATCTTCATTTATGATATACTGGTGTATTCAAAGAGTATGGAAGAGCATGCATATCACTTAAGGATAGTACTGGAGACATTGAGAGAACATTAACTTTATGCTAAATTCTCAAAGTGTGATTTTTGGTTAGAGAGTGTTGCATTCCTTGGGCATGTAGTGTTTAAGGATGGTATTCAGGTAGATCCATAGAAGATTGAGGCAGTGTCTGAGTGGCCCACACCAATAACAGTCATAGAGATTCAGAGATTTCTAGGTTTGGCTGGGTATTATAGGAGATTTTGTGCATGATTTGTCTGGAATCGTAGCTCCTATGACTCGCCTAACTCATAATAAGGTGAAGTTTGTGTGGTCATATGCTTGTGAGAACAATTTTTAGTTACTGAAGGAGAAGTTGACCGTAGCTTTAGTTATGGCTTTGACAAATAGAGTATATAAGTTCATTGTGTATTGTGATTGTTGGGTACCGTGATGCAAACGTAGTGGAAAAATTAAAATTTTGTCACGTTCCTAAGCCTGGATCCATGTAATTCGACTAATTAATTAAATCTAGGGTTTTTAAAAATCTTACCAAAACGCAGAAGAGGCAAGATTCTCTGGAAGGATGAGAGGAGGTTCACACCAGTGACACCTTACCTCGAGCTTTTTGGCTTGGTTGTTCGGATCAAGACGTCTCCAAAAGGATGCGTCCTCTATAGGTATCCACATAAACAGCCCTTCACAAAATGAATTTGAGTGTGTGTGCTAGCAACCTCTTGACTGTCTCACAAATCAAGAACAAAAGGAAAAACTCTGTCTTTGTTTTCTAAGAGGAAAGAAAACGAATTTGGAGGCAAAAACAAGTGTGTGAAACCCTAGAGAATATAACATATTTATAGACTCCAAATTAGGGTTTCACTTACCAATGACCTTTTGGTAATTTTCCATTTATTATATTCTGATTTTTTTTAAAAAAAATCAAAAATAATATCTTATTTATTTATTTAAAATAATATTTATCTTAAATAAATAAATAAATAAAATACTTTAATTATTTATTTCCATAGAGTTTATTTTGGGCTTATTAAACCCATATCCGTTTTGGGCTTGTTCTAAGTGTGTGACCCTATAGGTTCACATAACATTGGCAGTGGGCCTAAATCTCTATTTAGGCCTACAAGTCATAAGTGGCCTCTAGCAAGACATTATGACTACCCAAGTCATGTGAAGTCAATAATCCGACATAACCTAATTACAGTGAATTTTATTGTCCCTTTATCACATGATATCTTAATTGAACATAAGGCATAGAATGTCATCCTTATATAGTTCAATATTATGACTTGATTCCAAGTAGACTGAAAATGATAACTCTTTATCAATTCATTTCAGCATGGCCATGCATTTTCATTCAGTCTATCTCATCAAGGGGCCTTTAGATATCTTTCTCATATTAATAAGGGATAAATTCCTTCTAAATCACTCACATTCCTCACATAACTAATTTTATATCCAACAATATTCTTTTAATCATCCGGTTAAAGACAATGTTAGAATGTGTCAAAACATAAAATAGCTATGTAGAAATCCATGATGATTTCAAGGTCAAAGGACCGAAATAAAATTACTGTGATAAGAAATACTTATGACAATAATCTATGTACTATTCTCATAGTGGGTCAATCCAGTACATGATCTCTCATCATGTACCTATGAGTTGACTTAATATCTCATATTTATGATTAGTAAAACATAACCATCAGTCAACATCATACTAGCCTTAATACTTTAATATTCATATAATGAATAAATGGCTAGGGATAATTAGAATAGAACTCTTATTTTAATCTAAGGGTTTTACTATCAAGTCACATACTTGATGTCCTTAGTAAGAATTAACCATTCATGTAATTATCATAAAATTAAATGATAATATAATACCTCTTTATTAATAAAATAAGAAAGTCAATACATAATCAGAAATGATTGACGTAGTGCATATCACTAACAGTGATGCCTCCAGAGTCAAACTAGGTCATGTGTTAATGCATAATGGTAGGGTGATAGCTTATGCTTTGAGGCAATTGAAGAAGCATGAACAGAATTATCCTACTCATGACCTAGAGATGGCTGCAGTGATCTCTGCTCTCAAGATTTAGAGACATTATCTGTACAAGGTGACTTGTGAGATTTTCACAAATCACAAGAGCCTTAAGTACATTTTCCACTAGAGAGATTTGAACTTAAGGCATAGGAGATGGTTAGAACTCCTGAAGGATTATGACTGAGATATTCTTTATCATCCAGGCAAAGCTAATGTGGTAGCATATGTCTTAAGTAGGAAGTCCTCAGGTAGTCTTGCTCACATTAGTGTGGAGAGGAGACCTTTGATCTAATAGTAGTATGAGTTAGTGGATCAAGGTCTGATGATGAAGATTAGCATATTAGGTGGATTGCTAGCTCAGTTTAGAGTCAGATCAGTGTTGAGAGATAAGATTAAGGTAGCTCAAGGCTGAGATCCTATTCTAACAGAACTTGAGGAGAATGTTTATGCAGGGAAGTTCACTGATTTCACACTTGATGATGAAGGTGTTTTGTGGATCATTGGTAGATTATGTGTTCCTGATATGGATAATTTAAAAGAGGATATCCTTAAGGAAGCACATTCTATAACCTATAGTATACATGTCGTTGTTACTAAAATGCACCACATCATCAAAGATTTGTACTGGTGGGATGGATTGAAGAAGAATGTAGCTGATTATGTTTCTAAGTGCTTAATATGTCAATAGGTGACAACTAAACATTAGAAGCCTTTTGGGAAGCTTCAGCCTCTTCCGATTCATGAGTGGAAATAGAAGAGAATTGCTATGGATTTTATGGTAGGATTACCTCATTCTAAGGATGGATATGATTCCATCTGGGTGATTATGGACATGTTAACCAAATTAGCTCATTTCTTGCTAGTTAAAGCCATTTATTCTATAGCTAAGTTGGATGAGTTGTATGTTAAGCATATTGTATGCCTTCATGGAGTATTTGTGTCCATTGCATCTGATAAAGGTTCAGTGTTTACCTCTCGATTTTGGCAGAAGTTATAGGAAGAAATGGGCATAAGGCTTGATTTTAGTATTGCTTTGCACCCTCATATAGATGGTCAATCTGAGAGGACAATCTAGACACTTGAGGATATGTTGAGGATGTGTGTATTGGATCTTGGAGGTAGCTAGGAATGATTATTTGTCACTTATAGAGTTTGCTTATAATAATAGCTACCATAGCAGTATTGGGATGGCATCATATGAAACTTTCTATGGAAGGAAGTGTAGATCCCCTTTGTATTGGGATGAGATTAGAGAGAGAGCATTGACTGGACTTGAGATAACTCAGGATGCAGCAAAGAAGGTTGCTAAGATTAGAAGGAGATTAGAGATCGCAAATAGTAGATAGAAGAGCTATGTGAATTTGAGATAAAGAGATGTGGAGTTTTAAGTTAGAGACTATGTGTTTCTGAAGGTGTCTCTGATGAAAGGTGTGATAAGGTTTAGCATTAAAGGAAAATTAGCACTAAGATATATTGAATTGTTTAAGATTCTAGAGAGAGTGGGCATGGTTTAATATCGGCTAGCTTTGCCTCCAAATCTATCTTAAGTGCATCTAGTGTTCCATATCTTGATACTAAGGAAGTATATTTCAGACCCTTCACATGTGTTGCTACCTGAGAGTGTGGAAGTGAATGAAGACCTAGCATACAAGGAGGAGCTAGTCACAATTATGGATTATCAAGTTGGTCAGTTGCATTCAAAGCATATCCTAATGGTTAAAGTGTTATGACAGAACAACAACGTGGAGGAGCACACTTGGGAGACTGAAGTCGAGATGCGAGCGGCCTACCCTTACCTATTTCCTTGATGAATTTTTTATCTGTGCTTTTATTTGAAATTTGAGGACGAATTTTTGTAAGGGGGGAAGATTGTAATGACCTAATATTTTAAATTATATGAAATTATTTTAAGATATGTAGTATTAATAATATTTTAATTTTTCTATATTATAATTATTAGAGAATAATATTTACTTATTTTGTTTAAAATATTTTCTTATGCAAATAATTTATTTGGAAGTTAGTAGTAGTAGTATTATTATTATTATTATTATTATTATTATTATTATTATTATTATTACTACTACTACTACTACTACTACTACTACTTCATGCATGTGTGTTAATATTATTATTATTATTATCATTACTATTAGTATTGCTATTGCTATTGTTATTATTTATTTTTGTTATTATTATTATCATTATTATTATTATTATTATTGTCTTTATTATTATGAGTATCAAATGCATGTGTTATGTGGTATTATATATATATATATATATATATAAAGGAAAAGTCAGGTTAAATTTTCAGTCAACTCCCTTTCCTCTCCCTTTTCTTTCTTTTCTTCTTCTTTTTCTTTCTTCTTTCCCATTTTCTTCCCATTCTCTCCACGATTCCAGCAGACAGCCACCCAACCTCATCGGACCACAAGTTGCCACCACTACTCACCACCATCATCTTCCCTTTTCCTCTCCTCCTTTTTGTCACTATCAATATGCCTCTATCGCCACCGGATCACCTAACCAAAACAACAACAGTTGAGCTCCATGGTTGTCGGTATCTACTCCGACCACCTTAGCTTGCGATTATGGATTCTTTGGAATCCTTGAACTCCGAGGAAGCCATTTCCAAGCTTGGCTTAAACTTAAATCCCTCTACTTGTAAGTTTTCTTTATGTTTTCATTCAGGTTAATTTTAGTTGTTATTTTTTTTAAGCTTGATTTCTTGTGTTTTAGGCTAAATGGCTTTAGAAATGTTGTTTAAGGTAGGTTAATCTTTGCAAATATGATTTTTGTTGATTTTTTTTAATTATTTGATTTTTGAGTTTGAATTTTCTGGCAAGTCACTATTCCAGTAACCCACACTGGAAAATATTTTTATTTTTAATAAATTATTTGAATTATTTGAAATATAGTTTATAAAAGAAGTTTATGAAAATTTTGATCCAATTAATTTCTATGAATTTTTTAAGGTTTATGTAAAAAAAATTAATTTTTTCAAAAATTAATATAAATTGGTGAATTTTATGTTTTAATTGAAATTATGGTTAATTAGCATGTTTTAAGTGATTTTAGAATAATAAATAGTATTAAAATAATTTTTACAAATTATTTAGTATTTTTAACTAATTAATAATAATTTTTGGAATTATATTCAAATAATAGCTTTATTTATTGTTTTTGTGATTAAATGAGTTTTTAAACTATTTTTTTCAAATAATAGCTTTATTTATTGTTTTTGTGATTAAATGAGTTTTTAAACTATTTTTTGTTATATATTTAAACTATTTAAATAATTAATTGTGAATTTTACTATTTTATTTCGAATAATTGAAAAATTGGATTTTTATTAATATTATATAATTTATTTGAGATTTTATTAACTATTTTGAAAATAATAAGCTTTAATGTTTTTTTATGTTTAATATATTATATTGTGGCTTATTATTGATATTTATGGATTTTAATAATTTTTATTATGTTATTATTAAATATTGATTTTGTTCTGAATTGTGAACATCAGTTGAGAATTGTGTTGTTTAGGGTCCTAACCCGAGGCATTGAGCTTTTATGAATATAGAAATGTGTTTTCTTGCAGGATCAGCTCTGCCTTCAGTAGAGAGACGTCCATTTTATAGAGGAAACTCTGCTGAATTTTTTATGAAATTTTCGTAAAACGTGATATCAGGTCGATTCTAAGTTTTTAATTTTGTGGTCGTGTCATGTTTAGATCGAGTCTTTCTTTAAAATTCTTAGAGGTATAAATTAGGTATTTATTCTGATTGGTTGTTATTATTTATTTTTCTAGTTGCACCGAAACCATGGACCAGGCCCATCGAGTTTGTCTCCAGGAGCGCAAACCTATGAGTTATTATTTTATATATGCATTGCATATAGGATGCATGATTATGAGTATTCATGTTTTTAATATGTTTTTAAACATGAATTGTTTTATTAAATGCTTTAGTATATGTTTGGTATACTTTCATTATATTTTGGTATCTTTTGATATATATGCAATGTATACGTTTGGTATATTCTTAAAATATTCTTGGTAAATTTATGGTTTATTTTGGCATATATATATGGAATATTTTTAGTATACATTCAGTATATTTTTGGTATTCGATTGGTATATTATTTTATAATGAATGCTATTATGATTTAAATTATGCATTTATCCTCTTCTTTAAATATATGATTTATTTGAAGGATAGCAATAGAACGTGCTACCTAGTGGGCTGTACTAGGACTGTGTCTGCACTGGTACATTAGAATGTTAGAGTTAATACTGTGAGAATTTATTGAGGTGAAATTTGATTAATAATTATTGAGAATTGATGTGAGTGAGTAGTGTGATTACGGGAGCTCGATTGATCTAGTGTCTTGGGGCCAATCACACTGACAATGAGACTGCGAGAGCTCAGTTGACTTACTATCTTAGGTCCAGTCTACTATCCAAAATAAAATAAGAGAATTATTTTGAAATTAAGTAAGCCTATATGTCTAGTGAGTTTTATGATTAAGATTACAGATATTTAAGGTTCTATTTGATCCTTCAATCAACATAAACATTTTCTGCATTATATATATATATAAGTGGATTTTAGCATCTATGCGAAATGTCTGTATAGATATATTATTTATACTAATACTTGACTGCACATGACTTTAGGTTGCATGTATATATATTCTAATAATTCACTCGGTGAGGTTTGACTCCTCTTAATTTTTTTTTACAGGAAATTCTTCTTATTCATACCTCCCAAGTAGTACTTTACGTCGGTCTTCTTCAACCCCGACTATACTATGTAAATTTATTATCTGAACTCTTATTGTACTCTAAAAACTGCAGTAGTAGTGTGGTTGTGTTAGATGTCTGTTGTATTCGCTTGAGATTTGTATCTCAAATATTGTATGAATATTCTTATTATGATATGACATTTAAGGATTTATTTTTATATTAATTAAATTTTTAATTCTTGTGTATTTTTATTTATTTATTTATTTATTGAATGCATTTTTATTTTTAAGACTTGTTATGAGTTCCAAATTCGAAAAAATTTATGTTCTCTAATGCCGATCATAACTCTCGGTTTGGATCATAACATATTCTAAGGCATAACACCAATGGATAGGTCCTTTGTTTCACAATCTATGCCTTAGTCAAGCCAGTTATTTTCATATGAGTTACATACTGCTTCAAATTCAAATGAGAATCATCAATGCTAGTATTTCTTCATGTCAGGGAGTTTAAACATCCGGTGTAAAGGATCATCAACTTTATCTATATCTAGGTTATTGACATATGATACTTAAATTAAAGTTGGGTACTTAAAAAAAAATCTAATAAATTTTAGTACCCAAAATGTCACAAGTGTAAAATTGGATACCCATCCGTACATTTAACCCCCTAGAAAAATAATGCACCTACTAATTTCTAGCAGGCCATTATTGACTACAAGATAGCATTAAATAAATAAATAAGTCCTTAATGAATTGATGGGGATATTAACTTTTTATGTTAACTGATGGCTATTTATTTGAACCAATAATTCCATTTTCAATTGATTTTAATGGATGTATAAGAAATTAAAATGATATTCTAAATACATATTAAATTCTTCCTGATCTAATTCAAATAATTTTTGAAAATTCTTAAATTATTTCAACAATAGAGGGCATGACACTCTTACAAAAATAGATATTTTTATTGAAAATTGGAATTAATAAAAAATTTCTTTTTATTTTGTAGACTATAATGGTAATGGAAAATCTTTTTCAAGGACAGAAATCAAATGTTTGGAAACAAAGTCAAGGGTATATATATATATATATATATATATATATATATATATATTAAAAGGAGAAGTACAGTACCTCATTACACTGCATTATGACACTTGACAATAAATATTCTTCTCTCTCATTTTCACAGACAACTTAATGAAGAAGTATCTATTCATAAAAAAATCTTTCTTTCATTATCTTTTAAAACAAATTTCTTTTATTTCCTGTATCCTTTTCACATACCATTTAATGAAAAGTTGTCTATTCATAAAAATCTTCTTTTATTATTTTTTCTAAAACTTCATATGCAACTTAATGAAAAAATATCTATTTATAAAAATCTTTCTTTTGTTGTTTTTTAAAGCCAATTTACTCTCTCCAAAAATCTTTAAACCCATATTCTCTGCAAGTTTTTCACTCTCATCATTCAAATTCATGTATTAAAATTATTTTTAAAAATATCCACGCTATTAGTTGAAATTAAAATGTATGCAACAAAAACTTGAATTCATTTTCATCTTATTTGTTAATGGTGGACTTTTCTTAATATATTATGGGACCAGATTTATTAATCACTATAAAAAATAATTTTTTGCTGTGAAGTTATTTTAATCAATTTTTTAGAAGAGAATAAATAACTTATAAAATTTTTGAAACTTTTTTTATTTAATATTTTAAGTATCCAGTAGTCATAAAATCCAACTATATAATACTGATTAATTAAGAGTTAGTCAATAGCCAGCCAATAAATTACTGTTGAATATTGTTGACTAACTTTTCTCCCTCTTTCCAACTTATATTAAATTTACATCATGAACAAAATAATAAATAAGAAGTTAGGTCACTGTGACAAGGGGATGAATCTTGTCTTCTTAGTGTCGAAAGGAGTGGCAGTCTTGTGAGATTGCAGGGTGACCAACAGAGCTTAGAAAACTTGTATGCCCATATTTCTGTTGATGATGAGGAAGAGGGAGGCCTGATAGTCGAAGGCAATGGTGGAAAAATATAAAAGAAATTAATAAAAAGGGTAAAAATGATTTTAAAAAAAAAAGTAATAAAAAGTAATGGAAAAAATATAAAGTCAAAAAAGAAATGGATGAAAATTTTAAAAATTAAGAGTATATGATCCTTTCACAATTTCATCCCTAAAAAACTGATGATATTTTAGTTGATTGAGTCCATGTCTCCTGCTTCCCTATTATATAAACACAATCTTAGATAGGATACAGAGCACAAAAAAATTAATCTATTTTCATCAATTAGACAAAAAAGAGAACATGGAAGGCTCTTCCTTAAAAACTCCTATTTCCAAGAGGTAACATAATTCAACTTTCTTATCAACACCTGTAAATTTATTTAGTAGCATATTTTATATACAAAAAATAACTGCATTGTAAAGTAAAGCCCAAGCTAGATACATATGTATAGGTGATGGGGTTAAATGCGCACCCAAGTGTTTGACAACTAATACATTGTGTAGGGTTGAGGTTCACTAGAAAATACAAAATAGGCTTGTAGCCCAAAATTAGAGAAGGAGTCGCGACTCAGATAAAAGTCGGGACACACTGTATAACAACTGGATTTCACGGAGGTGTCTAGAAGCTGTCATCATAGAACAAGTTCGAAAATTAGGTATGAGTTTTTGGAATGCCCACCCAACCTTGCAGTTGGTCTTCACTAATTATCTCCTTATTAATATGCAATAAATATTTTCTTCAAACCATTTCCACATTTTATAATTAAATGCATGTTTGCACATTAGTCCAATTCCATACTTGCAAACCCAATATCTACTATAAGTAATAATTTATAAACATCCATAAATGTAATAATAAATAGATAAATAAACATGTGAAGAAATGGGGGGTGGGGGGAGGAGAAATGAGTTACAACACTTTTTACATGCAAGAGAAAGTATAAAATACTGAAAATAAACCAATAATAAATTGAACATAAACTAAAGCAAAGGAAATAAAATGAAAATAAACCAAAAATAAATAGGAATTAAACCTAATGAAAAGAAAGTGAACTAAAAGAACATGAATTAAGATCTAGTGATTTAATTCACTCTAAACTCCTGTAATACACAAAGTATTAGCCTCACGAATATGTAAAATCCTACAAAAGGGAAACACAAAGTTAATTCATGGATTGAATTGGTAAAAATAGGGATAATGAACACTCAAACATTAATGAAATAAAATAGTGAAATAATCACATAAGTACAACTAAAATGTGAAAACATAAAAATACATGTAAACCTAAAAAAAAGCATGAAATGAATAAGAAAAAATAATATAAAAATAGATGGTTATGCCAATGTGGCAACTTCCTCATCAATGACGTATCGTTTCTTAGTCATAGTGCTGATTTCATTTTGCCTCAATACCAAGGGGCAGTGCCTCTTTTAAGTGACATCACCTGATTATCAACAATACAGGTATTGGCAACATTCCTGATTTAAACATAGAATCAATTGAACATAAAAGTTTCAGAAGAGTGATGGATGTAAATGTTTATGGTGGATTCTTAAGTTCAAAACATGGTGGATTCTTACAATCACTGGCGGTCCCTGAGAGCATAGGCTTCCACCGAGGTACCCGTCCCAGTATAACATCCACTAGTCATATATGTATCGGATCCATCTCTCAATCTCTACTATGTGCACATAGTCCTGGTGAAGCCCACCATGTAGCCTATTCTACCAAAATTTCTCATAAATCGACTTTTAAATAAATAAAATGCGTTTTAAATCTTAAATAATAGCATTAAATTAAATAAATCATATAATCAATATTAAAAATATGAGTGCATGCATTCTTTAAGTAAATACATGCACAGATCATTCTATTGACTTACAAGATGAATGCGAAGGTTGACGACCACGCATCTGCCTCGGTCTCACAGCTTCTGCTCCGACATGCTCTAGAAAGAAAAATAAAAAATCGATTTTAAAACATGAATATGGAATTGAAATCATAAATCAACAAAATAATGAAATTCCAGGCTGACTAGAAGAAGACCGGACAATACTCGATAGACAGGATAGAATCTAACTAACGGTAGAAATTTTTTTTACGAATATCACATTTTACGAGCAAATTTACCAAAATTTTGGCAGAGTCTCCTCTATAAAATGGACATCTTTCTACCAAAGGTAAAGCCAAACCTGCATAGAAAACACACTTCTAATAACCACAAATATACACACTCGAGTCGGGCTCCCAAAACTACACTTAGCCCCGACCGATATCACAACTCAATATAACATCAAGAAATGTTATCTTTTATTTCCCAAAATACATATTACACATACATATATACTAAAAATATAAAATCTCAATTAAAAAATTAAACAACTCAATTTGCATTTCATTATCAAAATATAATTATGACCTAAATTAAAACCATTACATCAAATATACTAAATACAACCTTATATTAAATTTTTATTACCAAAATAATGTATTATAAATATATATAATATTTGTAATTAATATTCAAAATTAACACTACTTAATTAAAAATATCAATTAATTTATAAAAATTGTCTAAACCTCTTAAATAATGATAAAACTAACTAAAATATATATTTAACTATAATTAGTGTAAAATTACATTTTTACCCCTAAATACATAATTTACATAATGTATTATTAGTACTAAAAAAAATTCCTTAAAATTATTTAATCATCTAAATTTATTTTCTCAAAATTAAACTTCTTAATATAATTAAAACATAAAATCAACTAATAATTTCTTCTAAAAAAATATCATTTAACCTAATAATCACATTTGACAGAAACTCAAAGTATTTATAAAAAAATAGTTTAAAAATCACAAAAATTATAATTTGAGTTCTAAAATTAATAACATTTAATAATAACCTCAAGTATTAAAATTTTATAATTTTTACAAATAATTTTCGAAATTAATAAAAATATTAATTAAATACCCTAAATTTACACAAACTTATAATTAACACCAAAATTTCTAAAACCTTAAAAACAATCCCAAACATTACAAATATAAAATCTTAATTACTCTAATTTCACTAATTAAACCAAAGAAAAATCCAATAAATTCAAATAAAAATTAAATAAAATTATACAAAATTCTGTAAATTAAGGAAAATTCAGAAAAATACTTAAAAAATTCGAATTTGAACAACTAAATGGCCTAACTTAACATTTAACTAAGAATAACTCAAGATCAACACCCAATTCCATTCAACAACCAGAAAATGACCTAAAAATAACCTAAGAACAACCCAGCACAACTCACCTTCAACCTCCAATTCCGACGCCGGAGGTGAGTTGCAGCGGTGGTTTCCAGCTTGGACTGACGCCAAAGAGGATGAGGGAAGCTGGGGAAGCTTTAGTGGCACCGGATCAGCTCGGATCAAAGGGGACCGAAGGTGAGGAAGAGAAGCAGCAGCAACAGTACTGCCTGGAAGCTTCAAGCTCACGGTGGCAATGGAGTTTTGGTGGTGAAGAAGGAGATGGCATAGTGAGAAGGAAGAAAGAGACAATGACGGGTGGAGATGGAGGATGGTAGCAGCTTGGTTGGACGGGAGGTAAACTTTCTTCTTTCTTTTTTTCTATTTTTCTCGTTTTTGTATATATATATATATATATATATATATATATATATATATATATATATATATATATATATATATATATATGTCATCCCCTATTGTATTAAACAATTGTCTATTCTAGAAAAAGTTTCCATAGACATAGAAAAGTTTGTCCCCAAAGATAAAATTATTTTTTCAAATAAAAAACCACCTCCTATTGAAAAAAACAAAAAAAGAATAGGAGAGGATTATTTCTTTTCCTTTTTTCAAGTCACTCATATTCCTTAAGTAAGGAGGGGTATTTTTTGCCATTCTTAGCCTGAAATCACCCCTCTATACCTTTTTTTTTTATCGATTTATTTCTTAGATAAGTGGTTATTCCACATAAAATCTAGGTTTTATTTTGATTTTTGTGATTTCGTCGTCTTGTTGCGGCATTTGGTTTTTTGACGTTTTGTTGAGATGTTTTGTTTTCTGTCTTATTACAGGTTTTAATTTTTGTATGGGTGAGTCATCAGACATGCAAACCATATTCAATCCGACATAGATAGCAAATCAAATTATGGTCATCAATATATTATAGAACTAGAGTTATAGATATTTTAGTCACTATAATATTATTAAATTTATAACCTTTGAGCTATTTTATTTTGCTATTAACCTAGGTACTATTTTATTTTTTATGATTTTTAGCAAATTTGTATCTTATTTTTATCGATGTATTGTGGGTTTTAATCAATAATATTATTTTTCTTTTCAAAAAAAATTATGGAAAGTAATATTGTTTTCATTTATAATATAATTAAAAAAAATGAATCTTATACTAATTAATAATTTATGTATTTATTTAAATTTGATAATAAATACAATATAATTATTGTAATAGCCCAAATATTTTAAAATTATTTTAAATAATTAAATATCGAGAATTTCAGTGTTATTGATTATTTTTATCTTATATTGTTATTATTATTTTATTTTATTTAATTGCTATATCTAGTTATCAAATTTAAATATTTATTGGGAACTATTATATCTAGAGATATTAAAGTTATTAATAATATTATTGTCATGATTTTTAAATGGCATTATTTTGAATTAAGGTTATTTTATTATTGTTAGGTATTTATGTGTGTGTATACATATATTTTGGGTTGTTATATATATATATATATATATATATATATATATATATATATATATATATAAGTGTGTGGTTGATGTAATTTATTATTATTATTAATAATATTATTTTTTAAAGGACTAAAAGCACGTGTTAAGACAAATTTCAGACCCTTTTCTTCCCCCATTTCTCTGTCCTGCTTCTCTCTTCTTGCCCTCCCCATTTCTGTCATCTTCTCACGCTAGCCTCACCCTCCCTTCATGCCATAGCCACTGCTTGTTTCTTCTCCTTCTTACTATTTGAATTGAAGCCACCATCCTGCTCTTCCTTCTTCCTTTCGTGAGAGGCAACATCTCTTTCCTGTCCCTTGGACACACGACACCAGCCCCTCAGCCTCTTGCAGCCACCGCCACCTACAACTCTGGTGACAGCCTCAACTCCAGCTCCAGGCGATGGTAGTTCCTTCAGCAGCCCTTCCCTGCACTTATTTTTTTATTTAGGTGAGTTAAGTGGGTTAGTGGTTAGTTAGTTTTAGGTTGATTCTTTGTTGTTTGTTAGTTGTTTATTAGTTATTGTGTTTATTTTAATTTTTAGTTAATTAATATATTTGTTGCTTAATTAATCAGAATTTAGTTTTAATATTTGGTTAATTTTTTAGTTGATCTATATATGTACTTAGTTGATTTTAAATTATTTTAGTTAATTTTAATTATGGGTATTTTTGAATGTTTTAAAAATATAAATTGAATTTTTGTTAATTATGTTGATTAATTATTTTTGGTTGGATATTTGAATAATTAGTGTTAGTAATTTAAGTTAGTAATTTTAGTATTAATAAAATAACTTTTAGTGAATTTATATAATTTTTAAGGAATTATTATTATTATGTGATTTTTGAAATTATAGGTTAATTGTATGATTTGTTGAAAATATAGTTAAATTTTGTGTTTTAAATGATTTTAGAATTTTATAGGGTATTAAATTAATTTTTATAAACTATTTACTACTTTTTTAGCTTATTGATACAAATTCTCGAAAATTATATTCAAACAATATGTTAATTACCATTTTGGTAATTAAATGGATTTGAAGTTACTTTTATTATATAATTAAGCTATTTGAATAATTAAATGTGAAAGTGACTATTTAATATTGAATATTTGGAAAATTGGATTTTTAGTATTTTAAAATATTATTATTTAATATTTATTTTATTCGCATGCTGTAAACCTCGGTTGGGAATTATATAGTTTGAGGTCCCAAGTCGAGGTGTTGAGCTTGTGTGAAGTTAGAAGTGTGTTTACTTGCAGGGCTAACTCTATTTCGGTAGAGGGATGTCCATTTTACAGAGGAGACTCTGCCAAATTTTTGGTAGATTTTTCGTAAAATGTGACATCGAGTCAATCCTAATTTTTAAATTATAATTCGAGTCTTCCTTAAAAATTTTAGAAGTTAGGATTTCTATTTTCTTATAGTCATTTCATTTTTATCTTTTAGCCACCCCTCTAGTTGTGTCTACCAGTAAAGGTCAAACATGACGTATCAGAGGAGCGCCTTCATCTTGTAAGTTAATATTTGATTTGTATGTCGGGTTTTCTAATTAAATACATAACGTTCTGATGAATTTGAATTTATAAGAATTCAAGTCGACATTACATGGCTTAATTTTATAGTTGTTTAATTTTATTTTTATTTATTGTAATTTTTCTTGTTTTATTTATTTTCATTTATTTTAAATAAACTACGATAGAATGAGCTACCTGATGGGTTTCATCAGGATCGTGTGTGCACCGGTAACATATTTGATTATATTAATGATATTACTAGGGTCGATGGTTTGGTGATGTTTTGCTCTCTGACACCGCTAGTAATAATTTGGATTTTATTTATTAGATCACCAGGGCCGATGCTCTGGTGACGCTTTGCTCTTAGACACCGCCAGTGATATTGGATTAAGTGATGTGACTACAACTGTGCATCCTGGTGGTGCTTTGTTCTCGAGATCCGGTAGTCTTGAATATAAGTGAGCCAAGTGGTTGTTAAAAATTGAGGATTAATGTTCTACCTAGGTTTTAAACTAAAATGTTTAAATGAATTTAAATATTTATTTCCTTTTGAAAATGGGTTTCTTATCTCTATATCAAAGAATTTGAAAAAAAAATTATAAATATATTATTTTCATAAAAACCTAATTTAAAGGGGATTTTCAAACGCATTCATTTCTTTTATTAGCTTACTCAGTGAGGTTTGACTCCCATCAATTTATTTTTTTAGGAGTTTAAGAGTCTTATGTTAGGCCTACTTCTCTACGCCAAGTAGCTTCTTCACAGGCTATCTTATGTAGATCTATATAGTTGTATTTGTATTAGTATCCATGTACCCTAGTAGCGAACTGTATAACTGCATATTTTAATATGGATATTATATATTGAGATTTATGTACTGAGATTGTATTTTATCTAACTGATGATGTTTATCTATTCATGATGATGGCATGGTCTGTTTAAATTGAGAAAAAATAGCTTGGTAACGTGCATCATGATTAAATTATTTTATTGTAAAGTTTTAAAGTGTAATATTCTACATTTTTCTTTTAAGGCTTACTATAGTTTTTGGTAGCTTTAAGCTTTCCCATTCCCTAGTGCTAGTCACGTGCCCCTAGGATTGGGTCATGACAAAGTTGGTATCAGAACTTTGGCTCATTTTTCATGCTTTTGACTATCGATGTATGTCTTTCCTCATATTACTATGGTACTTAGGTTGTTATCTGTTACTTGTTGATTTCTTATCCTTAGGATTCTGTATCTGTGTTTGTGATCTTATTTGGTTTTGAAATTAGGTTTTCTTGTCTTTTCAGAATGAGGGGTGCTCGGAATGCCCTTGTTGTTAATGTAAAGCTTGATAATGGTGAAGAATTATTTCATGATAAGATTCTTCCTCTTGCCCCCCTCGACCTAGAGGTAGGGGTAGAGGTAGAGGTAAGGGCAAAGCTAGAGTAACAGTAGCTTAGAGGCAGGTTCAACCTCAAGTAGAGCCTCAGATTCCAATAAAGGATCTTGTAGTTTTTATAGTTGGCATGGCAGGTATTAATCATGGTTTGATAGCTCTTAATCAGGTGATGCCCATAGTGTAGAAGATGCTTTAGCAACAGAATCAGGGGATGTCAGATGCAGATGTTACATTACTATACTCCAGAGTGGGGCAAGTTTATTTTGATGGTACTAGAGACACATTGGATTTCATTAGCACCATTGAGTCCAAGACCAGATTTGGGTATTCTAATTATCAGAGGATCATAATTGTGGAGTTATCCATCTCAGGGACAGCTCAGAACTGGTTTATGTAATCCATTTAGCCCTTTATGACCATGATGACTTGGTTGGGTTTTAAGGAGCATTTTATGAGATTCTTCTATCCTTCAACTATGAGAGAGAACTAAAGATGACAACTACTTAATATCGATAGGAGAGATTGATCAGTTGAGGACAACACTCGAGATTTCTACAAATTGATGAGGCATGTTGAGGATGCGAGGCAAGATGTTGCCAAAGCAGTTGAGCTATATGCAACTGGGTTAGGCCCAACTTACATTGGCATTTGACCTAAGGGTCATAGTTTGGAGAGTGTCGTGGAGGAGGCGAGACAGCTAGAGCTGAGACATATTAAATATGGCACCATGACTGACCCTTATGATTGTGGCATTGTTAGACCTGTTAAGAGCATGCAGTAGCTAATGTTTTAGATAGGTAGCATGAGTGCTCAGTCAATAGGTCCTTCTCAGTAGAGCAAACAGTTCAGAGCACATCGAACTGGTAGGCACAGTCTTGCTCAGGATCATAGGAGTAGTAGGGCTGTTAGATTTAGTGGTAGTTCTAGCAGCAGCAGTGGATAGAGCTTTAGTCATGGCAGTTCTGGGTTTGGAGCTAGTGTGTGTGCCATATGTGGGCAAGTGCATCAGGGTCCTTGTTACTTGATGCGAAGAGTGTGTTTTAGTTTGGACACTTTGCTAGAGCTTGCCTGAACTATGGATTCCAGCTGTCCTTGGCTCAGGGATCTTCACCTTTTATTTTCTAGCCTTTGCAACATGTACCTCAATAATATTAGACACCCATATACCCTCAGCAGCAATTGATTCAATTTATGAGTCAGTAGGGCCGAGGTAGAGGACTTACTCAGTCGATCACCTCACAACAGCCAGGATGTGGATAGGCTAGGGTCTTTACTTTGATTTCTCAGGATGCACAGGCATCCAATGCAATGGTAGCAGGTATTTTTCCAGTATGTTTCTTTAAAGCTAAAGTTTTATTTAATTTGGGTGCTACGTATTCCTTTATATCCCCTTTGTTTGCTTCCAAAGTGGCTTGTCTTCCTTCTAAGATGAGTTTTCCTTTGTATGCTTTGACTTCGCTTAGTGATGAGTTGGCGATGAACATCTTCTTTCCATTTTATCATGTGTTGGTTGAAGGTAGAGAGTTGTTAGTAGACTTGGTCCTTTTGGGTGTGATTGAGTTTGATGTGATTTTGGGAATATATTGGTTGTCCCAGTATTATGCTTTTATGGATTGTCAAGTAAAAGAAGTAATCTTCAGAATTCCAAGTGAGGAAGATTTCAAATTCAAAGGCAATGAGAGTTCCATGCCTTGTATCATTGTTTATGCTATTACGGCTAAGAAGATGCTTAGTAGAGGGTGTTAAGGCTATCTAGCTGTAGTGAGAGATGTTCAAGCAGAAATGGGATCAGTGGATAAGGTACCCATGGTACGTGAATTCTAAGATGCTTTTCTAGAGGATTTACTTAGATTGCCGTCGGATAGGGAGATAGAATTCTGTATTGATGTTGTGCCTGGTATAAATCCTATCTCTACGCTACCTTATAGGATGGCACCTATAAAGGTAAAAGAGCAATTACATGAATTGTTGGATAAGGGGTTTATTCAGCCTACCACATCTCCTTAGGGTGCTCCAATTCTTTATGTGAAGAAGAAGGATGGTAGTCTTTGACTCTGTATTCACTATAGACAATTGAACAAGGTTACCATCAAGAATAAGTATCCACTCCCCAAGATTGATGATTTCTTTGATAAGTTGCAAAGAGCTCAGTATGTTTCCAAGATTGACTTGAGATATAGGTATCATCAGCTGAGGATTAAAAGTAAGGATGTACCCAAGTTAACATTTTAGACTAGGTATGGCCACAATGAGTTCCAAGTGATGTCCTTTGGGTTGACTAATGCTCGAACAACCTTTATAGACTTGATGAATAGGGTGTTTAGGCCATTCTTGGACCAATTTTTGATTGTGTTTATTGATGAAATTTTAGTATATTTCAAGAATAAGTTAGAGCATGCGATGCATTTGAGATTGGTGCTGCAAACTTTGAGAGAGCACTAGTTGTATGCCAAGTTTTCAAAATATGAATTCTAGTTAGACCAAGTGGCATTCTTAGGCCATGTGGTATCTAAAGATGGCATTCAGGTAGATCTTAGGAAGATAAAGGCAATCACTGAGTGACTAAGACCCACAATGTTCACAAAGGTGAGGAGTTTTTTAAGTCTAGCGAGCTATTACAGAAGATTTGTGAAGGATTTTTCTAAGATTGCTGTGCCTTTTACTAGAATGACCTAGAAGAATGTTAAGTTCATGTGGACTAATAGATGTGAGGAGCATTTCTAATTGCTTAAGGATTTATTGACTTCGGCTCTAGTGCTGACTTTGCCTTCTAGTGATGATGGATACAACGTGTATTATGCTACTTCTCGTGTAGGATTAGGCTATGTGCTAATGCAGAATGGTAGAGTGGTTGGTCATGCTTTAAGATAGTTAAAGAAGCATAAGCAGAATTATCCCACTCACAATCTGGAGATGGCAACAATAGTATTCACACTGAAGATTTGGAGGCATTACCTATATGGTGTCATTTGTGAAATATACACTAACCATAAAAGATTGAAATATATCTTCAAGCAATGGGACTTAAACCTAAAGCAGAGAAGATGGATGGAACTTTTAAAGGACTACGATTGTTCAATTCTTTACCATCCAGGCAAGGCAAACATAGTAACTAATGCGTTGAGTAGAAAATCAGTAGGTAGTCTTGCCCATATTAGTACTGAGAGGATGTTGATTATTCAAGAGTTGTATGAGCTAATTGATTAGGGTTTGCAGTGAAAAATGACTAAGAAATGCCTTTTAGCTCATTTCAGAGTATGATCAGTGTATTTGGACAGAGTTAAGGTAGCTCAAAGGAGGGACCCACAGCTATAGAGAATCATGTTTGAATTGCAATTGGGTCAATCTAGAGAGTTTATGATTAACAGTGAAGGTGTTCTACGCTTAGGTATTCAGTTGTGTGTGTTAGATATTGATGATCCGAGAAAAGAGATCTTAGAAAAGGCATATTTTTCTACTTACAATATTCATCCAGGTTCCACTAAGATGTATCATAATTTAAAGGATACATACTAGTGGAATGGAATGAAGAAAGATGTTGTAGAATTTGTATCCAGGTGTCTCATATGTCAGTAGGTGAAACTAGAGCATCAGAGGCCCTTAGGATTATTACAGCTTATACCTATCCCAATGTGGAAGTGGGATATGATTGCTATGGATTTTATGATTGGTTTGCCTTGGACGACAAGTGGATTTGATGCAATTTAGATGATAGTTGACAAGTTAATTAAGTCAGCTCAATTTCTATCGGTTAGAAAGACATACTCCACTAGCAGGTTGGCACATTTGTATATAAGCAGAATTGTTTATCTTCATAGAGTTCAAGTGAGCATAATATCTGACAGAGGAGCCACTTTTACATCAATTTTCTAGCAAGAGTTACATAAAGCCTTGGGTACAAGGTTAGACTTCAGCATAACATTCCATCCTCAAATTAATGGTTAGTCAGAAAAGGCCATTTAGACTTTAGAGGATATGCTCATAATGTGTGTGATGGATTTTGGAGGTCAATAGGATAACCACTTGCCATTGATTGAATTTTCATATAACAATAGTTATCATGAAAGTATTAAAATGGCTTCGTATGAAGTGTTGTATGGTAGGAAGTGCATATCACTTTTGTGTTGGGAGATTGGTGAGAGATAGCTGACAGGTCCATAGTTGGTTCATATTACTTTTGAGAAAGTCCCTATCATTCAGAAGAGGTTGAGGATAGCTTTCAGCAAGCAGAGAGTTATGCTAATCCTATAAGGAAAGATGTTTCCTTTCTAGTTGGAGATATGGTGTTTCTGAAGGTATCTTCGATGAAAGGAGTTATGAGGTTCGGTAAGAAGGGTAAGTTGGACCTTTTGAGATACAGTCATAAGTTGGAGAAGTGGCCTATAGACTGGTGTTTTCACCTAAGTTATCTCGAATCCACCCAGTGTTCCATATGTCCATGTTGAGAAAATACATTCCTAATCCTTCTCACGTACTTTAGCCTCAAGCAATGGAGATTAGTAAAGATCTATCTTACGAGGAGTATCCAGTGGTGATTGTGGATCACTAGGTTCGTTAGCTTCGCTCCAGGGAGATTCTGATGGTAAAAGTGCTTTGGAGTAATCACACAGTAGAAGACTGGACATGGGAGACAGAATCCAAGATGCAAGTTGCCTATCCTTATCTTCTTAATCAATAAGCCTTGTATTTCCTTATTTTTCTTTGAAATTCGAGGATGAATTTCTATAAGGGGGGAAGATTTTAATAACCTGAATATTTTTAAGTTATTTTAAATAATTAAATATCGAGAATTTTGGTGTTATTGATTATTTCTATTTCTATTATTATTATTTTATTGAGTTGAATTGCTATATCTAGTTATCAAATTTAAATATTTATTGGGAACTATTATATCTTGAGATATAAAAGTTATTAACAATATTATTGTCATTATTTTTAAATGGCGTTATTTTGAATTAAGGTTATTTTATTATTTTTAGGTATTTATGTGTGTGTGTATATATGTATATGTATATATCTATATATATATATTTATACTCCCATATATAGTCAACAACCCAAAATATATGTATATGTATATATGTATACACTTAACTTAACTTAACTTAACTTAAATACCATAACACATGGGAGTATAAATATATATATATATATATATATATATAGATATATATATTTATACTCCCATGTGTTATGGTATTTAAGTTAAGTTAAGTTAAGTTAAGTGTATACATATATACATATACATATATTTTGGGTTGTTGACTATATATATAAGTGTATGGTTGATGTAATTTTGTATTATTATTTTTTTAAAGGATAAAAAGAATGTGTGAAGACAAATTTCATACCGTTTTCTTCCCCCATTTCTCTGTCCTGCTTCTCTCTTCCTGTCCTCTCCATTTCTATCATCTTTTCATGCCAGCCTCACCCTCCCTTAAAGCTATAGCCACCACCTGTTTCTTCTCCTTTTTATTGTTTGAACCGAAGCCACTATCATGCTCTTCCTTCTTCCTCATGTGAGAGGCAGCAACATCTCTTTCCTATCCCCTATAATGTGACACTAGCCCCTTTACCTCCCGTAACCACCGCCACCTGCAACTTTGATGACAGCTTGAGCTCCAGCTCCAAGCGACAATAATTCCTTCAGCAGCCCTTCCCTGCACATGGTTTTCAGTTTAGGTGAGTTATGTGGTTTAGTGGTTAGTTAGTTTTAGGTTGATTCTCTGTTGTTTGTTAGTTTTTTATTAGTTATTGTGTTTACTTTAATTTTTAGTTAATTAATATAATTTTTGCTTAATTAATTAGAATTTATTTTTAATATTTGGTTAATTTTTGAGTTGATCTATATATGTATTTAGTTGATTTTAAATTATTTTAGTTAATTTTAATTATGGGTATTTTTGAATATTTTAACAATATAAATTGAATTTTTGTAAATTATGTTAATTAATTATTTTTTGTTGGAAATTTGAATAATTAGTGTTAGTAATTTGAGTTAGTAATTTTAGTATTAATGAAATAATTTTTAGTGAATTTATATAATTTTTAAGGAATTATTATTATTATGTGATTTTTGAAATTATAAGTTAATTGTATGATTTTGTTGAAAATATAGTTAAATATTGTGTTTTTAATGATTTTAGAATTTTATCGGGTATTGAATTAATTTTTATAAACTATTTACTATTTTTTTGGCTTATTGATACAAATTCTTGAAAATTATATTCAAACAATATGTTAATTGCCATTTTGATAATTAAATGGATTTAGAAAATTGGATTTTTAGTGATTTTAAAATATTATTATTTAATATTTATTTCATTCGTGTGTTGTGAGCCTCGTTTGAGAATTGTGTTGTTCGGATTTCCAACTCGAGGTATTGAGCTTGTGTAAAGTTTAAAAGTGTGTTTGTTTGCAGGGTTGACTCTACTTCAGTAGAGGGATGTCCATTTTACAAAGGAGACTCTATCGAATTTTTGGTAGATTTCTCGTAAAATGTGACATCGGGTCAATCCTAATTTTTGAATTTTAAGTCGAGTCTTCGTTAGAAATTCTAGAAATTAGGGTTTCTATTTTCTAATAGTCGTTTACTTTCTATCTTTTAGTCGCCCCTCTGGTCATATCTACCAATCGAGGTCGGACATGACATATCAAAGGAGCATCTTCATCTTGTAAGTTAATATTTGATTTGTATGTCGGGTTTTCTAATTAAATACATAAAGTTCTAATGATTTTAAATTTATGAGAATTCAAGTCGGCATTCTTTATTTGATATTGCAAGGTTTAATTTTATAGTTATTTTATTTTATTTTTATTTATTGTAATTTTCCTTGTTTTATTTATTTTCATTTATTTTAAATAAACTACAATAGAATGAGCTACTTGATGGGTTTCATCAAGATCGTGTGCGCATCGATAAAACATTTGATTATATTAATTATATTACTGGGGCCGAAGGTCTGGTAATGCTTTGTTATTGGACACCGCTAGTAATATGATATTTGATTATTGATTAAAACATTAGGGCTGAAGGTTTGGTGATGCTTTGCTCTCAGACACTCCCAATAGTAATTTGAATTTTATTTATTAGATCACTAGGGTCGATGGTCTAGTGACGCTTTACTCTCGGACACTGCTAGTGATATTGGATTAAGTGATGTGATTGCGGCTATACATCCTGGTGATGCTTTGCTTTCAAGATATGGTAGTCTTGGATATAAGTGAGCCAAATGGCTATTAAAAATTGAGGACTAGGGTTCTACCTAGATTTTAAACTAAAATGTTTAAAAACATTTAAATATTTATTTCCTTCCTTTTGAAAAATGGGTTTCTTATATATATATCAAAGAATTTGAATAAAAATTATAAATATATTATTTTCATAAAAACCTATTTCAAAAGGGATTTTCAAACCACATTCAGTTCTTTTGTTAGCTTACTTAGTGATGTCCGACTCCCCTCAATTTAATTTTTTCAAGAGTTTGGGAGTCTTTTATTAAGCCTACTTCTCTATGCTGAATAGCTTCTTCGTCGGCTATCTTATGTAAGTCTATATAGTTGTGTTTGTACTAGTATCCATGTACTACAATAGATAATTGTATAATTGCATATTTTAATATGGATATTATGTATTGAGATTTATGTACTGAGATTCTATTTTATATAATTGATGATGTTTATTTATTCATGACGATGGCATGGTTTGTTTAAATTAAGACAAATCAGTTTGATAATGTGCATGATGATTAAATTATTTTATTGTAAGGTTTTAAAGTGTAAATTCTACATTTTTATTTTAAGGCATACTACGAGTTTCGATCGCTTTAAGCTTTCCCATTCCCTAGTGCCGGTCATGTGCCCTTGTGTTTGGGTCATGACAATTATCCTATTTTTATTTAAGTGTATTCCATTTTTAAATATAAGAAATTTTAATATACAAACTAAAACTATTCTCATTATTTTTAATAATTTTTGAAAATAAAATTAATTTTTTTGTAAATATATAAAAAATACATACTTATTTTCATTCAAAAATATTTTCCCTATAATATAGATGTTGTGTAATCACATCTAAAACTGTGTTCCTTCATCTTAAAATATCCATAAGTTGTTTGGACTGAGCTTGTATTTTGTTGAATATATTATTTTTATTTTTACTTTTATTTATTTTATTCACTTCTTGTAATTTTCTTCTGATTATTGGAAAATTCAATGAACCAGAGATATATAATTATGCAAACATATGTACACAATTTTCTCATGCTTTGACTTTAAAGAATTATGAATTTGTAGAATTGAGAATTCAATTGTAAAGATAGATAACCATGCCAATGATAGGATGCAAAATAACATAGTTCTTTAGTATAGTTTGCTTTATATTTCATTTGTTTTTGCTATGTTTGTTTGATTATTGCACTACTATCTTCATATTTGTTGTTCTTACTTTAATTTTATGTTTTATAGATACTCTTAGGCTTAATTTATACATAGAAGTGCATTTGAATGCTTTAGAATGAAGAATGGTAGGAGGAAAGCCAAGGCAAGGATGTTGTGGAGTGTGCTAAGTTGTCACCATTATCCTGAGTTATAATACAGAGGGATCATGCTAAGTTATGATGACTCGACACAGTGGTGCTGAGTCGTGACAGAGAATAATGGTGCCAAGTCAAGCCTAACTCGGCAGAGTGGTGCTGAGTTATTTCTATACCCCTTTATCACACCTTTTCACATTTATATACATTTTAAAGAGGCAGGAGTTGGGATGTTTAGAGGCTTATAAATACATGAATTTACCTTTGTTTTATGTATGAAAAACACTTAATTTTGTATTAGTTTGGCATTATAAGTAATTAGTATTATTAGTTTTATTATTGAAAAGAAGGGGAAGTATTAAGTGTTTAAAGAAATATTCAAAAATTTAAGGAAGACATCAAGAAGACCATTCAATATCAAGTACTACTTGGAGAGCAATGAGGAGTTCATCAATAGAATCATTTTCTCTTTTTCTATTTATTTGCTAGATATTTAAATTGCTTTCTTGTTGTTATTTGATTTTGAATATTATGTATTTTGGCAAAGTCCGTGTTATTAGAATTGCAAGGAAGGATTAATTTATGAACTAAATTTTTATCTTTTATAATGCATGAATGACTTAATTTCAATTGAGTTTTATAATGTGTTATTTATGTTTAATCGCCATATATAACTTTGTAATCAAATCTTTTCAATGAGAGTTAGGGCATTTTGGTGGAAATGCAATTGAATTTACTGGTGGGTTAGGAAAGTATTTGGAGACAAAAAATCCACTTTAAGGGGTTAAAAGAATTGTCATGAAACTTAATGGTTTTTGTTTATCTTTACAATATTATGAGATTGCTTGTAGACTCTAGATGAAAACACCCTTAATTGATAATGAGAGTTTCTTTTAAGGAATATTGGCTAAATTCTCCAATCATTTCATGTATCTACGTGTTTATTATCGAATATAGTTCTTGATTAATTCTCAATTATAATTCTAATATAAATTTCTTAAATTTATTATAGTACATTTATTTTAATTAGAGTAATTTATAATTTTATTAATTTTAGAATAGTTAGGACATTTTAACATATTCTTTTATATTATTTTCCTATTAATCTAAGTATCTGTTCAGTTAATATAAATTTTGCTCCAAATTCCATAGTGTTCGACACCCTACTTACTATATACTTAGTCTTTGAGATGAGGGTATTAATTTTGACCCAAATCAACAAAACAAAAATCTCTTTTTGAAGCATATATCATTATAATTAGAAAACTCTATCAGTTAAAACTTCTTTATCTATTTCCTCTTTGATTGGAGTGTGGACTATCAATAAATTTCAATATTTTATACAGTGTTTGACATAGTAACTTTATAACATTCATAGGCAGACCTTGTTATGAATTTGCTCATTTCATATGCAGACCTAATTGTAAATCTAATCATTTCATAGGGAGACCTGATTGTAAATTTGATAATAGTAATCCACTCATATATTCTTTCTCATGCATGCTTTTCACAATCTAAATTTAGAAAAACTGTTGGACTTATAACTAGCCTTAAAAGATTATCCTTAGGTATGAATTCTTCTTTTATCCTATGGGGATAATTATGCTTTTATAAAGTTCTTTTTAGAGATACTAATTCATTAAAGGTTGTCATTTATGTTTAGAGAAGCTTCATTTACAAGACCTCCAAATTTTCTAAGGATTTGAATTAGATTGTTATTGTTTATATTGGCTACTTTAATAAGTGAGTCAGTTATATAGGGAACCATTTTTTTATTTTTCTCAATTTTTGTAGTTCTTATTATGTCATTGGAGCTTTAAAGCTTTCTCTCTTTCTATAGTATCTAACCTTTCTTTCATTGGTCTACCTATTTTAGTGGTGCAAAATTGTCTTTCTTCTAGTGAATCATCAAGTATTCCTTTAGTATTAAATTGCTTAATGAGTTTGGTTCACTTCATTTGTACATTATTAAATGAAGTCAATTCCGATGAATTATTGAAATTTGAATTCTCTGTTAAGTTTTTCATTAATTTTATGGTTTATACAGAGTTAAAGAAATGATATAAAAATATAATATTTGTATTAATAATACATAATGTTCTATTATATTCAATATAATCACTATATTTGTTATGATATTCTAAATAGATATTGTGACGACCCAAACCTAGAGGTATGTGATCGATATTAGGGAATGGGAAATGCAAAAATGCAACCGAAACCCATAGTAAGCCATGAAAATTTTCACAAATAAATAACAATCACTTAATAATAATACCTTCGATAAAAAAATTAATATTAAATACATAACTCATTACTCCATTACAATAATATTTCAACACAACATAAATCCATAATATCAATAATACAAGTTTCATAATCAACTACTGCAGTATCTAGAATTTGATTATATAATGTTCAAATCAAAGAGACATACATAATGTTCAAATCAAATAGACATACATAATGTTCAAATCAAATAGACATACATAATGGAGCTGGTGAAAAAGAAACCCACGTTGAGTGTAATTTTATACATGTTCTAGAGTTGAATTTTAATGAATTTTGAATAAATAGTTAGTAATAATTAGGAAGAATTTAGGTTTAATTACACATTTGTTTAATTTGAACATTCATTCTAGTTTCCTATTTGTTTTTTAATTTATTTAAGAGTTTTTATTTGATATTAATAAGGATTTCCCTTTTTTGTAGGAAATATTGAAAAGGAAGCCTAAAATAGTTAAGAAATGCTATGCATAACTATGACATGGGCATGCTCATGCCTATGTCACATTTTGGAAGAAGAATCAACGTAGCATGGCTTAAGCATAACCATGCTGGAAGCCATGTCAACCACTGGAATTGAAGGAAATATGACACGGGATGGTGCATGGGTGTGCTTAAAATCGTGCCCTTTTTTATGCAAATTAAAGTATCTATAAAGGACCATAAGGCCTAAGCACAACCATACTTGAAGCCATACTGTAAAAGTGAGGATGTGGCACAACCATGCTTAAGCCATGTTGAGCAGAAAAACATTCATTTTTAAAGAAAACTTGATAATTTAACTCAAATTAGGTTTCCATTAGGGATATAAGAGGTATTTTTATTCAATCCTTATCATGGAGAATGATTCTTATTCAGAGAAACACCTTTAAAGACACATAAAAAAAAGATTAAAGAAGGAGATATGCAAGATTCAAGAACCAAAAATTATTATTTCTTTTTCATCTTTAATTCTCTTTATTTTGTTTATGCTCATCGCCATAACCATGCATGGCTAAGCTCTCTTTAGTGTTTAGATTTGTGTGGGTAGTCCATTACTTGTTTGGATTCTTATTTCCTTTTAATGAATTAACTTTTAGTCAATTTTATAAGTTGTGCTTATTGTCTTGTATTTAATTTTAGGTCTAATTGAATGCATATTTTTTGGGTTGATTAGAGATAACAAAAGTTGCATAATCTACTAGCTTATAGACTTGTAGAACTTAGGAGCATTGATCATTAAAGTAAATAAAGCCTTCAGGGAATAATAAATCACTAAAGAACTTAATGAACCCTAGTTAATTGACATGATCATGAAAATAGGCTATAATTAACTTTGGTATTCTTATATGAACTCGAAAGAGACTCTAATTATTTTGAGTGGTTTACCCTTGACTAAGTTAATGAATTGAATTGTGAAAAGATCCTATAATTCAAGTAATAGCTAGTGAAACAAATTCAAACTCTAGATTTTTAATTATTAAATTTTATTATTTCAACTTTAAGTTTTCTTTTCTTGTTAATTCATTTATCATTACAATTATTCTATTTTGTTAAATTGCGGAAGTAAAATTAGGGCTGGTACTTGGTATCAATCTCCTTGTGGGAATAATGCTCGTATTCATCACTTTGCTACTTATTATGAACCGTGCATTTGTGAAATTTGCCTAACAAGTTTTTGGTGTCGTTGCCAAGCAGATCGAAAATACCAATATTATAACACTTTTTTTTCTACTAGACTAACATTTTATTTTTATTTTTAAAATTTTCTTTACTTTTTCTTTTCAGGTATTTGATTCTTGTTTATACATACAAGATCAAGACGTCTTGAACTAGAGAAAGTAAATCTAAAAATTGAAAAGACTTGCAAAAAGAACTGGAAAGAGAAAAGAGAAAAAGACAAAAAAAGGGCTAACCAAGCAATAAAAGCTTAATAAAAATATAGGGTTCCAATTCTTATAGGAAGCCAAAATTGCATTATGAAGCTAACTATTGAAGCCAACACCTTCAAAATTAAACCTGTATACATCCAAATAGTTTCATAAGATCAGTTCAGTGGACTGTAATTAGAAGATACTAATGCTAATCTAGCTTCTTTCATTGACATTTATAACACTTTTAAGATCAATGGAGTAAGCATGAATGCTATTCACCTTAGGTTATTTCCCTTCTCATTAAAGGACAAGGCAAAATTATGGTTGGGATCATTGACACAAAATTTCATCACCTCATGGGATACACTTACTAAGGCCAGTCTAACTAAGTATTATCCACTTGGAAAGACTGCCAAATATGGCTAAGACTTCGCAGGGTTCAGGCAACAACCTGGAGAATCTCTCTACGAAGCTTAGGAGAGATTTAAAGACCTATAAGACATTGCCCTCATTATAGCATTTCAAATTTGCTCCTTATGCAAACATTCTACCAAGGACTATTTGAGTCTTTGCAAATCACCATAGATGCTACTGCATAAGGCTTTTTCATGAGTAGAACACCAAATGGTGCATATGCACTCTTGGAAAAGATGGCATCAAACAATTATCAATGGCATAGAGAGAGAAATCAGCCTAGGAAAATAGTAGGAGTACATGATGTTGATAGTTTGAGCATGGTCAATGCTAAACTGGATTCCCTTACAAAATAGTTACAAAAGCTAAATTTTTTAGGTTATCCATCACAGGTTCTGTCTTCTGAAGGTTGTGAAGGAAATTCTATTATAGAGTGTCAACAAGGTGAATCTTATTCCCAAGGCTGCTCAATTTAATAATTCAATGCATTGAATAACTTTAATGGTAGACCCCAATGAAATCCCTATTCCAATACCTACAACCCTGGATGGAGAAATCACCCAAATTTCTCATAATCAAATTAAGGAGGGAATTCAAAGTCAAATGCAAATCAAGGGTATAAAGCACCACCAGGTTTTCAGTAAAAGAGCATTTATCCTTAACCTGAACCCAAATCTAATCTTAAAGTGATGATGGAAAACTTTATCCAATCATAGAGCAAGATAAATCAAATAATTTAAGAGGGATTTAAGCAGCATAAAGAGAATTTCAAGTGGATGGATAGAAGGTTAGAACAATTAGCCACACACAATAAAATGCTGGAACATTGAATCACATCATAGGTGAGCTCTTCTAACTTTCACTAGATGGGCCACTTTCTAAGCCAAACTAAAAATTCCAAGGAGCATGCAAAAGCTATCACCTTAAGGAGCAGGAAATAATTACTTGAGGTTGAACATGGGATTAAGGAGCAAAGAGATGTACCTAAGTAAGATTGTATGGAAGGTGAAAAATCAAAGAGTGATGACCCCAAGTCCAAGAAAAAAAAACCACCTTATTTACCTTTTCCTCAAAGGATCATAAGTGGAACTCTTAATAAATGATTTCAAAAAGTTTTGAAGGTGTTTAAGCAACTAGACATAACTATTCCTTTCTTAGAGGTGGTCACCTAAATGACGAAGTATGCAAAATTCCTAAAGGACATCATGTCTAACAGGAGGAATTAGGATGATCATGAGAGTATACTAATGAATGAGGAGTATAGTGTAGTGATGAGAAATAAGCTTCCTTAAAAGCTTAAAGATCTAAGGTGTATAACTATTCCTTGTATTGTTGGTAAATTTACCATAAGTAGAGCTCTTTGTGATCTTGGAGATAGTGTCACCATAATGACCTTTTCTTTATATAGGAAATTAAATATAGATGAACCTCAATCGATGAATATTTTATTACAGCTAGCAAATAGGTCAATAGTCTATCTTAAGGGGATTTCATAAGATATACGAATCAAAGTTGGCAAAATTTATATGCTTTATGACATCATGATATTAGAGATGGAAGATGATTCTTAAATTCCTATAATTTTAGGAAGACCTTTCTTAGCTACAGTTGGTGCCATAATTGATGTAAAGTGAGGCAAAATTAAGCTTAAAATAGGGGAAGAAATCATAGAGTTTTATGTATTTAGGATGACTAAGAATCCTTTAATATTGAAATCATGTTTTAGGGTAGATGCAATAAAAGGCTGCATTGAAAATTTTTTCAAAGAATAACACTTTCAAGATCCATTAGAAGCATATCTTGTTCAAGAGGTAGAATCTAATGAATAAAACCTTGAGGTAGTAGCCTATACTAACACTATAAATGCTACTCCTGCGCTTCCATGATATTAATCTTAAAGGTATGAGTTTATACTTTATGAAATACATCCTATCTATGCTTTAAAAGAGGAAGATGCACTAAAGATAACTCTTAAACAGCTTCTGTCTGATTTGAGGTATGTTTTTCTAGGTCTTAACTCTATTTTTCCTATTATTATTAATGCTACATTAAATGTGGAACAAGTTGATAAGTTGCTTAGAAGAGTTGATGACTTAAAAGGGATTAGCCCTTCTTTTTGCATACATACGATACATTTAGAAAAAGGAAGTAATCCTTCTATTGAACATTAATGAAGATTAAATCCTAACATGAAATAAGTGGTCAAAAAAGAGATCAAGAAATTGCTTGATGTGGGAGTCATATATCTAATCTCGAATAGTAATTGGGTTAGCCCAATTCATGTGGTTCCTAAGAAAGGGGGATGACTATTATTAAAAATGAGAACAATTAATTGATCCCTACTATAATAGTTATTGGGCTCTAAGCCTATGTTAAACTCCAACCCATTTAATTAATTTTAGGTTTAGGTAGTTCTTTTTGGCCCATATTTTAATTAGCCCATTTCATTTAATATGTTATTATTTAATTAAGTCTAGATTTAATTAAAATGCATCTTTAGCCCTATAATTAATTAGAAATTAGGTTAGAGATAACTTAGGTCCATTTAGCTAATTTAGACCTAAGCCCACCTTAGGATAATTAAAATTAATTAGACTTCACCCATTAAATTAAAGCATTTTTCATAACTTATAGATTTAATATCACCTTAGAATTAAAATATGTAGAATTAGGCCTACTAATTTAAATACTTCATAATTTATAAATTTAGGCCCATTTTTTAAAATTAAAATAAGTAGACTTAGGCTCACTTAATTAAAATTAAATAGGAATTAGGCCCATTAGCCATTAAGGTCACTTGTAAATTAAAATATGTTGATTTCGCCCATTTAATTAAAAATAATGTAGATTAGACTAACTTAGGGATTGTAAATTTAAATAAATGCATTATTTACATGTATTTTTCATGACTAGTTTGCCTAGTATTAATTATTTGAATAAGGGTTTATATAAAATTGTATGTAAATAGAGGATAAGATAGTAATTCATAAAGTAAGTCTAAAAGAACATGAGATTAAAAGAAATTAGTATTCTGTACCCAGAATCTTCTAGTTGTGGTGCTAGTTTTCTTTTAGAGAATCAAGTACCACCATTTTTTGACTTATCCCAGTTATTACCTTGGGTGGCAACTCCTCATCTATATGCCATATCTTTTTGATAGTGGTTAGTATGTTCTTTAGAGCCTTAAGCTAAAACAGTGTCATGTTTACTAAAATTTGGACACACGCTAAACCTCACAGTCTAAAATGGTGACTCCACCAGGGATAAGAGATACTGAATCTACTTGTGTTCTTTAGAATTATTTTATTAATTATTGTTTTATTCTTGCATTTATGTTGCATGTCCCTATTAACCAATGGTGTTGATTTATGGTTCCATGATTCCACTAGCTTCATGGGATTATAAATTGGCTAACCATCACTCTTAGCTTTAACTCAATTCAAGACAGATTATTGAGCTCATCTGACCAAAGTTTGTAACCCAAGTCCTAAAGGGGGGTAGTCTTCTCTTGAGTTTATAAAGGATGCTGGACCCCTCTGTCCTTAGCCTGTAACTAAAGTCTTAGAAGAGGGCATCTTGCTAAGGGAACCTTGACCATTTTACTGGACTTAGCTCATGTAATGGCTTAGTAATTTCCCTTAGGATTACCCAAATTGCTTGTGTCTATTACCATGAAGTATTTTTATCTATAAAGGCTCAAACCCACACTTTAGAAGCCCATTTGGGTTAATAAAGATTGGGCTAATCTTTTGTACCTAGAAATGATGTTTCTATGCTTTACTACTTTAAGAGATTTGGCATGTATGTTAGTTCTTGATATTCCCTATTTATATTAAGGCCAAGACCAAAAATCCTAGGAGAAGAAAGTCGCCTTTAAATATGTGTGTGGGAGGAATAAAGTTGGAAAGATGTATATACTTAACTTATTATTTGACTTGACTTGCTACTCATGACTTGTTGTATAGCATATGCATCATGCATATATGCATTTCATGCATCATACTAACAATTTTCTTTTTAGCCATCATAGATTCATCTGGGTTTTCCTGTGTTTAGAGTTGAAAAGTTGGCAGACTAATGAGAACATATTTAAGCCTGCAATCAATTACAAAAGAGATCCTTAGCAGATTGGAAAGGAGTCCTATCAATCCACTTTACCTAGATGTTGCACAAATTCTAGCTAAACAAGCAGAATAAATGGAACAATAATAGGGAGGAAACTAGAACCTAGAGGATGTCAAAGGAGCATTGATGGATGACATGAGAGTGATGATGCAAGATGAACTAAGACAAGCTTTAGTTGGATTGATGACACCACCTGCTGTTGTACCTCCTGTTGTGGCCAATCCTCCTATTGTGGGTGCACCACCTACTAACAATGACAATGTGGGGGCAACTTTTAAATGATGCTAGGAATGTACCTATTATGGAAATGAAGTTAGAGGATGTTGAGAACTACATGGTTGAAAAAGTAGGAAGGGAATCCCTTAAGAAAGTTCAAGAGCTAGAATCTAAGCAGATGAAAGTACTAACTCAAAAGATGTCAAAAATGAAAGAATTAATGAGAGGACAGGGCATTAAATATTCATTTGAATTTGATGATATAATTTAATTTGAGGAAGATAAGTTGCCTGATGAGTTTAATATGCCATAGCTGTAGAAGTTTGATGGTACTGAAGACCCAATGATCCACTTTAGTCAATATACAACTACTATGAGCACCACTAAGGCTCCTTTGTCTGTAGTTATCAAGTTACTTGTACTGTCCTTGGAGGTATGGCTATTAATTGGTATCATGGGTTAGAGAAGTCTATCCAAGCATACTGGAGAGAATTGTGTACTATGATGTGCCAATTTATATATAATTTTTATAGCATTTTCTATATAATTATTATTGTTTTTAGTCTAATTATATTTAATCATGATGCATTTTTATTTTAATATAGTAGTATTTCCTTTTTATTACATGGTTGGGTTTACTATCTAGGTTTTATCATGCTAATGTAGGTTTATAAGGATTTGGAGTCTAAAAGCCCATGATTGTCTGGCCTCACATGGTCTCCTGGTCCAACAAGTTGAAGGCATGGTCATCAAACTCTCAGCATGGGTGGAAATGAAGAAACATGGCCCGTGTAAGAGACCCATGTGCAAACTCGTCAGAAAGCACGGGTTTGGACACTGGGTGTGCTTTAGTTGATCTGCGAGCACGGGTCATGACCCATGTCATCTCTATTATCAACACAGCCAAAGCATGGGTCATGTCCAAAAGATGTACTATGTTAGAATTAAGTTCCTATTTTATTAGAGTATTTGATTTGGAAAGTTTTATCTCTCTAAGGTAAGAGAATTGGAAGGATTTCTAGAGAAGCATAAGACACGCATATAAAAGGAAAAAGAACCCTAATTCTGAATGGGGGTACACAGACAGAGAGGTAGGGAAGAGGATTGAAGAAATAGAGACTATTTTTCTAAACTTTTTCTTATATTCATTTATTCATGTCTTTAATAATTTACATTATGTGTAACTAAACTCTTTTAGAGTTTGGATTCATATAGCCAGGATTACTGCTTGTTTGGATATTATTTTATTATAGCTAATTATCATCAGTCAATTTCTTAGGTTTTGCTTTATTAATCTTGTGTTTAATTTAGGCTTGATTAAATGCATGCCTATAGGTAAATTTATGACAACGAAAGTTGCATGATTTGTTAGCTCATAAAACCTATGATTCTTAGGCCCTTTGATCACCAAAGTAGACAAGACCTTAGGGGATTAATAGATTGTTAAGGAACTTAATAAACCTGTGTAATTTTTTAGACCATTAGAATAGGCTGTGTTTGCTTTAAGTATGCCTGACTGACTTTGAAAAAAAGCCTTAGGAAGCCTACCCTTGACTGAGATTTATTAACTGAATTAACAAAATCCTATAATTCAAGCAAGTGCCTGTGAATGAATCAAAGGTCTAATTTTTAAATCCTAAATTTCTTTAGATTTAATCTATTTACATTAGCATTCTATTTATTTATTAATTTAATTTTCCAATTTAAAAATCGTTCATTCTATTAGCTTATAAGAGGCAAGATCACACTTAGTGCTAGGATTTTTCATCTCCCTATGGAAATGATACTCACTCATCATATATTACTTGTAATGAGCCATACACTTACGAAAACCACTGAACAAGTTTTTGGTGCCATTGCCAAGGATGATCAGCGAATACCTACATTAGGATAGACTTTTTTTCTGCAAGACTAATAGTTTTATTCTTGTTTTATTAATTGTGTTTAACTTTTTCTTTTTACGAACCTAATTTTTGTTTATGCAAACAAGGTCCTAGAATGCTGAATTAGAAGAGCTTAATCCATAGATTGAAAAAACTTGTAAAAAGAATAAGAGGAGACAAAGACTCAGAGCAATGGTAGGTCAGGGAGCTCCAGCTAGAGCTTTGGAAGAATATGGTGTGCCTAGTTTGACGGGAAGTCATAATTGTATAGGGAAGCCCAGTATCGAAGCGAACACCTTCAAAATCAAACTAGCCTACATCCAGATGGCTTCATAATACCAGTTCACAGGAATACCTTTAGAGGACCCTAATGCCCACTGGGCTTCATTCTTGGATATCTGTGACACCTTCAAGATTAATGGAGTCAGTCCATACGTAATCAAACTTAAATTGTTTCCATTTTCCTTAAGGGATAAAGCCAAGCCATGGTTGAGTTCATTAACCCCAAATTCAATCACTTCATGGGACCTTCTTTCTCAAGCTTTCTTAACAAAGTATTATCCACCTAGAAAGAGTGCTAAGTATCATAAGGATTTGGTTGGATTTAAGCAGCAACATGGTGAATCACTATATGAAGCCTTAGAGAGATTCAATAATTTATAGAGAAATTGTCCTCACTTTGGAATCCCAGACTGGTTGTTGATGTAGACCTTTTACCAGGGACTATTAGAATCTCTATAGATTACAATAGATGCCACTGCTCAAGGCTCTTTTATGAGTAAAACACCAACAGATGCATATGCACTTTTAGAAAAGATGGCATTAAATAACTAACAATGGCATGGAGAGAAAAACCAACCAAGGAAAGTTGCTAGACTTTATCAAGTCGATGGTTTACACATGGTGAGTGCCAAATTGGACTCACAAAAAAATTGGAGAAGCTAAATTTTATAGGACATTCATCTCAGGTACTCTGTTGTAAGGTATGCGGAGCAAGGCATGCTACAGTAGACTGTCAGCAAGGTGATCCTTACTCTCAGGGCTGCTCAATTAAGCAACTTAATGCTTTAAACAATTACAATGGTAAACCCCAAGGGAACCCTTACTCCAACACTTACAACCCAGGATGGAGAAATCACCCAAATTTTTCATGGTCAAATCAAGGTGGACACTAAGCTCCAAATTAACAATAAGGATACAAGCCCCCTCCCCTACCAAGTTTTCAATAGATGAATATGGCTTCTCAATCCAAACCCAAATCCAATATGGAATTAATGATGGATAATTTCATCCAAACACAAAACAAGGTAATGCAAATGGGTCAAGATAGCCTCAAACATCATGAGGAAAATTTCAAGCAGTATAATGCTAGGATTGAATAATTTACCACACATGTTAAATTACTAAAGAATCAAGTCACTTCTCAAGCAAGTTCCTCCAATTTTTGCCAACCAAGTCACTTTCCAAATCAACCTCAAAAGCCAAGAGAGCAAGCCCAAGCAATAACTCTACGAAGTGGGAAGAATGTACCAGAGGCTGAATCCAAGAATAAAGAATAGGAATTTAACCTAGAGACCACTCAGTAGCCATAGGCAAAAACAAAGGAGCCAAAGACATGTTGGGTATCGTGATGCAAACACAGCGAAAAAATTAAAATTTTATCATGTTCCCAAGCCTGGATCCATGTAATTCGACTAATTGATTAAATCTAGGGTTTTTAATAATCTTACCAAAACACAGAAGAGACAAGATTCTCTGGAAGGATGAGAGGAGGTTCACACCGGTGACACCTTACCTCGAGCTTTTTGGCTTGGTTGTTCGGATCAAGACGTCTCCAAAAGGATGCATCCTCTATAGGTATCCACACGAATAGCCCTTCACAAAATGAATTTGAGTGTGTGTGCTAGCAACCTCTTGACTGTCTCACAAATCAAAAACAAAAGGAAAAACTCTGTCTTTGTTTTCTAAGAGGAAAGAAAATGAATTTGGAGGCAAAAAAAACAAGTGTATGAAACCTTAGAGAATATAACATATTTATAGACTCCAAGTTAGGGTTTCATTTACCAATGACCTTTTGGTAATTTTTCATTTATTATATTTTGATTTTTTTTAAAAACAAATCAAAAATAATATCTTATTTATTTATTTAAAATAACAATTATCTTAAATAAATAAACAAATAAATAAATAAATAAAACACTTTAATTATTTATTTCCACAGAGTTTATTTTGGGCTTATTAAACCCATATCTGTTTTGGGCTTGTTCTAAGTGTGTGACCCTGTAGGTTCACATAACATTGGTAGTGGGCCTAAATCTCTATTTAGGCCTACAAGTCATAAGTGGCCTCTAGCAAGACATTATGACTACCCAAGTCATGTGAAGTCAATAATCCGACATAACCTAATTAAAGTGAATTTTATTGTCCCTTTATCACATGATATCTTAATTGAACATAAGGCATTGAATGTCATCCTTATATAGTTCAATATTATGACTTGATTCCAAGTAGACTGAAAATGATAACTCTTTATCAATTCATTTCAGCATGGCCATGCATTTTTATTCAGTCTATCTCATCAAGGGGCCTTTACATATCTTTCTCATATTAATGAGGGATAAATTCCTTCTAAATCACTCACATTCCTCACATAACTAATTTTATATCCAACAACATTCTTTTAATCATCTGATTAAAGATAATGTTAGAATGTGTCAAAACATAAAATAGCTATGTAGAAATCCATGATGATTTCAAGGTCAAAGGACCGAAATAAAATTACTGTGATAAGAAATACTTATGACAATAATCTATGTAGTATTCTCATAGTGGGTCAATCCAGTACATGATCTCTCATCATGTACCTATGAGTTGACTTAATATCTCATATTTATGATTAGTAAAACATAACCATCGGTCAACATCATACTAGCCTTAATACTTTAATATTCATATAATGAATAAATGGCTAGGGATAATTAGAATAGAACTCTTATTTTAATCTAAGGGTTTTACTATCAAGTCACATACTTGATGGCGTTAGTAAGAATTAACCATTCATGTAATTATCATAAAATCAAATGATAATATAATACCTCTTTATTAATAAAATAAGAAAGTCAATACATAATCACAAATGATTGACCTAGTGAATATCACTAACAAGACAGTCAAGACTCCTTGCTTACCATTCCTTTACAAGATGCATAACTCTGCTTTGGATAAATAATTCTAGAAAGTCTTAAAGGTCTTTAAACAATAGGACATCACCATTCCTTTCTTGGAAGCAGTTACTCAAATGCCCAAGTACACCAAATTTTTGAAAGACATCATGTCCAACAAAAGGAATTAGGATAATTATGATACTATTCTAATAAATGAGGAGTGCAGTGTAGTGATTAGAAATAAGCTTCCTTAAAAGGTTAAGGATCTAGGGAGTATCATTATACCTTGTGTTATTGGTAAATTTTCTATTAGTAGAGCTCTTTGTGATCTAGGAGCTAGTGTCACTATAATGTCTTTATCTCTCTGCAGGAAATTGAACAAAGGTGAACCCAAATCAATAAATATTTCCTTATAGCTAGCTGATAGGTCTATTATCTACCTTGAAGGGATCTTGGAAGACATACCAATCAAGGTTGGAGAATTTTATATGCCCTGTGACATTGTGGTATTAGAGATGGAAGAAGATTCTCAAATTCCCATAATTTTGGGAAGACTATTCTTAGCCATTGCTGGTGCTATAATTGATGTTAAGAGGGGTAAAACCAAGCTCAAAATTGGAGAATAAATAGTTGAGTTTGATGTATTCCAACTGATGAAAGATCCTTCATTAACAAAGACCTACTTCAGAGTAGATGTTATCCAAAGTTGTGTAGAGAAAATATGCAGGAAGAAATACCCTGAAGATCCACTAAAAGCAAGCCTCACTCGAGATACAGATTCTGATGAAGAAGATCCTGAGGTAGTAGCTTTTATAAACACCATAAAGGTAAGTCAGTAAGGTATTACGCCTTACCCCCTTGCGATTTCTATTCTATCTATGCTTTAAAAAAGGAAGACGCACCAAAAGTTAAACTTAAACAACTTCCTCCTGATTTAAGGTATGCTTTTCTAAGACCTAATTCTACTTATCTAATTATTGTTAATGCATAATTAAATGGTGAACAAGTGGATAAGTTGCTTAGAAGAGTCAGAAACTATATGAATATCATAGGGTATACCATCAATGACCTCAAAGGGATTAGCCCTTCTTTTTGCATGCATAGGATCCATTTAGAGGAAGGTTGTTCACCCTCCATTTAGCATCAAATAAGATAAATGAGTCCTAGAGAGGGGTGAATAGGACTATCAAACAAAAATAGAAAATTATAGGAATTCTTTGCAAGAATTAAGTAAGAGTTGAGAAGGAAGAATGAATAACACAAATATTTAAGGAGTTTGGATTCAACAATAATCCTATGTCTCCACCTAACTTATCCCCAAGTTAGGATTTTTAATCACCCACAATCTTATTCACTAGGTTGAGAATACACAAGAGTTTTATGGCTCACTCTTACAACTTTACAACTTGATTTTTCAAGGCTCACTCAAAAACCAAATTCCTAAGTGTTTTAATGGCTAAACACTCAAACAAATTCCTTTAGAATACAATCTCACTTCCCATTTTATAAACCTAGAAAATAGAAGAATAAGAATGTCTACTCTAATCACTCACCAACTCTCACAATAGTTATACAAAAAGAATTGTTTAAAGGAAAGTTTAAGAGCTCAATTGAATGTTTAAGAAAATGATGAATGATAAACAAGTTTCCTTAACCTTTCAATTGAATTCTAAGTTGTGTTTATATATAAAAACACTTAAAAATATATTTTTTAGATGTATCAATCATGTCTCCAATGTTTATAATTGATTTTGAATCAATTGTTGGACTTTTGGTAGCTCAAGGAATGCTCACGGGTGGCTCACGAGTGAACGGTGCTCTTGAGGAGCAAAAATATATTCATTGCATTTAAATATTCCTATTGGATGCTATCAGAGGTGTGCTCATGAATAGCTCATAAGCACTCACACTCTTGAGGAGCGCTCGTGAGGAGTACTACCTATTTTGGCAAAAAAACGTGCTCCAAAGGATCCATTCAAGGACAGCTCATGACAACCTCGAAAGATGCTCATGAACAGGATTGAAGATGATCAATTCAGCCAAAAATTTCCTCATAATATTTTTAGATAATTATACAACTTTTAATCACCTCATTTGGACATATGTAGCTCAGGATATTACTGAAATACCAAGAGCTATACAAACTGAAATGTAGGCTGCATATGTTGACTTCGAATGAAGATTTGAATTCCCCAAATGAACTTGGATTTTGATAAGGAAGCTCAATTTGGAAAGCTTAAGATGTCTAATTCAAAATTGAAGAAGCTCATTCTCTTATTTGAGAGCTCTAAAGATGTCAAAAGTCTTCTTGAATCTTAAAGGTTCAATCAGCCCGAAAAGTCACTATTCATCCAAAATTGTATATGCTTGGTATATGTTTGGTATATAATTCCCTACACACTTAATTGAAATTATTAGTATAATTTTTTTTTGTCAAAGTCCAAAATTAGGAGTTTGATCATGCAAATAGTCAACAATCTCCCCATTTTTGGCTTTAACAACCAATTTTAAAAGATAATAAATAATGTGTGTGAGTGTGAGAAAAATAAATAACATGTATAAGCATGTTAATTAAAATAGCTCCCATTTTCAAATTAAATAGATGCAAATTGAGAAATTATTTTGCTCCCCCTTAACATATGCATAAATGCAATATTTATCATGTATCAGAGCATATGAATAAATGAATAATCATAACATGTATAAGGGTTTAAAACATATATTCCTTTAACAAATTGATTTCTTTAACAAATATATTTCTCTATTTCTCCTCCTTTTTGGATATGATAAGAAATATAAATAAATTTTATTATCCCTCTTGTAAAAAAAAAATGACAACATAAAAATGTTATCAAGACCATGACCTAACATAACAAATGATGAAAACATGATCATTAAAAAATATTAGACCACATGAAGGAAATGATTTCAAACATATATGCATATAGTGCTACTATAATGCATCATAAAATAGTACATATGCTATAATGAAACATCACATGATTATAGAAAGTTTAGCTAGTCAATCAATCATACATAATCAAGTGGTACTTAGCATATCTTAAACACAAATACAATTATTTATCCCCTAAGCACATAGCTTCTTCTCCCCCTTTGTCAAAGACAAAAATAAAAGAGGGAGATATAAGGGGAAATAGGCCTAAGAGAGCCAAAAACACTAGAGGAAATAAAAGATCAAGAAGCAAAACAATGAAAGCAAAGATACTCAAAATCTTTATGAAAGTCATTTGATTTTTAAAGATAAAAACCATTTCTAAGAAGAATTTATACATGAATATGAATTTTGTAGGAAAAAGCACAATTAATAGTCATACATAAATAAAAAATTCATGTCATATATAAACAAAGTAAGCGAAACAAGACTTTTTATCACAAGGACAAAATTAGCCACACTTACATTATTACTATGCATGCAAAAAAAATTATGTGAAATAAATTCAAACAATTTTCTCCCCCTATTTCAATGGATTAAAAAAAATTGATATTAAGGACACACTATCACATAGTTATGTCACTAATATAAAAATATTTTTGTAAAAAAATTCTCTTCCTTAAAAGAAATTAACTAAGTACGCATGCAAACTCAATTATTTGTCCTCCTTTGTCAAAATGTAAAGATATACCAAATCTTAAAAATATCCATGCATTAACAAAGATCAAAATAATTCCTAAGTAGAATTGATTCATGAATAAATTAAACATTAATTATGCATGTATAAACATAAAAAATATTCATGCATAAACATAGTAAATAAAAAATTAAAAAAACTCAAATATTTCTCCCTCCTTGTTAAAATAACAATTATAGACAAGACATAAAACAAACAGCTCATGTTTTATATCTAAAAAATATCCAAAAAAATAAATTGAGTATAAACTATCATAAAATAATTATAAAATAAACAAACAACTCATGACTTATATCCAGAAAATATCTAGAAAATAAACCAAATAGAAACTGACATAAAATGAATTAAAAAATAGACTACTAGCTGAAAATTTTGATACGGAAAGTATACTGAAAATAAACCAAACAGAAACTGGTATAAACTGAATCAAAAAATAATAACAAAATTGTTAAGGAGGAGGAATATTTATGCTAAATTAAAATAATTACTTATTAATTTGCAAAAATATGAGGGCTTTTAAAAAAAATGAATGAATCCACATAAATCCAAATCAAATAAAATTAATACAAAGATCATGCAAAAGGGGAATACAATATATAATGTATATGAAGTAAATTTGCTAAAGCAAATACTTTTAAAAATATATATATACATGATGCTGAAAATAATTTTTCTAAAGAACATGATCACATAAGAATCCAAACATGTATCCATCAATTTAATAAGTGATCAAGAAAAGCTTGAGCCATCAATCATACCAAGCTTATCCTTAATAAAATTCAATCTTTCGGCATAAAGAGGCTTGGTAAAGATGTTTGCTAATTGATTATTAGTATCAACAAAATCAAGAAAATAATCACCATTTTGCAAATAATGACGCAAGAAATGATGTCTAATGTCAATATGCTTAGTTTTAGAATGTTGAATCAGATTTTTACTATAGTTTATAGCACTTGTATTGTCACATTTAATTGGAATGTGATTATTATCAATGCCATAGTCTAAAAGAAGTTGTTTTTGCTATAGAACTTGGGTACAACAATAACTAGCCGCCATATATTCTGCTTCAGCGGTGGATAAAGGAACCAAAACTTATTTCTTACTAAACTAAGAAACTAAGCAATTTCCTAAAATTTGGCAAGTTTTAGAAGTGGTTTTTCTATCTAGTAAACTACCAGCAAACTCAGCATTCGAATAACTAATCAAGTCAAAGGAAGAACTCCTAGGATACCAAAGTCCTAAATGCATTGTACTATAAAGATATTTAAAAATTCTTTTGATAGCATTCAAATGAGACTCTTTAGGACTTAATTGAAATCTATTACACAAGCAATTAGCAAACATAATATCGGGTTTGCTAGTGGCTAAATAAAGAAAGGATTCGATCATACCTCTAAATCACTTTTCATCAACCAGTTTGATATTCTTATCCTTATTGAGTTTGGTTGTGGTGCTCATTAGAGTTTTGCTTGATTTAGCTCAATCCATTCCAAACTTCTTTAGAATGTCCCTTCCATATTTAGTTTGATTAATGAAAATCCCATCTTTATATTGCTTAATTTGAAGTCCAAGAACGAACTTGAGTTCTCCCATCATACTCATCTCAAATTCTCCTTGCATTAGCTTAGAAAATTCCTCACACAAGTAATGGTTAGTAGCATCAAAAATAATATCATCAACATAAATTTGAACAATTAATAAATCATGCTTGGACTTCTTTATGAAAAGAGTTATGTCAACCTTTCCTTTAGAGAAACCTTTCTCTAGTAAAAAGTTACTTAATCTTTCATACTAAGCCCTTAGAGCTTATTTCAATCCATACAATGCTTTTGAAAGTTTAAACACATTATTTGGAGAATCAAATTTTTCAAAACTCGAAAGTTGTTCAACATATACCTCCTCTTCAATAAAACCATTTAAAAATGTACTTTTAACATCCATTTGATAAATTTTAAAATTCATGTATTATGCAAATGCAAGTAGCATCCTAATAGCTTCTAACCTTGCAATATGGGCAATGGTTTCATCATAATCAATGCCTTCCTCTTGATTATAACCTTTAGTTACTAGTCTAGCTTTGTTCCTAGTTATGACACCTTGTTCATTCATCTTATTTCTAAACATCCATTTGGTGCCAATAATAGGATGATGTTTAGGTCTAGGAACCATGGTCCAAAGCTTGTTTCTCTCAAATTGATTTAATTCTTCTTGCATAGCAAGGACCCAAAATTCATCACTCAAAGCATTATTAAAATTTTTGGGTTCAATTTGAGAAATGAAAGCTAAATTAACAATAGACTTTAATTTAGATCTAGTAGTTACCCCTTTTGTAGTGTCACCTATAATGAGGTCTTAAGGGTGAACTTTCTTGAATTCCCAATCCTTTGGAAGTTCATCCTTTAAGGTAGGTTGAGATTCCTCCTCATTTTCCTTCTTACTTGGATCTTCAAGTTCCAAAGGCTTACTAGTATTTTTTTCTTATGTATCCATAATTTCATTTTCACTTACAAGATCATCAATACTACAAACATCCTTTCTAGGATTAAGTGAGTTTGATTCGTCAAATACCATATGCATTGACTCTTCAACTACTAGAGTTCTCTTATTAAAGACCCTATATGCTTTGCTAGAGAGGGAATAGCCTAGGAAAATTCCTCCATTAGCTTTAGAATCAAATTTCTCAAGATTATCCTTAGTGTTCAATATAAAGCACTTGCATCCAAATACTTTTAGATATGAGATTTTGGGTTTTCTATTGTTCCATAGCTCATAAAATGTTTTATTTAAAATTAGTCTTTTGAAAACTCAATTTGAAATATAACAAGATGTGTTAACGGCTTCCATCCAAAAGTATAGAGGCAAATTATACTTATGAAGATTCTTGTAGCCATTTCCATAAAAGTTCTATTTTTCCTTTCAACTACCCCATTTTGTTGAGGAGTTCTAAGAGATGAAATTGTATGAGAAATACTATTTTCATTACAATATTTTTTTTAAATTCATTTTCAAATTCAGTTCCATGATCACTTTTAATGGGTGAAATACAAAATCCTTTTTCTTTTTGAACTCTTTTTGAAAATTTTTCAAAAGCTTTAAATACATTATTCTTATGAGCAAGAAAACACACCCAAGTGTATCTAGAGTAATCATCAACCAATACATATACATAGTGCATTCCACTGAGACTAGCAACTCTAGTTGGTCCAAACAAATCCATATGTATAAGTTTAAGCAGTCTAGAAGTGGACAATACATTTTTTTAGCTTAAATGAGACTTAGATTGTTTTCCCTTTTGACAAGCATAATAAGGTTTATCCTTAGTTAATTCAAGCTTAGCTAAACTAATCACAAGTTTATGTTTACAAAGATCATTCAAAAATTCAAAATTTTCATATCCTAACTTTCTATGCCATGTCCATGTGTCATGGGAAATTGACATTAAGAATTTTATGTCTTTGTTATCAATCTTATTCAAATCAATAATATAAACATTAAAAATTACTTTGTCTTCATCAAGACTACTAATAAAGCAATTTCTAGGATAGAAAGTCACCTTATTTCCCATGTCACATAATTGACTTATACTTAGCAAATTATGTTTAAGACCATTAATAAACAACACACGATGTATAGATAAGGATTGAGGATTACCTATTTCTCCAATGCCAATAATTTTTCCTTTTGCATTATCAGTGAAAGTAACATGTCCTTCATCCTTAGAATCAAATTTGTTAAATTGCTCTTTGTCTCCCGTCATATGCCTTGAACATCCACTATTAAGATACCACTTTCTTTTTGTTCTTGTGGATTTCAAGCACACCTACATAAAACATTTTAAGTGTTCTTTTGAACCCAAACTTTCTTGGTCTATGTTGGTTAGTTTTAAGATAATCCAAAGGAAGCAAATTCATGTGTAATTTTCTATAAAAGCACACATTATTGGTATGTCCTTTAATCCTGCAATATGAACATACAACATTTTCAAATTTGTTTCTCCTAGGATGATATGCTTTCCTAGTGTATGAAACATGCTTTTGGTGTTATGTGTATCTCCTATTATTTTATGGCATTGAGTGAGACATACATTGGCAATGGTGATGAATATTTTGATAAGTTTGTGAAACATGTTTATGTGCATTGTGTTGTGTAGCATGCCTATTATAATTATGTCTAGTGTACATATAAGCATGCTTGGGTTAAGGTGCTCTAGTTTGAGACTTACCTCTTTATGTTAATGAAAGGTTAATCTTATAATATTTTGCCTTGCTATTTAACACATGAGATCTTTTAGCTTTGAAAGCTTGAATCTCATTAGAGGTTAAAGGAGTATATGAAGATGATAAAGACATTCCATTTTTATATGCAATTCCATGGGTATCTCCATGAAATTTTTAAGAGTTAAGAAGAATATCTAAAGTTTCTTTTCCTCTCTTAAATTTAGCAATGGAATTCTTTAATTTGAATACCTCCTTAGAAAGCTTATGATTTTTATCATTTGCTTTCTTCAGTTGATCTTCCAAAGAATTAGAAGATTTAGCATTACTAACAAGTTTTTCATTTGATGCAACAAGCTTAGCAAAATCAATTTTTAAACATTCAAAATCTTTATTTAAGCTAGCTAACTCATGTATATATTATTTCTTCTTAGATAAAAAAATTTTACATTTAACAAGTAATTTGCTCAAAATAGAGCTCTTATCATCACAATATTCATCACAATCATCAAAGGAAGAATAAGAAGTGGATGATACCACATTTTCGTTTTCAATGGCCATGAAGCAAAGATTGGAAACTTCTTATTATTTGTCTTCCTTTTTGGATTCAGAGGAATCATCCCAAGTAGCTTTGAATGCCTTCTTCTTATCTTTTGCTCCCTTGCTTTTGCATTTGAGTTTAGGACATTCACTTCTAATGTGTCCTGGTTTCTTGCATTCATAGCAAGTAACCTCTTTTTTTTTTATTCTTCCTATCTCCTTTGAACTTCTTATTGAAGTCCCTTGTTTTTGAGAAGTGTTTCTTTCTTATGAACTTCTTAAAGTTCCTAGTGAGCATGACAATGTCACCATCTTCATCACTAGAATCTTTGATGCTTTCGTCTTCACTATCTTCTTAAAGAGCTTTTAGAGCAATGCTCTTTTTCTTTTCTTCTTTCTCTTCTTATTCTTCACCTATTTGCTTGATGGTGAGCTCATGTGTTAAGAGCTTACCAATGAGTACATCAGTTGATAGAGTAGAGAGGTCTTGAGCTTCCTCAATTGAGGTAACATGAGATTCCCAATCCTTCTTAAGTAGGATTCTTAGAATCTTATTGTTTATCTCTTCCTTGGAGAAATGTTTTCCAAGTTTCTTGAGGGTTATGAGGAGAGCATTGAGATAATTTGTCATCTTCGTGATTGATTCTTGAGGCTTCATTTTAAAGAGATCATATTCATACATATGAAGTTGAACCTTCTTACTTCTTACTTGTATATTGCCTTCATAATGATTCTCCAAGGTCTCCCACATCTCTTTGGCCGAAATGGAATGTTGGAGTTTTCCTCCTTCTATTGTAATGGAGGAGACTAGAGTAATCATAGCATTTTTATTTTTGTGACTTTCTTCCTTTTGATCAATACTCTATTGGCTTCTTACAAGAGTAGTTACCATACCATAAATGATAGTTGTAGGTGGTTCCTAACCTCTTAGGAAAATGTCCCAAAGTTTGATTGAATCACAATCAAGATATAATTCCATTTTGAATTTCCAATGTGGATAGTCACTACCATCAAAGAATGGTCTAAGAGATGAGATGTTTTGAGATTCACTCCCCATGATCTTGTATTCTAGCAATGAAGTACCTAGAATTCAAGATCTAATACCAAATTAAAGAGTCCTAGAGGGGGTGAATATGATAATTGAAAAAAATAGAAAATTAAAGGAATTCTTTGCAAGAATTGAGTAAGAGTTAAGAATGAAGAATGAAGAACACAATTATTTAAGGAGTTTGGATTCAAAAATAATCCTAAGTCTCCACCTAGCTTATCCACAAGTTAGGATTTTTAATCACCTACAATCTTATTTGCAAGATTGGGAATACACAAGAGTTTTATGGCTCACTCTTACAACCTTACAATTTGAGTTTTCAAGGCTCACTCAAAAACCAAATTCCTAAATCTTTTAATGGCTAAACACTTAAACCAATTCCTTTAGAATAGAATCTCACTTCCTATTTTCTAAACCCAAAAAATAAAAGAATAAGAATGTCTATTCTAGTCACTTACCAAATCTTGCAAGAGTTATACAACAAGAATTTTTTAAAGGAAAGTTTAAGAACACAATTGAATATTTAAAAAAATGATGAATGATAAACAAGTTTCCTTAACCTTTCAATTGAATTCTAAGCTATTTTTATATAAAAAAAAACTTAAAAATATAGTTATTGGATGTATTAATCATGTCTCCAATGTTTATAATTGATTTTGAATCAATTCTTGGACTTTTGGCAGCTTAAGGAATGCTCATGGGCGGCTCATGAGTGAATAGTGCTCATGAGGAGCAAAAATATAGCTGTTGCATTCAAATATTCCTATTGGATACTGTTAGAGGTGTGCTCATAAGCACTCACACTCATGAGGAGTGCTCATGAGGAGTACTACCTATTTTGGCCAAAAACATGCTCCAAAGGCTCCATTCAAGGACAACTCATAATCACCTCGAAAGATGCTCATGAACAGGACTAAAGATGATCGACTCAGCCATAAATTTTTGCACAAAAGTTGTATATAATTGTCTTTTCTTTCCATAAAACTTTTCATCACCTCATTTGGACATTTGTAGCTTAAGATATTATTAAAATACCAAGAACTATGCAAACTAAAATGTAGGCTGCATATGCAGACTTTCACTAAAGATTTGCATACACAAATGAACTTGGATTTTGATAAGCAAGCTCAATTTGGAAAGCTTAAGATGTCTACTTTAAAATTAAATAATCTCATTCTCTTATTTAAGAGCTCTAAAGATGTCAAAAGTCTTCTTGAATCTCGAAGGTTCAATCAACCTAAAAAGTCACTATTCATCCAAAATTGTATATGCTTAGTGTATGTTTGGTATATAATTCCCTACACACTTAATTGAAATTATTAGTATAAATTTTTTTATCAAAGTCCAAAATTAGGAGTTTGATTATACAAATGGTCAACAGAAGACTTAATCCTAACATGAAGGAAGTGGTTAAAAAGGAAATAATGAAATTGTTAGATGCCGGTATAATTTGCCTAATCTCTAATAGTAATTGGGTTAGCCCTATCCATGTGGTCCTGAAGCAAGGTGGTATGGCTATGATTAAAAATGAACATAATGAATTGACCCCATACTAGGACAGTTATAGGATGGAGGATGTGTATAGATTATAATAAACTAAACAAGCCTATTAGGAAAGACCACTTTCCTCTTCCTTTCATTGACTAGCTTTTAGAGAGACTTGCACAACACTCATTTTTCTACTATCTGGATGGATACTCTAGATTTTTATAGATTCCTATACACCTTGAGGACTAAGAAAAGACCACATTCATATGTCCCTATGACACTTTTACTTATAGATGCATGCCTTTTTGGCTATGCAATGCCCTTGCAACCTTTCAGAGGTGCATAATGGTAATATTTTCTAAATTTATTGAAAATATTATGGAAGTGGTCATGGATGACTTCTGTGTATATGGTTCTTCATTTGATGATTGCCTTAACAATCTATCTAGAGTTTTGTAGAAATATGAAGAAGTCAATTTAGTTCTGAACCGGGAGAAATGCCACTTCATGGTCACAAAAGGAGTTGTTTTGGGACACTTAGTATCTAACAAAGGCATAAAGGTGGATAGAGAAGAAGTTGAAGTCATTGAAAAGCTTCCACCTCCAACTAGTGTTAAAGGAATTCACAGTTTCCTAGGACATGTAGGGTTTTACAGAAGATTGATTAAGGATTTCTCAAAGATTGCAAAACCCCTTCCTAATATGCTTGCTAAGATTCCCTACTTGTTTTTAATAAAGATTTTTTGGAAGCATTTGTAGGCTCAAGGAGGCTCTAATATCTACTCTAATTCTACAACCACCTGATTGGAACCTCCCCTTTGAAGTAATGTATGATGCCAGTGACTATGCTATTGGTGCTGTTTTAGGGTAGAGGAGAGATAGACATGCATATGCCATTTACTATACCATCCACACCCTGGATGAAGCTCAATTGAATTATGCCACCACTAAGAAAGAGCTTTTTACTGTTATTTTCACCATTGACAAATTTTGCTCTTATTAGCAAAGTGATTATGTTCACTAATCATGCAACTTTGAAGTACCTCCTCTCTAAGAAGGATGCCAAACCTTGCTTGATAAGGTGGATACTGCTCCTACAAGAATTTGATTTGGAGATTAAGGATAAAAGTGGAGTAGAGAATGTTACAGCTAACACCTATCTAGGTTGGAATTGCTAGGGAAAGGTCTTGAATTACCAATTGATGACTATTTTAAAGGAGAACAGTTGATACAAATGCAAGTTTCAGTACCTTGGTATGCCGATTTTAACAATTTCCTGGTATGTAGAGTGTTACCACCTAATCTTACCTACTAGCAGAAGAAATTTTTTTTCTATGATGTTAAATATTATTATTGCGATGAACCTCTTCTATATAAAAGATATGGAGATTGAATAATTAGGAGATGCCTTCCATAAGATGAGATTCAGGTCATTTTAACACATTGTCATTCCCTAGAATGTGGAGGACATTTTAGCTCCACTAAGGCCGGAACTAATGTCCTCCAAAGTGGTTTTTACTGGCCAACTCTTTTCTAAAATGCTAAAAAAATTATGGTGAATTATGACAGCTGCCAGAGAATAGGGAACATAGGAAGAACGAATGAAATGCCTTTGATTGGAATACTGGAAATTGAAATTTTTTATGCTTGGGGACTGGATTTTATGGGGCCCTTTCCAAGTTCACTAAGGAACAACTATATATTAGTTGGGGTGGACTATGTATCTAAGTGGGTAGAATCTTTATCATCCTCAACTAATGATGTTAAGACAGTAACCATATTTCTCAAAAAGAATATATTTTCCATATTTGGGACACTAAGGGCAATCATCAATGATGGGGGTACACACTTATGTAACCACAAATTTGAGAGCTTATTGAAGAAATATAGGGTGACTTAAAAAGTATCTACTCCCTACCACCCTCAGACTAATGGATAGGTTGAGATTTCTAATAGAGCCATCAAGTCCATTCTAGAGAAGACAATATCAACATCAAGACAAGACTGGTCTTCTAAGTTAGATAATGCTTTATGGGCCTCCAGAATTGAATTTAAGACCCCCATTGGTGCTTCTCCATTCAAAATCCTTTATGGAAAATCTTTTCATCTACCAGTGGAATTGGAACACAGAGCTTTTTGGGCTATAAAATTTGTAAACTTTGATCAACATAAGGCTGGTGATCAGAGACTTCTCCAGTTGAATAATTCAGACTAACTTCTTATGAGAATGCTAAGATTTATAAGGAAAGAATAAAAAGATGACATGATAAGCATATTCTAAAAAGAGAATTCAAAGTAGGAGACCAAGTTCTATTGTTTAACTATAGACTAAAACAGTTTCCAAGAAAGTTGAAATCAAGGTGGTCAAGACCTTTTACTGTTAAATAGGTCTATCCATATGGAGCAGTAGAGATATAGAGTCATAACTCTGGTTCATTTAAAGTCAATTGCCAGAGGTTGAAGCTTTATCATCAACCTAAGGAAATTCCATCAAGATCATCTTCTGCACTTTTGTCATCTACCTAACCTTTATTGCATTAAGTCAAGCTAATGACTTTAAACAAGCGCTTAATGGGAGGAAACCCATTCTTTTTATTTTTATTTATTTTATTATTTTCTAATTTTTCCTTCTTTTCATTTTAATTAATTTAATCTCATTGTATTTTTATTTTTATTTTTATCTTAATTTTCTCTGTCATGTTCCTGCAGGTCATGTAAGCATGGGTCCTCAGCACAGTCCGTATCAAGACCCATGCCACCTTCAAATTCCTCAACATAGAGACATAACAGTAAAACACAGCCCATGAATAGCAATCCATGTTTACAACTTTCTTCAAACATGGGCCGTGTAGAAGGCACACAACCCATGTTATCAGCAGAACATGTCCCCTGCTATATCAACACCACTCGTGCTCTCTTTAATCTTTAAAGCACAATGTCGTCATAGATGAACATGCTCCATGCTACAGTGTCGTGTGTATTAATGTCCTCACACACAATCCATGCTCATAGCCATCACTTCGCACGGTCTCTCAATATGGCTAATTCGACATGCCCCTATCTGTTCCTATCCCACTCCCATTTCTAATCTTTCCTATTCTTGACCCCTCCACCTTCCCATGATCTTCCATCTCCCTTAAACCCATTCATCTTTCTTATTAATTTTCTTTTCCTCAGTCTTTATCTTATTTAAGCCCATTCTTGCCTCTAACCACATCACCCACCCTTCAATCATCCACATACATCATATTTCTAGAATCTCATTTTCACTACATAATGGTTCGGACAAGAGGTCATGATAGTGCTAAATAATGATGCACTCTACAGTCAGCCTCTCCCCCTAGACATGCAGTGCCAATCTCTAGTACAGGTTCTTCATTAGCCCCTGCTCCTCACCCTCTAACACTGTTTAGGTCCAGCAATAACCAAGAAAGGTACCAAGCTCTATTAACTCTCCCTATTCATCCCAACTATGAACTAGTGTCAATTAAGTTAGATACTGTTGGTCTCGGTGACTCTATCATGCAAATGCTCCACACCTCTAAGTGGGATCTCTTCATTTATATTAGTGAGCCTTCCTACAAGGAACTGCTTCTGGAATTCTTGACTACGTTCTCCTTTGAAAGAAATTCAATCACCTTTGAGAAGCTGAACATAGTCTAATTTAGGTTAGGAAATCAACACTTCTCCCTATCTCTCATTAAGCTCAGCATTCACTGCGATTTCTACACTCTGGACTTCACCTCCAGTCCTGCTTATCAAGATTGCCGATTTGATTTGGACAATGAAATTCCATGCATTTTTTGGAATGATTTTTGCTTTCATGATGCTCTACTATATGACCCTCAGATGACCAAGGGCTATGCTGTCTGTGATCATATCCTCAGATAGTTGCACAGGCTCATCACTGCCACCATCTCAGGATATCGTGAGAGCACAGGCATTGTCACTCAAAGGGATCTTTTCTATCTCCGCTATTTCTATATGCAAAGGATTCCTCACCTTGGTTATGGCTTTGCACTTTATATGGATTTAATGGTTCATAAGAAGAAAGGAGCCCTGTGTGGTGGTCCTTATGTGATGAGACTAGCTTAAGGTCTCAGTGTTTACTCCAGCCTCTCAAGCCTTACACCAGTGCCCTTTATACTGCCCTTTGACATCCAAATTATGGGAAGCATAGGGCTTGTCACAAAGTGTAATGGCCAATACATCATCGCAGGCCAGCCTCTGCCTATTACTGATGCACCTATTTCTCCACCTCCTGATGTTCTAGACCCTGCTTTGACATCTCCATTGCCACCTACTACTCTTACTGACCCACCAGTTCCTCCATCAGCACTGGTTCCATCCTTCCCATCATTTTCTAACTAGGATGATCTTAGCCTCACTATCTATGAGATATAGCATGTCCAACACTTTCACGCTGCCCAACTATCTTGGGTTTACAATAGTCTTCAACTGCTCTGTCAAGCTCAAAAAATTCTTCTGCCTCCTTGTCTAGAACTTTATAACTTTCATAGTATTGAGGACACTAGCACTGCTGACACTGAGCCTTTACCAGATGACCAGGATGTGGATGTGGACGTGACCTCTATGGATCCTACAAATGACGACTCTTGATTTTATTTCATTTTTTTATATATTGCTTGTTTTTATTTTTCTTTTTATCTTTTATCTTTATTTCCATTTCCATTTTCTTATGTTTGCCCTCTTTGTACTTTTCTTTTAATTCCCTTTATGTTTTTCTCTCCTCAGTTATCCATGTACTTTCAATCCCCATGTTATCTATTTCAGCTGCTTTCGTGTGTCACAATCATTTTATCTTGCTCAGGGGAGTTCTCTATTCCCTATTCCTTTTTCTTATTTAATTGTTTCTCCATTATTTTCATCTCTATCCATGAGGACACTATCCAGATTAAGTGTAGGGGGGATATCTGCATTTTACATTTCATTCTACTTTTTTTTTTGTTTTTACATTCCATTTGTTTATATTTCCTTTTATCTTTTATTTTGCCATGCATTTTATACTAGCACCTTACACAAAATGCACTTGCTTTAAAAAAATAAAAAAGCTTGATATTTTGTATTGTGCTGAAATTGGGGGTGTTGTTAAGGCCTTTTGTAAACAATGTCTTTTGCTATCATTTTTCTTAGCTGCTCACTCATTAGTTTTCAGGAGTTCAACAGTTAAGTAAGTTATCCACTCGGTAAACTTATGTCCTTAACTTTGAGTTATCTATTTAATTTTGAATTGTAAGTGTAAGCACCCGATTTTAGGATGCAATTTTGCACAATGACAATGTAAGCCCCTATGATGAAATTCATTCAACAATAAATTTATATATTGTTGTCAATTTTCTTGACTTTATGGACTAAATTGTAACATTTTTTAAGATTTGATTGTAAATAAGTCAATTTTTCAAAAGTCTTTTGGTAATTAAAAGTAAAAAAATTGAAAATCAAAATTATGGATTCCTGATCAGAAATCCATAATGACGATCGGAATTATGGATTTCTGATAAAAAATCCATAATTCCGATAGGAAATCTAGATTTCTAATTGGCATTGCACAATGTCGACACGTAAAAGTCCCATTTTTCATATTTCTCACGTTTTTTTTTCTTATTTTTTGTCAATTTTTTTAGTGTTTTGATTAGTTGAAAATTTAATTTTATGATTATTATTATCTGATAAAAATTTCCATGCATTCAAAACGCGTAAATAACATTCAAAAATCAAAACTTATCACTCTATTTTAGAGAGATAAGTCTATTCCTTCTTTGGAGGAAGTCAGTACGCAAGTAGACTCTGCATGTGTGTGAGGGGGACTCTTTTTTAGGAGAAAATTTTTGGAGATTCATAAAGAACTGCGTAAAAAAAAACCTTAAACCCAAAAAGCTCCTGAGAACACCCTTTCTAGTCTAGAATCAATAGCCATTCCATTTCAATGGTGATAATCCAATCTGAGTGGCTAAAAAGGGCATTTGCATAGCATCAGTATTCTTTTTTCTATTTCATTTCTTTTCTATTATTTTCTTTTTATGATTATTTTATTTTATTTTTGTTATTATTTTGATTATTCAACTTCTCCACTAATCTAGTTACTTTTGTGTTTTTTTTTGTTTTGATGTCCACATGTGGATTGAGGAGGATATTACTTGTGTTTAAACTGAATAGAAAGTCCATGGAATGCTAGGAAGAAGATGTATTGTTTCCCAGTAGAATTTAGGGTTTTATTTTTATTTTGGTGTTGTGTTTTTTTATGGATGTATAATTATTTAATTTTAGATTCTTGTACATAGTTTGTAATAGCCCCAGTAGTGGGAATAGTAAAAAATTTTAATTTTCTACACTTTAAAATTAATTAGTAAAACTAGGTCCACTGGGTAAGATTAATTAAAATTAATGGTGGCTTTAGTTAATTAGGGTTTGTATGTAATTAAATTAGGCTTTTTTAGAAATCATATGTGAATGTATTTTGATTTGATTTTGTGATGTTTTTTATGTTTTTGGGCCTTTTTTTTTATGTTTTTGGGTCCCAAGCCCACGTTTAGGTCTAACCTACTTAATAAATAGGCTTAAAAATGGTTTAGGACTTTAAATAAATAAAATCAATTTAGGCCCATTAGGTTAATTAGATTTTAGGCCCACCTATTTAATTAAAACTTGTTTAGACTTAGCTCAGCCCACTTAAATTCATTTCTTTTAAAATAAATAGACATAGGCCTATATTTCACTTAAAATAAAACCAAGTTAGACTTAGGCCCATTAATTTAACTTTTCCTTTAAAATTGAATAGACTTAAACCCATTTTTAAACAAAGTAAAATAAATAGATCTAGGCTCACTGATTAATCAAAAATGTTGGCCCAGCTTTAGTCTCTTTTTCACTTGTAAATAAAATGTAAATTTAGCTAACTTTCTAATAAAATTAATATAGTTTAGACTTAGGGATAACACGATATTGAGTGTATTTTTTATGTGTAATTTTATTGACTAGATGCCTAGTTAGATGGATGTCAAATAGGGTTTAATAAAATTACATGTAATTAAAGGATGAAATAATCATTTATAAAATTATTCTAAATGAACAAGAGACTAAAAGAAGTTAGTATTCCGTATCCAGAATCTCCTGGTTGTGGTGCTAGCTTTCTTTTAGGGAATCGAGTACCACCTTTTTTATTTGTCCCAATTATTACCCTGGGTGGCGACTCCTTATCTCCATGTCATGTCTTTGTGACAGTGGTTAGTGTGTTCTCTAAGGCCCTGGGCCTAAACAGTGTCGCGGTTACTAAAATCTTGGACGCGCGCTAAACCCCACTGTCTACAGTGGTGACTCTACTGGGGATAAGAGATACTGATTCTACTTATGTTCTTTAGAATTGTTTTATTGATTATTATTTCATTCTTGCATTCATTCTGTATGTCCCTACTAAACCAATGGCATTAGTTTATGATTCCATGATTCCACTAACTTCATGGAGTTATAGATTGGCTAACCATCACTCTTAGCCTTAACTTAGTTCAAGAGAGATTATCAGGCTCATCTAACTAGAGTCTGTAACCCAAGTCCTTAAGGGGGTAATCTTCTCTCGAGTTGGTAAAGGATGCTGGGCCCCTCCGACCTTGGTCTGTAACTCAAAGTCCATAATGGAGAGCATCTTGCTAAAGAAACCTTAACTTTTTCATCGGACCCTAACCACATATAATGGCCTAGTTACTTCCCCTAGGATTTTTTTTACCCAAAGTGCTTGTTTGTTTGAATTGCCATGAGGTATTTCTATTTATAAAAGCCCAGGCCTATACCTTTGAAGCTCATTCAGGCCAATAAGGATTAGGCTATACCTTTATATTTAGAAATGTTGTTTCTATGCTTTTTGTTTTAAAGAGAGATTTCGCATGCGCGTCGGCTCTTAATATCCCCTGTTGATATGAAAGCCAAGATAAAAAATCCTAGGAAAAGAAACTCACTATTGAACAAGTGTGTGGGAGGAATAAGGTTGGAAGGCTTATGCTTTCATGTTGCCTGTTGATTGCTTCTTGATACTTGCTACATGCTAAGTGCTTGTTGAGGGGCAACCTGTCGCTAGAAATGTGCCTGCTACTGATGTGAGACTGGAAGACGTTGAAAACTACATGGTAGAAAAGGTGAAGAGAGAATCATTTGAATTGGTTCAAGACCTTGAGTACAAGCAGATGCAAGCACTAACTCAGAAAATGTCCAAGATGGAAGAGCTGATTAGAGGACAAGGAATAGGATATTCTTTTGACTTTGATGATATGCTGCAAATAGAGGGTGACAAGCTGTTTGACAAGTTCAAAATGCCTCAATTGTAGAAATTTAATGGGAGAGGGGACCCCATAATTCACTTAATTCAATACACAATAACTATGAGCACTACAAAAGCACATCTAGTGGTAGTCATTAGGCTGTTTGTGTTGTCTCTATAAGGAATGGCTATGAACTGGTACCATGGGTTACAAAAGTCTATTAGAGCTAATTAGAAGGAACTATGTATTGCATTCTTGAAACAATATGATTACAATACCATAGTGGAGGTATCCATCAAGGATCTAGAGTTAACTAAACAGAAATCAAATAAGTCTTTTTCTAATTTCTTAACTCATTTCATGAATAAAGTAGGGATGATGAAAAATAAGCTTGCTAAGAAGGATCAAGTTAAAATGATAGTTCATAATGTGTAACCTAATTTGGTCGAGAGGCTACAGATGATGAATCCTAAAACCTTTTTTGATTTGTATGATGATGGGTTATAAGCTAAAGAAATTGAGAGTGAGAAAAAGAAAACTGCTAGAGGCATGGGAACCTGAAACTACCCAACTAGGGGCATGCAAGAAGGAAGTACTAGTCAAGCTGTAGAGGTGTGTACAGTTCAGCAACCCCAAAGGTTCTCCAACTTCAACCAACCACTTTCCAAAGTCCTAGAGAGGCTAATTAAAAAAGGCTTGCTCCGACCCTTAACCTTTTATAAGCCGCCAAATCCAAACAATTACTATAAGTTTCATCAAGTAGCTGGCCATTCCATAAATACTTGCATTCGCCTAAAACATGAAATCCAAAACTTGATAGACTCTGGAAAAATCACCGACCCTAAGAAATCCAATTCTAATCCCAAACACTAGAAACAACCCTTTCCCAAACTACTAAAATGTTCCACCACCAACCACCATGATGATTAACTCAGGGGTTAGCAAAGAAGAAGTGCTAAGCTCCTTTGAGGACCTCAACCTTATACCCAATAGAGAACCTTTCGGACAACCATAGAGAGGAGTAGAAGGTTTACTAGGCCAGCCCTCAGGCAAGTTTGATTATAGAGTATTTTACTTGAAACCACCCTCTGCTGATACCCCTATTGAATCAATTAAGCCCTTAGGTTGGGGAGGTGAGTTTAATGATAAGCTGGTAAAAGAAGAGCCTAAAATTCCCAAGTAGTCACTAAGAGGAGTTGAACATCTGTTGGGAGAACCTTCGGGCAACTTCGATTACAGAGTATTCTATTCTAAACTCGCTTCTATTAACATATCCATGGAAGAGATCATGCTGATAGGATAGGGTGATGAGTTTGAAGAAGATGAATTCTTAACCCCATAACTATCCCAAGAAGGGGTTAAAGAGCTAGTAAGCCAACATATGGACAAATTGAGGGAGTTGAAAGGAAAAGAAACATGCATAGTGGAAGTTTGGAAAAATGGGAAAAGGGAACGGATTGTTGGGGCCATGGACATCTGGTATGATTCTGATGACGAAAAAACAACTAGAGTTTATGTATGGAGTGATACTCCAAATGTGAATCATGTTACTAGAAGTGGGAGGAATTATCGAGCAGTAGAAAAGCAAAATGAAAGGGTTATAGAAAGGGAAGAAATAGAAGATGCAGAAGTAAATGAAGGACATAAAGAAGATCTGATCCTAAAACAACTCAAGAAGGCTAAAGTGAGTGTGAGCATCTAGGAATTACTGATGCATTCAGGTAGTCATAAAAGGGCTCTTGTGAAAGCTTTGTCGAATATGAGCATTGAAACAGTAGCTACACCTAAGGCTATGGTAGCAAAGGTGATAGAAAAGAAACATAGGCTGATAACATTTTCAGATGATGACTTGCCTTTAGAGGGAAGAAACTATAATAAGGCATTATTTATCCTAGCTGAAGTAAAAGGGAAGAGAACCAACTTTGTAATGGTGGATGATGGTTCAGCTATAAATGTATGCCCACTAAAGATCCTGCCCAATCTGGGTCTGAAAGTATATGACTTGACGGTTTCAAACCTCATAATCAGAGCTTATGATGACAGTACTAGGAATATAGAGGGAACATTTTAGGCTTTGGTCAAAATAGGGCTCGTAGAGTCGACTGTTGAATTTACTGTGCTGGACATCCCTGTTACCTATGCCCTACTATTGGGAAGGCCATGGTTTCATGTCCTAGGAGGAGTACCTTCAACTGTGCACCAGAAAATAAAATTCCCTCATGAAGGAGATGTCGTGACAATAGAAGTTGGAACCAATGCAGATGTGGCAGCTATACTTAAAAAACATAAGCAAGTGTGTGTTCCGCTTGGTTTCCAAGTTGTTGGAATATTTGATGGGATGGATCCCAGGGTTGCAAAAATGATGGAAAACATGAATTATCGACCTGGACAAGGGCTCAGGAAGAATGAACAAAGAAGTCCTAGGCCCTCAAACATTAAGACCCAGGACCATACGAAGGGTTTAGGATATACTAAGGTAGGACCAGCTAGTAGAAGAGCAAAGAACAAGGAGAAAGCAAAAAGAAATAAGCCCTTGGGAAGGATTGGACCACTAAGTGAGAACGTCATCAACCCAGGGGAAGGCAAGTATTATCTGGGCACCAAAGAATCTGTTAACGTGGCTGGAAAGGATATCCCTGGGTTTGAGATCTTCAAGGAGTAGATTGTGGAAAACCTAGTAGCCAGCAACAAAGAGGAAGTCATGAAGCAAGTAACTGAAAGGATGGGTGATGATGTTCTTAAGGAGCTGCTGTGTCTGCCTCCTGAGGAGGAACCACCCCAAGACTTAGCTACTATCATTAAGGATAGTTTTATTGATGTTTTTTTATGAAGAAACTGATGTAATAACGTCTAGTCTTTATGCGGATGAGGATGTTGTTTCTCCTATGGTAAATGATATGAATGGTGGTTTTGCTTACTTATGTGATGTGCATCCTGATAGTTCTATGCATTATAATTTTGATCAGTCATGCATGTTTGACATTAGTTCAATTCAATTTGATTCATTTAACATGGGCACAAATGATAATCCAAAAAACATTTCTATATCACATGATGAAACTCCTAAAGAGAGGAAAAATTTTGAGAGAATATTAACAAAAAGAAAGGTACTATTTTCTTAGACTTATGAAGACATGCTAGGTTTGGATAGAGAAATAGCAGAGCATCACATTCTTACTCATCTAGAAATCAAGTTGGTTAAACAGAAATTATGCAGATTAATACCAGAATGGACATAAAAGATAAGGGAGGAAATTGCCAAGCAAATACAGGCTAACTTCCTAGAAGTAGTAGACTACCCTCAATGGCTAGCAAACATAGTACCTATTTTTAAGAAAGATGGCAAAGTATGAATGTGTGTAGATTTTAGGGATCTAAACAAAGCCTGTCCAAAAGATGACTTCTCGTTACCTTACATTGATGTAATAGTGGATAGCGCTACAATAAGTGCAATGTATTCTTTTATGGATGGATTTTTTGGGTACAATCAGATAATGATGGTAGTCATGGATAAGACTAAGACAACTTTCATCGTAGAATGGGGGACCTATTATTACAAAGTGATGCCTTTCGGACTGAAGAATGCAGGTGCAACTTATCAAAGAGCTGTTACTACACTTTTCATGATATGATGCATAAGGAGGTTGAAGTGTATATGGATGACATGATGGTCAAATCAGAGATAAGAGGAGGACACTTTGAAGCCTTAGACAAGTTCTTAGCCTGAATAGAGAGGTACAACCTGAGACTCAACCCGAAGCAATGCATTTTTAGGGTTACTTCAGGGAAGCTATTAGGGCATATAGTGAGCAGCTAAGGAATTAAAGTGGATCCGAATAAAGTGAAAGCCATCCAAGAAATGTCAGCACCAAAGACAGAGAAAGAAATAAGAGGATTCCTTAGCAGGTTACAGTATATTAGTAGGCTTATCGTAAAACTCACTAATATTTATGATCCTATTTTTAAGCTCTTAAAGAAAGATCAGCCATTTAAGTGGAATGATGATTGTTAGAAAGCTTTTGATAAGATCAAGGAGTATCTTATTAATCCACCTATTCTAAAACCACCTAGACAAGGTAAGCCATTGGTTTTGTACTTAGCTTTAGAAGAGGATGCAATGGGGGCAATGTTAGCACAAGAAGGGTCAGATGGAATAGAGCACGCAGTGTACTACTTGAGTAAGAAGTTTCTGCTATACAAGGAAAAATATAATTTAGTTAAAAAGACATGTCTGATCATGATTTGGGCTACGAGGAAATTAAAGCATTATTTTCAATCTTATAGGATTCAAGCTGTTTCAAGAATAGACCCTCTAAGGTATCTATTTCATGCATCGGCTCTAACTAGAAAAATGTCTTGATGGTTGGTACTCTTAATTGAATTTGATTTAGAGTACATTACTATAAAGTTAATCGAGGGAAGAGTAGTAGCATAATTATTACCTCAGAATGCAATCGAAGGTGAAGAGAAGTGGAATTTGGAGTTTCCAGATGAGAACTTAGCAGTTATAGAGCATTGGGAGTGGAAACATTACTTTGATGGATCTGTAAACAACAAAGGAGCTAGATTGGGAGTGATTCTTGTTACACCGGAAGGAGAAATCATACCAATGGCAAAGAAACTAGATCTTAAGGTCATAAACAACATCGTCAAGTATGGAGCATGTATCTATAGGATTGAGGTGGCTGTGGTAGCTAAAGTGAAAGATTTTTTGGTTTATGGGGATTCAGTGTTAGTCATCAACCAAGCTTATGAAGAATGGGAAGTAAAAGAGGAAAATTTAAAGCCTTATATCTGCTATTTGAAAGCCTTAATGAAGAATTTCACTAAATGTCTCTTTATCCATCTATCCAGAGATGATAATCAAATGGCAGATGCACTGGCAACACTCTCTTCAATGTGGGATAATGCAACTGGGTTGGCCATGAAACCTTTAGTGATCATGAAGTCTAAAGCACCGTGTTATGGGGGTGAGCAGATTATGAATGTTCAAATGGGGCCGGAAGAAAAGCCTTGGTTTTATGATGTCCAAAGATTCAACAAAGAAGGAATTTATCCAAATGAAGCAACCTCAAAGGAAAGATATGCTCTTCATGTTTTTGCACTCAACTATGCAAGTTATGATGGAGTATTGTACAAAAGAATGCCAAATGGGATGCAGCTCAGGTGTCTTAAAAAGGATGAAGTTGAAGAGGTGATGCAAGAGATTCATGCAGGGGCTTGTGGTTCTCATATGAATGGGATAATTCTAGCTAAGAAGATACTCAGACAAGGGTATTATTGGATGACTATAGAAAAGGATTATGTCAGGACAATATGACAATGCCATCAGTGTCAGATCCACGAGAATCTTAGTCACATGCCTCCAACATTGCTGAATAGTTTATCATCCCCTTGGCCCTTTGCAGCATGGGGAATTGATATCATAGGAGAAATAAGATCGACAGCATCAAGTGGGCATAAATATATAATGGTGGCAATTGATTACTTCTCAAGGTGGGTAGAGGCAGGATCTTTCAACACTCTGAAAGCAAAAAAGATGGCACAATTCATCAAGAAGAGCCTTATCTGTAGATATGGGGTTCCACATCATATTCTGATAGATAATGGGGTTTAATTTCAAGAAAAAATAGCAAAGTTGTTATAAAAGTATGAGATTGAGCACTATAAACCTTCACCTTATCGCCCTTAAGCTAATGGAGCAGTGGAAGAAGCTAATAAAAATGTCATGAAAATCCTTTCTAAGATGGTCAAAACTTATAAGGATTGGTCTAAATATCTTCCTTTTGCCTTGTGAGGATATAGGACTATAGCTAGAACTACTACAGGCCAAACACCATTCTCATTGGTATAGGGTTATGAGGCAGTTTTACCCATAGAAACTAAGAGATTAAGTCCTTGAGAGTAGTCATGGAAGCTAAAATAACTGAGAATGAATGGGCATAGAAGAGATATGATAATCTCATATCTCTAGATGAAAAAAGGATGAATGCTTTATTCCACACTCAGATATATCAAAGAAGGATAGCAAGGGTGTTCAATAAGAAGGTTAAGCCTAGGAAGATCAAAGCTGGAGATATGGTGCTGAAATAGTCTAGAGTCGTAGTGTTCAATCCGATAGGTAAATTTAGACTGAATTGGGAAGGATCGTACTTGGTCAAATCGGTCTTACCTAAAGGAGCTGCTAAGATATCAGATCTTGAAGGGAATGAGTTTATGGAACCTATTAATCTGGATCGCCTCAAGAAGTACTACCTATAAAAAATATGAATAAAAGTATAATAAAGAAAATAAAGTCCGTTGGCTAGGAAACCTGAAAAGGCTAGTTGGGCAAAAGTTAGGACATTCTCGTTGTTCAGAAAACCTACAAAGGACTAATAGGCAAAAGTTAGGGAAATAAATAAAAAGAGAATGGTCTCACTGATTAGAAAACCAGTAAAGGGCCAGTTAGGCAAAAATTAGGGAAATAAAATGGGAGCAAAAAATATTTAGTGAGAAAATTTGTGAGGACTAGCTGATAACATGAGTTATGTTATGTGATGTATTAAATGTACTAATTTTGGCCCTAATTACTGAATGAAATTGAAATTGAAATTGAAGTTGTGTTAAACTTTGCATGTCCTTCTTTATTATAAAGCATAAGTACTTGAAGGGAAAACAAAACATAAGAAAGCCTAAGACTAGCTCTATGAGACAATTCTAGTGTTGTATTGATTTCTTCCTTTGTGACACATCATACAAAGCTTGAGTCCTCTTGCACCTTGCAAATCCTGGTGGCTCTATCTTTTGGATAATAATCCAAGTTTTGTAATCATCATCAGTAGTCACATCAGCATCCAGGTGTACGTTCCATTCAAGAGCTTTATAAGGCCACAACCTCCTAATCTTATCCAAAGAATCTTTTCATAGAGGAAAACCTTCAAAGTCAGCCAAAATAGTAATAATGAATTGAGGGTGACCATACTGACGGCAAAGGCACAAAGGGGTAAAAAAGGTAGAGAAGTGCAGCCCTGGAACACGAACACAGTGATCAAACAGCTCAATAGTCATGAACTTCAATCTCCACCAGGGGCAGACCCGTGTGATATCAGCATCTGAAACCTTCTTTAACCAGTCAACCCATTAGTCCATAGAACATTTGTCCTTCATTTTCAAAGGATAAGATTGTAGCTGATGAGGTTGATAAGTCAAAGGACTGAGGGGTACATTAAGCAAGCTCGGCTTTTCCTGTAACCAAATATAAAAAAATAAACAAAATAAAAAAAGATATAAAAATAATAAAATAAAAGCTCGCTAAGTTGAAAACCCGAAAGGGCGGCTTAAGCAAAAGTTAAGGCAAAATAAATAAAAGTTTTGGTAGCATACCTGAAAAAAAGTAAGCTGCCTAAAAATAGTTATGAGTTTTGAAACTGTCTAGCCTAATGATGGTCTCAGCAAGGATAATTGGCATAGGGTAAACCCTAAGCTTTACCTATTCCAAAATACTAACAATGCATATATCGAAACCACCATGGTAAGAAACTAGCAAAAATTGAGCATATAAATAGAAAGCAACTATTCTAGTCCAAGAAGCAGTATTCTTGTCTCGAGTCCCACTAACGGTGATCAAAGAAGAAAGATTGATGGTCCTAGGGTTATGCATATACATGTAAATATCAGTTGGGGGAAAATCAAAGAACGTAACCAATTTACCAAGAAACTGCATCTCCAAATCAAGAAGGGCTATCATAGCAGTCGAGTCTAATGTGCATCCTAGAATAACAACAAACTCTTCAATCATTAGACAAAGCTCTTGCTCATTAAACCTAAATACATGGTCCTTGACAGCCCAGAAGGTAGCAGCAACATGTAGGAGATTGTTATCGATAGTCAGGTGCTGAAGAGATTTTAGGGATTTGATATGGAAAGGTTGAAGCTTATTCTAATCATCACCATTGAGACTTTTAAGAAATTTCATCATTGTTTGAAGAGATGCTTGAGTCATGATAAGGGTATAGAGAATGAAGGAGAATGCCCCTTGTATGGTCTTATATAGGGAAAGAAGATGAGTTCATGTGGGAAAAGGATTATGCTAGCAAAGAAAGATGTGGATAAGGTGATAGAATCTGAGAAGGATTAGGATAAATAGATAATTGGGAAGATAATCCATTCTTTTAATTATTTATCTATCCAATATTACCCATCTTAGAAAATAATTAAGATAAATGGATAATTAATTAAAAAGGATAATGTTCATTAACTATCTTTTTTAGTTAGTTATTTATTGAAAAAAAAAATCCATTACGATGAAAACACTATTTCAACTCTATCTAGTAGTGTTCAAGACAATGCAGGAATAAAAAAATAGTATAATAGAGAATAGTCAAATACAAACATGCAGAAAGTCAAGAATACAGAAACTCTAAATCACTCATCTCGAGCTCTGGTATCAGGCCATGGGCTCCATCCTCTGGTAGGGTCATTATGCTGATAAGTGTTTAGAGGACTGGCAAATGAAGTCCCAACGCTATACGGATCAAAGCCCAAGTCTGCAAGTTGCCGATGAAGCATCTCGTTCTCCCGTTCTAGACCACTGGAATAGCTTTGCATACACAGAAAATATCATATCATAAGCATTACATACATAACATGCATACATTTGCATTTTCTCATTATAGGTGCTTACTCACCAACTGTCTATAACCTGCATCGTGAATAATCTCTAAGACGAGGCAAGTCTGTATAGATACTCTGCATGTGTCCGGGGAACCTATTTTGTAAAATTTTTACTAACATCAATGTCAAGTGTACATATCCATATAAGAAATAAGTCAAACAGACTCACATGAGAAGCATCTGGTGGACAAAAGCTAGGAAGCTGAGCATCACCAAACTGCATATGATGCTCACCTAGAGCCTAAACAGTAGGAGCCCAGTAGAACATAGACTTATCTGGAAGAGAGACATCACCAAGCATAGCACCATCAAAGGCCCCATCACGGCTAGTCCCAACATGATGCGGACTGGGCCTGGACTCAAACCTCTCAGTCTTAAGGCTGGTCTCAGGATCAGGAATAGTCTTAGTCTCCTGAATAGTCTTAGTCTCTACATCCTCTACTTTAACAATAGGAGATCAGACCTCCTCAAACTAAAAAAACAAAAGTTATTCATAAATTCCAGAAAGATAATTAAAATCATTAGGAGATACCTCAACATCACCAATGGGAATATGCTCTACAAGGTTCTCTTGGATATACTGTCGATAATGGCGGGATCACTCAAGCAAAGTCAAAGCATCATACCCTTGTAGTGCCTCCTCAGCTCTGATCCAGCAAGATCAGAACTCCATAGCATAAAAGCAAGAATACCAAAAGGGACACATCGCCTAATAGGTCCTACAAACCAGTGATATACTCACTCACCAAGATACCACATCTTGCAACCATACCTAGGAAGTAGAATCCTCAATGTCTCTAGCCTTGCTACATCAACCATGAAGTCATATTGCTAGAAATCATTAGCACTTTCCAACTAACTAGGATCAACCTACATATTTTCATTTTCATTAGCTAAATTAAGTTTCACTAACTAATACTAATGATTTTATTATTTTTCTTACCAGGTTCCATTCTAGAGCATTTAGATGGTCACAATATGTCTAAAGTGTGTTCTTAATACTAACAAGGCGAGATGAATGTCATCTTTGCATTAAAGGCAGGCTCTTGTCCAGGCTAATAGCACCGAAACCTTGAACTAGCCCAAGCTCAATACTCCAAATTTGAGAAAGAAAAGGAGTTAGTAAAATCAGGAAAGGGATTAGGAAATATTCAAAATTAAAGGTAAATAAGAACATACATGTAATGCATGACAAAAGCTACACATGCTCACTACACCTCTGTAAACAATGTCAAGTCTATAGTAGAGATAAGTAAGTGATGTACATCCTTAATCAAGAGTGACAACCTGGTCTAAGTCACGCAGGGGGCCTAAAAGAGCAATGCTCACCTCATTACCAGTCTCACATAAAAGAGTAGTGCCTAGCAAGATGAGGTGGAAACATCTCACCTTCTAAGCAATCTAGCGAGGAGTAGTAGTGGGTTGACATCTGAAGCCCTCAACCAAAGAGGAAAGAACTACGGTCTTATGATTCTTCCATGCTAGAGCAAACCTAATCAAATCTTGCACGTACTAACTCTGTCTATGCTCTGGAAGACTGTAGTAGCTGATGTCAAAGGGTACAGGAGTCCCTCCAAATGCGATACTAGTAATAGCAGAGAAATTCATAGGTGTTATCGTCAACTCGCCTACAGGTGTATGGAAGGTGTGAGTGGTGTCCATCCACCTCTCAATCAGTGCAAATAAGGAGTAATGATCTGATCTACCCTGAGTAGTTAGAAGAGCAACAATGAAACATCTAAAGCTTGAGGCCCAGATGATCTGTGTCACATTCTCTGGAAAACCATGGAACAATTCTCGTGCCAAATGGAAGCATCTCGTAAATTTTAGTGGTTTCTGAATAAAATTCAAAAACCAAAAATCATTCTCTACATTACTTTTACCTATTTAATTTATTTGTTTATTTATATGTAAAATAAAAATAAAAAATGAAAAAAAATTTGGAAATTGAAATCATGGATTTCCAATATAAAATCCATAATGTCGATTGGAATTATGGATTTCCGATTTAAAATCCACAATTTCGATCGGAAATCCAATTTTCCAGTCAGAAATCTAATTTTTCGATTAGCAATCTAGAAAATTGATCAGTCATGCATGCAATTCTGATGACTCCCAACTATTTTTCAATGTTTAATTTGAAATTTTTTCTTACATATCCCTATTAATTTTTAAATTTGATTTAGTTAGCATGCATGTAAATTTTTACACTGTAAAAATTAATCATTATAGCTAATTATTTAAATTAATCTTACAGAATGAAGCAGAAGGGATAGAAAACACCTCATTGCTAGTCTGTGAAGACATTTGAAGATGCAAACGAGTCAAAGGAAGGATGATATCACCTTCTCATAGTCCAATTTTGTTCTGTGGAAAACATGGACTCATAATAATTAGATCTACTTGCATGTCTGCTCTCCCAAATGGCCCATGTTATGGGTGAGCCATTGGATCATATGGATGGAAAATCAAACCACAAATGATCAAGAAATCAAGAAAAGAAAAATGTGAATCAATTGAAAAGAAAAGAAAAAAAAAGAAAAGGAAGAGAAGGGAAGTGATCGACAAAAGGAATGGGAAGGGTATATATAAAATGGAAAATATCCATTTTAATCCTTCCAATTTATATTCTTTTTATTCATCTTTTATTTCTTGCAATTTAGTCCATAATTGCATTCAGATTAGGAACATGTTCCTAATTAAATCATGACATTCATCGAATTACTAATTCATTGAATTATTAAAACTGTATAATCAATTTGTGATTTTGAATTTTCTGTCAAGTACAAAATACAAAACAAGATTACAAAATTCATTTTTTGCATTCTACATGCATCATTTTAATCAAAGGATTCATATGCTACACAATAGCTATGATATGAATTTCAAATGATTATGTTATATGTTGCATAGTAGTCATAACCTTCATTATGTTATGCACTGCATAACAGTTATGACATAAACTTTCAAATTCATCAGTGCTAGATGTTCCACAGGAACTATAGCAAGTTTTCAATTTATCATCACTAGACATCCCACAGGGAATATAGTGTGCATTGTTAGATGTCCCATATGGAATATAATAAAATTCATCATTGGTAGACGTTCCACAGGAACAATAGCAAGTTTTCAATTTATCATCTCTAGACTTCCCACAGGGAATATAGTGTGCATCGTTAGACGTCCCACAGGGAATATAACAAAATTCATCATTACTAGACGTTCTCTAGGAACTATAGTAAGTTTTCAATTTATCATCACTAGATGTCCCACAAGGAATATAACAAAATTCATCATTGCTAGATGTTCTATAAGAACTATAGCAAGTTTTCAATTTATCATCACTAGACGTCCCACAGGGAATATAGTGTGCATCGTTAGACATCCCATATGGAATATAATAAAATTCATCATTGCTAGACGTTCCACAGGAACTATAGCAGATTTTCAATTCAACATCACTAGACGTCCCATAGGGAATATAGTGTGCATCGTTAGACATCCCACAAGGAATATAATGAAATTCATTATTGCTAGATGTTCCATAAGAACTATAGTAAGTTTTTAATTTATCATTACTTGACGTCCCATAGGGAATACAGTGTGCATCATTAGACGTCCCATAGGGAATATAATGAAATTCATCATTGCTAGACGTTCCACAGGAACTATAGCAAGTTTTCAGTTTATCATCACTAGACATCCCACAGGGAATATAGTGTGCATCGTTAGACGTCCCATTGGGAATATAACAAAATTCATCATTGCTAGACATTCCACAAGAACTATATCAAGTTTTCAATTATCATCACTAGACGTCCCACAGGGAATATAGTGTGCATCGTTGGACGTCCCACAAGGAATATATTGAAATTCATCATTGCTAGACGTTCCATAGGAACTATAACAAGTTTTTAATTTATCATCACTAGATGTCCCATAGGGAATATAATGAAATTCATCATTGCTAGACATTCCATAGGAACTATAGCAAGTTTTTAATTTATCATCACTAGATGTCCCATAGGAAATATAACGAAATTCATCATTGCTAGACGTTCCATAAGAACTATAGCAAGTTTTCAATTTATCATCATTAGACATCCCACAGGGAATATAGTGTCCATTGTTAGATGTCCCATAGGGAATATAACAAAATTCATCATTGCTAGATTTTCCACAGGAACTATAGCAGATTTTCAATTCAACATCACTAGACATCCCACAGGGAATATAGTGTGCATCGTTAAACGTCCCACAAGGAATATAACAAAATTCATCATTGCTAGATGTTCCACAGGAACTATAGCAAGTTTTCAATTTATCATCACTAGACGTCCCACAAGGAATATAATGAAATTCATCATTGCTAGACGTTCCATAAGAACTATTGCAAGTTTTCAATTTATTATCACTATATGTCCTATAGGGAATATAGTGTGCATCGTTAGACATCCCATAGGGAATATAATGAAATTCATCATTGCTAGATGTTCCATAAGAACTATAGCAAGTTTTCAATTTATCATCACTAGACGTCCCACAGGGAATATAGCGAAAACTCATTTGCACAAAGTCCACTAGACATTTAGTAGGAAATATAGTAAGACTTAGCAAACATCATACTTTGCTCAACAATTTGAACATTAATATATCACTTAGGATATACTTAAGTGTCCTAATTTCTTTCTTTCAAAATTGTGTGCTTCTATTGCTTTACCGCAATTTGTCAAGCAAACAGTGATAAAAGGGGGCAATTGTAAGCACCCAATTTCGGGATGCAATTGTGCATAATTGCAACGTAAGCCCCTATGATGAAATTCATTCAAAAATTGAACTTGGTTGTCAATTTTTTGGTCTTTAGGGACTAAATTACAACATTTTTTAGGATTTGATTGCAAATAAGTCAATTTTTCAAGGATCCTTTGGTAATTAAAAGAAAAAAAATTGAAAATCAAAATTATGGATTTCCAATCGAAAATCCAAATGCTGATTGGAATTATGGATTTCTGATCGAAAATCCACAGTTTCGATTGGAAATCAAATTTTTTGATCGGCATTGCACAATGCTGATATGTAAAAGTCCCGCTTTTCATTTTTTTCGTGTATTTTTTTAGTGTTTTCATTGGTTGAAAATTTAATTTTATGATTATTATTATCTGATAAAAATTTCAATGCATTCAAAATGCATAAATAACATTCAAAAATTAAAACTTATCACTCTGTTTTAAAGAGATAAGTATGTTCCTCCTTTGGAGGAAGTTAGTATGCAAGCAAACTCTGCGTTTAAAAGTAGAGTCTACATGCATGCAAGGGGGACTCTTTTTTGGGAGAAAATTTTTGGAGACTCATAGAGAACTACGTAAAAAAAAACCCTAATCCCAAAAAGCTCATGAGAACAGCCTTTCCATTCCATAAACAATAGCCATTCAATTTCAACGGTGATAATCCAATCTGAGGGGTTAAAAAGGGCATTTGCATAGCATCATTGTTCTTTTTCTATTTCATTTCTTTTCTATTATTTTCTCTTTGCAATTTTTTATTTTATTTTTATTATTGTTTTGATTATTCAACTTCTCTACTAATCTAATTACTTTTGTGTTTTTTTTGTTTTGATGTCCACATGTGGATTGAGGAGGATATTGCTTGTGTTTAAATTGAATAGAAGGTCCATGGAATGCTATGGAAGAACCTGTATTATTTCCCAATAGAATTTAGGGTTTTATTTTTATTTTTTATTTTGGTGTTCTGTGTTTTTTTATGGATGTATAATTGTTTAATTTTAGATTTTTGTACGTAGTTTATAATAGCCCTAGTAATTGGAATAATAAAAATTTATAATTTTCTGCACTTTAAAATTAATTAGTAAAACTAGGCCCACTGGGTAAGATTAATTAAAATTAATGGTGGCTTTAGTTAATTAGGGTTTGTATGTAATTAAATTAGGTTTTTTTAGAAATCATATATGAATGTATTTTTATTTGACTTTGTGATGTTTTTTGTGTTTTTTTTTATGTTTTTGGGCCCCAAGCCCACGTTTAGGTCTAACCCACTTAATAAATAGGCTTAAAAATGGTTTAGGACTTTAAATAATTAAAATCAATTTAGGTGCATTAGGTTAATTAGATTTTAGGCCCACTTAGTTAATTAAAACTTATTTAGATTTAGCTCAGCCCACTTAAATTCATTTTTTTTTAAATAAATAGACATAGGCCCACATTTTACTTAAAATAAAACCAAGTTAGACTTAGGCCCACTAATTTAACTTTTCCTTTAAAATTGAATAGACTTAAACCCATTTTTAGACAAAGTAAAATAAATAGATCTAGGCTCATTAATTAATAAAAAATGTAGGCCCACCTTTAGTATCTTTCTCACTTGTAAATAAAATGTAAATCTAGCTAACTTTCTAATAAAATTAACATAGTTTAGACTTAGGGATAACATGATCTTAAGTGCATTTTTTATGTGTAATTTTATTGACTAGATGCCTAGGGTTAAATGGATGTCAAATAGGGTTTAATAAAATTACATGTAATTAGAGGATGAAATAATCATTTATAAAATTATTCTAAATGAACACGAGACTAACAGAAGTTAGTATTCCGTATCGAGAATCTCTTGTTTGTGGTGCTAGCTTTCTTTTAGGGAATCGAGTACCACCTTTTTTATTTGACCCAATTATTACCTTGAGTGGCGACTGCTTATCTCCATGCCATGTATTTGTGACAGTGTTTAGTATGTTCTCTAAGGCCCTGAGCCTAAACAGTGTTGCGGTTGCTAAAATCTTGGACGCGTGCTAAACCTCGCCATCTACAGTAAGTCTTACATTAACCTTAAATTCTGAAGGGTTGTCATTTTAATGTCTGCTGATGTATCTAGCTTAGTATTTTATTTATCTCTTTTATGCATTTTGCTTGAGGGCAAACAAAGGTTTAGTGTGGGGGAATTTGGTGTGCCATATTTATATATAATTTTTATATCTTTTTTATATAATTATTATTATTTTCAGTCTAATTATATTTAATCATGATGCATTTTTATTTTAATATAGTAGTATTTCCTTTTTATTGCATGGTTGGGTTTACTGTTTGGGTTTTATCATGCTAATGCAAGTTTATAAGGATTTAGAGTGCAAAAGCCCATAATTGTCTGGGCTCATATGGTCTCCTGGTCTAACAAGTTAAAGGCATGGTCATCAAACTCTCAGCACGAGTGGAAATGAAGAAACATGACACATGCAAGAGACCTATGTATGAACTCATCATAAAGCACAAGTTTGGACACGGGGCGTGTTTTGGTTGATGCACGAGCATAGACAGAGCAACACGACTCGTTCATCTTTATTATCAACATGGCCAAAGCACGGGTCATGTCTAAAAGGCATGCTAAGTCAAAATTAAGTTCCTATTTTATTAGAGTATTTGATTTGGAAAGTTTCATCTCTCTAAGGTAACAAAATTGGAAGGATTTCTATAGAAGCATAAGACACACATATAAAAGGAAAAAGAGCCCTAATTCTGAATGGGGGTACGCAGACAGAGAGGCAGGGAAGACGATTGAAGAAATAGAGACTATTTTTCCAGACTTTTTTTTATATTCATTTATTCCTATCTTTAATAATTTACATTATGTGTAACCAAACTCTTTTAGAGTTTAGATTCATGTAGCCAGGATTACTGCTTGTCTAGATATTGTTTTATTGTAGTTAATTATCATCAATTAATTTCTCAAGTTTTGCTTTATTAATCTTATGTTTAATTTAGGCTTGATTAAATGCATGCATGTGGATAAATTTATGGCAATGAAAATTGCATGATTTTTTAGCTCATAAAACTTGTGATTCTTAGGCCCCTTGATCATGAAAGTAGACAAGACCTTAGGGGATTAATAGACTGTTAAAGAACTTAATAAACCTAAGTAATTCATTAGACCATAAGAATAGGTTGTGTTTGCTTTAAGTATGCCTGAGTGACTTTGAAAAAAGCCTTACGAATTTATGAATAGCCTACCCTTGATTGAGATTTATTAACTAAATTAAAAAAATCCTATAATTCAAGCAAGTGCCTAGTGAATGAATCCAAGCTCTAGTTTTTAAATCCTGATTTTCTTTATATATAATCTATTTACATTAGCATTATGTTTATTTATTAATTTAATTTTCCAGTTTAAAATTCATTCATTCTATTAGCTTGTAAGAGGCAAGTTCACACTTAGTGCTAGGATTTTTCATCTCTTTGTGGGAACGATACTCACTCATCATATATTACTTGTAACAAGTCATACACTTGCAGAAACCGCTGAACATACCACTTTTCTGAAATAATATGACTATAATACAAGGCATGAAGTGTCTATTAGGGATTTATAATTGACTAAATAAAAGCCTAATGAATCATTTTTAGATTTTTTTACTAGATTCTTAAACAAGGTAGGGTTAGTGAAAAACATGCTAGCTGAAAAGGATCAAGTTAGGATGATTGTTCAAAATGTGTCACCTAATTTTGTTGAGAGGTTGTAGATGATGAATCCTAAGACATTTGTAGACCTTTATGATGATGGGTTACAAGCTAAGGAGATCAAAAGTGAGAAAAGAAGATCACTAGAAGTACTGGAGCAAAAAACTACCCAATTGGGGGCACATAGCAAGGAAACTAGTCGGGTTATAGGAGTCCATGCTATTCAATAAGCCAGGAGATTCTTAAATTTTAACCAACCACTATCTAATGTCCTAAACCGTTTGATCCAAAAAGGCCTCCTTAGACCCTTAACCTTCTTTAAACCTCTAAACCCAAATCTCCTTAGCTTTAACCTAAATAATTCCTGCAAATTTCACTAAGTTACTGGCCACTCCACTGAATTTTGCATGCGCTTTAAACACAAAGTTCATAATCTTATAGACTCTAGAAAAATCACAAGCCCTAAGAAATCAAATATGAACCCCCAAATTATTGAAACATGCCACCCCCAACTACCATGATAATCAATTTATGAGTAAGTAAGGAAGAAGTGCCAAACTCCTTTGAGGACCTAGACTTCAAAACCAATGAGAGATCTCCAAATGCCTCTAAAGATGTGGAAAGAATAAAAGACATGTTAGGATAGCCTTCAGGCAAGTTCAACTATAAGGTGTTTTATTTCAAATCACCTTGTTTTGATATACCCATCGAGTAAATTATCCCCATGGGGTGGCATGATGAATTTGATGATAAGAAGATGCCAAATAAGAAAGAAAAATGCATGGTTAAGGTTTGGAAAGATGGACGGAAGGATCGGACTATTGGGGTTATTAACATATGGTATAACTTTGCTGAATAAGGCACTGAAGGCTACAATATATGGATTGATAATCTAGAAGTTAGTTATGTTACTAAAAGTGGTAAGGGTTATAAACTGATGGAAAAAACTATAGAGAGAGAAGAAGTTATTGAAAGAGAAGACTCAAATGAACATAGTGATGGCTTGATCCTTGAACAGCTTAAGAATACAAAAGAAAATGTAAGCATTTAGGAGCTTTTAATGCACTCAAGTAGCCACATGAAGGCTCCAATTAAGGCTCTAGCTAGGATGAACATTGAAACTACTGCAATCCCTAAGGCAATGGTGGCCAAGGTTATTGAGAAAAAGCATAATGTTATCACTTTCTTTGATGAGGATTTACCTATGGAAGGAATGAATCATAATAAACCCTATTCATTCCAATTGAAGTAAAAGGGAAAAGGACCAATTATATGATGGTGGATGATAGGTCTATAATTAATGTTTTCCTGCTACAGATCCTATGTAATCTAGGAGTAAAGGTGGAGGATTTAACAAAATCAAACCTTATAATTAGAACTTATGATGATAACACAAGAAATGTAAAGAGAATATTTATGGCTCCTGTAAATACTAGATCTATAAAGGTAATGGTGGAATTCATTATGCTAGACATCCCTGTCACCTATGCTTTGGTTTTAGGTAGGCCTTGGTATCATATTTTGGGAGGAGTGCCTTCAAATGTACATAAAAAGGTGAAATTCCTACTGGATGGAGAAGTGGTGACTTTAGAGTCTAGTACAAAGAAGATAGCATCCACAATTATGGATTGTCAGAAGCAGCAACTTAGTTTCCAAATAGCAATGATCTCTGATGGAATTAAGATGGACCTAAGGGTTATAAGCATGATTAAGAAGATAAATTATCAGCCTAAATAAGGATTGGCAAAGAACGAGTAGGGAAGGCCAGAACTCTCAGATTTCAAAAGTTAAGATAATATAAAGGGATTGGGCTATACATGAGTTAGATTTGGCAGTTAAAGAGCTAGAAGAAGGTTCTTTAGCAAGAACAACCTCTCAAAAAATGTGGGACCACTGAAGGATAGCTTTGTCAAAAGAGAAGTTTGACTTGGGTGAAAATGAGCCTATCCAAGTAGCTTGCATGAGTATTCCTGGATTTTAGATCTTTAAGAAACAGATAGCTGAAAGTCTGGTGTAGGACAATAAAAATAAGGTGATCGAGAAAGCTCCAGAGAAGATGAAGACTGAAGCCATTGAAGAGCTACTTTATCTACCACCTAATGAAGAACCACCACAAGATATAGCTAGCATTGTTAAAAATAGTTTTAGTGATGTTTTAATATCCAGTCTATTTGAGGATGAAAACTCTATTTTTCCTATGGTTAATGATATAAACTCTAGTTTGGCTTACTTGTGTGATATTAATTATGATGGTCTTGTGCATTTTAATAATGATAGTTCATGCATATTTGATATTAATTCTATTGAATTAGTCATTAAACATGGGCATAAATGAATAACCAAAGCACATTTCTATATCATATTATTTAACTCCTAAAGAGAGGGAAAATTTTGAGAGAATACTAACAAAAAGAACGGTAATATTTACTAGTCCTATAAGGATATGCCAGGTTTAGACAGAGAAATTATAGAGCATCGCATTCCAATGTATCTAAAAGCTAAACTTGTTAATCAAAAACTTCTAAGGTTAAGACCAGAATGGGCAGAAAAGATAAAGGAAGAAATCACTAAGTAAATCTAGGCTAATTTTTGAGAAGTGGTAGAGTGCCCTCAATGATTGGCAAACATAGTACCCATTCCTAAGAAAGATGGAAAAATTTGAATGTGTGTAGATTTCAAAGATCTGAATAAATCATGCCCAAAGGATGACTTTCCTTTAATATTGATGTGATCATTAATAGCACAACATTTAGTGCAATATACTCTTTCATGGATGGGTTCTCAGGTTATAATTAGATAATGATGGCAGTTATGGACAAGATCAAAACTACTTTTATCATTGAATGAGGGATGTATTGCTACAAAGTGATGCCCTTTAGGTTAAAGAATGTAGAAGCAACCTATCAAAGAGTAGCCACCTCTCTAGTTCATGATATGATGCATAAAAAAGTGGAAGTGTATGTCGATGATATGATGGTTAAATTAGAAACAAGGGAATGACATTTTGAGGCTTTAGATAAATTTCTAGAAAGAATAGAATAATACAACCTAAGGCTTAATATGAAGAAATGTATCTTTTGGGGTCACTTCTGGAAAGTTATTAGGGCACATAGTCAGTAATAGAGGAATAGAGGTCAATCCAGAAAAGATCAAAGCCATTCAAGATATGCCAACACCAAGGACAAAGAAAGCAGTATAAGGGTTTATTGGGAAACTATAGTACATTAGCAGGTTTATTATGAAACTCACCATGGTTTGTGATCTAGTCTTCAATCTCTTAAGGAAGAATCAACTGATAAAATGGAATGAAGAATGTCAAAAAGCCGTTAAGAAGATTAAAGAATACCTTACCAATCCACCTGTGTTGAGACCACCAAGACAAGGTAAATCCTTAAGCTTATATTTAGCTTTAGAGGAAAAAGTAATGGGGCAATGCTAGTGCAAGAAGGGGTAGAGTATGTAGTGTATTATCTTAGTAAAAAGTTCTTTCCATATGAAGAGAAGAATGATCTTATGGAGAAGACATGTTTGATTATGATATAAACTACATGGAAGCTAAGGCATTATTTCTAGTCTTGTAAAGTATAAGCCATTTCAAAGATAGATCCTTTAAGGTACTTGTTTTAAGCACCAACTTTAACTGGAAAATTATTTTAATGGTTGGAACTTTTAACTGAGTTTGATATAGAGTATGTCACTACTAAAGTCATTAAAGGAAGACCAATAGCAGAATTTCTAGCACAGAATGCAGTTGAAGGAAATGAGCAGTGGAATTTAGAGTTTCTGGATGAGAACTTAGTAGTAACAAAATAATGTGAATGGAAGCTTTAATTTGATGGAGCTATGAATAATAAAGGAGCAAGACTAAGAGTAATTCTTATCCCACCAAGAGGAGAAACCATCCTAATGGTTAAGAAATTAGACTTCAAAGTTACAAACAACATGGCTGAGTATGAGACATGTATCTATAGGGTAGAAGCAGCACTAGCAGTTAGAGTTAAAGACCTATTAGTTAATGGAGATTCCTTATTAGTTAAGGAGTGGGAAGTGAAATAAGAGAGGTTAAAACCTTACATCTACTATTTAAAGAAGTTAATGAGAAATTTTACCAAATGTCTCTTCATGCATTTACCAAGAGATGAGAATCAAATAGCATATGCCATGGCAATGCTTTCTTTGATGTAGGATAAAATGACGAGGTCATTAATGAAGCCTTTAGTAATAATGAAAATGAAAGCTCCATGTTATAGTGAAGAACAACATATGAGCATTCAGACAGGGCTAGAAGAAAAGACATGGTTTTATAACATCCAGAGATTCATTGAGGAAAGGAAGTACCTAAATGAAGTGACTTTGAAAGAAAAATATGCTCTTTATGTTCTTGCATGCCATTATGCAAGTCATGATGGGGTATTATATAGAAGAATGTCAAATAGATTGCAATGGAGATGTCTTAAGAAGGATGAAGCAGAACATGTGATAAAAAAGATTCATGCAGGGGTTTATGGATCTCACATGAATGGAATGATTTTGGCAAAGAAAATAATTTGATAAGGGTACTATTTGATGAGTATGGAAAAAGATTATATCAAAATAGTGAGACAATGTCATCAATTCTAGATATATAGGAATCTCAATCATCTTCCCCTATAGTGTTAAACAGTTTAACATCTCCATGGCCCTTTACAATATGCGGGATAGATATAATAGGGGAGATAAGACCAATCGCCTCAAACAGGCATAAATATATAGTAGTGCAATTGACTATTTCTCTAAATGGGTAGGAGCATAATCATTTGGTACCTTGAAGGCTAGACATATGGCAAGGTTCATTGAGAAGAATCTCATTTGCAAATATGGGATCCCACATCATGTTGTGATAGACAATAGTGTTCAGTTTCAAGCAAAGACTGTTGAGTTGTTGTAGAGATATGAGAATGAGCATCATAAATCCTCGCCTTATCCACCTTAGGCCAATAGTACAATTGAAGCAGCTAATAAGAATATAAAGATAATCCTCTCTAAAATGATGAAAATGCATAAAGATTGGTCTGAGTATCTCCCTTTTACCTTATAGGGATATAGAACTATGACATGCACTACTATAGGATAGATACCATTCTTATTAGTATACGATTGTGGAGGAATTTTTCCTATAGAGATAGAAATCAAATCCTTAAGGGTTGTTATGGAAGCAAAAATCCCTAAGTATGAATGGATACAAAAGAGACACAACCACCTCATATCTCTAGATGAGAAAAGGATGGACACTTTATTTCATACCCAAATTTACTTGAGAAGAATATTAAAAGCCTTTAATAAGAAGGTTAAACCTAGAAAGATAAAGTTTGGGGATATTGTACTAACGCAGTCTAACACAATGGTATTTAATCCAAGAGGAAAGTTCAGACCAAATTAGGAAGGACCATATTTAGTCAAGATGATTTTACCCAAAGGAGTTACAAACTAGAATACCACATCTCGAAGGGAATGAGTTCACTAAGCCAATCAACCTAGATCGCCTTAAGAAATACTACCTTTTAAAAAAAGGTGGTCCATTAACTAGAATAACTAAAAAGGCTAGTTAGGCAAAAATTAGGATATTCCCATTGTTCAGAAAACCTACAAAGGGTTAGCAAGCAGAAATTAAGGAATAAAGTAAAAGAGGTGATCCTACTAATCAGAAAACTTGCAAAGGGCTAGTCAGGAAAAAATTAGGAAAATAAAAGTGAGAGGAAAATGTTCAGTTAAAAAATCTGAAAGGACTAGTTGATAATAGGAGTTATGGCATGTGATGTAATAAATGTACTCATTTTGGCCCTAATTAATGAATCAAATTGAAATGGAATTTTTGTTTTAATATTTCATATTCTATCTTTATTACAAAGCATAAAGACTTAAAGGAACAACAAAATGTGAGAGTCTAAAAAACCATACTTATAAGATCACTATTTTTGTGTTTATTTCTTCTTTTATGACTCATCTAGCAATACTTAAGTCCTTTTGTACTTTGCAAATCCTGGTGGTTCTGTAGCTTGCATGATAACCCAAGCCTTGTAATTTTCATTAGTAGTCAGATCAGCATTCAAGTGCATGTTTCGCTCTAATATTTTGTGAGGCCATAGGTTCTTTACTTTGTCTAGAAAGTCTTATCTCAGAGGAAAGCCTTCAAAGTTAGATATAACAGTCACAATGAATTATAAGCGACCATACTGAAGATAATGGCATGAAAGGGAAAAGAAGGTCAAAAAGCGCAATCCAGGAATAGGAATATAGTGGTCATATAGGTTGATGGTTACAAACTTCAACCTCCACTAAGGATAGACCTATGTAATCTTAGTGTCAGCAATGCCTTTCATCCAATCAATCCACTGATCTATAATGTGCTTGTCCTTCTTCTTCAATGGGTGAGACTGTAGATTATGAGGTTGATAAGTCAAAACACTAGTGGGAGCATTAAGCAGACTCAATTTCTCCTGTAACCAAATTTTAAAAAAATGCTAAGTTGAAAACTTGAAAGGGCAACTTAGGTAAAAAAAAGGATTAATTAAATTTTAGGGTTTGATCCAAAACAAAAGTCCATAATCCATTCAGAACATGTGGAGCAGTTCATAATGAAAAAAGGAAAGATAAAGTATAGTCATAAAAGCATAAGTCCTAAAGATAAAAAGATAAGTCTTCCTAAGCTCTAGTATCTGGCCAAGGACTCCACCCTTTAGTTGGATCGTCACTCTAATCTGGGGGCATAGAAGTCCTAACGCCAAGATTATTGAAACTAAGACCAGCAAACTGTCGGTAAAGCCTCTCATTCTTATGCTTTAGATCCCTAGTATAACTTTGTTGCATTAAGAATAGTTAGAATCATGCATACCATACATAACATGCATACATTTGCATACTTGTTGTAAATACTAACCCTCTAACAATTGGTGATTTGTATAGTAAATAATCTCTAGGATGAGTCGAGTCCATACAAATACTTTGCTTGCATTTAAGGGACCTATAAAATAAAGTCTCCTAATTCAGTAATGAGTGTTAGTTTGTACAGGATTGGAAATGTGAATAGCGCTTATATGTGAAGCATCAAAAAGAGAGAAGCTAAGAAGCTGAGCTACATCAAAATACATGTGTTGCTCAATGGGAGTCTTTACTATAGGAGTCTAGTAGTACATGGACCTATCAAATGGTGGAACATCACCTATAATGGTACTCGAGGAAGAATCACATTGAGCAGCTCCACTATGCTGAGTCTACTTGACCTGCTGCTCACTCCTCTCAGTGTCACTCTCGATCTCCTCCTCCATAGCAACATCAGTAGCTTCTTCAACCTATATAGAAAAGTAAATTTCATCTATAGTGATGAAAGAGACGAAGTAAAAGATGATAATGAGGAATGGTGATGGAAAGCATACCTCAATTGGGTTTGTAGGAATCTACTCGAGGAGATTCTCTCATATATACTCCTGATAGTGATGAGAACACTGAAGTAGAGCCTAAGCATCACATCCCTCAAGAGTTTCTCTAAGCTTAGGACCAGTCATGCTATAGCCCCATAACATCAAAGAGGGAATAAAAGAAGGAACATGTCTCCTAGAAGGTCCTATATGCCAATGATAGACACACTCACTAAGATACCACATTTGGCAATTGTAACCAAGAAGCAAAACCCTCATAGTCTCAAGTCTCAGAGCCATAATCATGAAATCATACCGCTGAATGTCTTGAGCACTAACCAGCCAATTTGATATAATTTGCAAATTCATTAAGATAAATTTTATTTAACTTCTATAATTGGTTAAATATTAAAAATTAAATTTATCTTACCAAGTCCCACTTCAAGGAGTTTAGTTGGTCCTGATAAATCTATAAATCATACTTGATGCTAGCCAGATAAGAAGAACCCTATCTCTGTATGAGAGGAAGACTCCTATCAAAGCTAATAGTACTAAAGCCTCGGATCACCCTGATCTTAATGCCCCAAATCTGAAATAAGAGAAATAGTTAAAATAAAAAAGAAGGGGTTGTAAAAGAGTAAAAAAAGGGTACAATACATGTGGAAGATATACATGTAGGACATGCAAGAAGCCACACATTGTCACAGCACCTCTGCATATAATATCTAACCTATAATAAAGATAGGCAAGAGCTTCGGATCTCCAATCAAAAGTAGCAACTCTAGTAAGATCCTGTAGTAATGCTGACCTTATGACCAGTCTCATAAAAGAGGGTAGTGCCTAGTACTATCAATAAAAAGCATCTCACCTTCTGAAGGATCTGATGAGGTCTAGTGGTAGGTAAGCTCCTAAAACCCTGAATAAGAGAATAGAGTATGTTTTTCCAATTTTTCCATGTCAAAATGAACTTGAGCAAGTCACGAACATAACCACTCCTGGCATCCTCTAGAAGAGTGCAGTAATGGATATCAAAAGGGATTGGTGCACCCCCAAAGGTAATCCTAATGATAGCAGAGAAGCTCAGGGGGGAAATAGTTAGGTTACCCACTCGTGTATGAAAGGTATGAGTGGTATCCATCCACCTCTTGATAAGAGAAAAAAGTGAATAGTGGTTTGATCTACCTCGAGCAGTTGGTATAGCAATAATAATGCAACAGAAGCTAGATGCCCAGATGTGTTGTACTACCTCTCCAGATAAATTATGAAATAATTCTCGAGCCAAGTGAAAGCAACCTAAGAACTTCAGTGGTTTTTTAATAAAATTTAGAAAAAATGATAGGATTACCTTCTTTATAAAACCTGAATTTTTTATTATTTTTACTTTTATTTTTGTAAAAAAAGGAGATCAAAAGACTGGATTTCTGATCTGAAATCCAGATTCCCAATTGGATTTTTAGATTCCTGATAAAAAAATCTAAAAATTATGATCTAAAATTTAGATTTTCAACCGGAAATCCATAAGTCTAACTAGAATTTTGTTAGTCCCTATGACATGCAAATACCGATTTTGCAAAATTTTGTTCTCAAATTGACAGTTTCATGCAATTTTATATATAAAATATTCTATAATTTCATGTATATATTAACTTACATATTAATAGAAATATACTTTTTTTTTGCAGAATCAAAGATAGAAGAAGAAAAACTTACCTTATCTTTATACTGGGAGCATCTATGGAGGTGAAAGTCAGTCAAAGGGAGTACATCTTCTCCTTTATTGAGTCCTAGGTTTTTTTAGGAAAATGTAGCTACAAAATGATTAGATCTGACTACTTGGAGCTGCTTCCACATAGTATGTGTTGTGGGTGACCCCATAGGATCAGACGGATTTTAAATCAAAGGTTAGATCCAAGAATAATTAAAGAAAGAATATTTGAAAAACAAAAGAAAGTAAAAAGAAAAAGAAAAAAATGAAAAGGATAAGGAAATGAGGAATGAATTGGCAAAAGGCAAAGTTTATATTAAAATGGCAAATGTCCACTTTAGTCCCTCACTCTTATTTGCATTTTAATCCAACACTTCTCTTGTAATTTAGTCTTAAATTACAACGCTATATGATTTGATAATTCATTGAATTATTAAATTTATAGCATAAAAGAAATCAACACTACATGTCCAAGTGTAGTATATTCATAATTTAGGACTATACGATTGAGTGTAGTCAATATTGTATGATCGAGTACAATGTACCTTTTCAATCAGGACTATATGATAAAGTGTAGTCAATATTGTATGATCAAGTACAATGTATCCTTCCAATCAGGACTATACAATTGAGTATAGTCAACATCATATGATCGAGTGTGATGTATCCTTTCAATTAGGACTATACAACCGAGTATAGTCAACATTATATGATCAAGTACAATGTATCCCTTCGATCAGCATTATACATCTGAGTATAGTTAACATTGTATAACCAAGTACAATGTACCTTTTTAATATGTACTATATGTGTGAGTATAGTCAACATTATATGACTGAGTATAATGTATTTTTTCAAACCATACTATATGTCCAAGTATAATCAACATTGTATGACCGAGTACAATGTACCTTTTTAATCAACACTATACGACTGAGAATAGTCAACATCATACGACCGAGTGTGATGTATCCTTTCAATCAGTACTATATGATTGAGTATATTTAACATTGTATGACTAAGTATAATATATCCATTCAATTAGGACTATACAATTGAGTATAATGTATCCTTTTCAAACTATACTATACATTTGAGTTTAGTCAACATTGTACGACCAAGTATAATGTACCTTTTCAATAAGCACTATATAACTGAGGATAGTGAATGTCATACAACTGAGTGTGATGTATCCTTTCAATCAATACTATATGACCAAGTATAGTCAACATTGTATGATCAAGTACAATATATCCTTCAAATTAGGACTATACAACTGAGTATACTCAACATTATACAACCGAGTATAATGTATCCTTTTCAAAACATACTATATGTCCGAGTATAGTCAACATTGTATGACTGAGTATAATGTACCTTTTCAATTAAGGCTATACAATCGAGTACAGTCAACATCATACGATCGAGTGTGATGTATCCTTTTAATCAAGACTATATGATTGAGTATAGTGAACATTATGCGACCGAGTATAATGTATCCCTTTGATCAGCACTAGACATTTAAGTATAGTCAACAATGTATGATCTAGTGCAATGTACCTTTTCAATTTGTACTATACTACTGAGTATAGTCAACATTGTATGACTGAGTATAATGTTCCATTTCAAACCATACTATACGACCAAGTATAGTCAATATTGTACAATCAAGTACAATGTATCCTTTCAATTTGTACTAAATGACCAAGTATAGTCAACGTCATATGACCGAGTATAGTCAACGTCATATGACCAAGTATAGTCAATATCATATGACCGAGTATGATACATCCTTTCAATCAATGCCATACATCCAAGTATGGTGTTTTCTTAAATGTTTTAGTATTTTGCCTAATATGGCATGACAACACAAGCATTGATCATGAACCGATGATTGCTTACAAGCAAAAGCCTCAAGAAGCACAAGTAACTATCTAAACTTTAGTTCCTAAGAAATTATGTGCTCATTTTCTTTGCCATAATTGTCAAGAAAATAGCGACAAAATGGGGCCACTTTAAGCACCCAATTTTAGGATGATGGAGTATAGATGCAACAGAGAACTCCAATGATGAAAATATTATAAATAGGTCTCAACACTTAAAGTTTGAAACCACAAAAGTCTAAATGCATTTCCAAAAGAGTTTAATTGGTTTTTTAAAGACTAAATTGTAATGTTTCTTTAAAGACCTAATTGAAAAGTGTAAATCCTTTCAAGGGTCTTTTTATAATTAAAAGTTAAAAAAGTGATCGAAATTTTAAAATTTCAATTGAAATTACATAAAACTAATTGGAATTATGTAATTCCAATTGAAACTATATAATTTTGGTTGAAATTAAACATGTTTCATCTGTTTTTTTATTTTTTACAGTAAATAAAATTTGGTTTTTTGAATTTTAATTAATCAAATAATATTTATTTGCATTTTTAGGAAATTAAATTCCTTTTCAAAACTTTAAAGAAAGCAAGTCACCATAGGATACATCTTTTAGCTAGGGTTTTTCTATAAAAACCTAGCTTGAACTCTTATGGCGGGACCTCTCTCTTTTGGTTGAGATCCTTTTTGGAGGCTCTTACTTTTTCTTACACAATGTTCAAAATAATATCTTCCTGTGATTTATTTATTTTTTAGTAAGAATTAGGTGGCTTTTGAAAAGAGAACTACAAATATTGAAGATCTATTTAACAAGCAACGATGATTTTCACTAGTTTGAGGGGCAAAACAATTTTGCATCCTTACCATCTCCTCTCTTACTTTCTTCTATTTTTATTATTTTAGTTCTATTAAATTTTAATTCTATTCTAATGTTTATTATTATTTTTTCACTAATCATTATTTCTTTTTTTCGTTTGTGTTGATGATTATGGAGAGGGTCACATAATGAGTTTACTTAGAGAATAAATCCATGAAGATCCATGGAATGCCATGGATTGAATTTTTTAGCCAAATATAGTTTCTAGGGTCTTTTTATTTATTTATTTATTATTGTTTTGATTGTTTTATTTTGTGTTTAGTTGTTTCTAGGATTGTATTAAATTTTGTTTTTTTTTTTTCAGTAGATCATTATAATAGCCCCAATAGTGGGAATAATGAAATTTTATGTGTGATTGTATGTTTATTTTAATTAATTGGATAGTAAAATTAGGGTTTTAATTGGGTGATTAATTAAAATTAATGGCTATAGAGATAATTAGGATTTGTTTAATTAAAATTGAATTAGATTTAAGTGGATAGAATTAGAGTTGCTTGTTAATTATTTTATTTATTTGTTGGTTATGGTCACTTTAATTAAATTAGGGTTTTTAGAAGAAATAAATTTGATTGATTATTTGATCTTTTATTTGATTGTTTTGATATATTTTTTTTGGTTTTTGGGCTTTTTTACTTTTTATGTCTTTTGGGCCCTAAGCCCATGTTAGGCTACCCATTTAATTAATTTTAGGTTTAGGTAATTCTTTTTTGCCCATATTTTAATTAGCCCATTTCATTTAATAGGTTATTAATTATTTAGGTTTATATTTTAACTAAAATGCATCTTTAGGCCTATAATTATATAGAAATTAGGTTAGAGATAACTTAGGTCCATTTAGCTAATTTAGACGTAAGCCCACCTTAGGATAATTAAAATTAATTAGACTTAGCTCATTAAATTAAAGTATTTTTCATAACTTATAGATCTAAGATCACCTTAGAATTAAAACATGTAGAATTAGGCCCACTAATTTAAATACTTCATAATTTGTAGATTTAGGCCCATTTTTTGTAAGAATTTAAATAAGTAGATTTAGGTTCATTTAATTAAAATTAAATAGGAATTAGGCCCATTAGCCTTTAGGGTTACTTGTAAATTAAAACATGTAGATTTAGCCCATTTAATTAAAAACAATGTAGATTAGACTAACTTAGGGATTGTGAATTTAAACAAATCCATTATTTGCATGTATTTTTCCTTACTAGTTTCCCTGGAGTTAATTATTTAAATAAGGGTTTATATGAAATTGCATATAAATAGAGGATAAGATAGTAATTCATAAAGTAATTATAAAAGAATATGAGACTAAAAGAAGTAAGTATTTCATACCTAGAATCTCTTGGTTATGGTGTTAGTTTTATTTCAGGGAATCAACTGTCACCATTTTTTGATTTGTCCCAATTATTACCCTAGATGACGATTCCTCATCTCCATGCCAGATTTTTATGACAGTGGTTAGTGTGTTCTCCAGAGCCTTGAGCTCAAATAGTGTCACGGTTGCTAAAATCTTGGATGCACGCTAAACCCTGCCATCTACACACGACTATGCTTAAAGCCATGCCGTAAAATTGAGGATGTGGCATGGCCCTGCTTAGGCTGTGCTTAAGCTATACCAAGCAAAAAAACATTCCTTTTGAAGGAAACTAAAAAATTCAAGTCAAATTAGGTTTCCATTAGATTTTCAATATAAAAGGGGGATATAAGAGGTGTTTTTATTCATTCCTTATCAAGGATAATCATTGTTATTTAGTGTAACACCTTTAAAGACATATCAAAAGGAGATTGTAGAAAGAGTTGTACAAGCTTCAAGAACCAAAAATCATTATTTCTTTTTCATCTTTAATTCTCTTTATTTTGTTTATGCTCATAGCCACAAGCATATATGGCTAAACTCTCTTTAGGGTTTGGATTTATATAGGTAGTCTATTACTTGTTTGGATTCTTATTTCCTTTCAATGAATTAACTTTTAGTCAATTTTACAAGTTGTGCTTATTGTCTTGTGTTTGATTTTAGGCCCAATTGAATGCATGTTTATAGGTAGCTTAGAGATAACAAAAGTTGCATGATCTACTAGCTCATAGACTTATAAAACTTAGGAGCCTCAATCACAAAAGTAGATGAATCCTTCAGGGAATAATAAATCACTAAGGAACTTAATAAACCCTAGTTATTGACATGACCATGAAAATATATAGTAATTAACTTTGGCGTTCTTAGATAAACTCGAAAGAGACTCTAGGTATTTTGAGTGGTTTACCCTTGACTAAGTTAATGAATTAAATTGTGAAAATATCCTATAATTCAAGTAATAGCTAGTAAAACAAATCCAGACTCTAGCTTTTTAATTATTGAATTTTATTATTTCAACTTTAATTTTTCTTTTCTTTTTAATTCATTTATCATTACAATTATTCTATTTTGTTACATTATGGAAGTAAAATTAGGGCTGGTATGTGGTATAAATGTCCTTATAGGAACGATACTCATATTCATCACTTTACTACTTATTATGAATGCACTTACAAAATTTGCCAACCAACTCGGCGCAAATGAATATCAGTACTAGGTGGACTGTGAAGTTTTATAAAAATAAATTAAGGGGAATCAAACCTCACTAAGTGATTCAATTTTATAAAATGCATGCTGGTTTGAAAACATTTGTTAAAACCCTTTTTGAAAAAAAAATAAATAAAGTAAAATGAATATAAATATAAATATTTAAAAATCATTTACTTTAATATATAACTCTAGTACAAAATCATATAAATTTATTATTTTAGAGGAAAATCTTGTAGAACACCTAGACCATCAAATTATAATAGCCACTTGGCTCACTTATTCTAATTGACTGTCAATCCTAGAGTGCATGCTCAACCAGGGTCCAACCACAGTTAGTCTCTTATTCTAAATGATCAATAATGCCCAGAGAGCATGCTCAACCAGGGTCTAACTAGTATCATATCTCTGCCCAAAGAGCAGGCTCAATAATAACCACACATTTTCCTAGAGAGTAAAGCTCAACCAGTTCTCACATTTTCACAAATCTTGCCCAAAGAGCAAAGCTAAACCAGGGCTCATAAATTAATCAATGGTCATATAAATAATTATTACTGGTGCCCACATAGTCTTGGTGACACCCACCAGGTAGCACGTTCTAGCATTATTTCCAAATCATTTAAATGATAATAAATAAAATAAAATAAAATAATCAAATAAAGCGTAATAAAACAAATTACATAAAGCATTCTTCAGCAACTATTCATAATAATAAAGAAATAATCATTCATGTAGCAATATAAATAAATTCATAAATAATTCATTTAATCATTTCATTATAATTTAAATTATATGAAAATATAATCAAAATGTTGTAACACACATTCTATAAAATCAACTCATAGGTTGAGCGTGTTAGGCGATGCGTCCTCTGCAACCCAAATGCTACAACTCTTGTCTTGAAGTTCTCTAAAATAAATAATATTTATTTAAAATATGTTTATATAAATAAATTCATAAAATTCTCAAAATTTAATAAAATCATGAGATGATAAAGTTGACTCGATATAAGATACAATAATGTACAGACTCGAATTCACATTTTATGAGAAGTCTATCAAAAATTTGACATAGTCTCCTTTGTAAAATAAACATCTCTCTACAGAAATAGAGTCATTCCTGTATAAAAACAACACTTCTAATAGTTTCACAACTTAAAAACTTGAGTTGGGCCCCACACTACACTTATGCCTAACCGAGAACCACAATTCACAACATATATAAAAAATAATATAATTTATCTTAAATTACTAATAACTCATAAGAATTTAGTTGATGAATGCAAATTAATTTATTTATATAAAATAAAAATATAAGGGAACTTTATTTCCAAGTAATTAATAAAATTTCTAATTTATAACAAAATCTCGTTAATGAAATCTATTTTCCATTTTTACTACTAAATTAGCATAAATTATAAGTAGCTATTTAAATTACTCAAATAATTCATAAAAGTCATAAAAAAATTAATAATAAATTATTCATTTAAGCTTAAAAATAATAAATAAATTCATTATTCATTTATTTTCCCAAAATTACTACTAGTTAACTAATAACTGAAAATTAATTATAAAAATTAATTTTATACTTTATTATTTAAAGATTTGTCTAAAATAGAATAATTAACAATAAATTCAATTAAAATTAAATAATTCACTAATTTCTAAATAATTTTTGAAAAATACATATTAATACATAAACTTAAAAAATTCATATTTTAAATTCTAAAACTAATCTCATAAAACTTCCTTCACAAGTTTTAATCTAAATAATTTATAGGATTTAATAAAAATATAAAAAATTTCTAACCCAAGACTATCTGAAACAGTGACGTGAACAATATTTGACGCCTGAAAAATTTAAAAAGTTAAATAAAAATCATAGAAAGCAAGATGACAACCTCTAAATCATTTCATCTCAAAGTAACTATATCTAAAAAATTGAATTAAAGCTAAATTTAACAAAATAAAATAAAATAATCAAATAAAGTATAATAAAACAAATTCCATAAAGCATTCTTCAATTACTATTCATGATCAATAAAGAAATAATCATGCATGTAGCAATATAAATAAATTCATAAATAATTCATATAAGCATTTCATTATTATTTAAATCCTATGAAAATATAATCAAAATCGTCGCAAAACACATTTTATAAAATCAACTCACAGGTTGAGCGTGCTGGACGACATGTTTAATGCTGCCCAAATGCTACAGCTATGATCTTGGTGTTCTCTAAAATAAATAATATTTACTTAAAATATGTTTATATAAATAAATTCATAAAATTCTCAAAATTTAATAAACTCATGAGATGATGAGGTTAACTTGATCTAAGACATAATATAGAGACTCAAAATTAATACTTATCGACGTCACATTTTATAAGAAATCTACCAAAAATTCGGTAGAATCTCCTTTATAAAACAGACAGGTCTCTACTGAAATAGAGGCGTTCTTGCATCAAAACAACACTCCTAACAGTCTCACAACTCAACAACTCGAGTTGGGCCCTACATTATATTTATGTCCAACCGAAAACCACAATTCACAACATATATAAAAAATAATATAATTTATCTCTAATTACTAATAATTCATAAGAATTTAGTTGACTAATGCAAATTAATTTATTTATATAAAACAAAAATATAAGGGAAATTTATTTCCAAGTAATTAATAAAATTTCTAATTCATAACAAAATATCATTAATGAAATCTATTTTCCATTTTCACTACTAAATTAGCATAAATTATAAATAGCTAGTTAAATTACTCAAATAATTCATAAAAAATAATAAATGATTCATTTAAGTTTAAAAATAATAAATAAATTCAATATTCATTTATTTTCCCAAAATTACTACTAGTTAACTAATAATTGAAAATTAATTATAAAAATAACTTTTTATACTTTTATTATTTAAAAATCTGTTTAAAATATAATAATTAACAATAAATTCAATTAAAATTAAACAATTCACCAATTTCTAATAATTTTCCAAAAATACATATTAATACATAAACTTTAAAAATTCATATCTTAAATTCTAAAACTAATCTCACAAAACTTCCTTCACAATGTTTAATCTATATAATTTATGGGATTTAATAAAAATATAAAAATTTTATGACCCGAGACTATTTGAAATAGTGACATGAATAGTAGCTGCCGCTCGAAAAATTTAAAAGATTAAATAAAAATCACAGTAAGCAATATCACAACCTCTAAATCATTTCATCGTAAAGTAACTATATATAATAAAATCGAATTAAAGCTCAATTTAACAAAATAACCTAAAATCAATTACTCAAAATTGAGGGGCTTACTAAAGTTGGAATTCAAAATTGATAGAGGGTTTTTGAATCCCATATGACAAGAATCATTTTGAGATCGGCGGCGAGCCTTGGAGTGGCCGAAGGCAGCACCGATGAAGCTATTTCCTTCCAGCAAGGAAAGAACCCGAGGAAGAAAGAGAAAAGAGAGGGAGGGAGGTGTTGCCAGTCTCAATATATATAATCTTTAACAATTAATCAAAATTTTACTAAAATTACACAAATATTAATAATCTATAAATAAGCAAACAATAATTAACACTAATTAAATAAATTAAAAATTAAACTTAATAATCCATATTTAATATTAATAATCAAAAATTCGGGTCTTTACAGATATTAAATTCTTTATGATTTTCTTCAAATAATTCTTGTCTCAAAATTCTTAAACTATTAATATTAGAGCAATCAAATAAATATAGATATTGAGCAAGATTTTGAACAATAGAAGGCATGCCACTTTTACAAAATTGGATATTTTTGTTGAAAATATGAACTTAATTAAAAATTATTTTTATTTTGTGGAATATAATGGTAATGGAAAATTTTTTTCAAGGACCAAAAGGAAATTAAATGTTTGGAAACAAAGTCAAGGGTATATAAAAAAATTCCCTCACCATGGCCAACACTATTCGTATTGTTATTAGTTACATATTTGTTAATTATGATGTCAAATTTATTAATTACTATAAAAGAAAAAAATGTTTCCAATGATGATATTTTAAGGGTATAATGACCTTACAAGTCCTATAAGTTATTCAAAATTTCAATTATTTCTTAATCTTTTTTGTTAAGTCCTAGAAGCATTTACATGTTTTCACGTTAGTCCACTTTCGTTATGTCAAATAGAATGGATTAACATCAGCAATTAAGGGAAAGGGATAATGACCGCATGAGTCCTATAAATTATCCAAAATTTCAATCAAGTCTTAAATTTGTTATTTAATTGAGTCCTAAAATCCTTTGAATGTTATCATATTAGTCCATTTCCGTTATGTCAAATATAATGGACTAATATTGACAATTAACATTGTGTTGGTCCTTTTAGTTATTGCTCATGCATGAGTGTAGTTTGAGCATTAACTACACTCTATTAGTCCATTTCCTTTTAATGTCAAACAGAGATATACTGTTAACAAAATTTTCAAAAATGGAATGAGTGTTATTGTCCATTAGTCCATTTCCTTTAAATGTTATCAATTCTCCACTACACACTCACGGGCAATAATGCTCTAACCCAATGTACAACTCTCCACAACAATACCGAAACTGAATAACAAGCTATCTCTGTAAATCCAATAATGCCTGTGAGGCTTTGCAAACTATCTATGCACACCCCATTTTCTTTAACATAATAGAAATGGACTAATGTGCTAACATTTAAATTTTTCTATGACTCGATTAAATTTTTATTTTTAGGAATTGATTAAAATTTTGAAAAACTTATAGGACTCATCGAGTCATTATCCTTTTCTATTAATTGTCGATGTTAGTCCATTCCATTTGACATAATGGAATAGACTAACATGAAAACATATAAATACTTCTAGAACTTAATAAAAAGAACATTTTTTTAGAATTTGATTGAAATTTTGAATAACTTATAGGACTAGTGGGGTTACTATCCTTATTTTAATCAATTTTTTGGAAGAGAAGAAAATCACTTAGAAAATTTTTAAAACTCTATTCATTTAATATTTTGAGTATCCAGAGTTATAAAAGGTCAAACTACCCTGAACGAATTAATTAAGAGTTAGTCAATAGCCACCCAACAAATTATTGTTGAGTGTTGACTAACTATGCACCCTCTTTCCAACTTAAATTAAATTTACATCATGACTAAAATAATAATAATAGAAATCATGTCACTATAAGACGAGATGAGTCTTGCCTTCTTAGTTCCTTATTGTTGGCTTCAGTCTAGTGCTAAAAGGAGTGGTAGCCTTATAAGGTTAGAGGGTGACAAATAGAGTGTAGAAACCTTGTATGCCCATATTTCCATTGAAGATAAGGGAGGCTTGATAGTCAAAAGGCAATGGTGAAAAAAATAGAAGAAATGAATAAAAAAAAGGTTAAAATGTTAAAAATAAAATGGTTACAATTCATAGACACAAGCTTCTCTCGATAAGAGTATAAAATAGAGAGGTAAAATGAAAGAGGACTTATATCAAATAGGTTATAGGCATAAGAGAAAATGAGCTGAAAGACCCACCTTTATTCATGGCTAAACAAGCTTTAAATACACTGAAAATGCAATAGAAATTCCTAAAGTTTAGGCATAACTAACAACTTGAATAATATCTCCTACAAACAAGAACCACATCCCACAAAACTAGAATTAAAACTTGACTAAGTAAATGACATAACAAATGAAGTAAATGATAACAAACTTACTGAATTTTAGCATTACTCTCTAACACTCCCCCATAATGTTGAAATTCACAACTCCTAACATATTTCTCAAGTATTCAAATTTGTCTCTTGGAAGAGGCTTTGTAAAAAAATTAGCCAACTGCTCATTGGTGTTGCAATAAGCCATCTTTATACTTCCTTCAGTCACCAAATCTCTGATGAAATGATGTCGAGTTTCAATATTTCTTGAGCGGCTATGATACACATGATTCTTTGTCATAGCAATGGTTGACTGGTTATCAAAAAAAATGGTTGTGCCATATTTTTATTTTACTCCAACATTAGCAGCCATATTGCTTAGCATGCTGCTACTGTAGCAGCTATATATTCATCCTTTAAAGAGGATAGGACAGTGGATGATTAATTCTTTGAACTCTAACATATTACACTTAAGCCAAAGTTAAATATACTTCTTTGATCATTAAGGGAACCTACCCAATCACTATCTGAAAAACCACATAACACAAATTTGTTAGCATTTAAATACCACAAGTAATTAAGTATTCTTTTAGCAGCTCAATGATGAATTTTACTTGAATTTTGCATGAACCGAGATAATAAGCTAGCTGCATACATAATATTTGGCCTGCTATTAGTGAGATATAATAAACTTCCAATCAAGCTTTGATACATTTGTCCATCAACTCTTTCTTCCCTAACTTCTAAGTAGAATTTCTAATTTGCATTGAGAGGCATCTTCACTGGATTATAATTTTGCATATGAAATCTCTCAAGTAAATTATTAATATATTTCTTTTAATAAAGAAATATTCCAACATTATTTTGTTTGATTTCTAGCCCCAATAAATAACTCATCAACCCCAAATCAATCATCTCAAACTCATTAATCATCAACCTTTTGAACTCTTCTAACAAAGCACCACTATTGGTTATGTAAATTAAATCATCAACATAAAGGCAAACAATGAGTACCTCTATTTCTCTCACTTTAACATACAAATTTGGCTCACTATAACTCTTTTCTAGTCCAAGCTTGTTGAATTATCCATCAATACATGAGTACTAGGCCCTTGGTGCTTGATTAAGGCCTTACAAGGCTTTCTTGAGCCTATAGACCTTTGCTTCCTCACTTTTAACTTCATAACCTACTGGTTGTTCTACAAACACTTCATCATTCAAAACACCATTTAAGAAAGTTGATTTCACATCAAATTGATAGACCTTCCATTTGTAATGAGCAACAATAGCCAAAATAGTTCTAATGGTGTCAAATTTAGCTATAGGAGCAAAAGTTTCATTGAAATCAATACCTTCTCGCTTATTTAGCCCCTAGTAACCATTCATGCTTTGTATTTCTTGAATAAACCATTAGGTCTACATTTGACTTTGTAAATCCACTTTAATCCCACTTTTTCTTTGCCATTTAGTAATTTAACAAGCTCCCACATGTCATGTTGCTACAAAACTCTAATTTTTTCATCCATGGCTACACACCATTCCTTTATTTGAACATCATCTTCAAAATAAGTCACCTTTTGAATTGTTGCAAGTTGACATCTTTTAGTCTTCTCATAAATCCCATTCAATGAATGCCACTTTCTTAGAGGAGTTGATGAAGAGCTAGAAGAAAAATTCAAACTTGATGGAGTAAAGCTATCAACAGTTATTTGAGATGGAGTAATTAGTGGAGTTGATGGTGGCAAGAGAGAACTAGAGGCTTTATTATCATCTAAAAATAATGAAGTGTTCTCTTGGAGCAAAATTGAATAACCTTTTCATTAGTGCAATTCCATGCACTCTTTTCATTAAATATAACATCACAACTAATGATAAGCTTATTAGTCATGGAATTATAAAGTCGATACCCTTTAGTTTTAGCACTATAACCAAAGACTTTGAAATATGATACCTTTGGTTTCCATCCATGTCAAGCTTCAAAGGGTGTTTGGTTTTATAGAGCTACTATTGAGCTTCGATTGAGGATATAGGCAACTGTATGAATTGCTTCTGCCTGAAAACACTTTGGCAGCCTTTTTGCTTTAAGTAAGCTTTTGGCCATCTCCATAAGACTTCTATTCTTTCTCTTAGCCATGCCATTCTGCTACAATGTGTAACTAACTGTTAATTGCCTCAGAACACCAAATTTCATGCAAAAATTATCAAATTCATTTGAAAAAAATTCACCACCATAATTTATCCTCAAAACCTTCAAGGAATGCCCACTTTAATTCTTAATACAACTCTTGAACTTCTTGAAGATAGGCAATGCTTCAAATTTTTCTTTAGTAAAATAAACCCATGTGAACTTGCTATAATCATCAATAAACACAATAAAATAAGAGTTATTGTTAAGTGAAGGAGTTCTTATGGGTCCACACACATTGGCATGTACAAGCTCAATAGGTTTGAATGCTCATTTTGTATTGCCTTTTTGAAACGTCTCTCTATGTTGCTTCCCAAAAATGCAACTTTCATAAATTTCTCCAACATACTAAATTTGAGGCATTCCCATAACCAAATTGTTGTTGGATAAATGATTCAAGCTTTTGAAATTTAAGTGCCTATACCTATGATGCCATAACCAATTTTTATCTTCCAATGATGCTTTGAAAGCTTGTTGTTCTCCATTAAGATAAAAAGGAAAGATGTTATTTTGGCCATTGGCACTTTAAAAAATAGGTTCTGCTTACTTATATCAACAAAAATAGCACAAGATAAGTCCTAAAAAATAATTGAGTATCCCTCTTTCAGAAATTGACCCACACTCAACAAATTTGAGTTCAAATGAGGAATATAAAGAACACCCCTAATGCTTTGTTTATCACCTGAAATTATTTACACATCACCCCTTTCATCTTGCTTTATAAACTGTGCCATCTCCCATTGTGACTTTGGTATGCATCGACTCATCCAAGCTAATGAAGGCTTCTAAATTTGCTGACATATGATCGCTGCACCCACTATCTATGAACCAAACATCTTAAGAGTGCATGGTAGCAATGAAACAAGCCATAACAAGCTCTCACTTTCATTGTTTGGCTCTTGCTTCGTAAGCTTGGCATGTTTTTCTTTTAACCTCCAATACTTTTCAATATGGCCAAATTTATTACAATAATAGCGCTGAAATTTATGAGGTTCATCATTCTTTTATTCTTTTTTTTTATTTTGAATTCACCCACCAAAATGTCCACCACCTCTATTACTTTTTTGCCATGATAAGAATAGCCTCCACAACCTCTTTGCTTATAGGACTCATTATTATTGCTAGAATTTCTCTTAGACAGCTGTAACTTAGTGTAAAATGCATTTTCCATTGGACCATAATCATCATACCGCTTTAGCCTATCTTTATGTGATTGCATGGACCCTAATAACTCATCCATGGTTGGCTCACTTATTTCATTTTCTTCTTTTATGGCTACTACTATATGTTCATACTTCTTTGACAAGGTACTTAAAATTTTTTCTACAACTTTCTACTCAGACACATCTTCAACATACTTCCTTATGTGGTTGACAATCTTTGATAACTTTGTAAAGTAATCATCAAGAGATTCTCTATCTTTCATAAAGGAACTCTCAAAGTTTTGCTAAAGAGTTTGTAACTTGACTATTTGCGCCTTTGAAGTGCCTTGAAAATGTTTTTGAAGAAGATCCCATGCTTCATTTGCCTTGGTGGCTACTTCAATGCATGGAAAAATAGTTTCATCCATAGCTTTATGAATAAAGAAAAGAGCTTTGGCATCTTTCTTTCAATGATCTTTAAGTGATTAAGCTAAAACTCCCTCTTCAGTATAGCCTTTCTCTACCACCTCCCACAAATCTTGAGAACTAAAGAGAGACTTCATTTTAGTGCTCCATGCTTTATATCCTTTTCCTTTAAGAATAGGAATAGAAGGAATTAATGGATTAATCCCAACATGGTTGTTGCTAGCCATAGGAACTTTACTAGTGCTTTGACACCAGATGTTGAAAATAAAATGGCTGCAATTCACAAACACAAGCTTCTCTATATAATAGTATAAAATAGAGAGGTAAAATGAAAGTGGACTTATATCAAATAGGTTATAGGCATAAGAGAAAATGAGTTGAAAGACACACCTTTATTCATGGCTAAACCAGCTTTAAATACACTAAAAATGCAGTAGAAATTCCTGAAGTTTAGGCATAACTAATAATTAAATAATATCTCCTACAAATAAGAACCACATCCCACAAAACTAGAATTGAAACTTGACTAAGTAAATGACATAACAAATGAAGTAAATGATAACAAACTTATCAAATTTTAGCATTACTCTCTAACACAAAAAAAAAATAATAAAATCAAAATAGATGAGAATAAAAAAAATTAAGAGCATGCATTCCTTTGGAAATTTAATCCCTGAGAAAGTGATGATATTTCAATTGAGTCCACATCGCCTGCTTGCCTACTAGTTAAACACATCTCTGGATAGCATACAGAGCATAAAATAAATTAATTAATCATACGAAAAAGAGAACATGGAAGGCTCTTCCTTGCAAACTCCTATTGCCAAGAGGTAATATAATTCAACTTTCTTATCAACAAATGTACATCCAAATTTATACATCTTTTTTTATTTTGTAGAACATTTTATATACAATACAATAAATAATTACATTATAAAGCAAAGCCAAAGGCATATATATATACATATAAAGCGATTCTTGAAAATATTGTTTGTATATGCAGGTTAGAAGGCAAGGTAGCATTGATAACAAGAGGTGTAAGTGGCATAGGTGAGAGCATTACGAGGCTCTTTACCAAGAATGGTGTCAGCTTGTGATCATAGATGTTAACTCCCATTTGGGTTACTCTATAGCTATGCAAATTCAATCAAAATTTGGACAATCAATTTCATACGTTCATTGTGATGTCATTAATGAATCCAATGTTGAAAACATTGTTAATAAGGCAGTCTGATTGCATGGAAAGCTTGACATAATGTTCCATAATGAAAGCATTGGAGGTAGTCCTAATTTAACCATACAATCCAATGAACATGAAAGTTTTAGAAGATTTATGGATGTAAATGTTTATGGTGGATTCTTGGGTGCAAAACATGCATCAAGAGTGACGATTCCTGAAAAAGAAAGGTTGCATTCTATTCACAGAAAGTGTTGTTTCAATCATATATGTTGGATGACATGCATATTCAGAGTGTTGAAGCATGCTATTTATTGGGCTAATGAAGAATTTAGCTGTAGAACTAGGGAATTATGGTATTAGAGTTAATTGTATTTTGCCTGCTTTTGTATGAAATCCTTTGGCCATTAAAGAATTACAAGTGGTGAAGGGGGTTTATGAAATGGCAAGCTTGAAAGGGACAAAATTGGAGGCTAATGATATAACTGATGTAGCTCTATACCTTATGAGTGATGAATCTAAATTTGTTAGTGAGATAAATTTTTTAGTTGATGGTGTTGCAAATTTGGTAAAGATGTAACTACCAAGAGTTTATTTCTAGTTATATGTGTGCTAAAATAAATGAAAATTAAAAAAAAAAGTCTCAAATTGATTTATATAATTTTCAATATTTTAAAATAATTAACTTTTTTATACACGTGCATTTGCACGTAGTTAAAATAGTTAATAAATGTACAGTTTATTTTAATTTTTTATAAGAAAAATATAAAAATTATAATATTAATAGAATAAATTATTGATAATAAATAACATATATTATTGATAATAATTCGTACAAAATACATATTACATTTTAAGAGTTATTATACAAAAAGAATACTAACATGAATATAATTGTTTCAAAATGTTCACATCTTTATAATAGTTGTGGACACTGGTAGTTTGATCGGCCTGCAATGAAAGCCTAATGATAAGAAATTTCGAGTTTTGAATGTAAGGGGAGCCCGAGACTTCTCTAAAATTGACTCTGAAAGCCTAAACACTAAAGCCCAAACACTAAGCCAAAGCTCAAGCCCATCATCTCTTAGCCCAAGGGCCTTGACCTAGCCAAGGTGAAGAGGCAATTGCCTCAATGAAGAGGCATCGCCTCTTCACCCCAGGCATCGATGAGGCATCGCCTCATCACACCCACTCTCTACAGCATTAAATGTCATTAATGGCAGTGGTTGGAAGCCCACCTACTAAGGATTTGGTCATTTTTGAATGTAAAGAAAAGGAAAAAAGGCAGGAAAAAGCATAGGGAATGAAAAAAGGTGAAAGGGAGAGGGTAAAGATGATTTTTAGGGAATTGGAAAAGAGGGGAGAGGTGAGGGTTTAAAAGGGAATATGGGGGCATGAGAGAGGGTGGTTGGCTAATTAAATGAAAAAAAAATGTCTAGAAAAATAAAGAAAAAAGATAGAGAGAAAAAAATAGGGGAAAAGAAGAAGAAGGAAAGGAAGAAAGAAAGAAGAAAGGGAAAAGACCTTAAAGCTTAAGGGACTTGGTTCTTTAGAAGAAGAGCGACCTTCTTGCATTCAAAGTCACTCCTTCATCAACCAAGCTCTGAGGGCTCAGTTAGAAGCATCAAGCACGTCCAAGCTAGTAAGTCTTTCTATTTTTAAGTTTTAAGCCTTTATCTTCATTAAAAGCTTTGATTTGTTATTATTTTGTGTGTTTTTTGAGTTATATTACTTATTTTAAGCTTATAGAGGAGCATGGTAGCATGAGATATTGAATATTGATTGTTAATATTTATATATTTGCATTCATTTCATGTTTATTTGCATGGTCATCATGTTTCTTAGGATGTAAGAAACGTAAAGAATTTCTGCCTCTGTTAAAGAGGCAAGGCCTCTATGGATAAGGCAACAGAGTCATTGCCTCTTTAATAGAGTTTTGTCTGATTATGCCTTAATTTTTTGTCTGTATTTTGCATGTTTGGCATGATTTTCATGTTTCATTTATAATATTTCTTGAGATTATGCATGATTCCTATATTGATCAATATTGTTTCTATGTTATTTCCCTTTTTTTATGTTTTTAATGGATCATTTTATGAGTTTATGTTCATTTATTTTTGTGAATATTATGTGTTGATGATTTGTAAATATTACTATTTCTATTGTATGGAATTGACTTGTATGTGTTGCAGGAACTATTTAGTGATTTTTTTATCACTAGATGTTTGCTTTATTTATCATTTTTTAGAGTATTAATTTGTATAATTAATTAGTTTATTTGTAGTTTATGTATGGTTTATTTTAGTATTTTTATATTTATTTACATACAAAAGTTTTCCCTTCCCCCTTTTTATTTGGAATGTATAGTTGTAAATTATTTTTATTTATTTATTTTTATTTATGACTGAATGTCGAGGATATATGCTTGAAATGGGACTAATGTGCAAACTTGAAATAAAATATAAAATTGGAAACCAACCACCATTTGCATGTTAATAAGGAAATAATTTAATAATCAAAGGTAATAAAACATGTAACACACACAGAGGACAACCGCAAGGTTGGGTAGGCATTCCAAAAGCCCATACCCAGTTTCCAAACCCATTCTATGATGACAGCTTCTGGGAACCTATGTGGAATCCAGTTGTTGTACAATGTGTCCTAGTTTTCATCTAGGTGGCGACTCCATCTCCATTTTGGGCCCCAAGCCCACTATGTATTTCCTAGTGAGCCCTGAGATCACATAGTGCTGTGGTCACCAATACTTAGGTGTGCGACCAAAATTACTGCCTATAGTGATGACTCCACTAGGGATAGAGAAACTGATTCCAAATGTTTTGTAATTTATCATCTTTTATTATTTCTTTGTTTCCTTCGCAAATTTTGCATTCACTACATGTTTTCACACAATGCATTCCAAGTCCCAAATAAACCGACAATAATCTCTACTTTGCTACCTATGTTTCATTCAAACTTGGTGGTGAGGTATTTGATTATTATCACTCATAGTACGTACCTACCCACGTCTCACGGACCCTTGAGTCGGGAGACATAATGGATGTATATAGCTATAGGAGCCAAAACTTATTACCCAAGACTCAACTCATGTAATGACTTAGCAATTTCCATTAGGATTTTTTCTAAATGCATGTGTTTTATGCCATATGGTAAATCCTCTAAATAAGGCCTAAGCTGATAAGCCTTGACAAGACGAGCCTTTTATGCCTATTATTAGCCAATTTCAAAGGGATATTGATAAGGTGGGCCTTCGATATCATTCTTGGCCTATTTAAAATGGACTTTAGAATTATTTGGAGGAAGTGCCATTTATTTTGCATCGTCTTGAGAGTTATCTTGTATACATAAATTTTATTATCCCCTACTAATAATCAAAGCCTATAACAAAAATCCTAGGACAAGGAACTCACCATTAAACATGTGTGTGAGAGAAATAAGGGTGGAGAAATCGTTAGAGAGCTTTTTGTGTTGTCCTTTAATATGTGCATATAGGTTTTGTTTTGTTTTCCTTTTTACCCATAGGCTTTCCTTTCATGCATACACGCCATGCATGTTTTTGACTTGTAGATATAGATCCATAGCAGTCTGCTAGTTGGAAGCGGTCTAACATGGGCCGTTTGGTTAGAATTTGTAGAAGGATCAAGATGGTAGAATTTGATGCTGAAGCCTTTAAGGAACAGTTGAAAGCTAAAATGGCCAAACAAACTAAGGTGATCATAAGAGAAATTATAGGGGAAATGATGGGTATAACTAGGGGGAACTGCCAACACTACAGTCGCCAATGCCCTAACCACCAGCACCTCAACCATAACCTTTTGGTATGGATGCCAAGGTTCCCAAAAGGCAAGAGGTAGAGGATGATCAATAGATAGTATTGGTAGAACCTGTTATCTGTCAGAAAGAATATGCCCAGGAAAATATGGAGAAGCCGGATTGGGATAAAGACCTCATTAAGTCTATGGCTCAAATGCAGCTGATGATGAAAGAAAAAGGGATCAATGCCCCAATAAGCTATTCCAAAATAAGTCTGGATCAAGATGATGATCCCTTGCCATGGAAGTTCAAGTTTCCTAACAAAAAGAAGTTCACTAGCACAAAGGACCCCCACCTCCATTTAAAGTAGTATGTGACCCACATGAAGACAACTGAACTAACTAAAGCATAGATTGTGAAGCAATTCCTACTATCTTTGGAAGGAGCACCCATCAGGTGGTATTATGTACTAGAATCCCATGTTCAAGTTGATTGGGAGGAACTATATGCTGCATTCATCAAGGAGTATAGTCTCAATATTCAAATGGAGGCTTCCTTAAGAGACTTGTAGAACCTAAAATAGAAATTCAATGAATCCTTTATAGATTATTTGGTCAGGTGCAGAGAAAAATTAGCACAGATGAAGCAACGACCCATAAAATCTGATCAACTGGTAATAGCTATGGAAGGGTGTGTACTCCCTCTCTCTAAGAAATTGAGGGATTTAGGGATTCAAAACATTGAGAAATTATACAAGTTTGGAGTACAAAAATATTCAGACCTTGCACAAGAAAAGAAGTTCTTCAATGGAAGATCTATGAACAGAGAAGGGTTTGGATCTAGTAGCAGAATTGAGCCAAGGAGTAATATATAGATCAATGCAGTCAAGCAGTCTTGAAGATTTTCTAATTTGGGAAGACCCCTCTCCAAAGTCCTAGAAAAGATTATTAAGAATAACCTTCTATAACCCTTACCTAAACGACCTCCTTTCCCAAATGTTGACCCAAAACGATATTACAAGTACCACCAGAACATTGGGCATGATATAGAAAGTTGCATTTGCCTAAAACACGAGATTCATGATTTGATCAATTCAAGTAAAATAACCAACCCATAAACTAGAAAACTAAATACCCAAAATAAACCTTTACCCAACTACCAAAATGTACCACCACCAAATCCCCATATCTTGATGATCAACACCAGCCTAATAGAGGAACAAATTACTAATTCCTTTATTAATGTCACCTACCCTATCAAAACCATAACTAAAAAACCTGAATCTGAGGTAGCATGACATTGAGTCTCATGTAAATGTGCTTGATATCTAGACTTCTGATGACAAAGAGGGAGAAGCAGTTGATCTATGGAAGAACAATGAGAGGAGAGCAGTGCAGTCCACTGAGAAATCAAATGAGGGGGTGGATGAAGTGAAGAAGGCTGAGGCAAAGAAAGAGGGATCAAAAAAATGAGAAAGAGAAGGAGATTATTAAGGCCAAAAGTGACGAGAAAACTTTTGCCAGTATTTGGGAGTTGCTTATGAACTCCCGGGGCTATCGAGAAGCATTGGTTTTAGCTCTTGATCACAAGAAGATACCTTTGACACGCACTCCAGAGAAAATGGTGAGCTCACTGACTAAAAGCCCTCAGGGAGCAATTATGTTCACAAATGATGACCTACCCTTAGAAAGAAGGGATCTCAACAAAGCCTTATTCATTAAGGCCTAAGTAAAAGGCAAATTGATATGTTGTGTTATGGTCAATAATGGGTCAGCCATTAATGTATGTCCTCTAAAGATCCTACCAAATTTGGGCTTAACAATAGCTAATTTGAAACCCTCTGATGTAGTTATAAAGCCCTATGATGATACAAAAAGGCCAATTGAAGGAACTTTTCGGGCTTTAGTCAAGACTGGACCTATTAAAGTTTGGGTTAACCTTCATGTAATAGACATCCCAATCATCATTGCTATTCTTTTAAGAAGACCATGGTTCCATCCTTTGGGGGGAGTACCATCCACCGTTCATCAAAATATCAAATTTCCATATGAGGGGAGGGTGGTTACTGTAATGGCTGAAACAGAGGTTGTAGTTACTGCATTGTAACTAGCTCCTACTGAGATCTTGAACAGCCCAAGTTTCAAAGTCTACATGATTTTTGAAGATGAGCTAATTGCAAAAATTATGAGAATGATGAAGAGCATGCATTTTGTGCCTAGGATGAGACTCAAAAAGAATCAACAGGGCCTACTGAGATTTATTGAACCCAAGGTACCAATTTTGAGGCACGGTTAGGATATTTAGGGGAAGACGAGTCTGATGAAAGGGAAGAAACTAAGGGCTAGTCTAGGAAAGGCAGAATTATGGTTGATTTGAAGAAGAAGATGCTCTAAGAAACATTTGTGGAAGAAGGTGCCAATTACGCCTACCAAGGTGCCACTGAGCCCCTGATGATCATTAAGAAATCGGTCCCTAGATTTGAAATCTTTACTAAATATGTGAATAGGAACCAAAACCTCTTGTTAAAGAGCCCCTAGAAGAAGAGCTAGTATTGAATTCAGAATCAGAAGGGGACATTCCTACAGTGGAGCTAAAGGATGCTGCTGACCAAGAAAAGGAATTTAACTTCGAAGCCTTTGTCCTTAATTCTATTATGGATATTTTTTATTGGAGACTGATGACATTTTTCTTTCTAAAGTTAATGTGATAAAGTCTGATTATGCTTACTTATGTGATGTGTTTCCTAATGGTTATGTTATGTGTGATGATCATTTTATGCATACATTTGACATTAATTCAGTGTAAGTTGAATCATTTAATCTAGGAAAAAGTGATAACCCTAAAAATATACTTATTCCTTTTTTACTTAACTCCTGATGAGAGAGAAAAATAAAAGAAACTCTTAAAAGAAGATAGAAAGTATTTGCTTGGGGCTATAAGGATATACCTGGGATCGATAGAGAGATTGTAGAGCACAGGATTCCCACGTATTCTCACATCACACCGACAAAGCAGAAGAAATAATATTAAGGCCAGAATGGGCCTTCCTAGTTAAAAAAGAAGTAGAAAATTAGTTAAAAGTAAAGTTCCTAGAAGTGGTAGGTGACACCTAGTGGCTGGCTAACATAGTCCTGGTTCCCAAAAAAGATGTTAAAGTCAGGATGTGTGTTGACTATAGGGACTTGAACAAGGCTTGTCCTAAGGATAATTTTCCCTTATCGCATATTGACACCTTGGTCGACAATGCAGCTTCTAGTGCTATGTACTCCTATATGGATAGCTTATTAGGATATAATCAGATCATGATGGCAGTGATTGACAAGTTGAAGACTTCTTTCATTACTGAGTGGAGTGTTTACTGTTACACAGTTATGCCATTTGGATTCAAAAATACAGGGGGCTACTTACCAAAGAATGGCTACTACACTATTACATGACTTAATCCACAAAGAGATAGAAGTGTATATAGATGACATGATGGTGAAGTCTTTGACCAGAGAAGGGCATTTTGAAGCCTTAGACAAGTTCTTGGCAAGAGCTGAAAAGTACAACCTCATTCTAAATCCAAAGAAATGTGTTTTCAAGGTGATGTCTAGGAAACTATTGGGACACATTGTCAGTTAAAAAGGCATAGAGGTGGATCCAGAAAAAGTTTGAGTGATCAGAGAGATGCATGCACCAAAGAACGAGAAAGAAGTCAGAGGGTTTACAGTACATCAGCAGGTTCATAGCCAAATTGACTACCATTTGTGAGTTAATCTTTAAGCTCTTAAAGAAGAATCAGCCAATCATTTGGGATGACAAGTGTCAGCACAACTTTGAAACTATTAAGCAATATTTGATGAATCCTCTAGTTTTGCAACTACCAAGGTTGAGGAAGCCTCTAATTCTTTACTTAGCTATTGAGAAGGATGAGATCGATGTGATGTTGGCTCAAGAAGGAGAAGGGAGAGTAGAGCATGCCATATATTATCTGAGTAAGAAGCTTCTGCCCTATGAAACCAATTATAGTGTAGTAGAAAGAACCTATTTGGCTGTAATTTGGACAACAAAGAAGCTACGATATTACTTCCAGTCCTACAGGATTCAAGCAGTTTTTAAGCATGATCCCCTTAGATATCTCCAAGAGACTCCATCACTTATAGGGAAATTAGCCAAATGGTTAGTCCTACTAATTGAATTTTTCATAGACTATGTTACTAAAAAGGTGATAAAAGGAAGAGTTATGGCAAACTTCTTGGTCCAAAATTCAATAGATGATGGATAAGAATGGGAGTTAAAATTTCTAGATAAACACCTGAGGGCAATAGAAATCCATACTTAGAAAATGTACTTTGATGGTACAATGAATAGTAGAGGGGTAGGCATTAATGTGATTTTGGTCTTGTCAGAAGGAGAAGTAATCTTTATGGCAAAGAGGCTGGAATTCAAGGTTACTAATAACTAAGCTGAATATGAAGCCTACATTTTTTGTCTGGAATCACTCAGGAATGTGGGGTCAGAAGAGGTGATAGTGTATGGGGATTCAATGCTAGTAATGAAGCAGATCACCAAGGAATAGGAAGTGAGAGAAGATAAGCTAAAGTCGTATTGGGATTATTCAGCCATGATCTTATTGTCCTTCATGCAATACAAACTTATACACTTTCCCCAAGAGGAGAATCAGATGGCAGATGCATTGGCTACCATATCTTTGACATAGGAAAGAGGTAGATGAGTAGAAATGAAGCCTCTTATCTTAGTATGGCCCTGAATTCCTTGCTATAAGGAGATTAGAATAATGATGATCGACCCAGCAGAGAAGCCTTGGTTTTTTTATCTACAATAATATCTTGAGACAAGGAAATTCCCTGAGGAAGTCGATAGAAAAGAAAGGATGTCATTGAGCATGTTATCACAATAGTTTATTAGCCACAACAGGATGTTGTATAAAAGGATGCCAGCTGGAGTACACCTTAGATGCATCAATAAGGGTGAGGCATAGAAGATCATGGAAATAATTCATGAAGGTGTATGTGGGCTCCATATGAATGGAGTAGTTCTCACTAAAAAGATAACCCGTAAAGGGTACTTCTTGCTAACCATAGAGGTAGATTGCAAGAAGTATGTAAAGAAATGCCATAATTGCCAAGTATATGGCGATGTGAGCCATATGCCTTCTATGGAACTTTAGGGATTAACCTCTCCTTGGCCATTTATAGTACGAGGAATTGACATTATTAGAGAGATAAGGCTGAAAGCATCCAATGGTCATCATTACATCATTGTGATGATTGACTATTTCTCTAAATTGGTAAAAGCGAAATCATTCACCACTGTAGGAGCAAAATAAATGGCCAGGTTCATAGAGAATAACATAATTTGTTGGTATGGGTTGCCTCATAAGGTCATCATTAATAATATGTTCAGGTTATGGCAGAAATGACCACTCTATTGGAAGAATACAAGATTGAGCATCATAGATCATCCCCTTACAGACCATAGGCTCATGGAGCTGTAGAAGTAGCAAATATGAATGTGAAGAGAATCTTGGCCAAGATACTGGAAAATTATAACAATTGGGCAAGTTATCTATAGTTTGCATTATGGGGATACAGAACCACTGCCTGAATGTCAATAAAAGCCACTCTATATTCTCTGGTATATGGATGTGAAGTTGTATTGCCAGTTAAGGTCAAAATTCAATCACTAAGGGTTCTCCTAGAGAATAAAATCCCTAAATACCAATGGGTAAAAAGTCGATTGGCACAACTAACTTTGTTGGATGAAAAGAGATTGAAGGCTATGTATCACTCTCAATTGTACCAGAAAAGGATAGCCTAAGCTTATAATAAGAAAATTAAGCTAGGCAAGATCAAAGAAGGTGACTTAGTCTTAAAGGTCACTAGGCCAATCATAACTGATCCGCGGGGGAAGTTTAAGCCAAACTGGGAAGGTCATTACCAACTAAAGAAGCTATTTTCAAAAGGGGCCACTATTTTGTTTGACTTAGAGGGAAATGAATTTAGAGAGCCCATCAATATGGACAAGCTTAAGAAATACTTTCTGTAAAGTCTCACAAAGGAGAAAACCTTAAAAGAGGCTACCTAGGAAAAAGTTAAAGACAAAAAAAAAGGGAAAAAGTAAAAAGTCCTACTAGATTAAAAATCTAAAAAGGTGGTCCAAGCAAAAGTAAAGGACATGTAAAATGAGAGAGAGAGAGAAAAAGAAAATAGTTAGTTGGAAAACTTGCAAGGCCAAGCTAATTAACGACAAGAGATATGTAAGAAGCAAAATTATATAGTCACACTATGCTTAAATTAAATGGAATGGATTGCCTTTATTATTGTAAACATTGCATTAAGTGCTTATTACACTTATGTCTAACTCAAAAAGGAAATCTCATTCAACAAAGAAAGTATATAAAAAGACTAAGTTTCATAAATTGATATAATATCATCTGCTTCTCTTATGACTTCTTCAGGCACTTAATGCCTGTAATGCCATTATCCTTCTATTTCTTGTAAATTCATCCTTTTTTACTTATTGCAATTGAACCCATGCCTTGTAGTGGTCATCAGTAGATTGATCTCCATTATAGTCAATGAACCTCTGAGGCTATGTAACAACCAAGTTGTCAAGAAAATTCTGGGAAAGAGGCCCTAGTTCAAAATTATGTACGAGCTCCACAATCCACTATTTTTGTCCATATTGTCTACAAAGCCGAGCAAGATTATAGAAGGTGGCAAAATGGAGGCCGACCAAAGGAACACAATAGGTGTAAGACTAGAGGGTCATATGCTGCAGTCTCTACCATGTGCACATCCACTGAATTAGAATATCAAGGAATGTAGATAAGCAGCTATGAATATCCTCTAGGATAGGATGAAGTCTCCTAGTGCGATAATGTTTGGGCTTATAATGAGCAATGTCTCTAGGAGGTTCGAGCAATTTCATCTTCTCTTATAACCAAACCTGCAGGAGTTAAGAATGGGTAAGGATAATGGAAAGTAGAAAGTAGTAAGAGAAAGAAAAGACTCACATCCAATAGAAATGGACTCCCAGAGAATCTCCTAGTCTCAAAAAAATTGTCAAGCTCGATAATAATCTCAGCCAGAATGAGAGGGAAAGGGTTCAGTCCTCTCACTACTTAGTCCAAAACATGCAAGATCTTTAAGTCACGATTGCCAGAAGGAGAGATTAACAAGAATTGAGCATATAAGTAGAATGCCATCATCTAAGGCCAAGGAACCTCACTATTGTCTACAACCACTATCGTCTCTACAAAAGGGCTAAACAAGATTTCATTGCCAAAAATGTGAAGAAGAGAGGATTGAGGGCACATATTGAATAATATTGCCATTTGGTATTGGATGGTGTGCAAATCCAAGATTGCAACTAGAGGGATGTCAATCTATTGAGCTAAGTCTGTGTAAGAGCCTAAGATAACTTTAAATTCCTCTGGTATAAGGCAAATCTCCACTGTGTTGAATTAGAAAACATGCTTCTAGGAATCCCAAAACTGAGCAAGAACATGGATAAGTGAGAAGTTTACCTTCCTAGCATGCAAAGATCAGAAGGTAAAAAGGTGAAATGGCTCTATTCTAGCCCATGACCCACCATCTAGACTTTTTAGAATCGGTTGTAGCTGTTTCAAGCTTCTTTTGGTCATGGTTGGGGATTAGAATGTTGTTTGGGAAAGAAGAGTAGAGGAAAGTGGTGAAATAAAGAGATTAGGGATTTTAAAGAAGATTTAGGGATTTTTATAACTGCAAGACAAGCGTGTAGCGATGCCTCTATGAGAATAGGCGAATCACATATCGCCTCTTCACATAAAGGCAATGCCTCTTCAAAGAGGCAATGCCCTTATGATAGGTAGAGTAGATCTTTTCATTCTTGGGAATTTTCTAAGTTGTATATAAAGAGTTAAAGTAAGGTGTTTCAGAGATAAAAGGTCTTCATTCATTCAAAATTCCTCTAAAAATTATCAGTGAAAAATATTAAGGTATAAAAAGAAGAGTAAATCAAATAAAAATCAATTCAGACAGACAAAGGGCAACAATGTAAAGCCTCTAATGTTCCTAGATAAGGACACCCCTATGCTAATAAGAATCTAAAGAGGGTCCTCTCCACTCATTGCTATCAAAATCATCAGCCTCCTCATTAGTGGGCTCATCCACAGGTTCATCAGCTGGCTTGTCTATAGAAACATCAGTAGGATCGATCCCCTCATCCTCATTGCTATCCTCAGACTCCTCGTCAGTTGCCCCTCCTCCTCATTGCCCTCAACCTGAAGAGCAACGAGCTAGTGCTCTAAGGCAGTGATCCTGGCCTGGTTGGCATCATCTCGATCCTATTGAGGCATAATAAAAGGTAAGAAATCATGAAAGCATGCATACATATAGAAATATAGCATATTCTATGTGTACCTTCCATTGCTGTGTCACCTACATCATGAAGTCCCTATGGGTCTCAACCACCCGGTACATGTACTTTCACTGGTCTAGAGGTATCTGTTCCATTAATGATGTTAGAACTAGCCATGTGTTATAAAGCTTAAGAATGCAATTTATAAAGGAAGAAACTTATATAGGTAGCAGCCTCTGGAAAGAATGCTTGCTCTAGGGTTATATCTAGCATCAAAAACTAATGAGAGAGCTCACTTGAAGGCATCTAGTAACGAGTTAGCAAATGAGGAGTGGTAGTGGGACTACTGGCCACTACCTAGGATCAAGGGCTAAAGGGCTCTATTGATGATGGTGCCCTAGAAAAGTAACCCTCACCACTAGGAATGATGCGTGGGCATTAAGGAGGCCTCTCTTGTGCAAATGGCCTAAGGCGAGGAGCAGGTGCCCTAGTAGCTGCCTAAAAAATGAAAAATAAGTCATAAAACAGCATATATAAGTAAATATAAAATAATAAATAAAATAAAACATTGCATGCTTCACTAAAGTGCAGGCTCAAAAAGGGGCACTCATTGCAAAAGATAAGCTCTTGTAAAGTCCACATAGCAAGACTTCCTCCACTCACAATAGTTTGTAGCATCCTCTCCCTACAGGGCATAATCAAGCTCATCTTCATCTAACTCATGTGCCCAGAAGATGTGATAGGGAGTAGCAAGTGGTGGATGCCTCACTCATGCACCTGACTACCACTGATGTATCCTTTCCCTGAGTAACCACACTCTACAATTAGGGCCTCTAAGCAGAACCTTCTTTCTAGATAGAGGGATTGCTAATTTTAGTTATATTTGCATGTGCATACCTTATCATAAGTGAGCACATTCAGTTGCTCACAGTGGATGTGAACGCGAGCCACAGGCCTCCTCCAAGCCCAGTTGGGACCCCACCTTGCCATCATTGGGAAGGAAGTGTCAATGACTCTAGTGATCCCCACTATCAGCTCCAACTCTAAAGCCTAGTCCTGTGAAAGAAACAAGGGATTGTTATAAGATCAAATAGTGATAGTTGGAATGGAATATAAAAAGAGAAAAGAGAAAATAAAATAACAGTATGGCATGCCAAAAACCACAAAGTCATATAGCTCCACGCACCAGCTCATCCATGCTCCTATAAAGATAAGCTAAGGCACAGCTACCTAAATCATAGGTTGCCACTAAGTCTAGGTCCCTCAATGGCATCAGGAAGCTCAAGTCCATAGAGCTGGTTGTATCTATGAAGAGAGTAGTACCTAGCAGATAAACAAGGAAAGTGCACACCACCTGATCAATCTATAGGGGTGTAGTGATCGCCACAACTCTAGCACGAGTGTAAAAGCACCTGATCAACTCAAGCTTCATTGTGTGGGTCCCCTTCATGTCTAGGACCATCCCAAGTAGATGCCTGATGAAGGCGAGATAGTTAGGAGATAACTGATGAAGGCCAGCATCAAAGGGAATAGAATCTCCAGCATAAGTAATGTCGGTAATTGTAGCGAAGGCTACTGGGTCCCAAGTGAACTCTGCAAATGAAAGATGAAAGGTGTGGGTGGTGTCAGACCACCTCTCTATCAGGGCATGCAAGGGTAAGTAATTTGTATGCCCCTGCTGTGTTGGGAGTGCTAGGATAAAATTAGAGAACCCGGTGTTGTGAATTTGAGTTTGTATGGCCTCAGAAAGCTCATCATACTAGATCTGTGCATCGTTAAAGTTCCCAACACCCTTGAGGGCATTGGTTTCAAGTTGAAGGAGTAAAGTAATGAGTAAATTTATCATTTTATGTAATAAAAATTCAAAATTTTTGTTGGATCCTGTCACTGAGGTGACACCTCTGTTGAAGAGGCGACCGCCTTAGTAATGAGGTGATGCCTCTATCAAAGGGGTGATTGCCTTAGTGATGAGAGGTGATTTGCCCCTTTGAGGATAAGCCTTACTCAAAGAGGCAAATTTTGCTTCACAAAGAAGCGATCACCTAATCGATGAGGTGATTGCCTCATTAAAGAGGCAACGCCTCTTCATGCCGGCAATTTGACAATGATTTGAAATTTTAATTTTTGATCAAGAAAATTTGATTTCTTTCAATTAAATTCATAAATATATGTATATGAATAGTAACTCAATACTATTTGATAATATTTGTAGAAAAAATTAAAGAAATTGGTACTAATCTCTCTAGTGCCCAAGCTATAGATATAGGATCACACGTTTACAAATAAGGGAATCTCATCTCCAATACTGAGCCTGAAACTTCGAGAAGGGTGCACTGTAGGTGTCACTGGGTCCCACATAGGCAAGTATGGGGTCTGTACAACATCCATGTCATAAAATAAGAGAATAATAGAGAAAGAGAAAAGGGAGGAAAAGAGACAAAAGAGAATTGAAAAGGTGAAAGTGACCCTTGAAGAAGAAAAGTGAGAATTTATACGGTTAAGGTGAGGGAGTAAAATTTAGAGAAAGGAAGATGAAAATAGAAGAGGGGGAGGCCCACTTGATGAAATAAAACATCGAATGGCCCAGGGCCCATAAAAAAATTTGCATCACTGCTCAGGTGTACCCCAAAATCAATCTTTGGATAATAATGATCTAATTGAAGCACCCAAAAGAAAAAGTGTTTGGTCAGGTTTGAATGCCTGAAGTGCACAGAAGAACAAGCATATGGTCAGGTTTGAATCCCCAAAGTGCACGAAAGAACAAGCATCTGGTCGACTTTGAATCCTCAAAGTACATGAAATAATAAGTGTCTGGTTGGGTTTGAATCCCTAAAGTGTGCATTTCATGAGGTTTCTGGTCGAGTTTGAATTCCTAAAGTGCATTCTTTTTCTACTGAGTGACTTCTTGAGCTAGGAAAACTTGGGAATTATGCAAAATTATAATGAGTAATTGATTGAGCTAAGAAAACCTTAGGAACATGGTTACTTTTCATTTCTTCTATTGAGTGATTTCTCAAACTAGGAAAAATTAAGAATCATGCCAAATTTATAATGAGTAACTAATTGGGCTAGGAAAACCCGAGGAACACAATTGCGCTTCATTTCTTCTACTAAGTGACTTCTCGAGCTAGGAAAACTTGAGAATCACACCAAAATTATAATGAGTAGTTAATCGAGTTAGCTTAACCCAAGGGTCACGGCTACATTTCCCTTCTATCTCTACTGAGTGAAGATTGGGCCACATTCGAGATTCATGTCAAAATTATTAATGAGTGATTAATCAAGCCAAGAAAACCTAAGGATCACGGTCATTTTTTAAAGATGAAGTTTGACCTCTTAGGTTTGAATTCCTAAGACTGATGGCCCGAGTGAAGCTCGTAGGTCAGGTATGTCATTCTTACTCTCTATTTGATGTGCATGTTACTTTTTCAAAAAGTTATTTTCAGAAATTTTGATTTTTCAAAAAACCAAAAGGCAAACTATGGAAATTGTTAGTTTGATTAACCCGTAATAAAAGCCCGATGATTAGAAAGTTTGAGTTTTGAATGTAAGGGGAGCCCAAGACTTCTCTAAAATTGACTCTAAAAGCCTAAACACTAAGGCAAAGCCCAAGCCCATCATCTCTTAGCCTAAGGGCCCTAACCTAGCCCAGGTGAAGAGGCGATTGCTCAATAAAGAGGCATCACCTCTTCACCCATCGATGCCTCATCACACTCACTCTCTACAACATTAAATGCCATTAATGGTAGTGGTTAGAAGCCCACCTGATAAGGATTTGATCATTTTTTGACATAAAGAAAAGGAAAAAAAAGGTAGGAAAGAGCATGGGGAATGAAAAAAGGTGAAAAGGAGAGGGTGAAGATGATTTTTGGGGAATTGGAAAAAAGGGGAGAGGGTAAGACTTTAAAAGGGAATGTAAAGGCATGACAGAGGGAGGTTGGCTAATTAAAGGAAAAAAATGTCTAAAAAAAGAGAGAAAAAAGATAGAGAGAAAAAAATAGAGGAAAAGAAGAAGAAGAAGAAGAAGAAGAAGAAGAAGAAGAAGAAGAAGAAGAAGAAGAAGGAAAGGAAGAAAGGAAGAAGAAGAGGAAAAGACCTTAAGGCTTAAGGGACTTGGTTCTTGAGAAGAAGAGGGACCTTCTTGCATTCAAAGCCACTCATTCATCAACCAAGCTCTGATGGCTCAATTAGGACCATCAAGCATATCTAAGTCAAAGAGTCTCTCTATTTTTAAGATTTGAGCTTTTATCTTTATAAAAAGTTTTCATTTATTGTTATTTTATGTGTTTTTTAAGTTATATTACTTATTTTAAGCTTATAGAGGAGCATGGTAGCATGAGATATTGAATAATAATTGTTAATCTTTGTGTATTTGCATTTATATTGTATTTATTTACATGGTCCTCATGTTTCTTAGGATGTAAGAAATGTAGAGTATTTTTGCCTCTATTGAAGAGGTGATGCCCCTTCATAATGAGGCGACAGAGTTGTCACCTCCTGGTCAAGAGGTGTCGCCTCTTTGACAAAGTTCTACTTAATTATGCCTTGATTTTCCATCTGTATTTTGCATGTTTGGCATGATTTTTGTGATGTTTCTTGCAAGAGGAGATGAAATCCTTACAAGATAATAATATTGTAGACACCCAATTTTAGGATGATGAGTTATGGATGCGACAAAGGACTTCAATGATGAAAATGTCATGAATAGGTCTTCAATACTTGAAATTTGAAACTTCAAAAGTTTGATTGCTTTTTTCAAAGAAAGGATTTAATGTTTTCATGGACTGAATTGCAATGCTTTTTAAGGACCTAATTGTAAAACTTAAACTCTTTCAATTAAGATTATACGACCAAGTATAATTTGCATCATAAGACCGAGTGTGATGTTTCTTTTCAATCAAGACTATACAACCGAGTGTAGTCAGCATTGTACGACCGAGTATAATGTAATTTCAATTAAGATGATATGATTGAGTATAATCAGCATCATATGATTGATTTTGATGTTTCTTTTCAATCAAGACCATACATCCAAGTGTAGTCAACATTGTATGACTGAGTACAATGTATTTTTAATTAAGATTTTATGATCGAGTATAACCGGCATCATATGACTGAGTGTGATGTTTCTTTTTAATCAAGACTATACAACCGAGTGTAGTTGGCATTATACGATCGAGTACAATGTATTTTTAATTAAGATTATATGACTGAGCATAATCAGCATCATACGACTGAGTGTGATGTTTCTTTTCAATCAAGACTATACGATTAAGTGTAGTCAGCATTGTATGACCAAGTACAATGTATTTTCAATCAAGATTATACAATAGAGTATAATCAGCATCATACGACCGAGTGTGATGTTTCTTTTCAATTAAGACTATATGATTAAGTGTAGTCAGCGTTGTATGATTGAGTATAATGTATTTTCAATCAAGATTATATGATCGAGTATAATCAGCATCATATGATTGAGTATGATGTTTCTTTTCAATCAAGACTATACAGTCGAGTGTATTTGGCATTGTATGACTAAGTATAATGTATTTTCAATCAATATTATACGATCAAGTATAATCGGCATCATACGACCGAGTGTGATGTTTCTTTTCAATCAAGACTATAGGATCGAGTCTAGTTGGCATCGTACGACTGAGTACAATGTATTTTTAATCAAGATTATACGATCGAGTATAATCGACATTATATGACCAAGTGTGATGTTTCTTTTCAATTAAGACTATACGACTAAGTATAGTCGGCATTATATGATCGAGTACAATGTATTTTTAATCAAGACTATAGGACTGAGTGTAGTCGACATTATAAAACTGAGTACAATGCATTTTTAATTAACTATATGATTAAATATAATTGACATCATATGACTAAGTGTGATGTTTCTTTTCAATCAAGACTATACGACCAAGTGTAGTCGGAATTGTACAACCTAGTACAATGTATTTTAATCAAGATTATACAACTGAGTATAATCAGCATCATACAACCAAGAATAATGCTTCTTTTCAATTCAGACTATATGATCGAGTGTAGTCGACATTGTACAACCGAGTGCAATATATCCCTTTCACACAAGACTATACGATAGAGAATAGTCAATATCATACGATCAAATATAATATGTCCTTTTAAATCAATATTGTACATTTTAGTATAGCAAGTTCATAAGCAAACACAGCATAGGTAAGGATCCTAATTTTCAATTAAGAAAATTGAGTGCTAATTTACTTTGTCACGATTTGTCAAGCAAACAACAATAAAATGGGGCAACTGTAAATACCCAATTTCAGGATGATGAGTTATGGATGCGATAAAGAACTCCAATGATGTAAATGTCATGAATAGGTCTTCAATACTTGAACTTTGAAACTTTAGAGGTCTGATTGCATTTTTCAAAGAAAGGATTTAATGTTTTCATGGATTGAATTGCAATGCTTTTTAAGGACCAAACTGCAAAACTTAAATTCTTTCATAAACCTCTTTGTAATTAAATTTAAAAAAAATAGTGGTCGGAATTTTATAATTCTGATTGGAATTACACAATTCTGGTTAGAATTAGACCTTTTCCGTCTGGTTTTTGAATTTTCTAGAAAAAAAAAAAATCTTTGTCTTATGTCTTAATTAGTCTGAAATTCTTTTAAAATTATTTATGATAATGTTTTTAAGGAAATAGAATTCTTTTAGGAATCAATTTATACGTAGGGTTTAAAGGATAATTCACTATAAAAGGAGGTGTTTTGGCTCCTAAAAAATGATTAAAAAAAAGAAGGAAAAGAAAGAGAAAAAAAAAAAAGAGGACGGGAGGAGAAAGAAAAATAAAAGAGAGGAAAAAGCATTTGCATTCTCGATAAAAAAAATTCCTTTGCTTAATTGATTAATTGGAGATCTTTAGGGGATTTTTGAAGAACAATATTCGAAGACCTATTAAGAACGGTGATTTTACAAAATCTAAGGAGCACTCCATTAAAATCATCAATAAACATCATCTTCTCCTTGTTCTATTTTATTTGATTTATTTCTTTTTTTTATTTTATTGATTTTTTAATTTAATTTAATTATTGATTCACTAATCATAATTTTATTTTTTTAATTTTTATGATGATTATGGAGGAAAACGCATGATGATCATGTTTGGAAGACTAAACTCATGAAAAGTCCATAGAATGTCATGGATAAGAACTTGTAAATTTAGTTTTTAGGTCTTTTTATTTTTTTTATTTATATTTAATTTATTTATTTAATTTATGTTTTTGGGGTTGCATTAATTATTTTTATTATTATTTTCAATAGATTATTGTAATAGTCCAAATAGTGTTAATAGTAGAATTATATGTGTGATTGCATGTTTATTTTAATTAATTAGTTAGTGAAATTAGGATTTCAATTGGGTAATTAATTAAAATCAATGGAGGAAGTATATTAATTTAGGTTGCATGTTAAATAAATTAGGATTTTAGAAGGAATTAATTTAATTAGTTGTTTGATCTTTAATTTAATTGTTTGATATGTTTTATTTGTTTTTGGGCTTATTTGTTTATTTTTATGTGTTTTGGGCCTTAAGCCCACATTAAATTCTAATCCACTTAAATAAATTTAGGTTTTTACCGTTAATTAATTAAAATGCGTTGTTAGGCCCATAATTAATTAGATTTTTAGGTTAGAGATAACTTAGACCCATTTAGTAAATTAGACATAGGCCCACTTAATTTAATTTAATTAATTTAGACTTAGTCCACTTAATTTAAGCCTTTTCCATAATTTGTAGATTTTGGCCCATTTTTTAGAATTAAAATAAATACACCTAAGTTCATTTAATTAAAATTAAAAAGAATTAGTCTTTAGCTCTTTTGTAAATTAAAACATGTAGATTTAGCTCATTTAATTAAAATCAATGTATATTAGACTAACTTAGGGATTATATGTTTGAATGAATGCATTATTTACTTGTATTTTTATGACTAGTTTGCCTTGGAGTTAATTACTAAAATAAGGGTTTATATGAAATTACATGTAAATAGAGGATAATATAGTAATTCATAAAGTAATTCTAAATGAACACAAGACTGAAAGAAGTTGGTATTCCATATCTAGAATCTCCTGGTTGTGGTGCTAGCTTTCTTTTAGGGAATTGAGTACCACCTTTTTTATTTGTCCCAATTATTACCTTGGGTGATGACTCCTCATCTCCATGCCATGTTTTTATGATATTGGTTAGTGTGTTCTCTAGAGTCCTGAGCTCAAACAGTGTCACGGTTCCTAAAATCTTATATGCGCATTAAACCCCACTGTCTACAAGTACCTTTAAATTGGTGCAACTTACTAAAGGTAAAAGGGCACTAAAAAATAAATGGGTGTTTAAATTGAGGCATGATGAAAGTAACTCACAACTGAGGTACAAGGCAATGTTGGTTGTGAAAGGCTTCAGACAGAAAAAGGGATTTGATTTTGAGGAAATATTTTCACCAGTTGTAAAAATGTCTTCAATCAAAGTAGCACTCAGGTTAGCAGCTAGCATGAACCTAAAGATTGAACAACTTGATGTGAAGACAATATTTCTTCATAGAGATATAGAGGAAGAAATTTACATGGAATAACCAAAAGGATTTAAAGTTAAAGGAAAGGAGAAACTTGTATACATATTGAAAAAGAGCCTTTATGGATTAAAAAAGGCTTAAGACAGTGGTACAAAAAGTTTGAGTCATTCATGGCGAACCATGGCTATATGAAGACAAACTCTAATCATTGTGTCTTCGTGCAAAAATTCTTTGATGATAATTTTATCATTCTCTAACTATATGTGGATGATATATTGATTATTGGTCAAGACATTACAAAGATTAAAGATCTTAAAAAGGAGATGAACAAAACCTTTGCCATGAAAGATTTAGGAGCAGCTAAACAAATTCTTGGCATGAGAATTCTCCATGATAGAAAGAACAAAAAGTTATGTTTGTCTTAAGAAAAGTACATTAAAAAGGTGCTAGAGAGATTTAACATGGGCAATTCAAAACCAATCAACATTCCACTTGTAGGACAATTCAAGTTAAGTTCTAAGCAATGTCCAACAAGTGAGAAAGATAAAGAAGAAATGAAGAAAGTGCCTTATGCATCAACTGTTGGTAGCTTAATATATGCTATGGTATGCATAAGGCCAGATATTGCTCATGCGATCAGAGTAGTTAGCAAATATCTCTCTGATCCTGGCAAAGACCACTAGCATGAAGTTAAATGGATTCTTATATATCTCAAAGGTACTTTTAAAGTTTGTTTATGCTTTGGTGATGGTAAACTTGTATTATGTGGATATACAGATGCAAATATGGCCGATGAAGTCGACACTAAAAAGTCAACCTCTAGGTATATAATGACATTTGCAGGGGGAGCAATGTCCTAGCAATTAAAGTTGCAAAAATGTGTTTCTTTGTCTACCACTAAAGTTGAGTACATTACTACTATAGAAGCTGTAAAAGAACTCTTGTGAATGAAGAAATTTCTACATGAGTTGGGTCGCAATCAAGAAAAATTCATTCTATATTGTGATAGTCAAAGTGCAATTCATCTCAATAAGAATTCAACATTCCACTCAAGGTCAAAGCACATTGATGTGTAGTATCATTGGATTCATAATGCATTAGAGATGAAGATGTTTTCATTGGAGAAAATCTATACTGATGACAATGGGTCAAATATGTTGACTAAAGTCTTAACTTCAAAAAAAACTAATGTTTTTCTCAGAGAAATCAAGTTTATTTCCATATCCCACTTAAGGCGTGAAGGGGAGATTTGTTGGGTGGGTCTACCTGTAAGTGGGACCCATAAACCTACAATTTTGAATTTTTGTGTACATATTTGACAAAAAAAGTCAAACTTTGCAACACCGAATTCGGTGCTGCATTTTGTTGAAAAATTTTTCAACTTACTAACCTTTTGCATTGTAAGAGTTTTTGGGTGTGTGTTTTTCTTGGTGAGTGCAAGAGGTGTGTGTGCAAAATTAGAGAGCTCTGTGTGTGTGCAAGAGTGTGCAAGTAATGATGTGTGCATGCAAACATATGTGTGTACAAGTAAAATAGAGAGTTTTTGGATATAAGATTTAGGTGAGTGGAAAATATTTGTGTGAGATTCTCTTTTGTGCAAAGGGAAAGAGTGAGAAAAATAAATATTACTTGAGAGAGCCAATTTGTGAGGGTGAACCATAAATTGAGGGTTGTAATTTGTAATCTCATTATTTTTATAGTAGAGGATTTATCTGGACTAGGTCCCTTGATTTTTTCTTTATATAAGGTTTTCACGAAAAAAAATTATCGATGTCTTGCTATTTATTTTTCTCTATTTATACAACAGGTTTTTATCGTCTATTTTATTCACTCATTACTTGGTTTGACCATCTTATTAATTTTATTATTTTAATTTGACAGGCTAAGCAACATGTATATTACTATGCACAATTCACTGTTTTTATTTATTTTTATAAATCTCATTTATTATCTAGTAGAAAAATCTAATTAACCCCAACATAAGTTTAGTAGCACATTTTATATACAACAAATAATTGTATTATAAAGCAAAGCCAAAGGCAGATATATATGTATTCCAAGCTATTCTTGAAAATACTGTTTATATATCCAGGTTAGAAGGCAAGGTAGCATTGATAACAGAAGGTGCAAGTGGCATAGGCGAGAGCACTGCGAGGCTCTTTGCCAAGAATGGTGCTAAGGTTGTGAATTGTGATCGTAGATGTCAACTCCAATTTGGGTCACTCTGCAGCCGCACAAATTCAATTGGAATTTGGACAACCAGTTTCATACGTTCATTGCGATGTCACTAACGAATCCGATGTCGAAAACGCTGTTAATACGGCAGTTTCATCGCATGGAAAGTTTGACATAATGTTCAACAATGCAGGCATTGTAGGCAGTCCTGATTTAACCATAGAATCCATTGAACATGAAAGTTTTAGAAGAGTTATGGATGTAAATGTTTATGGTGGATTCTTGGGTGCAAAACATGCCTCAAGAGTGATGATTCCTGAAAAGAAAGGTTGCACTCTGTTCACAACAAGTACTGTTTTAGTCATCTATGCCGGACGACATGCCTATACAGCATCGACGCATGCTGTTATTGGGCTAACGAAGAATTTAGCTGTGGAATTGGGGAAGATTGGTATTAGAGTTAATTGCATTTCGCCTGCTTTTGTACGAACTCCTTTGGCCATAAATGACTTAGGTGTGAACTGAGGCAGTAGAGAAGGTGGCTTATGAAATGACAAGCTTGAAAGGGGTAAAATTGGAGGCTAATGATGTAGCTGAAGCAGCTCTATACCTGGCAAGTGATGAGTCTAAATTTGTTAGCGGGATCAATCTTATGGTTGATGGAACTGCAAGTCTGGCAAAGATGTAACTGGCAAGAATTTATTTCTAATTATAAGTATGCTAAAAAAAGGAAATTTTTTTTTTTTAAATTGTCAAAATCTGATTAGTATATTTTTTTCAAGATTTTAAAATACTGTGTAATCACATCTAAAACTAGTTTATTTTTTTAATTTTTTTGCGCACTTCTGATAATTTTCTTCTTATTATTGGAAAAGTCAATGAACTAGAGCTAAATAACGATGCCAACATATGTACAGAATTTTCTCATGCTTTGATTTTGAAAAATAATTAATTTGTGGAATTGAGAATCCAATTGAAGAGACAATTGTTTTTATTAAAAGCGTTTGAATACTAAAAGTAATTATAGAAAGTTCTTAGCAGCAGACCTCCAAATACACACATAAACACAACTAAACATATCTTGGTAATTAAATATCAGTGCTTTTTATCAACTTGGTGCAAAAAGGAAAAGTTTTTACCAATTTAGGTACTTTTACAAAGTATTTTCAAATTTAAGGTAGCTTTAAAAGTATTTCTCAATTTGAGGTGGTTTTTACCTATGTGGACTTACATGGTTAACTCTTCTAGGGAAAATGGCAGGGAGTCCATTTTCACCGCCCACACTGACAGAGATGGTATTTTATATAATTTTTTTTTTAATTTTCATTAACTCTGCTATTGATCATGAATAATTGTTTTTTCCCCAATAAGACAACTCCACCAATGTAGATGGCAGAGTTGTCATTCAATGTTTTTTTTTCCTTGGCCACTTATCTTGTTGTAAAGTCAGTGCAAACTAAGTTGGAGGCAAGTTAATGCAATAGAAAGGAGTTTATGGCCAATAGAAATGCAATTGGTCAATGCATGAATTTCATGCATATAATTGGTTAGTGATTAGTAAATAATTGGAAAAGCTAACATTTAATTAATGATTAGTTAATAATTTCATACTAATATATTCGACAAAATATAGTTAATTTTATTTATATTTTTATATATTGAAAGAATTAATTGTGTTGGTAATTGTAATATTTATTAGTTAAAAAATATATATCGTATAATATTAATAAACACGTTAATCTATAATAGTGTGTTTGAATCGGGATTAAGGGAGGGTAAATATTATTCCTGTAAAACATCAACCCCTTTAACCCTATTCGGTAGATTTTAGACAATCAAGGTTAATCTTAACCAATCCCAATTATTTATAAATAAAAATAAAATGAAAGAACAATGGAAAATATGTATTTTTCAATAATTTTTTTTTCACAGGTCATTACCCTACTCCCAACTAGATTAATAAAAATGTACATAAATATTGAAAAAATATAAATTTTTAGTTTAATTTTATTATATATTAATTCTTTTTTATAATATTTGTACTATTTTTTATGCATAAAAATTGTATAAAAGATATTATATAATTTTAACTTATGAAATTTTTCTAAAAATTTTTAATTTTTTAATATTTTAAAAATTAATTTTATTATTTATGGAAAATTTAATAATTTATTTATTTCATCTTAATTGTTCTCCATATATTAACAGTCTTTTTTTAAAAAATCAATTACATATTTTATGCATTACCCTTTATTTACTAAATAAGGTTAACAATAAAACTATTACACATATAACTATTACTTCCTTAAACTTTTACACCTCACTTCTTTAACTTTGATCTAAACTCAAGAAAAAAAGAGGAGAATATAAAGAGTTGAGAACTCGAAAGGGGATGGGAAAATTATTGAATTAGCATTATTGAAGTTCAAAAATAGTTTTACTTGCAACATCCATCAATATGATAAAAGCAGAATTTTTATTTTGTTTGCATGATGAGTTAAGGAAATATATATTAAATATATTATAATTTTTTTAGTAAATAATTTATTTTTAATTTTTAATATTTTTAATTTATAGTTTATATTTTTAAAATTTTTTTAGACTCATTTAAACTCATGAATAGTTTGTGAACACCAAGTGATATAACGAGTTCGATTTGATTATAAACGAATTAAGTCTAAACTAGTAAAAGCTCAACTTGGCTCGACTACATCCTAAACAAGGAATATGTTAGAAATAATCAAGTTAATAATGATTGAAATCAGTTGATATAAACTGTTTTTATTTAAGAGACATTTTGAGTTTGAATTATAATATGTGCAATCGCGATAAATTGATTACTAAAAGATTTTTGTCATTATTTTTATAAGCATGTTTAAATTGAATCAAATTAATTAAAATTTATTAAAATATGAATACTATTGTTTTAAATAAAAAATAATGAATATTAATTATATATATAATATTATGATATAAACCACCCACTACAAGAACAAATTTGAAAATAATTAGTTAATTTAAAAAATGAAAAAAAAGAAAAGAATACTGTTCATCAAAAAGGGTTAAAAACAATAATTTTCTCATAACTATCAATAATGTATAAAAGGTAAAGATTCTAGAGATACATATATGATTAATAAAATTTATTTGCTTTTATAGCATGGTTAGTGTGAAATCTCCGGTTGTGTGAAACCAAACTTTTGCCTCAATTTACTTGGAAAACAACCAAATTGATTGGTCACAAATTCTGTTCTAAATTTATTGCAATAGTATAAGTGCTCCACCACAAATTTGAATGTCTTATTCAATCAAATCAAGCACACAAATCTTTGGCAGTTTCCCAATTAGGAATAATCAAATCAATACATTTTCTAATAAAAAAAAAAAACAATTTGTGACAGATTCCACCACCGTTTTTGGCGGAGAAGTAAGGACTTTTTTTAATTAATCACATAAAGTTTGTTAGTTTAACCGGCAAACTTCTTACAAAAATGTATATTTTGATAGGGCTTTTCTATTTTTAATGGTGGAGTTCCTCAATTTTTATTTTTATTTTTTTAAAAAAATTATTAGGCCAATTCAACTGACAAAAATTATTTATCTTGTGTCTTATATTTCCACCATTTTAAGTGATAGATTAGATTTATTATTTTTTTATTTTTTTATATTTTTTTCTCCTTGAAAATTACCCTAAATTGAGAAATTTTTTTTCCTTTTTACCTTAAATTGGAAAAAAGCTCTAAATATCCTAAGTTAACATGAGTACCTTTCATATGCTTCAGGGGTAATGATTCCAGAGAAGAAAGCATGTAATTCTTTATAATAGAATTGTGCCACACTTATTCAGTTCATGACATGTATAGTTGGACATGCTCTTATTAATTTGTAAAATTAATTTTTATAGAATTTAAAATGTATGATTTGTTTGTTTAATTATCGAAAGTGTAAATTGGTAATTTTTTTTAGAAATATTGATTAAATAACCAGCCCAAAAATTTTGATTTTGAATCTTCAAGAAGCCTAGAAAAACAATGCACCCACTAATTTCTAGCTGGCCATTATTGACTGCAAGATACCGTCAAATAAAAAAATAAAAAAATAAATCAGTCCTTGATGAATTGACGGGGATGTTAACTTCTTATGTTAACTGATGGCTATTAATTTGAACTAACAATCCCATTTTCAATTCATTTTAGTGGATGTATACGAAATTCCCATGATACTTTGAATAGATATTAAATTCTTTTTAACCGGTTTCAAATAATTTTTATTTTAAAATTCTTCAATTATTTCAACAATTGAGGGCATGACAAACTTACAAAAATAGATATTTTTATTGAAAATTGGAATTAATTAAAATTTTATTTTTATTTGGTGGACTATAATAGTAATGGAAAAGAATCGAAATTAAATGTTTGGAAACAAAGTCGAGCATATATAAGAAAATTCCCTTACCATGTAGAATACTATTCATATAGCTATTATAGCTATGCTATCGAAATTAAAATGGGACAATAACTTGAATTCATTTTCATCTTATTTGTTAATTGTGGACTTTTCTTAATATATTATGGGTTCAGATTTATTAATCACTATAAAGAAAACATTTTTTTTTTGCTGTGAAATTATTTTAATCAATTTTTTAGAAGAGAAGAAAATAACTTAGAAAATTTATGAAACTTTTTTTATTTAATATTTTAAGTATCCGGTCATAAGATCCTATTATCTAATATTGATTAATTGAGAGTTACTCAATCGCCAGCTAACAAATTACTGTTGAATGTTGACTAACTTTGCTCCTCATTCCAACTTAAATTATATTTACTTCATGAACAAAATAATAAAAAGAATTCAGGTCACTGTGACAAGGGGATGAATCTTGTCTTCCTTGTTTCCTCATTGTTGGCTACAGTTGAGGGTCGAAAGGAGTGGCAGCCCTGTAAGATTGCAGGGTGACGAACAGAGCTTGGAAACCTTGTATGCCCATATTTCCATTGAAGATGAGGAAGAGGGAGGCCTGATAGTCAAAGGCAATGGTGGAAAAATATAAAAGAAATTATTAAAAAAGGTAAAAAATGATTAAATGTAATAAAAAGTAATGGAGAAAATATAAAGTCAAAAAAAGAAATGGATGAAAATTATAAAATTTAGAGTATATGCTCCTTTCACAATTTCATACCTGGGGATATTTCAGTTGAGGCCATATATCCCCTGCTCGCCTAGTATATAAACACATCCTTGGATAGGAAATAGAGCATAAAAACATTAATCTATTTTCATTAATCAGAACAAAAAAGAACATGGAAGGCTCTTCCTTGCAAACTCCTATTGCCAAGAGGTAACATAATTCAACTTCCTTATCAACAACTGCGCGTCCAAATTTATACTTTAAAAAAAAAAAAAAAAAATTGTAGCACATTTTATGTACAATACAACAAATAATTGCATTGTAAAGCAAAGCCAAAGGCAGATACATATGTATACCAAGCTATTTTTGAAAACATTGTTTATATGTGCAGGTTAGAAGGCAAGGTAGCTTTAATAACAGGAGGTGCAAGTGGCATAGGCGAGAGCACTGCAAGGCTCTTTGCCAAGAATGGAGCTAAGGTTGTGATCGTAGATGTCAACTCCGATTTGGGTCACTCTGTAGCTGCACAAATTCAATCGGAATCTGGACAACTAGTTTCCTACGTTCATTGCGATGTCACTGACGAATCCAATGTCGAAAACGCTGTTAATACGGCGGTTTCATTGCATGGAAAGCTTGACATAATGTTCAACAATGCAGGCATTGGAGGCATTCCTGATTTAAACATAGAATCAATTGAACATGAAAGTTTTAGAAGAGTAATGGATGTAAATGTTTACGGTGGATTCTTGGGTGCCAAACATGCCTCAAGAGTGATGATTCCCGAAAAGAAAGGTTGCATTCTGTTCACAGCAAGTGCTGCTTCAGTCATCTGTGTCGGACGACATGCGTATACAGCGTCGAAGCATGCTGTTGTTGGGCTAACAAAGAATTTAGCCGTGGAATTGAGGAAGTACGGTATTAGAGTTAATTGTATTTCGCCTGGTTTTGTACCAACTCCCTCGGCCATTACAGAAACGGGTCTGAACTATGAGCAAGTGGAGAAGGTGGCTTCTGAAACGGCAAGCTTGAAAGAGGCAAAATTGGAGGCTGATGATATAGCTGAAGCAGCTCTATACCTTGCAAGTGATGAGTCTAAATTTGTTAGCGGGATCAATCTTGTTGTTGATGGAGCTGCAAGTTTGGCAAAGATGTAACTTGGACAGGAGTTTATTTCTAGTTATATGTGTGCTAAAAGAAAGAATTTTTTTTTTTTTTAAATAACGTCTGAATCTGATTAGTATATTTTTCAATGTTTTAAAATAATTAATTTTTTTTACTCACGTGCATTTACATGTGATTAAAATAGTTAATAAATATATAGTTTGTTTTAATTTTTTATAAAATAAAATATAAATTATTATGATTTTAATGGAATAAATTGTTGATGATAAATAATATATAATATTAATAATAATTTATATAAAATGTATATTACATTTTAAGAGTTATTATAAAAAAAATACTAACATAAATATAATTTTTTTAAATATTCAAATATTTATAATAGCAACAGTTCTAAACCTTATGTGTGAAATAAAAAAATAATAATATAATTATAGAATATGAAAAATTAATAATATGGAAGAGTAATATTGTTTTCATCTATAATATAATTAAAATAAAGATGAATCTTATTCTAATTAATAATTTATTCATTTATTTAAATTTGATAATAAATATGATATAATTATTCTATTCTTATTTAAGTCTATACCATTTTTAAATAAAAAAAAAATTTAATATATAAACTAAAACTATTCTCATTTATTTTAAAATTTTTTAAAAAATTAAATTAAAATTATTTTTATAAATATATAAAAAAGATATTATGTAATTACATCTAAAACTATGTTCCTTTATCTTAAAATATCCATAAGTTGTTTGGACTGAGATTTTACTTTATTGAATAGATTATTTTTATTTTTTATTTATTTTATACACTTCTCATCATTTTCTTCTTATTATTGGAAAATTCAATGAACTGGAGATATATAACCATGCAAACATATGTACAGCATTTTCTCATGCTTTGACTTTAAAGAATTATGAATTTCTAGAATTAAGAATTCAATTGTAGAGATATATAACCATGCCAACAACACTCTTTTTTTGTCTATCACTATAATCAAAGACTTTATCAGTTAAAATTTCTTTATCTATTTGTTTTTTGGTTGGAGCTTGCACTACCGGCAAATTTCAGTATTTTTTGCGCATTGTTTGCCATAGTAACTTCGTAAAATTCTTAAAAAAAAAGCTCCTAAAATTCATATATGCTTGCAGTGTAATGGTAGTGACTAAACTTTACATTTATTATAGTTGGAGTACTAAATTTTAATTTTTTTAACCTAATTTTGATTTTACTTCAAAAAGTTATTACGAAAAATTTTTAGTTTTTTAAATTTCTCTTTAAAATTATTTTAATCTTCAATTTCTTTATTCTTTCAATTTAATTTGAAAATTATGAATGTTTAGAAGTTTATCTTCTCCTAAACTTCGATACCACTCATAATGAGTATTCTCTTATTAAAGGGAATAAAAATAATTTTTAAAAATTTTCTTATTTTCTATAAATGTATACAAAATGTGGACTTATTTGTAAAAAATCTTCAATTCTATATTAAAATAGCAATTTTGAATTATTCAGGTATCGAAAAAGTTCTTGAATGATTGTTGTGAAACTAAATAAAAATTTGATATTTAAAAAAATACAAATTAAAATTTAGTAACATAATTGAAATAAAGTTAAAGTTCAGTACCATTTCATGCATTTGACCCTACTTGCAGGAGTGTAACTACCAGTTCTAATTGTAAATTTGATAATAGTAATCCACTCCTCTATTATTTTTCAAGCATATTTTCACAATTTAAATTTAGAAAACTGTTGGACTTATAACTGGCATCAAAAGATTATCCTTAGGTATGAATTCTTCTTTTATCCTCTGGGATAATTAAACTTGTTTAAAGTTCTTTTCATAGATATGGCTCATTAAATATTCTATTATCTATGTGCAGAGGAGCTTCATCAACCAGACCTATGAATTTTCTAAGATTTTGAATTAGATTGCTATTGTTTATATTGGATACTTTAATAGTTTGGTTAGCTATATAAGGAACAACTTTTTATTTTCTCAATTTTTGTATTTCTCATTCTGTGATGGAGCTTTAAATATTTCTCTCTTTCTATAGCATATTACCTTTCATTCATTGGTCTGCCTATTTTAGTGGTTGAAACTTGTCTTTTTTTTTAATGAATTACCAAGTATTCATTTAGCATTAAATTGTTTAATAAGTTTGGTTCACTTTATTTTATACATTGTTAAATAAAATCAATTCCAATGAATTATTAGAATTTGAACTCTTTGTTTTCCATTAATTTTACATTTTATTCAGTGTCCAAGAAATTATCTAAAAATATAATAATTATATTAAGAATACATAATTTTTTATTATATTCAATACAATTACAATATTGATTATAATATTCTAAATAGATATTAAATTCTTCTTGACATGCTTCAAATAATTTTTGTCTTAAAAATTTTAAACTATTAATATTACATCATTTAAATAAATACAGAAATTGCATGAGATTTTCAACAATAGAGGGCATGACAATTTTATAAAAATTAAATTTTTATTGAAAATATGGACTTAATTAAAAATTATTTTTATTTTGTGGACTATAATGGAAATGGAAATTTTTTTTCAAGGACTCAAAAGAAAATTAAATGTTTGAAAACAAAGTCAAGGGTATATAAGGAAATTTTCTTATGGCGCTGTTCAATTTAACTATTAGTTACATATATTTTTTTTTGAACAAGATTAGTTACATATTTATTAATTGTGAGCTTTTTTTTTTTAATAAATTATGGGATCAAATTTGTTAATCACTACAAAAGATTTTTTTTTTTCCCTGTGAAGTTATTTTAATCAAATTTTTAAAAGAGAAGAAAATCACTTAGAAAATTTTTGAAACCTTTTTTATTTAATACTTTGATTATTCAGTAGTTATAAAAGGTTCCACTGCCCAATACTGATAAATTTAGAGTTAGTCAATAGCCACCCAACAACTTAATGTTGAGCGTTGACTAACTTTGCACCCTCTTTCCAACTTAATTTAAATTTACATAATGAATAAAATAATAAAAAAATTCATGTCACCGTGACAATTCATGTAAAAATGATAAATTTAATAAAAAGTAATAAAAAAATTATAAAATCAAAATAGAAATAGATGAAAATTAAAAACATTAAGAGTATATATTCCTTTCGCAATTTCATCCCTGAGAAAGTTGTGATATTTCAGTTGAGTCCAAATCCCCTGCTTGCCTTCTATATAAACACATCTCTGGATAGCATACAGAGCATTTAAAAAAAAAAAATCAATCTACTTTCATCAATCACACCAAAAAAAGAACATGGAAGGTTCTTCCTTGCAGGCTCCTACTGCCAAGAGGTAACATAATTCAACTTTCCTATCAACAACCGTACATCTTATTTATTTTGTAGCACATTCTATATACAATACAACAAATAATTGCATTGTAAAGCAAAGCCAAAGGCAGATACATATATATACCAATCTATTCCTGGAAACATTGTTCATATATGCAGGTTAGAAGGCAAGGTAGCTTTAATAACAGGAGGTGCAAGTGGCATAGGCGAGAGCACTGCGAGGCTCTTTGCCAAGAATGGTGCTAAGGTTGTGATCGTAGATGTCAACTCCGATTTGGGTCACTCTGTAGCTGCACAAATTCAATCGGAATTCGGACAACCCGTTTCCTACGTTCATTGCGATGTCACTAACGAATCCGATGTCGAAAACGCTGTTGATACGGCGGTTTCATTGCATGGAAAGCTTGACATAATGTTCAATAATGCAGGAATTGGAGGCAGTCCTGATTTCAGCATAGAATCAATTGAACATGAAAGTTTTAGAAGAGTGATGGATGTAAATGTTTATGGTGGATTCTTGGGAGCAAAACATGCCTCAAGAGTGATGATTCCTGAAAAGAAAGGTTGCATTCTGTTCACAGCAAGTGCTGCTTCAGTCATCTGTGTCGGACGACATGCGTATACAGCGTCGAAGCATGCTGTTGTTGGGCTGACAAAGAATTTAGCTGTGGAACTCGGGAAGTATGGTATTAGAGTTAATTGTATTTCGCCTGGTTTTGTACGAACTCCTTTGACCATTAAAGAAATAGGTCCAAACTATGAGCAATTAGAGAAGGTGGCATATGATGTGGTAAACTTGAAAGGGGTAAAATTGGAGGCTAATGATATAGCTGAAACAGCTCTATACCTTGCAAGTGATGAGTCTAAATTTGTCAGCGGGATCAACATTGTGGTTGATGGAGCTGCAAGTTTGGCAAAGATGTAATTGCCAAGAGTTTATTTGATGTGTGCTGAATGTCTGAATCTGTTTAGTGTATTTTCAAGATTTTAAAATAATATTGTCTAATCACATCTAAAACTATGTTCCTTTATCTTAAAATATCCGTAAGTTGTTTGGTCTGAGATTGTACTTTGTTGAATATCCTATTTTTTATTTTAATTAATTTTATGCACTTCTCATAATTTTCTTTTTATTAATTCAATGAGCTGGAGATACATAACCATGCGAACATATGTACAGAATTTTCTCATGCTTTGTTTTGAAGAATAATTAATTTGTAGAATTGAGAATTCAATTGTGGAGACCATTATTTTTTGCTAAAAGCTTCTGAATGCAATTGTTAGCAGGAAAGGCAGACCTCTAAAAAACACACATAAACACTACTAATCATATCTTTGTAATCGGGCATCGAGCAATTAAGGTTCTTATGAAAATAAAAATCTCCTAAGTTATTAGCAATCTTGGGTGCCAAACATGCCTAAGGGTTTAATGATTCCAGAGAAGCAAGCATGTATATAATATAAAGGTGTGCCACACTTGTTAGCACCACAACATATTGTCATGATATGTTCAGTTCCACCTGCTAATATTAATTTATAAAATTTTTTTTTATATAATTCAAAACGTGAGAATTGTCTTTTTGATTATCAACAGTGTAAATTGATAATTTGTTTAGAAATATGATTAATTAATCAGTATAACAAATTTGATTTTGAATCTTCAAGAAGCTTAGCAAAAACAATCCACCCACCCACTATTTTGTAGCAGGCCATTATTGACTGCAATATGCCGTCAAATAAAAAAAATAAATAAATACTTCAGTCCTTGATGAATTGATATGGATGTTTACTTCTTATGTTAACTGATGGCTATTTATTTGAACCAACAATTCCATTTTCAATTGATTTGAATGGATGTATAATAAAGTTACATGACTTTTGTAGACGGTGTAGTTTAGTGTGCGTCCAAGATTTTAGTAACCGCGACACTGTTTAGACTCAGGGCCTTAAAGAACACACTAACCACTGTCACAAAGATATGATGTAGAGATGAGGAGTCGCCACCCAGGGTAATAACTGACACAATTTGATTGGTGGTACTCGATTCTCTAAAAGAAAATTAGCACCACAATCAGGAGATTCTTGATACGGAATACTAACTTTTTTTAGTTTCGTGTTCATTTAGAATAATTTTATAAATAATTATTTCATCCTTTAATTACATGCAATTTTATTAAACCCTAATTAACATACATCTATCCAAAAAGACAACAAGTCAATAAAATTACAAGTAAAAATGCATTCAATATCACATCGTCCCTAAGTCTAAACTATGTTAATTTTATTAAATAAGTTAGCTAAATCTACATTTAATTTACAAGTGAAAATAGAATAAAAGTGGGCCTACATTTTATTAATTAATGAACCTAAATATATTTTTTAGTCTTTCTAAGATATGAGCTTAAGTCTATTCAATTTTAAAGAAGAAATTAAATTAGTGGGCCAAAGTTTTAATCTAGTTTTATTTTAAATGAAATGTGGGTCTAGATCTATTTATTTTAAAAGAAATGCAATTAAATGGGTTGAGCTAAGTCTAAACAATTTTAATTAACTAAGCGAGCCTAAAATCTAATTAATCTAATGAGTCTAAATTGATTTTAATTATTTAAAATCCTAAACCATTTTTAAACCTATTTATTTAGTGGTTTAGACATAAACGTAGGTTTGAGGCCCAAAAAAAACATAAAAACATAAAAAACCCCAAAAAAACATAAAAACATAACAAAATCAAATCAAACACACTGTCACAACCCGAACCTAGGGGCACGTGACCGGCACTAGGGAATGGAAAAGCATAAAGCTACCAAAACTCATAGTAAGCCTTAAAAAAATAATCGCGGAATATTTAAACTTTGAAACCTCACAATAAATAATAAAATCACAATGCACATTATCAAATTGATTTTTCTCAATATAATTTAAACCATAATATCTGTGCATAAATACATAAACTTCAGTTATAAAAATAGTATCTCAATACATAAATTATAAATACATGAAATCTCAAATAAAGTATGCAGTTGTATACTTTTCTCTATTGCGGTATGCGAAAGTAAATACAACAAATAAATAGAGCTACATAGAATAGCCGGTGACGAAGCTACACGGCGAAGAGAGGTAGGCCTAACAGTAAACTCCCAAACTTCTGAAAAAAAAAATTAATTGAGGGGAGTCAGACCTCACTGAGTAAGTTAATAAATAAATGAATGCAATTTGAAAACCTCATTTAAAATAAATTTTATGGAAATATAATATAATATAATTTTATTTCAACCATTGGTGTATATATAGTAAAATCCATTTTTTTATAAAGAGAAGAAATAAATATTTAAATGTCTTTTGAATCGTTTGAGTATAAAAAAAATTTGGTAGAACTTGATTTATAAATTTTAACAGTTACATGAGTCACTTGTGTTTAAGACTGCCGGATCCCGAGAGCAAAGAATCATCAGGATACACAGTTGCATTCATAACTCTTAATCCAATATCACTGGCGGTGTCCAAGAGTAAAACATCACTAGACCATCGGCCCCAGTGATTTAATAAATATAAATTAAAATTTTACTGGCGGTGTCCAAGAGCAAAACATCACCAGACCTTCGGTCCCAGTGATTTAATAAATATAAATTAAAATTTTACTGGCGGTGTCCGAGAGCAAAACATCATCAGACCTTCGGCCCCAGTAATATAAACAAATAATCACATATTATACCGGTGCGCACACGGTCCTGATGAAACCCATCAGGTAGCCCGTTCTACCGTGATTTATTTACAAAAATAAAGGAAATAAATAAAACAATGAAAATTACAATAAATAAAGAATAAATAAAAGTAAATTAAAATAAATCAACTATAAATTACATCATGCAACATCTTATGAATAATGCTAACTAGAATTCATAAAATTAAATTCATAAGAATTTAATATAATTTAAATTAAAAATCCAACACTCAAATCAAATATTAACTTACAAGATAAAGGTACTCCTCTAGCACGTCATGTCTGACCTCGATTGGTAGATATGACTGGAGGGGCAGCTAAAAGACAGAAAAGGAGATGACAATCAGAAAATAGAAACTTAACTTTTAGAGTTTCTATGGAAGACTCGATTCGAACTCAGAATAAAAATTTTAGGATTGACCCAGTGTCACATTTTACGAGAAATCTATCAAAAATTCGGCAGAGTTTTCTCTGTAAAACGGACATCCCTCTATCGAAGTAGAGTCAACCTTGCAAAATAAACATACTTCAAAATTCACAGTGGCACAACACCTTGGATTGGGACGCCAAACAACAAAATTCCCAACCGAGGTTCACCAAAAATATACAAATAGCAAATACTAAATATTAATTTAGTAAATCACCAAAAATAATAAAATTAATAATAATAAATCATAATATAATTTATTTAATTTTTAAAACACTAAATAAAATTCTTTTAATACTACATTTTGTCTCAAAAATAATAAAAACGTAGTATTTAATTATAATATCAACAAAAATACACCATTTACCTATTATATCAAAATTTACATAATATAATAATTTTATAAAAAAAATTAGATAAATTAACAAAAATTATTTTATAACTACTAAAATTACTAACATAATATACTAACACTAATTAACTCCTATAATCAACCAAAAGTAGTTAATTAATCACATTAATAAAATATACATAACACTTAAAATACTTAAATAAATATAAAAAATTCCATAAAACTCAATTAATTTAACCTAAATTAATTTTCATAGACTCTTAACTAAAATTGACTTCAATAACTTAAATCAATTAATAAACATACATTAGTCAACCAAAAATTAGCCTAAATAATTAAAATAAATTTCTGCAAAATTAAGTGATTAACTTATAATTAACAAAAGAACCCAAAACAACCTAAAACTAACCAAATCAACTAACAAACAACTAAATCTAACTAAATCTAACCTAAAGCTAACTAACTACTAACTCACTAACTTACTTCAAGCTCAAAACAGAGCAAGGGAGGGCTACCACTGCAAGCCTAACCTACAGAATTTTTAGGTGACAACAGGTTGGGGCAGTGGTTATGCTGGTTGTCACTGCAGGAGGAATGGGGGCTGCTGCTTGTACTTTTGATCTGCCTTGCTAGCCTGTTGTTGCCTCTGCATGATGTTGGACCTGTTGCTGCTGCTCCCTCTGCTCGTTTTGCTGCCTCACGCAGCAGCTGCTGCTGTTTTCTGGTCGTTTTGCTGCCTCACGCAGCAGGTGCGACTGCTGCCTCCTTCATGCGCGCTGCAGAGATGACTCTGAAGGAAGAGGAAACAGATGGAGAAGGGGCGGGTAGCTGCTAGATCAGGCGCACAAAGATAGGGCAGAGGAAGTGGTGTGACAGAAGAAGAAAGAACGAAAGAACAAAAGAAGGAAAGAAAGAAAGGGAAAGGGAGATGGGTTGATTGAAATTTTTGTCTCCCAAAAATCCTAAGCCACACACACACACACACACACACATATGTGTGTGTGTGTGTGTATAGTAGATAATTTAAGTATATAATAATGTTATTAATATACCTCTATATAAAAATAAAACTACCATTATAATAGTCAATAATAGTAGTGCTACAAATAATTATTTAGACAATTTAAAATAACAAACTATGTGCATAAGGACAAAATAATATGAAAAGAATAATGTTAATAGTTTCCAATGAAATTTTAAATTTAGTTCTTAAATATAATAATTTAATATATCAATTATAACAATATAAAATAAAGATAATTTGTATTCTTAAAAACCTCAATATTTATATAAATAATTTAAAATATTCGGGTTATTACACACACATTCACATATGATTTCTAAAAAATCGAATTTAATTACATACAAACTCTAATTAACTAAACCACCATTAATTTTAATTAATTTTTATCCAATTGAACCTAATTACTAATTAATTTTAAAGTGCAGAAATTTAAATCTTTTACTATTCCCACTACTGGGGCTATTACAAACTACGTACAAAATTAAAATTAAATAATTATACACCTAGAAATTAAAATAAATTACACATGATACAAAAATGCATAACAAAAATTAAAATCCTAAGAACTATTATTAAAACAGTATAGGTTCATTTATGGCATTCCATGGACCTTCTGTTCAATTAAACACAAGCAATATCCTCCTCCTCAATCCACATACGGACATAAAAAAAAAAAAGCAAATTAGCAATGAAATCAAATAATCAAAATAATAACAAAAATAAAAGAAAAATCATAAACAGCAAATAAAAAAGAGTAATAAAAGAAATAGAAAAATAACACTAGAGATTTAGATGCTATGCAAATGCCTCTTTTGAGCCCCATAGATTGAATTATCACTGTTAAATTTAAGATATTGTTGATTATGAACTATTGCTTTCAAAAATTTCAGTATCGAAAATTAGGGTTTTATGCTCGCAGTCTCTCTTTTCTCTTACCGTCTTCTTTCTCTCAGTCTCTTCCAATAAAAAATCCTTTCGAAAACCAAAAGACAAAGAAGTCTCCCCCAGCAGAAAACTCTCCTCCCACGCACGCATGCAGACTCTACTTTTAAATGCAGAGTATGCGCGTACTGAACTTCCTCCAAAGGAGGAACAGACTGATGATCAGATAACATTTGTTTTGATTTAAAAAAAAAAGCCTTCCGCATTTAAACAACCTTATTAGATAATTATAAAGATAAAATTTGAATTTTCAACCAATCAAAATGCTGAAAAATCAATAAAAATATGCGAAAAAAACTGTATTTTAACGTGTCGGCATTACACTAATGCTGATCGGCATTAAATGCTGACTTTTAATTACCAAAAGACCCCTAAAAAATGACTTATTTGCAATCAAATCCTAAAAAACGTTGCAATTTAGTCCCTAAAGTCCAGAAAATCAACAACCAAGTTTAATTTTTAAATAAATTTCATTATAGGGGCTTACGTCGCAATTGTGCACAATTGCATCCTAAAATTGGGTGCTGACAACTTTTTTTTTCCCAACCACTTTACATGACGTTGTTATTATTTTTTCTAAACAATTAAAATCCATTAAATTTTAATTAATTGAGATCCACCATAGCAACAGTACCATAAAAACTGTAAAAGTTTTTCAACAATGAATGTAATACAACCATATATGAAAATAGCTCAATATCAGTTAATCTCAATGGTTATTAGTATATGATGTTACTTTAATAAAATCATCTTCAAATTTTAATAATCTTTAAATAAATTGTAACTAGTCATAATAACATAAATAAAAATACAAATAAATTGTTACAAATTTAAATTCAGTTACATAAGTAACAATAGTTTGGCAAAAGAAAATGAAAGAAGGAAAAACATTTCATAGCAAGTGTTGCGCTTAATACACCAAATATTTTATTTATTTTTAAGTGATCACTGTTAAAAAAAAAAAAACTAATCACTTTTGGGTGGATTAACTGAATTTTTGAAGGAAAAGTGTCCATCAACAAGAAGATTCATCCCACTCACTTGTCTTTTACATCTAACTATAAGTGCAAAACTGGTAACCCATGGTATCCCAAGTAGTATAAAAATATTGATCTCATGAGAACTCATTCTAATCACTTATTAACTTAATTATTTATTGTCTAAAGCTTTCAAATAAGGAATTTTGATGAAATTTAAATAGCAAATAAATGAACTTATAAAACACAAATAATTTTCAAATCCAAAGAATAAACAGTCAATAACCAAAACTTTTTAGGAATTAAATCACCTGATAATCACTAAGCTACCCAAATTTATTACTCAATTAGCTATGTATATCCTGAGTTTTTTTTTAAAACATCAATCAATCTCTCTTAAGTATCAATTAATTTAAACTCACAACTATCAATCAAGGCAATAAAAATCCAATTCTTACTGTAATCCATACACCTAGATATCAAAATTATGAATTATGAAGCACAACCCAATAGGAATTTAATCAACTCAATTTATTTCTAATTTTGAGTTAAGTTAAATTTGTGTTTATAGGTCTATTAGATTTTGCATCTCTCAATGCATAATCCCAATTCAAATCATGTTATTGGTGGCCAAATAACAACAAGCATTAAGATTAATAAACACAATATGTAAAAACTAATGAATTTATTAAATTGGTAGCCTAGATCATGTTTAGATCATCAATCCTTAAACAAAGAAATATTTAACCTATCATATTATTAATAAACTCCAAGAAATTACAAAAAAAAAAACCCATAATAAAAATATAAGAAAGAGAAGAAGAATGAAATAATTATATTTAATTTTTAATTTTTTTAGTAAAAAGCTAGAGTCCAGAAATTAGAAATGCACTCGAACATCTCAACTAGGTTGACACCCTCCTAGCATTAGCATTACGCTTCTGTTGTCCAATAAAAAATTAGAAAAATATTAATATTTATCAAGATACACCAGAAAAACAAGATTCCTCTAAGAATCTAACAAAATCTATAGGATCCATGCCTACTAAAATCATCACAAATCAACTTATTACAAAAACTTAGCTATGTGTTCCACCATAAAATAGAAGTAGATGAGACTTCGTGCTTAGCAAGAGCATCAGCCACTTTGTTTCCTTCCTTGTATATGTGAGATACACGAAAGTTCATTTGAGACACAAAATGAAGACACTGCAGCCATTGATCCTTAATTTTCCAAGGAACTTACATAGACCGTGTGTTGAAGAGATGAACAACATACAAAGAATCAGACTCTAACCATAAGCAATGTCATCCCTTCATACAAGCAATATAAATAACATATATTGTTGTACAAAGTTCGGCCATAAAAGTATAATTAGTTCCAATGGAGAACACGAAAGGCCCTCTCGAAAATATTGAAAGAGTTCTAAAAATCCCACTAGTAGAAGCCACACCTGAAGAACTTGTAGCTGACCTATCAATATTAGCTTTAATCTATGTCGTTGGAGGTGGCTGTCAAGTCATACGAATTATTTTCGGTGTAGCTCCTGAAATCTCTTTGATATGCATAATATTAAGAATATGAAGATCATCTAAGGAATTGAACATTCTCCCAAGGCTGAAGAAATTAGAGTCTTTAATGCAATTCCATGCAATCCAAAGGGCGGAATGAATGTTTCGGGCTTCATCATTAAATAATGAAGCATTTTAAATTTTCTAAATAACAACCAATCCACTAATAATTGTCGTATTCCAAAGGATTGCTATTTGAGAACTGAATTAATGTTGCATTGCATCAAAAACTAAATCTAAGAGAGTCCCAAAGGTATGAATACTTTTACCAAAAAGGGAAGAGATGGCAGTCTAGATAGAAGAAGCAAAGGGACAGCAAATGAAAAGATGAGTGTTATCTTCTACATGATCAAGACATAGATGGCAGCAAGAAGTAAAACACATATCCTTCTTTAATAAATTGTCATTCATTGGGAGATACCCCAAAATAGCACGTTAGCAAATCATGGAACACGATGTAGGTAGGAATTTCTTCCAAATAAAAAGTGCCATCGAACTATGGACTTGGAAATTTTGAGATAATTGTACATGCTCTTAATAGAGTGAACACCACTTAGAATCAAAGTCCAAACATATATATCTGAATTATGATAAATAGTTGAAATCAAAGCAATATTATTTTTCAGTGCTGCATCTGAAATATGATTTAAGTGCTATATTTTATTAACAAAAAAATTGGGCACCAAGTTAATCACCTTCCATTGTTCTTTATCAGAAATCCCAAGGTAGCTTGCCACTAGAGGGAGAAGCCACTCATCAGTCCAAAAATTTAAGCAATTGTTGTTCCTAATAAGCCATATAATTTTTGATCTAAGAGAAGAGTAAACTCATTTGATAGAGTACCAAATAGATGACTACATATATATATCACTAAGCAACCTAAAAGAAGAAAGAAAATTATTTTGGAAAATCGAAATAGGATAGACATGAGAAGTAATCATTTTCCAAGGAAATTTGCTTAACATAGAATCATTCAGTGGCTAAAGTTGCTTAATGCCAATACCACCTTCTTTAATAGGAAGACAAGCAATTTTCTAAAGCATTGTGACTAGCTTTTTATCATCAATCATACCTATGCAAAGAAAATTTCTCATACAATATTCAATATATAAAAGCAGAGATTTGGGCATAAATAGCAAAAGAATGCAATAATAAACTAGTAATGACTGAATTAATCAATGTTAATCAACTAGCCATGGACAAAGAAGTACCTTTCCATTTGGAGAATTTGATACATATTTTATCTACAGTAGATTTAAATTAATGCTTTTTCGAAGCCCCTTGAGATAAAGGCACCCCAAGATAGGAAAAAGGAATAGCACCCCTCTTAATATCCACCACTTGATGAAATTTGGCTATATGATGTTCAGAAATAGATGACCTAAAAAAATTTTAGACTTGCTCCAGTTAATTTCTTGTCTAGAAAACTAACTATAGATGTTAAAAATATCATTTATAGCACATACATTTTTAAGAGAAGCTTTTAAAAAGAGTAAGACATCATCTGTATAAAGAAAATGAGTTAGGAATAATTCATGGCTTGTATATTGCATAGGAGAAAGAGGATCTCCCTATTTGACTCCTTTAGAATAAGAAAAATAGCATTGAGGACGCCATTAATCATAATTGAAAGTCTTGAGGATGAAAATAATGGGAGAACCCAATCTTTAAAATGCAATGAAAATCTAAAAGCTTCCAAAACATCAAAAAGAAAATTCTAATCCATCGTGTCGAAGGCTTTTCTAATATCAATCTTTAAATCCATATTACCTTCAAAATAAGTTCTGTTTAGAATATTAACTCCTTCAGAAGCTCCATTTATACAATCTAAAATAGATCAATTTCTTAAAAACCCAAATTATTAACAAGATATAATTCTGGTAGCAATAAAAGCAAGGTGGTCAACTATAATTTTAGTTACAATTTTAATACTGAAATTACTAAGAACAATAGGGCATAATTGTTTAATAGTATTAGTATCAGGCACCTTTGGAATTAAAACCATAAAACTATAATTAATTCCAGAAGTCACATTACCATAAATAAAGAAGCTATGGATTACTATACAAAAATCATCCTTCACTACATCCCAAAAAGTCTTGTAAAATATGCTAGTAAAGCCATCAGGACCAAGGGCACTATGAGCATACATAGAAAATATTGTATTTTAAATTTCCTCATTAGAAGGACATCCAATAAGAAAAGAATTATCAGCATCAGTGACCATAGAGGGAATGACTGATTGAATTAACTGTGGATTAGAAGTAAATGAATTGGCAGCCTTAAAAAGATCTTCATAAAAACCAATTATATGTTGCTTAATAATTGATTTATCATCAGTAATCACCCCATTAATTTTAAGATGATGAATGCTTTGCCTGAAAGAGGATCTAGCAAAATGTTGATGAAAGAAGGAGGTGTTGTGATCACCTGCTGTAAGCCATTTAATATGACTTCTTTCTTTGTAAATTTTTTTTTTGTTTAAGACATCGATCCAATTCCTTATAAGCTTTTAATTCTTGAAAGTGAAGGTCATCCGTAACACCATTAAAAGAAATTTCTGATTGCACATCCTATAACCAAGAATTAGCTTTAGTAATATTATCTTCAAGTTGACCAAAATAAATGTGATTCCAATCCTTTAAAGCAACTCGCAATCTTTTTAATTTGGCCCTAAGGAGCTGTATAGGGTAAAGATTATCCATCAGAATAACCCAAGAATTAGAAATAAATTCTCTAAGTCTTGGATGAGTAATACACATTACCTAGAAGCAAAATATAGAAATAACATGATCATAAAGCTCACAAGAAAGCAAGAAAGGACAAAGATCAAAGTTATGTATGGGAAGTACAGAACAAGCAATAACATTCTAATAGTTAAAAAATTAAAGATTACCCAATGCTCTATCCAACCTGCTATCCACTCTATTAGCACTATGCCGACTATTAGTCCAAGTGAATTGAGAACAATAAGAAGGAATATCCAAAAGCATACAATCATATATGAATGTTCGAAATTCTTTACAATGACTTAAAGCTGCAAGGATTCCTATTTTTTCATGAGCTCCCAAAACAAAAGTAAAATCACTAATTACACACTGATTAGATGAAAAATTAGTTGAATAATTATAAAGGTTCACCTAAAGATCTGACCTTTGATTTCTCCAAACATTGCCATACATAAAAGAAATCCTTTACAACTGATTAACAACCAAAATTCAATAGTTATATATTAATCATGAATGCTAATGGAAGAAGGCGCATGCCAATCAAATTTTCCAAGCGCCTAAATAGAAGGCAAAGCATCCAAATTCTAAGTAATTAAAGATAAATTCAACTTATCCCAAAAAGTACCCACGATGGAACAAAACTCCACCATTAGTTCAGCAAGACAAATAAAATCAGGAGAATACTGTCTAATAAAAAAGATAAAGTATGTTAGGTATTAAGGTTCCCTAAACCTCTAGAATTCTAGTAAAAAATCTTCATTGATTAAGTTTTTAAGGTTTCCTAGCAACTCTTTTAGAAAGAGTTTTTGTGTTGTTAAGCAACATGATCCTTTTTTTTTTGAAACTATAGTCCATGTCCCACCATACAGATCAACTTCATTAGCCTATGAGCATTTACATATATCATTCACAACAATAACTTGATCTATTATAGAATCGTGGCCATCACCATCATGCTTGTTGTCAGTCTCCTGAATAGATAAAAATCACTCATCGTCAGCACTTGGGTCTTGTAACTAAGCTTCTTTCCCATCTTCTAAGAGCTTACTAATATGAGAAGCATCTAGGATTTGTGTATCAAAAAGAGGCTCTTTTATATAAACCTCTTGGAGATGTAAAAATGACCCAGTTACATGTGACACGTTGGTTGTATCAAGCACAACGTCGGTTTCTAGACAATCTTCAATCTGATTAATATTATTAATGTCAGAATGCAGCTGCTAAAAAGCATTATTGATAGGAATGATAGATGGTTGAATTGGTTTAGGTTTCCAAACCCATTTAGGAGCTTCTGATTTGTTTACTTTAGGCTTAGGTGCTTCTAAAATAACATTCTTTTTCCCCCACCTGTAATCTAGATAAAAGTGACCTATATTGGAGCAGATATGACAAAAAGAGGGCAAATTCTCATAGACCACCTTTATGAAAAGAATTTTTCCAATTCTCTCTATTAGAAGACTCATTGGTAAATTTGATGAAAGATCAATATCAATGAGGACTCAGGCATAGTGTCCAAATTCACCATGTATGATTGTGCTATTAATTTTTAAAAGAATACCAATTCCTTAAGCAATCAAAGCAAGAATCTAAGGATGCCGATATTCTTATGGAAGTTTATAAAACCACACCAAAATTTGACTGTTTGTAGATTTTTGAGCTAACAGATCAAAGTTTGGTGTCCAATGTTAAAGGCATAGGATGCCTGGTTTTAAAACAACAGCCCCATGGCTCCAAACTGATTCTTTTTCATTAAGTGAATGATGGATTACATGGTAGAAACCACGTCCAAGAGAAATTAGTCTCCAATTGCTTTAGAGACCCCAAATTGATGAAAGTTTCTTTTAAATCAGTTAATTTCCATGGCGATTCTCCTTCTTGCTCCTTCAATCTTTTGGGGTTCTTGTTTGTAACCTTGGTGTCTAATCCCCCAATATGGCTCAATATGGTTCCCTTAACCTAGAGTTAAAATTCTCTATTTATAGACAAAACTACCCTAAATTCGTCCAAGGATCAAAATAGTAATTTTTCACCTTCAAAACCTCCTCCAATAAGGAAAATAACTCCATAAACAGCTCATTTATTATTGGTTTGAATCTCAGATTCTTTAAGAAAGCAAAATTCCTAGAAAAACATACCAAAAATGCATAAATTAACTAGGAAACTAAAAAAGAAATAAAACTAAGCTAATAAATTAAAATCCTAATAAAACACTAATTATAAAAAATAAAATATAAGGAAATACTAATAAATCCTATGCAAATTAAATAGAAAACTATGCAATAATTGACACCAACATTAACATGATTTTTTTTTATAATAAAAAGGTTATATAATTTAGACAACGATGATGACTAGATAACAAAGGGCAGTTCTTCATTTTTAATTTCTTGACGATAAAATTTAAATTTTATATCTCAAAACCCTTAAAGAGACATTACTATTCTCCCACTAGCTAACATATCTTCTTTAAAAACAAAAATTGGAACAGAAAAATTTAATATGTAAAAATTATATAAAATACATAAGTATTAAAATTCAATGAATAAAAAAATAAAATGATAAAAGATCCAATAAAACAACATTGATGGCTAGAAAATTGAAAAAAAAAAAAAAAGAAAAGAAAACAGAACAAATAGTGCAAACTTTCGCAATATCAAGCTGATTATATGGCTGAAGACTAAATCAGCCATCATTTTCAGACTTGAATTTCAACTCATTTTTAATTTTCTTTTATTTTTTGTGGCAAGAATAAGTTGCTCATCCACAAAATTTTAGTTTGCACTCAACTAATATGCCACGGACAATTTGTTTATAAATTAACTTTACTTTGCACGATCAATTTCTTCAGTAACTTGCTTAGATTAGTACTCAGTTCTGTTTTTGTGTTAGTCCAATGCGTGAAGTTTAAATATAAGGTAAATAGTAAAAAAAATTTAATAAAAATTAGAGAACATGGAATTTTTTTTTAATGGGTGATATATATATATATATATATATATATATATATATATATATTTCAGACTTGAATTTCAATTCATTTTTAATTTTCTTTAATTTTTTGTGGGAAGAATAAGTTGCTCATCCACAAAATTTTAGTTTGCACTCAACTAATATGCCACGGAGAATTTGTTTATAAATTAACTTTACTTTGTACGATCAATTTCTTCAGTAACTTGCTTAGATTAGTACTCAGTTATGTTTTTGTGTTAGTCCAATGCGTGAAGATCAAATATAAGGTAAATAGTAAAAATAATTTAATAAAAATTAGAGACCATGGAATTTTTTTAATGGGTGATATATATATATATGGGCTATTTGCAAATTTAATCACGACTTTTAGCATTTTTTACAGTTTAATAACGACATTTCAATTTTGACAAAACAAAACAGAAATTTATAAACTTTGACAATTCAAATCATCGATCGCATTTCTAGTTAACAATTATAGACATTAACAGATACAACCATGACTTTGATTGAATGAGTCGATTGATGCCTGTGCCAATTCCTTTTGGCAAATAGCTAATTTGACATAACGGAAGCCTAGGCAATTGAATAAATACTGCTCAATGTTGAATGACGCACGATTACCATCTAATAATCTTCTATAACCTATTGATTTGTGCATAAATGTCAGGAAATAGACATCAATAATTGTTGATTTACACAAAGGAATACTGAATATTGGGAAAATATAAATTTGATTTATTAATTCAATAAAAACCATCCTCAAACAACCGTAAAGAGACAAATAAATAGAGTTTAGGGAAAAACCCTAAAAACGAAAAAGGAAGAAAAGACTAAAAAATTTCAAAAAGGAACATAAACTTTTAAGTCAAATTTAGGGGCCTAAACAAAGGAATTTGGGCCTGAAGATGAGTTTCTACATACATAGGGCTCTGAATCAGCTTTGATTTGATATATTATAAGCCACGTGGTTTAATCAGGGTCGCCACGACCGTCCATTTGAAGCCTAAGTGCATACACCCACTTTGTCAAATCTATCCATAAATGATAATGCAGTCTCATCCACATCATTCCCCCATGTGACATAAAATTTAGCCTTGAATTCGACACAACATCGTCATTAGAAGAATCGCCAGAAAAGGTAATTAGATGTTTAACATTAAATACATCTGCTATACGAACATGGCTAGGCAACTTCAAACAATAAGCATTGGAATTAATCTTCTCCACCACTTCAACTAGACCAATCTTCCTAGTAGATAGGTTGTTGTACTCCCTTACTGGAAATCAATCTTTTGTTAGTATTGTCCACACAAAATCACTTACCTCGAACTCCAAAGGTCTATGTGTCTGATCTATAATCTACTTATACTTACAGTTAGTAGTAGACAGATTGTCAAAGATTGTCTTACGCACATCTTGCAAGCCTGAAACAAAATCTGTTGCTTTCCTATGGACTCTTGTCTTGCTAGGCAGGGGCATCAAGTCAAGAGGACCTCTTGGCTGAATGGAATAAAAAACCTGAAAAGGACTAAATCCTGTGTAGTGATTAACAACATGGTTATGAGTGAATTCTGCCTGACATAACTTCTGATCCTAACCATTCATATGGTCCCCCACTAGAAAATGCAGCAGGTTGCCCAATGACTTGTTCACCATTTTAGTTTGCCCATCTATTTTGAGGGTGATAAGCACTACTAAAATTCAGTTAGGCATTAAGCATCTTCTAAAGGCTTTGCCAAAATGACTGAGGAAATGGGTATCTTTGTCAGAGGCAATGGATGTATGCAACCCGTGCAAATGATACATATCCTGAAAGAACAGTTGTGCCATATTTACTATGTCTGTAGTCTTCTTACAAGGAATAAAATGAACAATCTTACAAAATCTATCAACAACAATAAAGATGGAGTCATTACCTCAATGCGTTTGTGGAAATCCCAATATAAATTCCATGCTAATATCAACCCAAGGTTGAGAAAGGACTGGTAAAGGCATATAGATCCCTGCATTTATGGCTGTCCCTTTAAAGATTTGACAGATTTTGCACCTCTAAATGTACTTCTCAACTTCTATACGAATTGAAGGCCAAAAGTAGGAGGCTTAGATTAATTTCAAAGTTCTATCTTTGCCAATGTGCCCCTATTTATGCAACTCCCTTATGATATGCAAGCGAAGGCTACAGTTGGGGATACACAGTTGACTACCTTTAAACAAAAGTTCATCCTGTAGTAAAAACTTTGTCTTCCTCCCAGCTTATACATTTTGTATCACTATAGAACAATAAGGGTTAGATGCAAGCATATCATGAAAAGAATCAAATCCAAACACCTCAACTCTCATGGTCCCCAACAAAAAATTTCTATGACTCAAAGCATCAGCCACTTGATTAGTGACCCTAGACTTATGTTTCACCACATAAGTGAACCGCTCCAAATAGGACGCCTATATTGCATAGTGCGGCGACACCTGATCCTACTAGTGTAGGTGCCTCAAAGAATAATGATTTGTGTACAAAATAAACTCCCTGTGAAATAGATAATGACACTAATGCCTTATTGCTTGCACAACTGTATAATACTCAATATCATACATGCTATAATTGAGTTTTGAACTAGATAATTTCTTACTAAAGAAAGCCATAGGCTTGCCATTCTGACTCAAGACTGCCTTAATGCCCACCTTGGAAGCATTTGTATGTAACTCGAAAGGTTGAGAAAAGTCTGGCAGCACCAAGATTAGTGTGGTTGTAAGGCATTCTTTATCAAATTGAATGTTGTCTCTACTTTATCTGTCCATTCAAGCTTATTGCCTTTCATGCAATCTGTGATTGGTGCCATTATAGTGCTGAAATTAGCAATGAACTGCCTAAAAAAGGATGCTAAGCCATGGAAACTCCGTACTTCTATCAAGGTCGTTGGTTTAGGCCACTCTTTTATTGCTACCACCTTTGCTGCATCCACCTGCAAACCAGTTCCTGAAACCATATACCCTAAAAATAACACTTTGGGGGTCATAAAAACACACTTCTTCAGGGCATCATAGAATTTCTCCTTGTGCAACACACTAAAAACCTCTCTAATATATAGCATGTGCTTATCAAGGTTATCACTAAATATCAGGATATCATCAAAGTACACCACAATAAATCTGCTAATAAAAGGCCACAACAACTGATTCATGACACACATAAAAGTATTAGGAGCATTAGACAAACCAAATGGAATTACAAGCCATTCATACAATCCCTCCCTAGTCTTAAATGTTATTTTCCATTCATTCCCATGTCTCACACAAATTTGATAATACCCATTTTTCAAATCAAGCTTAGTGAAAATAGTAGCACCATTAATCTAATCAAGCAAATCATCTAATCGAGGAATGGGAAATCAGTACCTCATAATAATTTTATCGATGACTCTACTGTTCACACACATATGCCATGAGCTGTCATTTTTAGGTGTCAAAAGGGTAGGTACTGCACAAGGACTTATCCTTTCTCTAATATGGCCTTTGACTAGCAACTCTTCCACTTGTTGATGCAATTCCTCATGATCAATGGGACTCATCCGATAATGTGGTATGTTGGGCAAGGCTGCTCCAGGCACCAAATCAATATAGTGTTGAATGTCATATAAAGGTGGCAATCCTTCTAGTAAGTCTTCAGGAAATAGATCACTAAATTCTGCAATAAGTGGAGTGACAACCTCTGGAACATAGGCTGAGTCGATCACTTCCTTCCTTACCAGCATATACTCTATGTCTGACTCCTATAACTCCTCATCAAATTGGGCCAAGAACAGTAGTGTATTGAATCCAACTCCAACACCTTCTTGCTTAGGCTTCTCGAACACCTATCCACTAGGCAATAATACAATTTTGATCCCCTCAAACATAAAACTATATGTGTTAGTTCACCCATTATGAGTAACATCCTTATCATATTGCCAAGGCCTTCTTAAAAGCAAGTGGAATGCATCCATGGCAACAACATCACACCAAACAGTATCTTTATATTTTAGACCAATTGAAAAAGGAATCAAGGCATGCATAGACACTGAAACTTCACCACCTTTTTTAAGCCAAGCTAGCTTGTAGGGCTTAGGATGTTTCTCGGTCTAAATTTTTTATTTTTGGACAACCTCATCAGACATAATATTTTCACAACTTCCACCATCAATCACAAAATGGCATACCTTATTCTAGATAGTACAGGTAGACTAAAATATGTTGCTCTATAGCCACTCATTCTTGTCTGCAGCCCTTGGAGTTAGATAGGATTGCCTAACCACTAATGACACACCAACATCTCCTTCCAGTTACACTTGTTCAGTTCCTTCATCATCATATACTGCTGTACCTTCAATCTCAACTACATCCTCATCATAGTCGTCTATTTCGTTGAATAAGGCTTTTTTGTAGCAGTTTTTTTACATTCAGCTTGCCTATGACCAAGTTTACTATAATTAAAGCACTTTATACCACTACTGCCAACTGCTCTATTAAATGGACCCGCTATTTTGTTAAATTCCCTGACTCGCTATTCCCAACTACTATTTTGGTTACACCACCACTACTATCAACTCCAACATTCGAACCTCCAGTAGTAGAAGTGCGATGTGACTGCTTCTCTACCATTAATGCCCTTTGATGAGCTATTGAAAAAGATACAAGATCAAACATGTTAACAATATCCTAGATCAGCAACTTCAAGCCTCTAATGTATCGTGACACTAATTGGTCCTCCGTCTCATATATTTCATTCGTAGTAATCAGTCGGTAAAATTTAGTGGTATATTCATCCACTAACTTCAGATCCTCTTTCAAAATCTTGCAGCCTTTGATACATCAACCTCTGGTAATTATATGGTAGGAAGGTGGCTAGCATGTGTTTCTTCATCTTCTCCTAGGTGTTGATTTTCTCCTTCCCCAACCTGGTGCTAGTCAACTTCAATTGCTGCTATAATGTTGTAGCTCTCCCCCACAAATCTAGTTGCCACCAAAGGCACTTATATATCGTTAAGTACTCCCTTGAATTCCAAGATCTCCTTAACTGTCGCTAGCCAATCAAGGAAATCTTCAGGCTGAAGGATACCATGGAATTCTAAAATTTTAGTTCACATTCTAGACTCCCAATGATGTTTATCTTCTTCCACAACAGCCCTTTTACATTTGCATGACACTCCTTCTTCACACTTGTTCTTCTTTTCATCAAAACTCACACTACACGAGCCCTATGACAATTTTGGTTGTTGGTATTTTTGTTCTAGTTGATCATTAAGACAGTTATCCTTTCATTCATTTGCTCCACCATCTGCCCTATTTGCCCCATCGTTTGCCCAAGTTGTCTTATTGCTTGCTCAACATGCTCGAACTGCTGCTCAACCCATTGATTAGCCTCCCGCTCGTAAACCTCATATAAGCATTGCTATTGTCTTCTTCATGCCATTTTTTTATATAAAACCCTAGGAACATTCGTTAGCTTTGATACTAATTGACGTAGTGAAAGCCTAAAAAATTGGATAAATACTGCTTGACGTTGAATCGCACATGATTACCATTTAACAATCTTCTATAACTTGTTAATTTGCACATAAATACCATGAAATAGAAATCAATAATTATTGATTCACACAAAGGAATATCGAATATTGAGAAAATATAAATTTGATTTATTAATTCAACAAAAACTGTCCTAAAAAACCCCAAAGAGACAAATAAATAGAGTTTTGGGAAAAATCCTAAAAATAACAAAATGATGAAAAGACTAAAAAAATCCTAAAAAGGAACATAAACTTTTAAGCCAAATTTAGGGGCCTAAACAAAGGAATTTGGGACCGAAGATGGGTTGCTATAAATATAGTATGTAGCACCCATCATAGGGCTCTAAGTCAGCTTTGATTTAATATATTATGGGCCTCATGGTTCAATTGAGGTCACCACGACCATCTATTTGAAGCCTAAGTGCGCAGGCCCATTTTGTTAAATCCATGCATAAATGACAATGCTGCTTTATCCACATCATAGTCCAATTCTAACCCTAAATTGGTTAAACAAACAACACCAATTTTACTTTGAAAAATCATATTAGATGAGAGCAAAAACTCAAAAGAAACATACGATTAAGATTAAGATTTTTGAACTGGTAGTGATAGTAGGGATTGTTTGTTCATTGCTAAAATTACTGATTGGTGTAATGCGATGCAGTGAGTGAATGAGTCAAAATAGATAAGAAGAAATTTTTTAGAACAAAGTAACATGATATGAGTAGGGCTAAATGAACGTAGTGAGTTAAGCAAGCAGCAATAGATGCAATGGATGAAATGAGGTTTAGTTCACTATTGGTACCATAACTTTAGGCACCAAATTATTAATTTTTTTCTTTTCAGTCCTAAAAATTTGATTTTTATTTCAAGTTAAAGTACATCGAACATATCCAATCAAATTTAGTATAAATGGCAATCAAAACAAATATATTTTTAGTGTATTCACCATGTAAACATCTCTTTAAGCGGTCTAATCACCTTGTCTGCTCTATAAAATAAATTTTGTTAAAATTTTATTTTATGGGGCCCATTAGTAAATTTTGTTTCATGAGGCTAACAAGATAATTAAACTATTTAATGGGATGCTTACAAGGTAAATATACTAAAAATATATTTATTTCGACTACCACGCATGATAAATTTGATTTGATATATTCGAGGTACTTCAACTTGAACCAAAAATAGAATTTTTGGGACTAAAAAGAAAAAAATAAAATTTTAGTACCAAAGTAAAACATAGCCCAAAGTTATGGTACTAATGGTGCAACAAACCCATAGGGATGCTTAATATAATTAAACTATTTAATGGAATGCTTATAAGGCAAATATATTAAAAATATATATATTCCAGCTACCACATATGATAAATTTGATTAGATATGTTCGAGGTACTTCAATTTGAAATAAAAATAGAATTTTTGGAACTAAAAAGAAAAAAATTAAAATTTTGGTATGAAAGTGAAATATAGTCCAAAGTTATAGTACTAACGGTGCAACGAACCCATAGGAGATGAGAAGAGCAGCAAGAAAAATGGAGTTTAGGTTACACGAAGAAGAAGAATATGATTTAATTGATTTTTGTTCCTTCAACTTCTAAACTATGCTTTCTGGTGTGCAAAACACAGAGTTTCAACGTGGATTATAAATCGTCCAGCATGGATTAATGACCTAGTTCTTGCCTGACATGTCAACATTAGCTAATAAAAAATGTGATCAATGATTTGAATTGGAAAAGTTTGTAAATTGTTGTTTTATTTTGCCAAAATTGAAATGTCGTGATTAAACTGCAAGAAATGATAAATGTTATGATTAAATTTGCAAATAGCCCATTGTAGACGGTGGAGTTTAGCGCATGTCCAAGATTTTAGCAACCGCAACACTGTTTAGGCTCAGGACCTTAGGGAACACACTAACCACTGTCACAAAGACATGGCGTGGAGATGAGGAGTCACCACCCAAGGTAATAACTAGGATAAATTGAAAAGGTAGTACTCGATTCCTTAAAAGAAGGCTAGTACCACATTCAGGAGATTCTAGATACGGAATACTAACTTCTCTTAGTCTCGTGTTCATTTAGAATAATTTTATAAATGATTATTTCATCCTTTAATTACATGAAATTTTATTAAACCCTATTTGACATCCATTTAACTCTAGGCATCTAGTTAATAAAATTACACATAAAAAAATGCACTTAAGATCGTGTTGTCCCTACGTCTAAACTATGTTAATTTTATTAAAAATTTAGCTAGATTTACATTTTATTTACAAGTGAGAAAGAGACTAAAGGTGGGCCTACATTTTTATTAATTAGTGAGCCTAGATCAATTTATTTTACTTTGTCTAAAAATGGGCTTAAGTCTATTCAATTTTAAAGAAAAAGTTAAATTAGTGGGCCTAAGTCTAACTTGATTTTATTTTAAGTGAAATATGGGCCTATGTCTATTTATTTTAAAAGAAATGAATTTAAGTGGGCTAAGCTAAGTCTCAACAAGTTTTAATTAACTAAGTGGGCCTAAAATCTAATTAAACTAATAGGCCTAAGTTGGTTTTAATTATTTAAAGCCCTAAACCATTTTTAAACCTATTTATTAAGTGAGTTAGATCTAAACGTGGGCTTGGGGCTCAAAAAAACAAAAAAAGCCCAAAAGCATAAAAAAACATAAAAAACATAACGAAATCAAATAAAAACACATTCACATATGATTTCTAAAAAAACTTAATTTAATTACATATAAACCCTAATTAACTAAAGCCACCATTAATTTTAATTAATTTTACCTAGTGAACCTAGTTTTACTAATTAATTTTAAAGTGTAGAAAATTAAATTTTTTACTATTCCCACTACTGGGGCTATTACAAACTACGTACAAAATCTAAAATTAAACAATTATACATGCATAAAAAAAACATAGAACACCAAAAAAAAAAAAAAAAAAGATAAAACCTTAAATTCTATTAGGAACCACTACAGGTTCTTCCATGGCATTCCATGGACCTTCTGTTCAGTTTAAACACAAGCAATATCCTCCTTAATCCACATGTGAACATCAAAACAAAAAAAAACACAAAAGTAATTAGATTACTAAAGAAGTTAAATAATAAAAACAATAACAAAAATAAAAAAAAAATCACAAAGAGAAAATAATAGAAAAGAAACGAAATAGAAAAAGAACATTGATGTTATGCAAATGCCCTTTTTAGCCCCTCAGATTGGATTATCACTATTGAAATTGAATGACTATTGATTATGGACTAGAAAGGGTGTTCTTAGGAGCTTTTTGAGTTTAAGGCTTTTTTTTACGTAATTCTCTCTGTGAGTCTCCAAAAATTTTCTCCATAAAAGAGTTCCCATGTGCACGCACTGGCTTCCTCCTTTGGAGGAACAGACTCATCTCCTTATAAGGAGGAATAGACTCATCCCCTCTATAAGGATTTGATTTTTGATAGTTACGTGTTTTTAAATGCATCAAAAATCTTTTCAGATAAATTAATATTAAAAATTCAATTTTTAACCAGTCAAAACACTGAAAGATATATAAAAAATAAGAAAAAGTACTCAAAAAAAATTAAAAATGGGACTTTTACGCGTCGGCATTGTGCAATGCCGATCAAAAAATTGGATTTTCGATCTGAATTGTGGATTTCTGATCGAAAATCCATAATTTTGATCGGCACTATGGATTTCCTATTGGAAATCCATAATTTCGATATTCAATTTTTTTACTTTTAATTACCAAAAGACCCCTGAAAAATTGACTTATTTATAATCAAATCATAAAAAATGTTGCAATTTAGTCCCTAAAGTCCAGAAAATCGACAACCAAGTTCTATTTTTGTATGAATTTCATCATAGGGGCTTACGTCGCAATTGGACACAATTGCGGTGCTTACACCCATATATATATATATATATATATGTTGTATTTAATGAGTTGACGGGGGACTCTTTCAGTTTAATTAGAAATTTCGGGTTTGAACTTTGGATATGCAGTTACTTTAAAACTCTTATGGTAGACCTTTACAACTTTTTGAGGTCCTTCTTAAGTTGAATCTTAATTAGGCGGGTTTTACAAAATACCGGGTTCATCAGATACAAATATATATATATATATATATATATATATATATATATATGTTGTATTTAATGAGTTGATAGGGGACTCTTTCAGTTTAATTAGAGATTTCGGGTTTGAACTTTGGATATGCAGTTACTTTAAAACTCTTATGGTAGACCTTTATAACTTTTTGAGGTCCTTCTTAGGTTGAATCTTAATTAGACAGGTTTTACAAAATACCGGGTGCATAAGATACAAATATATATATATATATATATATATATATATATATATATATATATATATATATATATATATATATATATAGTGATAGCAAAGTTATATGATTATATATTAATGAACTGTATAATAAATAATAACTTTCTTCTTTTAAGTCAAATAAGGGAAAAATAAATTTTATAAATTAATAACATAAAGATTCCAACCCTATATCTAAGAATATCATTGAAAATGTTGATTATTTGACGATTCTTTTAGTGAAAATGAATAAAATATTACTAGATATAGATGCATAACAATATGATTTCTTTGACTTTTTATAACACACCTGAGGAACGTTGCTATAAATATTATTATATGTAGTGACTTAAAAATTCTATTTAATTTCTGTCACCAAAAGTTAGAGACACAATTACTTTTTCTTTTTTAAAAAATAGTGACTATTTTTTCTTTCTTCTTTAAATATTTCCGGATTGAAACCATAAAATTAAGAGAATGTCTTGCCTATACTGAATGTATTATATTTAATTTTAATGGTCAGATTTAAAATATATAATTTAAATATTATGTACTTAGTTGATAAAAATAAGATATATATATTATATTTTAAACTATCATTTAGTGTATATAGACCCAATGTAAATAAGAATTTTCTTAAAATTAATTAGTATCATAAGAGTCTTACGGAAAATAGAGATTTTTTTTAATTAACTATAAAATTATGTGTTCGTCGAATGCGTGAAGTCCAAATGTATAATTAACTATACAATTTTTACTTTCATGGCTATAGACTATATATAGCTACAATTTTTATATTAATGGCTAAATTTTGTAGTTGTCTGTGCATATTATTATAGTGATATATGACGCTTATTTTAATTTTATTTTGTAATTATATGTATGTATTCAGTTAAATCGCTGAATAAGTAATAATAGTTGACGAAAAATAAAAAATGAAATATTATGTGTGTGATTGATATAAATAAATTTTATAAAACTGTATGAAATATATTTACAAATTTAAGTGGGTGTATTTGATTTAAATGAACTATTTGTAAAATTTATTTTTAGTTTTAACTTATTAATTTTATAAAATTATTTATTATTAAACTAAAATTTATAATATTTATTTATTTTTTTAAAAAATTCATTTGAAAATGAATTCTCTTTCAAATGAATTCTTATTAATGAAGTATAATTCATTTGAAAATGAGTTCTATTTATTTCTTATAAATAGTTTAAGTAATAAAAAGTAAAAGCATTCATAAGTATAAAATATGATTGAAGTCCTATCCTCCTTACTTTCTCCTTTTCGAACAAGAATTAATCACTTCAACAAACTTAAAAATAAATTCTATTTAGAATTGTTTGAAAATAAAATAAATTCCTTTAATGGAATTGAAAAGACTTCTCGTAATACACTAAATGATTTATTAATTAAAAATGATCACCTTTTAAAAAGAGAAAAAGAAAACTAATCACTTTTGGTAGGATGAATAGTATTACTCAAGGAAAAACCTCCATCAACAACAAGATTCATCCCACTCACATATTGAGCTTCATCACTTCCAAGATATAGAGCTGCTTCTGCAATGTCATTTGTATCTAACATAGTTTCTTTAAGATTTGCAATGGAGTAGAAACTTGCTTGGATGTCTTTAAGTTCAATACCTGATGCTTTAGCAGCAGTAGGAGTAGGAACTGCAGCTGGCGAAATGCAATTAACTCTAATGCCATACTTGCCTAATTCAATAGTCAAGTTCTTGGTTAATCCAACAACTGCGTGTTTTGACGCCGTGTAAGCTTGTGGTATCCCGGAACAAGTAACAGAAGCAATGCTTGAGGTGAATAAAATACAACCTTTCTTTCTTGGAATCATTACTCTAGCAGCATGCTTCGCTCCCAAGAATGCACCATGAACGTTTACATCCAAAACCCGATTGAAATCTTCGCTTTCGATTGATAAGATGTTGGAATCGCACTTACCTATGATTCCTGCATTGTTGTACATTATGTCAAGCTTTCCATGCATTGAAACTGCTTTGTTCACCGCGTTTTCCACGTCTGATTCTTTGGTCACATCGCAATGGATGTAGGAAACTTTTTGTCCAGATTCTGAACTGATTTCCTTGGATACAGAGTGACCCAAATCGTCTTGGACATCTGCTACGATAACCTTTGCACCATGTCGAGCAAATAGTCTCGATGTGGTCTCGCCAATTCCACTAGCTCCGCCTGTTATTATGGCTACCTTGCCTTGCAATCTGCATATGATGACAAGTTTTAGTTACTTCGGACTATCATTGAAGATTAAAAATAATAATCTTCAAAAAAAAAAAAAAAGAACATTGACTATATATTATATAGAAGAAAAAGCACGTACCAATACACTCAATTAGTTCAAAAGGTTGGAAGAGTTTTTTTATTTTCTCAACGTTGATTTTTAGGGATGGCACTTGGAAATATTTTTTATTAATGGACCACTGTTTATAAAAACAAAAAAAATATATATAAAGCAATGTGAAAAGAAAAATTGATTGTTTTCTCAAACTTGGTCAAAGTATGAAACTTATAACCCTTTCAATAATGATACAAATAGTGGTGAACCAGCGATAATTTTTCTTAAATGACATTTATATTCTCAAATACAGGAACAAATTCATTGGAAAGGTAAAAACAATCATTTGTCGCTGCTTATGATATATAACTTTATACTTTCCATTTCATATATATTTGATCTGAATAAAGAAATACAGAAATGCTCTCTCACTTGCCCGTTAGGTCAAAGCTCTTATAGACACTATAAAAGCCCCCTCTTCCCTTTTCGATCTCTCAGTTTTAATTTGTAAAAGAAAAGTGCTCTCACTTAATTAGTTACAACATTATCGAAATTGAAATGAGACAAGAACTTGAAAACAATATATAAATATGCAGAAATGTGAGTGATGTAGGTGAAGAGATGTTGGTTGCTTACCTTTTGGCAAAATTAGCAAGGGAAGAAGAGGTTGCCATGATATGTTTTTTCTTCTATTAGTTTGCTAGTTTCTTGAGGAGAAGTTTAAGGTATTGAATTTGTCGGGCTTTGATGAGGTTATTTATAGACGCAAGTATTGAATTTTTCGGGCTTTGATGAGGTTATTTATATACGCAACTAATGATAGACCAGTCTATTGACAAAGTGCAGGATGCCAGCCTCCACCTTAGAATTTTTTTCCCAGTTTATTATTGTTTTTTTATGGGGGGCTGAACTTGGGAATGTTCAAAGTTTTGTCACTAATAATAATAATAAAGTATGTAATGGTATCACCAAAGATAAACGGATAGAATCTATCCAGATAGAAACATTAACAGCTTATGCAAAAGACTAATATACCTTCATTGAGCATGTTTTACCACTTTAATTGCTATTGTTATGCGTGTTACGTTGACTTGTATTTTCAAAATAAAAGCACCATAATCAAGATATATAATTAAATGTTATTGAATTGGGAGGGAAACATAACAACAAAAATGGATCAAAATGACTATTTCATTGTCTTCCATGAGTATTGTTTAAGGAAATGGAGCACAGAAAAATGATTATGCAGATTTTTGGCTCTAACATTTATAATTTTTCACTGAATGGAGAGGAGAACTCTATTGAACCTAAAGAAAACTATGTTGAACTAGAAGAAAACTCTATTGAACCAGAAGAAAACTTTGTTGAATTTGTTGGGGATGATGTCGATGATAGTGTAGGTAAAGTTGGTGAATTAAATTCTCAAAATATTGAGAATATAAATTTCAATGAACGTATTGCAGAGAATGGTCCTACACTAAGTATGTCTTTTCCAACTATAGATAAGCTGTTAGAAGCTTATCAAGAACATGTTAGGTTGAGAGGATTTTTTTGTTGCTAAAAGATATGATCACATAACTGGAGATGGTGTAAGAAGATATCAAACCATTTGCTGTGATAAAGGTAGGAAGTCAGAAACAAGGATACAATCAAAGAGATCATGTTGCCCAACCCATTTGAATGTAGTGCTGATAGATGGAATGTGGGTTGTTAGTTCAATAAAACATAAACACAACCACAAGCTAAATAATTTAATGACTACATTAATGAGTGGCCGTAGTAGTTTGACTGTAACACTTCAAAGAACATTGGTTGTTAATGACATTGCAGGACTTAGGCCTTGTAAAAGCATGAGACTGAGAATCGTGAAGCTGGTGGTCCACAAAATTTAGGATGCTTGTAAAGGGACATGAGGAATTTCATAAATAAGGAGAGGAGGTCAAGGATAAGTAAAGAAGATGCATAAGCTATTAATTTTTTTTTTTATCAATGTAGCAAAAAGATGGAGAATTTTTTTATTTGATTGATCTTGACAAGGAAAACTGTTTGAGAAATGTATTATGGATTCATCCTAAAGGTAAAGTGTTGATTGATTCATTCACTGCAGGTGCACGGATTAATAAGTAATATAGAAGTAAGTAGAGTATCGTTTCCCATAAAAATTAATACTAAACACCTATTAATCTTAATTGTAAATGTTTAGAGCTAATAATATTGATTTTGTAACACCCTACTTCTTTGCTATCAAAATGGTCCAAGTCTTTAATTAACATATTATTCCAACCATATCATGCTTAACAAATTCCATATATTATTTAAACACATAAAAGATTAAAAAATTTTATTCTTATAATACACAATAGTTATAATTAAAAATAAATACAAAACATGTCCTTTTTGTCTCAGTGAATGCTTATAACACAACGAGAGAGAGAGTGAGGGTTCGGTCGATGACCTTTGCTCCATACTTTATTTATAATGCAATTTGCTTCAAACAATCACACTTCCAACTTCCTTATCTAAAAAAAAATTGTGATTTGGTGAGTCGCGACTCAATGAATATAAAGATCAATTAAATTCTAAAGGCACGACAAGCAAACAAATGATATTAAATCACATTAGTAGTACAATTCATTCAAATGCAAGTACTTATGAAATATTCATTGCTTTTTTTTTGTGGCTTAACAAGATAAATTTTGCTCTCGGGATTCATGTGAAACAATTGCTATTTGATTTTGCTAGCCAGCATATAACATGTGAATCATATGACTTTCTTTTATCATTTGCATTTGCCATGTGATTTGCAAATATTTGTCGAGCTAGTCACAACATCTTTTTATATTCATATGCAAATGCTCATGCGTGAATTTACATTTAAATTGTAATCACTCATGTAAAAACATAATTAATCAATAAAAAAACCATACACATTTATATAATTAAAATAAAATCCACTTTAATCACACAATTTACCCAAGAATTCAATCAATATTTATACTCACTCTTTAAGATGTCAAACACTCTATAAATGATTTGAATTGCCTTCTCGAGCTTCACCAATACTTTGGGATCCTAAAATATAACATATATTTGATTAAAAAAATATGTCTATGCTGAGTGTTTATGTTTGGTAGACAATTGAGATATGTTATGTATATGTGTCAACTTAACATTTATGCATATTTTTCTCCTTGTTAGGTAGTTTGACCATACTAGACCTAGGTGTAAATAACTTTCATCAAATAACTCAAAATTACTTGATTTAATTTTTTTAAAAAAACTAGACACTCAAGCTACAACATATCCAAAAATCAACTCAATATATGCCATACACAATAAATGGTGAATTTTTGAATTCAGACATGTGCTTTGCACAGAAACAGTTTGAGCAGGTCTAAATCAATTTAGAATTTATCATGTTATACAAGTATAATTGCAAAACCAGTTTTCAAGAACTTCATTGAAACATAAATGAACAACTTTCATGTTTTATACTTTGTCTAATTCAGCCTCTAAGGTTCTCATATTAATCAAGGAAAATTAGTCTGCTTGCAGATGTTACAAGCAGAACCAATCCCACTCCAAGGATAATTTCTCATTATACACGTATTATTTCGCAAAAATGCATCATATGGTTTTAGATAACATATAAAGAAACAAAACTCATGTTTATCACTTTGTCTAAATCAATCTATAACATCCTCAAATAACTAATCAACATCAGGTACCTTGTTGGAACAGTAACTTGAACCAGTCCCAAATAAACTTTTATAGAGCTTCACATACTTAACATTTTGTAAAACCTTTTATAAAAATCTAGATAAGACATAAACCCATAAGTTTCATGTTTTACACTTTCCTTAATTTTGCTTTTATGGCCTTGGAAATTAGAGTACAATATACAACTATAAACTAGAATTTTCAGCATGAAGAGCACTATATTCATTATCAAATCAATTAACTTATTTTCCTTTTTATTCTTTAATTAACTTGTTTCCCTTGATAATTCCTTCTAATTATCATGATCAACATATCTAGATAGAAGAATTATACTAGAAAATAAGATGAATTTACTTATCTTTTTAAAATTAGAAAAATCTAGAATTTTCCCCTTTCTTCTTCTTCTTCCTTATCTTCCTCTTTTCCTTATCCTTTCTTTCCTTTTTTTTCATCCTTACACATTTCCAACCCCCTTTTCCTTACATTTATCTACTTATTTATATATATATATTATTTATTTTTTTCAAGAGACATATAGAAGGTGGACAAGTAGAGTTTTTTATTTTTTTCTACCTCTCATACATATCCACTACTTAATATATTATTATTATTATTACTACTACTACTACTATTATTGTCATTATTATATTATATTTTAATAAAATATCAAGCAAAAGTTCAAATCAATCCTCCTTCTATGCAAAAGCTTAATTTAGTACCTAAAGTTACTTACGTAAATAAATCAACTAAATTCAATTCTTTACATATTTATTTATTGACTAACTTTCAATTTTATAATACTCTAAATACATTATATATTTCAAATATTCAAGTATACCATTGCAATACACTAAAACAAATGAAAGGAAGTGGAATTCACATAGTCAAATGGAATGATTTTAAATGCATATGTTCAAGTGAATTATATGTAATGCATGCAAATTTAAATGAAATATTTATGTTTAGGGTCAAGGATGTTACATTTTTCCCCATCTTTTAAAAATTTTGTCCTCAAAATTCAATACCTGTGAAAAAATAAGGATATTGTCACTTCATGTTCTCCTTAGTTTCCCAAGTGGCCTCTTCTTGTGAATGGTTCCTCCACAACACTTTAACCAATGGAACTTCTCGATTCCGTAACTGTTTTGTTTTATAACCAATGATCTTTATCGGTTCTTCAATATAACTCAAATTATCATTAATCTCTACTTCTTGGTTTTTAATTATATGTGTAGGATCAGATCGATATCTTCTCAGCGGACTTACATGAAACACCTCATGGATTTGGGTCATCTCGGGTGGTAATGCTAAACTATAAGCCAATGGACCAATTCTTTTAAGAATTTCATATGGAATATATCGAGGAATCAATTTTCCCTTTTTACCAAATCTGATTGCTCATTTCCATGGTGAAACTCGAAGAAATACTTTTTCGCCCACTTCATATTCCATTTCCCTCATGTGCTGGTCTTCATAACTTTTTTGTCTATCCTGTGCTGCTTTGAGTCTACTTCTAATTAGTTTTACTTTATCCATAGTGTCTTACACTACTCTAGTCCTTCCAATACACGGGTTCCCTCTTCGTCTTAATAAATAGGATTGCAACATTTTCTTCCATTTAATGCCTCGTATGGTGCCATCTGAATGTTATTGTGATACTAATTGTTATAAGCAAACTCCATTAAACCAATATGTTCATCCCACACACCTTTAAATTCTATTACGAGCATATCTTCAAGTGTTTGAATTTTTCTTTCTGATTGTCCATCTGTCTGAGGATGAAAAGTAGTGCTGAAATTCAATTTAGTACCCAAAGCCTCGTGTAAACTCTTCCAAAAGTGAGATGTGAACTATGAATCTATATTTGATACAATGGACACTAGAACCCTATATAGTCTAACAATTTCATTCACATACTGTTTGGCCAAGAATTCAAGTGAACTACCCCATCTGATAGGTAAAAGTGAGCTGACTTAGTTAATCGATCAATGATGACCCATATGTCATCATTCTTCCTTGGATTTTTTGGCAATCCATATACAAAATCCATCGTTATCCTTTCCCATTTCCATATTGGAACTGACAATGGTCTCAACTTTCCAACTGAAGCTTGGTGTTCTGCTTTGACTTGTTGACATGTTAAACATTTTAAAACATAATCTACCACATCTTTCTTCATTTTAGGCCACTAATAATAGGGTCATTAAGTGTTGTACATTTTGGTCATTCCCAGGTGCATAACCTATGGAGCAATATATGCCTCTTTTAAAATATCTCGGCGTAAGTTATCAACATTAGGTACACAAATACATGACCCCATTATCAAAATCTCATCCTAAATGTTAAACTCTTTGTTCTCCCCTTATTTTGCTTTCTTCATCTTTTCTTGCAATTGTGGATCGTCACTTTGCATTGCTTTAATTCTATCCCGTAAAATTGATCTAACTTGTAAAGTAGCAATTAGCATCCCATTTTTTGGTAAATTTAGTTTCACATTCATAGCTCATAGTTGAATTAAATAAGATAGTGGAAGTATATGCAAATTAGCCACATTACTTCTTGATTTCCTACTCAGAGCATCAGTTACCACATTTGCCTTTCCTGGATGATACTTAATTATACAGTCATAATCCTTCAATAATTCTAACCACTGCCTCTGTCACATATTTAACTCTTTTTGGCTCAATAAATACCTTAAACTTTTATGATAAGTAAATATCTAAAATGTTTCTTTATATAAATAATGCCTCTATATTTTCAAAGCAAACATCACAGTAGCAAGTTCTATATCATGTATTGGATGAGATAATTCATATGGCCTTAATTGTCTAGATGCACATGCAATCACCTTGCCATGTTGCATTAATACACATCCCAATCCTTGATGAGAGGCATCACTATAAACTACAAATCCTCCACTACCTGTAGGAATTGTTAGCACCGGAGCAGTTGTCAACTTGGTTTTCAATTCATCAAAACTCTTTTAACATGCTTCAGTCCATTTAAATGCAATATTTTTCCAAAGTAACTTTGTCAAAGGGTTGGCTATTAGTGAAAATCCCTTAACAAATCGGCAATAGTACCCAGCCAATCCTAAGAAACTTCAAACTTCTGCAATATTCTTTGGAGTTTCCCATTTCACTACTGCTTCTATTTTCTTTGGATCCACTTCTATGCCCTGTCTAGAAACAACATGTCCCAAAAATACAACTTCATTTATCCAAAACTCACATTTACTCAATTTAGCATACAATTGTTTTTCTCTCAAGGTTTGCAATATAATTCTCAAATGTTGTTCATGTTCCTCCTTACTTCTTGAATATACAAGTATGTCATAAATGAACACAATCATAAATTTTTGGTACATTTAGGTCTGAAATTTTAAGCTGATAATAGCCTGATTTCAAATCAATCTTGGAAAACACTTGAGCTCCTTGTAGCTGATTGAACAAATAATCTATTCTAGGCAAAGGATATTTATTCTTTACAGTGACCCGATTCAACTGCTTATAATCAATACACAACCTCATTGTCCCATCTTTTTTTTCATAAATAGCACTGGAGCACCCCAAGGTAACACACTAGGCCTAATGAACCCTTTATCAAGTAGTTCCTGCAACTAAGTTTTTAATTCTTTCAATTTAATAGGTGCCATTCAATAAGGTGAAATGGATATTGGTGCCACTCCCGGTACTAATTCAATTGTGAATTCTACTTCTCTATCAGGTGGCAACCCTGGTAAATCATTTAGAAACACATTTGGAAATTCATTTTCCATTGGGATCTTCTCAAATATATTATTTATAGTTCTGGTGTCTATCACATATGGTAGATAAGCTTCATAACCTCTTTTAATCATCCAAAAAGCCTTTACTACAGAAATTAAACATGCAGGCATAATTTGTCTTTCCCCTAGCAACATAACGTTTGGTTGATTTAGAGATTCTAAAATAACCTCCTTAGTGAAATAATTCACTACGGCATGATGTTTGGTCAACCAATCCATACCCAATATCACATCAAATTCACTAAGTGGCAATAATAATAAATCAACTATCAACTTCGCTTTATCAATGCTAATTAAACAGTCATGACAAACACTGTTCGCAACCATTATTTCTCCTAAGGGAGTACCCACATTTAAATAAAAACCTAAGGGTTCAAGTTTATTACAAAATGAAGATGCCATGTTCCATGATATAAAAGAATGTGTGGAGCCAAGATCAATTAAAACATAAGCTTCTAAATCATAGACAAAAATTTTACCAGTAACAACTTATGGAGCAGTAATAGCTTCTTGTCTAGTCATGGCAAACACTCTAGCCTATGCCTAAGGTCTAGAACCTTGACTTTCTGTTCTTCTAATACTTTTGCCAGTATAGTTGTTTTGTCTCTACCTCTACCCCTACTAGATGTTGTTCCAACCCTACTTGTTGAAACTCCCACTATAGGTTCTGATATAGTTTTGCCTCTGCTACCTTTTGCCATACTAGTTCTTTCAGGATAGTCTCTGTACATATGATCAAAAGATCCACAAAAGTAGCATGCACCAGTAAGTCTCCTACACTCACCAGCACGTTGTTTCCCATAATGTATACATATAGATCGTTGTGCTATAACTTGACTTTGACCTCTATTTGAATAAGATGGAATCCATATCCCCTTCCTCTGAAATTAGAATAATCACCCCTGGAGCTAGCCTGTGGTGGTATGTATCCCCCATGTTTGCCTTGCTTTTTACTAGAATATCCTACACTTTCGCTTGATCCCATTTTAGCTCATTTTTTTATTCCCTCTTTTGCTAGTCTTTCGGCTCTAATTACAGCTGCTCTCAACTTAGTGTAACTCTCAAAATCTATAGGTGTGATCCTATCAGTGTTCTTAGTCCCTTTTTAAACATTTAACATTTATCTCTATCAATGGCTACCAAGGAAGAAGCATAACGAGATAACTAATTGAATTTTACTTCATATTTTGCTACAGTCATTGTCCCTTATTTCAAGTTCAACAACTCTCTTCTTTTATTATCTTTGTATGCTTCTGGTATGTAGTTATTAGTGAACTCATGAAGGAAGTCATCCCATGTTAACACTGGAGGTTGAACATCATTCCCAAAAATGGTTTCCCACCAGTCATAAGATCTCCTTATAATAGTGACACTGCATAATCAAAATTTTCTTCTGGTGTACACTTCATCAGATTAAGAACTCTCTATGTCCTTTTCAGCTAAGTCTCTACAATTAATGGATCTGTAGTGCCATGGAAATCAACTGCACCCTGTTTTCTTAATTTATCATATCTCCTTTCCCTGTAGCATTGTGGTCCCTGTAATTCTTGCTCATGTTGCTCAAAGTGTGCTTGTTCATGAGGTACATGTTGTGCATGAGAATGTGTAGAAGATCTAACCCAGTTATTAGGTTGATCTCATGATGGATGATGTTAGGCTTCCATTGAATGTGTATCAATCGACTCCTCTCTTTTTGATGGTGTCTTATAAACATATAAGACTATATTATATGACAATGTTTAGTAATGCACATGTCATGTCATGCTATTATGTATGTTCCTTATAGAGCCTATCCCTGCTCTGATATTAATAAATGTATCACCCTAATTCTTTGCTATTAAAATGGTCTAAGTCTTTAATTAACATATTAATCTAACCATATTATGCTTAACAAAGTCCATATATTATTTAAACACATAAAAGTTTACAAAATTTTTATTCTTATAGTACACAAAAGTTATAATTAAAAATAAATACAAAACATGTCCTTTTTTGTCTAAGTGAATGCTTATAATACAAGAAGAGAGAGAGTGAGGGTTCTATCGGTGACTTTTGCTCCATACTTTATTTATAATGCAAAATGCTTCAAATAGTCACACTTCAAACTTCACTATTTGGAAAAAAATAATTAAGATGTGGTGAGTTGCAACTCAATGAATACAAATATCAATTAAATTCTAAAGGCACAATAAGCAAACAAATGATATTAAATCACATTAGTAGTACAATTCATTCAAATGCAAGTGCTTATGAAATATTCATTGATTGTTTTTTGTTGTGGCTTAACAAGACAAATTTTGCTTCCAGGATTCATGTGAAATAATTGCCATTTGATTTTTCTAGCCAGCATATAACATGTGAATCATATGACTTTCTTTTATCATTTGCATTTGCCATGTGATTTGCAAATATTTGCCAAGCCAGTCACAACATCCTTTTATATCCATATGCAAATGCTCATGTGTGAATTTGCATTTAACTTGTAATCACTCTTGTAAAAACATAATTAATCAATAAATAAACCATACACATTTATATAATCAAAATAAAATCCACTTTAATCACACAATTTACCCAAGAATTCAATCAATATTTATACTCACTCTTTAAGATGTCAAACACTCTATAGATGATTTGAATCACCTTCTTGAGCTTCACCAATACTTTAGGATCTTAAAATATAACATATATTTGATTAAAAAAAATGTCTATTCTGAGTGATTATGTTTGGTATATAATTGAGATATGTTCTATATATGTGTGAACTTAACATTTATGCATATTTTTCTCCTTGTTAGGTAGCTTGACCATACTAGACCTAGGAGTAAATAATTTCACCAAATAACTCAAAATTACTTGATTTAATTTTTTAACAAAAACTAAACACTCAGGGATACAACATATCCAAAAATCAACTCAATATATGCCCTGCATAATAAATGGTGAATTTTTGAATTCAGACATGTTCTCTGCACAGAAACAGTTTGAGCAGGTCTCAATCAATTTAGAATTTCTCATGTTATACAAGTATAATTGCAAAACCATTTTTCACAAACTTCATTGTCACATAAATAAACAACTTTCATGTTTTATACTTTGTCTAATTCATCCTCTGAGGTTCTCATATTAACTAAGGAAAACTAGTATGTCTGCAGATGTTACAAGCAGAACCAATCCCACTCTAAGGATGAATTCTCATTATACACCTATTATTATGCAAAAATGAATCACATGGTTTTAGATAACATATAAAGAAAAAAAAGCTCATGTTTATCACTTTGTCTAAATCAGTTTATAACATCCTCAAATAATTAATCAACATCAAGTACCCTATTGGAACAGTTACTCGAACCAGTCCCAAATAAACTTTTATAGAGCTTCACATAATTAACATTTAATAAAAACCTTTTATAGAAATCTAGATGAGACATAACCCCATAAGTTTAATGTTTCAAACTTTCCTTAATTTTTCTTTTATGGCCTTGAAAATTAGAGTGCAATCTATAGCTATAATCCAGAATTTTCAGCATGAAGATCACTATATTCATTATCAAATCAATTAACTTATTTTCCTTTTTAATTTATCAATTAACTTGTTTCCCTTAATAATTCCTTCTAATTATCATGATTAACATATCTAGATAGAAGAATTATACTAGAAAATAAGATGAATTTACTTACCTTTTCAAAATTAGAAAAACCTAGAATTTTCCCCTTTTTTTTCTTCTTCCTTCTCTTCTTCTTTTCCTTATCCTTTCTTTCCTTTCTTTCTTTTTTCTTCCTTACACGTTTCCTGCACCCTTTCCTACATTTATCTACTCATATATATATATATATATATATATATATATTTCAAGGGACATATAGAAGGTGGACAAGTAGAGTTTTCTATTTTTTTCTACCTCTCATACATATCCACTACTTAATATAATAATAATAATAATTATTATTATTATTATTATTACTACTACTACTATTATTATCATTATTAAATTATATTTAATAAAATATCAAGCGAAAGTTCAAATCAATCCTCCTTTTATACAAAAGCTTCATTTAGTCCCTAAAGTTACTTATGTAAATAAATCAACTAAATTTAATTCTTTACATATTTATTTATTGACTAACTTTCAATTTTATGATACTCCAAATACATCATATATTTCACATATTCCAGTATACCATTGCAATATACTAAAACAAATGAAAGGATGTGGAATTCACATAGTCAAATGGAATGATTTTAAATGAATATGTTCTAGTGAATTATATGTAATGCATGAAAATTTAAATGAAATATTTATGTTTAGGATCAAGGATGCTAAAGATTTGGCTAAAACAAATAAACTATTAAAATAATAAATAAATTAATGGATGTAAATAAGGGTATTAGTAATTAAAATAAGTAAGGAAATAATCAATGAAAGAGGCATGTTGTTGGGAGATTAAGCACCACATTTTCATTAAGTTAACTTAATGTAGGTTATCAACTTCTTTATACATATCTCAGGTTTTTTAATAAACATTGAGTACTCTTTCTCAAGTAGCTACTCAAATCCACAAGTAACAATCAAATAAGATTCATAGGCATAGCTTAATTCTCATGATCACCATGAATATAAACCCATATAAAGTACGCAAGGCATTACATAAAACCTATAAGAGAATTAGAATTGATTAAGCTTTATCAAGACATTTAATCCATCTAACATGTGTTTGTGGGTTTATAAAATCTACCAACTCTCATTGCATAGATATAAACTAAAGTTATATGTATCCATAATATAATATTCAATCAAATCAATAAACATAATATGCATTTAATAAGAAGTAGTAAACATCAAATTAATATAAATCTAATGGGTCTCAAAATTTCAATAACATTAAAAAAAATTAGCCACATATGGCTAAATAAACCATCATTCAATATTTAGAAATACAAACATGAGAATATAATTAGAAAGAAAGTAAGAAATGTTATCTAAGAAGCATGAATCTTTCAGTGGGTCTCCTCCTATCAGCTTCTTTTTCTCATTTTTCTTCTTCTTCTCCTTATTTTTATTGTGTGTCCTCTTTGTAAGTGAGAGTGTATATGTGTATAATGTATCCTCCTCCCTAAGTAATTCATATCATTTGACCTTTTTAGCCTTTATCTAGAATGTGTCCTTTAACCTCCATTAGATTTTTCTTCAAATCAGTGCACATCAGCATATTCTGTGCTAGAAACATGTTGCCCGTGATCATGTACAAACTTATGAAAGGGTCCCGATCACACATCTTTTGCATTTATGATAGAAGCATGGCCTATAGGAACCCACGATTGCATATGAAATGTGATCATAAAAGACTTAACATCACTTAGGGCTAGCATTTTGGCATTCCCATTATTGCGCATTCAACCATAATCACGGGAGTAAGTTGTTATGCTCTTTCTTCCTCTTTTACTCCAAATCACCTTCTAACTTCTTTTCCCTGTCAAAGACAAATAAAACTTAAAAGTATCTATTTATGTATGCTTTACTATACTAAATGCTAATTATAATGTATATACGTATGCAATATTAAGTTCTAAATCTACGTGCAATTTGACACTAATATAAAGCTACTTATTAAGAGTTCAATGATGTTATATCTTTCGACATAACTTACCTTGTGAATAGATAAAAGATGCCTTTTATTGCTTTCATTGGTCTAAACCATTATGATCACTCAATTTTATTGGGATGTGCCTTAGTTGCAAATGAGAGTGTTGAATCATTTAATAACTATTCTCTTCGTGGCTCATCCTTATGTAATTATTACCGATTAGTGTGAGAGAATTAAGGCAATTATAAGAGAAATTATGCTAAATACAATTCACCATTTCTATATATAGCATATAACATGCAAGGTAGTAGAAAAGTTTAAACATATTAATGAATTTGGTAAATGCTATAAAGAATTTAAAGGTTTGGTGTATAACAACCTAAGTATTGAGATGTTTGAGAATAATTAGAGAACTTCATAACTAGGTATAATCTTATTGGAAATGCATGGTTGGTGAAGTTGTATAATGAGAAGGAGAGTTGGGTTCTAGTATTCTTAAATCATAGATTTTAGGCTGTAATGGCATCTACTCATAGGAGTGAAAGCATATATGCATACTTTGATAGTTTTATCCATTTGAGGAGTACATTGGAATAGTTTGTTAACCAATATGAGATAGCATTAAGTGATAAGGTGAAGAAGGAATTTGCTGTAAATTTTATTTACAAAAATAAATAAGTTTTTATTTTACGAATTTCAACTGAAAAAATAATTTCAACGTGCCTTCACGAATAGTATATTTGAAAAAGTGCAGGAATAAATTAAAAGGATGCTATACTATTATATATTGAATGATGACCATACCCAAGTCAATCAAGGAGGCATTGAGTTCCACTAGGTGCTTGAAAGATGCATAGTAAATGAATTTTTTGTGAAAGAGTTTGTTTATACATTTTAGTTTAGGACACCAAGTGCTTAAAATATGCATAGTGAATGATTTTTTTTTATGAAAGAGTTTGTTTACACAATTGAGTTTAGGACAAAGATAATTACATAAGTTGTAACTATAAAAAATTTAAATCAACTAATATAATGTGTTGCCACATACTTATAGTGTTGTCTATTAAGGATATTCAAATTGTTAATGAATGGTATGTGAGTAGAAGGTAGTGAAAAGATGTGCATTATCCTCATTCAACAATATTTTTTATTGGTGGTTATCCTAACATGACTGAGAAGTATAAGAAAAGCATTAAATTGCAAAAGTACTTTAATAAATTTATTGATTTGGCTTTGTTTGAAAATGCTAAAAGGGTGTTATGAGTTGAATGGTTAGAAGCTACCTACAATGAGCTTTTTAATTGGAAAGGAGCATTAGATAATAATAATAATGTTGAAGAGTAGAATGTTGGTGAAGGCAACCAAAATGTTAGTACACTAATTTTGAATCCAAATGTCACTATTCCTCATGGAAGGCCTATTAATACTAGAATAAGATCAAGATGAGAAGTCACTATTATTGGTGGTAAAAGAATAAGGGGACATGGTGATTGAGCAGAGGTCAACGAGGTCATAGGGGAGATGTACCGTTGTCTGTATAAAGTAACTTGGTATAATAAAATCATACTATGTAACTTGTTTTCATATTTTGTTTGATTTTACCATGAATTTGAATATATGTTTCAAATGATGGTAGGGGAAATCAAGCAAGTAGATGTCAATTTCAACAATGTAATTAAAAGTAATGAGATGATATGCAACATGTGAATTTATTATTGATTTAAGTTTAAAATAATTTATATTTCATCAATCATATTAAACATGTAATTTAACTTCATTAATGGTGAGGTCGAACATATGTTTCAATTGACATTGGTTTACATTCATCTCATTAATGAAAATTTCATTGAACGACATTTACATTATATTTGAAGGTAACATGTTTATGAACTTTTTTAAAGTTATTTTTTCATTAATGTTATAGACATATGTTAGCATGTAATTAAACTTTAACATTTTTGTAAGCACATGTTTCAATTGATGTTAGTTTAGATTAAAGACATTGATGTTATTTTAAAAGAAAGGCATTGACATTTTGTTTGAATGTAAAATGTTTATGAATGTATCATTGATGTTTGTTTAGATTACTATTAATTTCATTAGTGACATTAGGATGCATTTGTCATTTAACATATTATTGAAAAAAATTACATGAAGCAAATTAATGTTAATTTATGTAAGTATATTGATGTTTCAATTTATTTTTAAGTTGAACACATGTGTAAAAGAATTAATTTTATTGGTTTGTTCAACATTATTTGTAGTGATAACAAAAAATGAACATCATGCAACTTTATTAAAAGTTAATCAAAGCAAAATTTCTCGACAATGAAATGATGTGTATTGCCACCACCAAAAGGGTTTGAAAGTATAGCGCTATACTAATGAAACGATGCGCATTGGCACCACGATGGTTTCACTTCTTATTAATGATTTGATAATTCCAAAGTAAACTCAAAATATAAATGTCTAATTTTTATCATATTGTATCTTTCTATTATCATTCATCTTATTTCTTTTATTTCTTTGACTATTATTCATAATGTCTCTGATCATTGACAACTGAGAAAGAAAAACACATGCAATTCAGCGACATCCATCCAATATGTACCCTAGGATGTTTTGGTGAATATAATTGTTATAGTGGAATCATATTCTGTGAGAGATTTGTTCAATATGAAAGAATGGTAAGCATGATATATTAGATTTGGTTATATTTCAAATTTTTTTTAATTTTTAATAATTACTGACTAAAAATAATGTTAACTCACAGTTGTATGGAAGTTTATAGAGTATCCAAGTACCCATAAGTGTACAAAAAGGCAAATTTAGAAAATTATACATTAGGAGGGGTGGATTTGTCTTAGATTTTTATCATTGTTTTTAGGAAAATGTTTAAGCTTTGGAAATCAAGAACCATTGTATTAGGAAGTGGTGGTACATAGATTATGTATCTTATGATGCACAAGTTAGCAATTACAAACAACATAAATATTTTTACAAAATTTGTACTAATTTTTTGTAACTAGATAAGAAGAGTGCTTCAAAAAATCCTAAAACATGGAGTTTAGCCATCGGCACCTTGCTCAAGCTTCTGCATTAGGAAATTATAGAGCTTCTTATATTCGTGGTGTAATTTTATTATGTAGTGGTAACATTAAAGATGAAGAAAAGGGAAAAAGACTTGTTCAAAATGTGCTACACATGAATAAAATTAAAGAACGCAGGTTGAAATTTTGTCAATTGATAAGAAGGATATGCATCTAGGGGCAACTAAAACCTAAAAAGAATAATTGCCCTCATAGCAATAACTAGTTGAAGTTTGCATGGTTGTATTGGGTTGACAATTGAGAAATCATGAAATGTATCGAGTGCATTTGTTTTCATGAAGTTATTTTTTTTGTTGCCAATTAGGTTGGAAGTGATTAATTATAGACATTGTAATTTGGTAAATGACAACTTTTGTACTATAGTGGAAACTTGATTTCATTAGTGAAAAATTGATGATGAATTTCAAATTATAAACTGATTTCATTAGCCCAATGATTTCAATAACCAATTGATTTAATTTTTGCACTTAAAGGCATTTCACCAAGCAATTATCTAAATAATAAATCTTATTAATTTTGTATTCAATAATATGATCAGCTATTTTAATCACTCCCTATATAATTCAATTGATAATAATCTTTAGATATAATTTGATAGATTTTATTAGGACAACTAATAAGAAGTTATTTTTTGCACTATTTGAAGAAAGGAAAATATTATTTCATCATAATATGGAACTGGAAAATGTCATGATCCATAATGATGTTCCCTAAAATTACTACCTTATGCTTCACTTTTATAATTCATAGTGCTAAAATGGTGAAAAGTTTTAATTATCACTTTATTGATTCACAATTTGAAAAAAAATAAAATACTATTTCACTAAGATATGTGCATGGCATAACTTAAACTTGTTGACTATGTTCATTTTGATGTTACCTAACATGACTCTTTTCAAACACACTTAATTATAGCCCAAACAATAATAGTACAAATTTGATTCATTAAAAAGTCATCCTCATAGCATAAATTTAAGTTAATGTAACTAATATATTATATCAAAAACAAATAAAAATGACATTTCACTTATACACACAAAACTTACACTTCACCTTGAAACACAAAACTAACACTATGGACAAAAGGTAACACATATGGACATAAAGCAGTTTGTGTAAGCATATTGATGTTTCAATTTATTTTAAAGTTGAATACATATGTAACTTAGAAATAATTGTTTTTTTTTGTTTGTTTTACATTATATGTAGTGGTACTAAAATATCACCTTTCAACTTTATTATAAGTTAATCTAAGAAAAATTATAAATTATATTATATAATGAGGGTTTAAAAGTAAAAGTATAGGGTTAAATTAATGAAACGACGCGTATTGTCATACCATAATGAAATGATGGTTCAAATTCTTTTATTTTATTTTTTAAAAAGGTTCCACTTTTATTTAATGATTTAGTAATTTCAAAGTAAACTCTAAATATAAATGTGTAGGTGTTATCAATTAAAAAACATCTTTCTCTTTTCACTCATCTTATATGTTATGTTGTAGAATTGTTTATTTGATTTTTATTGATAATGTTTATGAGCATTGTAAACCGAGAAAGAAAAACACATGTAATCTAGTGACAACTATACAAGATGTACCCCATGATATTTTGGTAGATATAATTGCTAGAGTGGGATGAAATTCTGTAAGAGATTTGTTTAATATGAAATTATGGTAAGCACAATATGTTAGATTTTATTTTATTTTGAAATTTTTTAATTACTTATTAAAGTATTATCAACTTACAGTTTTAAGGAATTTTATGGAGTATCTGAGCACCCAGATGTGTATAGAAAGGAAAATTTGGAAAAATTTACATTAGGATGGTGGATTCGTCCTAGATCTTTATCACTGTTTTTACAAAGATATTTGAGGTTTAGAAACCCAGAAGCATTATATTGCGAAGGGGTGGTACATGGATTTTATATCTTATGATGCATGAGATAGCAATTATAAACAACATAAACATTTATACAGGATTTGTACTAATTTTTTGTAACTGGATAGGAAGAATGCTTCGATAAATCTCAAAACATAGAGTCTGGTTGTCAGCACTTTGCTCAGGCTTCTGCATTAGTAAATTACAAAGCTTCATATATTTTTAGTGTAAATTTGTTATGCAGTGGTGACGTTGAAGATAAAGAGGAGGAAAAAAGATTTGTTGAAGATGTGTTGCACATGAAAAATATTAAAGAAAGTAGGAGTGAATTTTCTCAATTGCTTCAAAGGATATGTGTGAAGGGGCAATTAAAACCTAAATAGAATAATAGGCCTCATTTCAAGAACCATTTCCATTTTGCATGGCTGTATTGGGCTGACGATCGAGAAGTCATGAATTGTATTGGGTGCATTTATTGCTGTGAAATTATTTATGTTTGTTCCTTAGTAGGTTGCAAGTGATTAATTAAAGAAACTGAAATTTTATAGATGGCAATTATTATTGTGCAGTGGAGACTTGATTTCAGTAATGGATAATTGATAATGAATTCCAAATTTTAATTTGATTTCATTAGCCCAGTAATTTTAATAATCAATAGATGTCACAATGAAATTTGAATGTGTTTCACCAAGCTATTTTCTAAATAACGAATGTCATTCATTTTATGTTCAGTCTATTATTATAGATTTTGATGTTCCCTAAAATGACATGTTCCCAACATGACTACTTTATACTACACCACTTTATAATATCATAGTGTTCAAATGGTGTAAAGTTTTAATTATCAATCCATTGATTCGCCTTGAAAATAATACAATACAATTTCCCCAAGATATGAGCATGGTAGAACTTATACATGTTAACCGTTTGATTCACTAAACATTATTCCTTATAGGTTTGATGAGATAATTGGCAGTGAAAATTAAATTTGTTCCATAGGGACTATTAGAGTTATGGTGTAATGTTGATAGAGGAAATTGAATTGAATTCAGATTTAACAAGTATAAAACTTATAAATGGGGACAATGTTAATGCAACTAATATATTATATCATGAATAAATAAACAAACATTTCACCTAGACATATAAAAGTAACACTTCACATTGAAACATAAAACTAACAACGTAGACAAAAGGTGACTCTATGGACATAAAGCATTTAAAACAACAAAACAAAAAGTTCTCATTGTTGGATTCATCCATATAACTTATAAGTTATGATGAACCTCCTAATCTCAATGGTGGAGATGGTAGTGGTTTTGTTTCACCATGAAGCAAAAGCCCATAATATATCTCATCTCTATTATTCATGAAACTGCATTGAAGTTAATTAGTCATGGTGTAAGTATCTAGACATATATTAGAACATTGATGTCAATGTTGTAGTTATTAAACACTTTAATAATTCCATCCATAAGCATGTTCTTGTCCTAGGAGGCATTGTTGTTGGCATGAACTCTTACTTGCCATAAATGGTTGGCCTCGAATATATTACTATAAGTGTAACCATTTCTGCAAGTGGTTTGCCTAAACTTTGCAAGCAGTAATCAAGTACCCTTTATTAACATATCAGGTACCCAAGATGTTCATGTACATTACTTTTAATTTCATAGATGACATTGACATTGAAGATGTGACATTAGAGTTTATTTGTGTATTCATGTAGAATAGTATTAATTTGACATTGAAGCTTGGTTTAGAATATGTACACACACACACACACATACATATACATATATATATATATATATATATATATATATATATATATATATATATATATACATAGACACAGACACACATATGTATGTGTGTGTGTGTATGTGTGTATGTATATGCATATATAAATAATGTCACATCTTCAATTTCAGTGTCATATATGAAATTAAAAATATATATCAATGTTTGTAAATGAGTATGAATTATAAGCAAAATTGATGTTAATTCCATTGAGTGGTACTAATATGTGAACAATAAAATGCAAATAAAATTGTTAATCAATGATAAATAAGTTAATTAATTTTGTACTCTAATTTTAATTTGTACAATTATATAGCAATGTTGTATATGATTAATTAATATTTAAATTACTTATTACACATATATTGTACATGTACCATACCGGAGTTGAATTTAAAAAGACACTTATATGAATCATGTCGATTCCACTTCTTAATTAGTATGAAGTAATATCATATTCACCTTTAAATTAGAGTTGTTGTTCTCCTCTGTAACTCACCCAACATACAATTTTTATCTATCTTTTCTCAGACAAAAAGCATAAGAAAATGGATATTAAGAATAATAAAACCATATATACTCAAGTGGCATCCATCGATGATGTACTAGAACATTTGTTAGTGGAGATAATATCTAGAGTGGGAGCACATTCACCAAGAGATTTATTTAATTTGAAACTATGGTATATCTTATGAATACTAATTTTGATTATTTTCAATATCCTTATTGATGAATTAATGTTATATTTTTCTTGTTCATTCAGTTGTAAGGCTTTTCAAGTCACATTAGAACAACCAAAAGTTTATAGACAAGTTAATATAGATATCATGCCTAGTAAATGGTGGGTTGTCCACAATTGATGTTCACATTTTTAAGTAGATGTGTGAGGTTTGAAAATCCAGAGTCATTGTATAAGGAAGGGGTGGTAAGCAACTTGCATAAAGAAATGAGGTGAAATTTTTTTTTCAAGGATAATAGTGTGACCTTAAATTTTAATAATTTGTTTTCTTTTTAGAATTGACATACATCCTAACATTATGTCAGGTCGTATGCTACTGTAGTGGTCTATTGCATGAGGAAATTATCGATCATGTTTTATTCTTAGTGTTGTTTTATTGTGTAGTGGTAATAGTGATAAGGAAGAGGAGGGTACAAGACTTATTCAATTTGTGAAATAATTAAACAAGTTAACAGAATGTAGGTTCCAATTTGTTAAAATACTTTATAAGGTTTAGGTCATGGGCACATTAGGATAAAAAAAATAGGTATCCTGAAAGGTTGCATCACTTGCATTGTGAATGGGTTAGACCATATAACTATAATGAAGTGATCAACTGCATTAAGTGCAACTGCCACTATGAAGTTTTATTTGTTTGTAGCTGAATTAATTATTAGTATTAAGTGAATTGATAAAGAGTTATGATTTTATGTTCATTTCATTAATCAAATTAGTATACTAATTACTAATTTTAAAAATGAGTTAACAAAATAGTTTAATTCACAAAACAAATTTATTGACGAGTAATGTAATTTCAAACTGAGTACATAAATCTATTAGTCTAATTTGTTACTATGACTAGTTTCAACAATTCATGTATAATAAATAGTCTACTCTAGTTTATAGGTGTAACTAAAAATGCATGATGCAAGTGTAATCAATTTTAGTATGGTTAATAAATAAAGAAACCTTTTAATTGACATCATAATTGGCATGATTATTCGTAATAAATATCATCATTAATCGAGGATAATTAAGTTAGGTATATCACTTTTCTCCTACGTAGTAACATCAATCTTACTTCCTTAATCCCCTAACTTTAAAGACTTTAGTAATATCACTTATCTAGTTGTATTTTGTAATTAATGTTTACAATTTACAAAGTAGTGTGTAGACGGCGAGGTTTAGTGCGAGTCCAAGATTTTAGCAACTGCGACACTATTTAAGCTCAAGGCTCTAGAGAACACACTAACCACTATCCCAAAGACATGGTATGGAGATGAGGAGTTGTCACCTAGGTTAATAACTGGGACAAATAAAAAAAGTGGTACTTGATTCCCTAAAAGAAAGCTAGCACCACAACTAAGAGATTCTAGATACGGAATACCTACTTCTTTCAGTCTTGTGTTCTTTTAGAAGTATTTTATGAATTATTATATTATCCTCTATTTACATGCAAGTTCATATAAACCCTTATTTTAGCAATTAACTCTAAGGCAAACTACTTATGAAAAATACAAGTAAATAATGCATTCATTACAGTCCCTAAGTTAGTCTAATCTACATTGATTTTAATTAACTAAGCTAAATCTACATGTTTTAATTTAGAAGTGAGCTAAAGACTAATTGGTTTAATTCTTATTTATTTTTAGTGAACCTAAGTCTATTTATTTTAATTCTAAAAATGGGCCTAAATCTACAAATTATGAAGTATTTAATTTAGTGGGCCTAATTCTTTGTGTTTAATTCTAAGGTGATCTTAAATCTACAAGTTATGAAAAAGGCTTAAATTAAAATGGGTTAAGTCTAAATTAATTAAATTAAATTAGGCAGACTTATGTCTAATTTACTATATGGGCTTAACATATCTCTAACCTAAAAATCTAATTAATTATGGGCCTAAAATACATTTCAAATCAAACCTAAAAAAATATAAATTTATATAAGTGGATTAGAATCTAATATGGGCTTAAGGCCTAAAACATATAAAAATACATAAATAAGCCTAAAAACAAATAAAACATGTTAAAATAATTAAATAAAAGATCAAACAACCAATTAATTATTCCTTCTAAAACCCTAATTTTAATTAACATGCAACCTAAATTAATCTACCTCCTCCATTGATTTTAATTAATTACCCAATTGAAACCCTAATTTTACTAACCAATTAATTAAAATAAACAACCAACGACACACAATTTCACTATTCCCACTATTGAGACTATTACAATAATCTATTGAAAATAATAACAAAAATAATTAATACAACCCCAAAAAATATAAATAAAATAAAGTAATAAATAAAAACCCTATAAATTATGTCTCTACAAGGTCTTATCCATGGCATTCCATGGACTTCTGATGAATTTAATCCTCCAAACATGATCATCATGTATTTTCCTCCATAATCACCATGAAAAAGAAACAAAATTATGATTAGTGAATAAATTATAATAATACCTAAAAAAAATCAATAAAATCAAAAACAAAAATAAAAGAAAAGAAGAATATGGAGAAGATGATGCTTATGAATGATTTTAATAGAGTGCTCCTCGGATTTTGTAAAATCACCATTTTTTATAGATCTTCGAATCTTGTTCTTAAAAAAAAAAACCTCCAAAGATCTTCAATTAATTAATTAAGCAAAAGGGGAATTTTTTGTAGAGAATGTTTTTTCAAAACAATTAACAAAGAAAAAAAAGTCAAGAATGTTTTTTTTAAGAAAAATCAACCAAAAGCAAAAATACAATTTGGCGTAGAGAAAATATCAAAGTAAAACTGTGCATAAAAGTACTGCTCCTTCTGGATGTCCTTAATCACTTCAATCTCCCTCCTCCCCTCCTTTTATAGTGAAAAATCATCTTATAAATTGATTCCTAAAAGACTTCTATTTCCTTAAAAATATAAGATAAATATCAAAAATAATTTTAAGAGAATTTCAAACCAATTAGGATTCAAGAAACAAATATTTTTATTTTTTGAAAATCCAAAAAGACGGAATAGGTCTAATTCCGACCGGAATTACACAATTCTGATAGGAATTAGTGTAATTCTGACTGGAATTACATAATTTCGATTGAAATTATATAATTCCAATCAGAATTATAGAATTCTGACCACTATATTTTTAAATTTTAATTACAAAAAGACCCCTGAAAGAATTTAAGTTTTACAATTAGGCCATAAAAAATGTTGCAATTTAGTCCTTAAAAACATTAAATCTTTTCTTTAAAAAAATGCAATTAGACCCCTGAAGTTCCAATGTTCAAGTATCGAATTCTTATTCATGACATTTTCATCATTAGAGTCCTTTGTCGCATTCATAACTCATCATCTCGAAATTGGGTACTTACATAGTGCTTCACCAATATTGGTATATTCCTTTTCTTTTTTAATTTTTGAAAATATTGCTTCATTAATAGCTTCAATAAAAATAATACTTAATTTTCAAGGTGCATTATCAATTTACAAGGATGATGAACGTTATATAGTTAAATAAGTTCACCATGTATTATAATCTTCCAAAAAAGATTTAGGAATATAGTTTTGGCAATTTCAACATGCACTCATACGTTGACATTCTTGAAAAATTGTAATAACAAATAATAATGATGGTGATTAAAACAAGTGGTCAATGGATTATATTCACTAAGTATGTTGAATAAAACAAGTGGTCATCCAAGTGCAATATGACTTATCATATGGTATTTTCATATAATGTATTTATTTATGTTATTAAGTTTGGAATGAAATATATAAAGTTTTAGAACAAAATTAAGTTTTAATTTACTGACAATATGAAATTAAACAGTTGAATTCACTAAAAATCTTGATCATCATTTTATATTTCAAATTATTTCATTTTAATAAAGATAAAAACAAATATGTTAATATTAAGTTTTATGTATATGTTGTTAAATTTAATTAAAATTACGCGTGTTAAAGTCACATCGATTTAACTTCATTAATTATAGAGTTACATACATACATAGATATATAGATACACACACACACACACACACACACACACACACACACATATATATATATATATATATATATATATATATATATATATATATATATATATATATATATATATATATATATATATATATATATATATATATATATTTGTAGAGTCATTTCTCTTACTCTAAACAAAACTTTATACTCCATTCCCTTATTTTTCTTATTTTCAATTTTTTATGATTGATAATAGTTACAGATAAGTTGAAACACATAGATATTCCAGCAACCTCCATATGCGATATACCTGAAGAGTTGATGGTTGACATAATCTTAAAAGTTAAAAGATAGTCTATGAAAGATCTTTTCAATTTTAAACTAAGGTATAAACAATATAATAAAATTGAGTATTTTTTTCTTTTCTTTTGAGTTAACTAATAAATTATTATAATTTTTTTATTCCCATATCAGTTGTAAACACCTTTATAAGTAAACAATCCTGATGTTTACCAAAAAGTTAATTTGTATATATATATATATATATAAATGGAATTTTGAAATACAATAATGTTGGAGGTGAAGGTGGATCCATTACCACCATATTTATCATTGAAGTACATACCTTTTTTTTCAATTTTTTTGAATTATGAACATGTCATGTCTAGTACATTTCTTTAAACCATTTATAATATTTGTTTATTTTATATTTCAACTGTAGGGCTTAGATTCCACTTCAAGTTAATGATTTGGTTATCTTTGTGTCTCCATTTGCAAGCATCGATGATGGAATGCCTGCTACATCCTTCCTACTATCTTCTAAGAATGAGTTGTTACATGAAGTTGACTTGAAACCACATGTAGATAAACCTAGTATGAAGTCCTAACACAAACCTTATTTTGAGTGGATTAATTGGATTGATATGTTGAAACCTCATTACCAAAAAATATGGGAAGTAATGGGGATAAAGCAACTAATAGATATAAGCAAAATTGGATTGCCATGTGAAATAAATATGCTTTGTGCAGTTATGAGTTTCTAGGTGCCTAATGTTAACTCTTTTGATTTCCCTTTGAGTCTTTATTTAGTTACATTGCATGATGTTTTTATTCTAATGGGATTAATTTTAGTTGGCCCAATTGCACCATATTTGATTAATTCAAATGATGAAAAATTGCCAACTTTTTAGCAGTCTCAGCTAACTATTCTTCATATCATTCAGTGATTCAACATAAGGTTAAAGCATATAGAATGACTTCTCAGAAGGAACATGTTGAATTTCTTTGGGTGTCGATTTGCAAATTCTTAATGTGTCCACTCTTTAGAATGCTACTATCAAGTACATATATTTATAAGGGCTACAACATTAGGAAAGTATCTTACCCTTTGTTTTAATTTTACTTGGCCTAACTCTTAGATCTTTAAAGTATTATCATACATCAAAGCCTTTCTCAAGGTTTGGTGGAGCACAATCAGTGCAGTTATGGTGTTAGTGTACTTCCTAAAATTAATAAGTAAGGAACTTCCTCAATCATATGAACCAATTGGCTTGAATGTTTATTGTTGTAGTTGCTCTATGTAATTCCATGAAATTTTATCATTTTTTACAAAGTAGAGAATAAGGACAAATGAGCAGCTTTTCATCTTTTTAGGAGAAGAATAAAAAAAAACACTTGGTTGAAAGAAGTACTAGAAATTTGGGTTCTTAAGAAAATTTAGTTAATTTTTTTCTATACCTATATGATTGTAAGATTTTTCTACATAAGTAGTTTTGGTTCATTTGACTTAAACAAGCCAAACTTAACTACAAAGCATTATATGCCTTATATATGGAGTCGCCAGTTTGGATTGCACCAGTCTATGCATCCAAGTCAAGTCCCAATAGCAGATGATTTCAATTGTCAGTTTCTTAAAGAAGTGAAGAGAAATGTTTCTGGTATGAAATATCTTAAATGTAATGTTGATATATCATCTCAACATAATGGTGACCATTTCAACAAGTTGTGGTCTTAGAGATTTATTAATATGATTCCACTTACTATTGAAACTATTATAGCAGGTGAGTTGAATTTGGTACATTATTTTATATTTAATTGTTAAGTAATTTTCTTTTGAAATATTATATCTTTCCTACCATGGTAGGTCTGAAGTCTCCCATTCTACCACAACATCTAAAAAATTAAAGTCTAATGTTGAAGAGGGAAAACAACAAACCATTAAAGTATCTGCATTGTAAGCACCCAATTTTGGGATAGTCGAGTGTAGATGCGATAGAGGATCTAATGATGAAAATTGACTGTGAAATTATATTTATTAGATATGATTTATTGATGTTTGAAATAAATTATAAATTATTTTATTTTATTTTTTCAAGACTTACCTTTAAATTTCACTTTTAATTATTTCTTTAAAAATTTTCAAAATTAAAAAAAAAGAAAATAAAAAAGTAACCATAAAAAATGTAGATTTCCAATAGATTTCCGATCAGAAATATATATTTCCGGTCAGAAATCCATACTTTTGACTGGCACTTCACAATTTTTATTTTTTATTTTTTATTTATTTTATTTATTATTTTGTTTTATTTTACTTTTATACTCATTTTTTATTGGTTGTTATTTTTATTTTATTTGATAAATTTGTTTTTTATTGGATAATAACAAAAAAATTGTTTTATTTGATTTTCATCATGAACCTAACGTAGGGTTACAGGAGTATGTTTCTATATATTTGTCATTTTATTTTCACAAGGGGGGGGGGGGGGGGGGGCTCCTATGGTTTTATTATTTTTTCATATACTTTCTCTGATTCTTAGCCATGAGCCAAAGTGCCCCTACATGGATTTTTCATGTGCTTTTCTTTAGTTCTCTGCCAAAAAATAAAATCAAATAAACTAAAACCACATACAAAAATAACAAAAGCCATAGGCTTTCATCAACAGTGGTCATTCTTCTGAGGAAAATCAATACTGCATCTCATTCTCAAATATTATTCTCCTTTTTCTTTTATTTTCATTTTGATTTTATTTTTACATTTAATTTTGTTTATTATTATTATTATTATTATTATTATTATTATTTTTAATCATTCATTGACTAATTTTTTATTTCTTTGATTTTTATTCTCTTGATGGATGGGGTGACATGAATTCACTATAGAGAACAAAACCTATGGAGAAATCATGAAGATCCATGGAATGTCATGGATTAAATTTTGAATTTGAACATAGTTTTTAGGGTTTCTGCGTATTTTGTTTATTTATTTATTTTTATTTTATTGATTGTTTCATTTTGCATTTTTATTCATTTGGCTTTTTGGGTTGTATTTAATTTTATTTTTAATTTGCAATAGATCATTGTAATAGCACAATAGTGGGAATAGTGGAATTATGTGTATGTATTATGTGTTTTATTTTAATTAATTAGTTAGTAAATTTAGGGTCTTAATTCGGTAAATTAATTAAAATCAATGACATAGAAATCAAAATTAGGGTTTTTAAAATTAATTAGATTTAAGTGAATAGAATTAGGGTTGCTTGTTAATTATTTATTATTAATAATTTGTTAATTAATTGTTTAAGGTCACTATAACTAATTAGGTTTTTTATTTGTTGAATTTTTTCTTTGCTGGATTTTATTATGTACATAAGTTTAATATTAGGTTTAGTGATTTTTTAGGCCCATAATAATGTAGGTTAATAAGTCCAATTAAATAGGTTTAATTAATTAAAATAAATTTTAGGCCCATAATTAATTAATCTTTAGGTTAGAAATAATTTCGACTCATCAAGTTAATTTAGACATAGGCCCACCTAGGTTAATTAAAATTAATTATACATAGCCTATTAATTTAAAGCATTTTTCATAACTTGTAGATTTAATATCACCTTAGAGTTAAAATATGTGGAAGTAGGCCCACTAATTTAAATACTTTATAATTTATAGATTTAAGCCCATTTTTGAAATTAAAATAAGTAGACTTAGGATCACTAATTAAAATTGAATAGGAATTAGGCCCATTTATCTTAAGGATCACTTGTAAATTAAAACATGTAGATTTAGCCCAATTAATCAAAATCAATGTAGGTTAGACTAACTTAAAGATTATGAACTTAAATGAATGCATTGTTAACATATTTTTTCATTAGTAGTTTGCCTAGGATTAACTGTTTAGATAAGGGTATATATGAAATTGTACGTAAATAGAGGACAAGATAGTAATTCATAAAGTAATTATAAATGAACATAAGAATGAAAGAAGTTAGTATTCAGTATCTAGAATCTCCTAGTTGTGGTGCTAGGTTTCTTTTAGAGAATCGAGTACCACTACTTTTACCCTGGGTGGGGACTTCTTATCTCCACGCTATGTCTTTGTGATATAGTAGTATGTTCTCTAGAGTTATGAGCTCAAACAGTGTCACAATTGCTAAAATCTTAGATGCATGCTAAACCCTGTCGTCCATAATGGTGACTCTACTGGCGATAAGAGATACTAATTCTACTTATGTTCTTTAGAATTATTTTATTAATTATTATTTTATTCTTGCATTCATTATGTATGTCCTTATTAATCGATGGCGATGGTTTATGGTTCCATGATTCCACTAGCTTTATAGCACTGTAAATTGGCTAACCATCACTCTTAGCCTTAACTCGGTTCAAGAGAGATTACTAGACTCATCTAACAAGAGTTTGTAACCCAAGTCCCAAAGGGGGTAATCTTCTCTTGAGTTTGTAAAGGATGTCGAGCCCCTCTGACTTTGGCCTGTAACTCAAGTCCTAAGGAGGGTATCTTACTAAGTGAACCTTAACTTTTCCACTAGACTTAGTTCATGTAGAGAACTAGTAACTTCCCCTAGGATTACCCAAATTGCTTATGAATGTTGCCATGAGGTATTACTATCTATAAAGGCCCAAGAATATACTTTAGAAGCCCATTTGAGTTAATAAAGATTGGGCTAATCATTTATACCTAGAAATATTATTTCTATGCTTTACTGATTTGAGAGATTTGGCATATGCGCCAGTTCTTGATATCCTCTATTAATATTAAGGGCAAGACAAAAATACTAGGAAAAGTGACTTACTATTGAACTCGTGTGTGGGAGGAACAAGGTTGGAAGGATGTATATACACTTGACTTGTTATTTGTATACTTGATTGTTACTTATTACTTGTTGCATGGCACGTGCATCATGTATACATGCATACATGAATTTCATGCATCATACTAACACTTTCTTTTACAACCATCATAGATTCATTTGAGTCTTCTTATATTTGGAAATGAAGTAGTGGCAGATTAATGAGAATTGATTTGAGTCCAAAATCAATAGCTAAAGAGATCCTTCATAGTTTGGAAAAGAGCCCTATCAACCTACTTTACTTAGAAGCTACATCAACTTAAACAAAAGAGATGGGACAATAACAAGGAGGAAACTAGACCCTAGAAGACATTAAAAGGAGCTTTGATAGATGACATGAGAGCAATGATGCAAGATGAACTAAGAAAAGCCTTAGCTGGGTTAATGCCACTAGTTGTAGCTGTACATACACTTGCACCTATTATTGTAATTGCACCTACTATTGTTGTGGATGATCCACCTACTACTGTTGTGGAAGATCCACCTGCTAATGATGACAATATTGTGGGACAACCATTGAATGCTACAAGGAATGTGCCTAAGTCCAAAATTAATAGCTAAAGAGATCCTTCGCAGTTTGGAAAAGAGCCCTATCAACCTGCTTTATTTAGAAGCTACACCAACTCAAACAAAAGAGATGGAACAATAATAAGGAGGAAAGTAGACCCTAAAAGACATTAAAGGAGCTTTAATAGATGACATGAGAGCAATGATGAAAGATGAATTAAGACAAGCCTTAGCTGAGTTAATGCCACTAGTTGTAGCTGCACCTACACCCATTATTGTAATTCCACCTGCTACTATTATGGAAGATCCACCTACTAATAATGACAACACTGTGGGGCAACCATTGAATGCTGCAAGGAATGTGCCTGCTGTGGAAATGAAATATGAGGATGTGGAGAAACTTTTGGCAGAGAAAGCCAAGAAATAATCACTTGAGCTGGTTCAGGAACTTGAGTCGAGGCAGATGCAAGCATTGACTCAGAAGATGTCTAAGATGGGAGAGCTGATAAGAGGTCAAGGCATAGGGTATCCATTTGATTTTGATGACATAAACACTGATTGAGATAAACTTTTAAACAAATTTAAAATGCCTTAACTATAAAAGTTCATTAGTTCTGGAGATCTGATGATTCACCTTAGCCAATATACCATAACTATGAGCACCATAAAAGCCCATTATCTTGGTCACTAAATGGTTTGTGTTGTCCTTAGAAGGAATAGTTGTGAATTAGTATCATGGGTTAGAGAAACCAGTCCTGACTGATTGGAGAGAACTATTTTCTACTTTCTTGAAGTAATATGACCGTAACACCATGCTAGAAGTGTCTATTTGAGATTTGGAATTGACCAAGTAGAAATTTAATGAATCTTTCTCAGAATTTTTAACTAGATTCATGAATAAGGCCGGATTAACAAAGAACAAACTAGCTAAGAAGGATCAGGTTAGGATGATAGTCCAAAATGTATCACCTAATTTGGTTGAAAGGCTACAAATGATGAATCCTAAAAAATTTATGGACCTTTATGATAATGGTTTGCAAGCTGAGGAAATTGAGAATGAGAAAAAGAAGAGCTCTAGAACCACTGGAGCAAAGAACTACCCAATTGGGGGCACATAGTAAAGAAGCACTAGCCGAGTTGTTAAAGTGCATGCTATTCAACAACCAAAGAGATTCTCTAATTTTAATCAACCCTTATCAAAAGTTCTAGACCACTTAATGCAAAAAGGCATGCTTTGACCCTTAATCTTTTCCAAACTACCAAACACAAATGTCCCTGGCTATGACCCAAGCAATTACTGTAAATTCCACCAAATAGTTGGATATTCCACAGATACCTGCACCCACCTTAAAAATGAAATCCAAAACCTTATAGACTTTAGAAAGATCACAGACCCTAAAAATCCAAGCACCAGAAATAATCCTTTCCTAAACTATCAAAATGTTCCACCTCCATCCTCTATGATGATAAACTCATGAGTAAACGAGGAAGAAGTGCTAAAATCCTTTGAGAATATAAACCTATAAATGAGTAAAAAAATATTTTGATGCCCCTAGTGATAAAGGAAAGAGTGTGGAATCTTTAATTCCTAAGAAACCTCAACGAGGAGTTGAAGATTTGTTGGGCTAGCCTTTAGGAAAGTTCGATTATAAAGTGTTTGATTATAAAATGTTTTACTCCAAACCATTTTTCTATGATATTCCCATTGAATTAATTACACCCGAGGGTTAGGGTGATGAATTTAGAGTTGATGAAAAACCATTAAGTAAAAAATCTAAGAGTCCTGACCAGCCACAAAGAGGAGTTGAAGATTTATTATGATAGCCCTCACGTAAGTTTGACTATAAGGTGTTTTCCACTAAACCACCTTCTTTTGATATACCCTTCAAGTAGATTGTGCCTCCAAGATGGGGTGATGAGTTTAATAATAAGAAGCTGCTATATGAAAAAGAAAAATGAACAATTAAGGTATAGAAAGATGAAGTCATGGAGACAGTTGGCGGGAGGATGTAAGAATAGCCATTATGTTAGCCACCTAAAGAACAACCACTATGAGACTTAGCATCCCTAGCATCTAGAATAAGAAATAAATTTTCTTAGTCTTCTTTGAATAAAATTTAGTTTCTTTAGAACTTGTTTTATTTTAGTGATCAATGATATGAATTCTGATCATGCTTACTTATGTATTGTCATCCTAATGGTATTGTGCATTATGATATTGATCGTATCTACATGTTTGACATAAATTCAATTCAATTAGATTCATTCATCATGGGCACAAATGCAAATTCAAAGAAAATTCATATATCATATGATGTAACTTTTGAGGATAGGAAATTTAAGGGAAAGGAAAAGTGAAAATAAATAGAGAAAAAAATAAAGAAAAGAGAACAATCAGGGAAAAATAAGAGAAAAATATTATGACTAATTGGTAATAGGAGTTGTATCATGTGATGTAATGAATGTTCTCATTTTTGCCCTAATGAATGAGTAAAATTGAATTTAAAATTTTTGTTCAAATATCACATATTCATCTTTATCATACTGCATAAGTATCTAAATGGAAAGATAATATATAGTGAAAGCTAAATCAGAGCTATGAGATCACTATTATAGTTATGTTTTCTTTTTGCCACCCCTTTGTGATTTTGTTTGTAAGTCTAGTGTCCTCTTGTACATAAATAATTCAGGTGTCTCAATAACTTGCATTATAACCCATAGCTTGTAACTATCATCGATCATTGCATAAGAATTAAGCCTCATATTTTGCTCAAGAGTTCTTTGAAGTGCAAGTCTAGTTGATTTCATCATTAAGAACTAGCTTTAGTCAGTTCGCGCACTCCTCTGCATCTTCAATGCATGTGATTATAACTAATAAGGTTAGTAAGTCAAAGGATCAACAATAGTAGTGAATGAATTGAGTCTCTTGCACATATGAAGAAAAAGACTACTATAATAGCATGAATGAATTTAGAATGAAACTAGGGGCAAAATGTAACTCTAGGGGAAAATTACATAATAGTAAGTTCACATTCAAAGAGTGAAGATGGAACATTGAAGTATAAGAGCCAGGATAAGAGATCTTAGGGTAGAAAGAAGTAAATAACAAGAATACAGATATATCAGTTATCATATAGCAAAACTAGTATCAAAAAGGAAAGTTTTATAGTGCATCAATTAAAGAGCTTTAGTGTCAAGCCATGGACCTTACTTGCTAGCTTGGTCATTTATCTGACAACCTATATTAGAAGCTCTAACATCATAAGTACCAACCTTGAAGGATTGAAAGCTTAAACCTATAAGATGTCGACGAAGCACCTCATTCTTACACTCTAAAATCAACAACATAGCTCAGTTCCAAATAGAAGACCTATTAGGATTAGGCATATCATACATGACATGCATACACTTACATATATCTTTTGTGGAATACTTACTTTACATAATAAAAGTCTTTGGGCCAAGTCAAGATTATACAAATACTCTACTACTAACATTTAAAATTAATATTGTAAAAGTATAGGAAAGTAGTCAAAGTATTCATATATGAAGCATCTAAAGAAGTAAAATAGGAAGAGCAACATTATCAAGGTAAACCTAGTGCTCAACAGGACTCTACACCATAGAAGCCTAATGATCATGGATCAATCTAATAGAGAAATATCATCGATAGTGATATTTGTGAAAGCAATATCCTACCAACCTCAAGGAATTGGATAGGAGTCTTAAGCTCCTTAGACTTAGTATCCATCTCCATATTCTCATTTGGAGCATTATTGGGAATATCACATGGAGTCTTAATAAAAGGAAAACCTACTCCCATAAATTGTAAAAGTAAAAGACAACTAATAACATGAAGAGTAGCAAAAGACAAGCATCCTCATATGGGTTAATTAGAATAAGCTCCAACAGATACTCCTAACTATACTTTTAATAACTATGTGCTAAAGTGATGATAGGGCATTGAATCCCTAGAGAGCCACTACCAACTCTTGGCCAGTCGAGGTAGAACTCCACAATATCTAGACTAGTGTAAGCTATGGAATATGATGATCAAAAGGTCCAGCATACCAGTGATACATTTGTTAGCTCTAAAAAGGGAAGGATGCACTTTAAAATTGAAATGAATGCACTTTGAAAAATTATTTGATCATGAAATAAGACCTTTGACTCCTAAACCTTTCTTGTAGGAAATGTTAGGAAGAGGAATAAAGCCCTTTATCATAGCATCAATGCAATGATAGAAATATAAATGCACCCCAAAGTCACAACCTCAATTGTAGAGTATTACAACCCTGTGATCAGAGCCATCATTATTGTAATAAAAAAAAGGAAGAATGCAAAAGAATAACATTACATGTTGACAAAATCTCTTCACTTATAGTTAGACCATACTAACTTACGCTATTTTGTATAGGGAAAAAAAAAGGAATGAAGAAAGGGAAATGAACCAATACATGAATAAGATTAGGTAAGATAGTAAACGGCAATCACTCTTCAGAATATCACCTTGTGTGACAAACAACTTACCAAACACTCATTAAAATAATCAAGGGAAGTAACAAAACCCTATTTCTGTAGATTATGTAATAAAGTACAATCTCAATAATAAAATCCATAAATTGAGAGTAAATTTATCCACTTCATGGGATCATGTCTGAAAAACCTATCTCATGACCTTTGATCATAATGGCTTTCTTTTATTAACCTCATAGAATTAATATGAGAAATTAATAACTCTATGCTTAAAGTTTCTAAACTCTAATCAATCTAATGCCTACTTTGTACCTAAACGAGGGAAAAATATGCAAAAATAAAATTTATGGACTTGAAGTATAAATTGCTTGAATTTTAAAGTATCATTTTAGTCTTCTGAGTAATAAATGTACATAAAATCTACTCCAATGCTCAGAAATGAATATGAGTACAAAATCCCTTGATGGTATCCACGTTGAGTAATACGAGAAAGGCGGGGAATACTAAGAGTAGAATTGAAATAAGAGCAAGCATAATTTACTCTAATGCTAAAAAATGAGCAAGAGTATTAATGTGAACCTTTGGTGGTATCCACACTGAGTAATACAAGAATGGCGGGGGAATACTAAGAGGAGAATCGAAATAAGAGCAAGCATAATTTACTCCAATGCTAAAAAATGATCAAGAGTATTGATGTGATCCTTTGGCCATATCCAAACTGAGTAATACAAGAAAGGTGGGGGAATACTAAAAGAGGACCATGCTAAAAACTATTCTATTTACTCTAATGCTCTGTAAGAGTATGAGTATTCAAAGAACCTTTCCAACAATATCCACACTAAGTAATATGAGAAAGGCAAGGGAATACTCGGATAATGAAGGAAATCACAAAAATAACTCAAAGATTGTTTTGATACTCAGAATTTGATCTTTTTATGCTCAATTTTCATAAGTTTTATTTAGCAAATTCTCCTTAAAATTAGGTGTGGAAGTAAGCTCTTCACCTAGTCAAAGATATGCTCTCAGCATAAAATGGTTAGTGGCAATTAAATGATAGTCATGAAAATAAAAAATAGTGAGATTTGTTCAGTACATTCTATCTCATGATAAAGTAATGAATTTTCTTTTAAAATTTCAAAAAAAGAGTACCTTTTGTAATAATCATCATGTTGAACTAACTTCAACAAGTCTTTAAGAAGAATAAGTCTAGAAGAAGATAAACCTAACATGTAGAATCAACACTAGCACCAACAAGTTAATTAAGGTCAGTAAGCAACAAAGGTAGTTGATCAAAGTAAATCAGTAAATAACTCAAAGATAATCAACATAAATTCTAATCAGTTAGCACAATTGATCAACATAAAATCTCAAAATACTAGTCAACATAAAGTTCTAATGTGATGTTTGCATTTTGCATACACTGCACTTCATTTCAATTATATGCTACACTGTAGCTATAACACAATTTTTAAATTCACCTTATTATATGCTACGAAGTAGCTATAACATAGTTTTCAAATTCACTTTTTCATATGCTACACAGTAGTTATAACAAAAATTATAAACAATCACAACTTGCTAGACACTATACAGTAGTTATAACATAGTATCAAATCATGATTAGCTAGACATTACACATTAGTTATAGCACACTTTTAATCCAATTTGCTAGACACTATACAGTAGTTATAACACATTTCAAATCTATTTGCTAGACATTCCACAGGAATTATAGCACATTTCAAATCTTTTTTCTAGACACTTCACATGACCTATAGCACCATTCTCATAATTTTTTAGATGTACCACAAGACCTACAACATATTTTTCTTTAACTATACACTACACAGTAGTTGTAACATATTTTTGCTAATGTTCCATAGAAAATATAGCTTAACTTTCAATCATAGTTACTAAATTTTCCATAGGAACAATAATACAATTCGGTAGACACTATACAATAGTTATGGCATATTTTCACTAAATGTCCCATAGGGAATATAGTGAAAATCACATCACTAGATGTCCCATAAGGAATATAGTGAAAATCACATCACTAGATGTCCTATAGGGAATATAGTGAAAATCACGATCGCTAGACGTCTCATAGGGAATATAATGAAAATCACGATCACTAGATGTTCCTTAGGGAATATAGTGAAAATCATGATCGCTAGATGTCCCACAGGAAATATAGTGAACATCACGATCATTAGACATCCTATAGGGAATATAGTGAAAATCACGATCATTAGACGTCCCATAGGGAATATAGTGAAAATCACTCGCTAAACATCCCGCATGGAAAATAGCAAAATGCACTGAACGTAATGGAAATTATTATTTACTATACACAGTGATTGCACCACCACTATATGTTCCACAAGAACTATAGCCTATTTTCAAATTACACTGAACACAGTGATAACATAATCGCTATATGTTCTGCTAGAACTATAGTATGTTTTCCAAATACACTAAATGCAGTGTCAACTACTATTCATTGAACATAATGATAACATCATTGCTATATGTTCCACTAAAACTATAGCCTATTTTCAAAATATGCTTAACACAGTGTCAATAGCTATTCAGTGAACACAATGATAGCATCATTACTATTTGTTACATTAGAACTATAGCATGTTTTCAAAATACACTAAACACAGTGTCAATCGCTATTCACTAAACACAGAGATAGCATCATCGTTATATGTTTCACTAGAACTATGGTATGTTTTCAAAATACACTAAACGCAGTGTCAACCATTATTCACTAAGCACAGTAACAACATCATCGCTTTATATTCCATCGAAACTATAGTCTATTTTCAAAATACACTAAACGCAGTGCAATCGCTATTCATTAAACACAGTGATTGCATTACAACTAGAAATTCCATAGGAATTCTAGTGTTCCTTAATTGCATTCGATACTACATAGTGTTATGGCACACAGGTAAGTGTTGTAACTTTTTGTTTAGAAATTGTGCGCTTATTTATTTCGCTACAATTTGTCAAGCAAACAGTGAGAAAGGGGGGCAACCGTAAATAACCAATTTCTGGATGGTTGAGTGTGGATTGCAATCGGGGACCTAATGATGAAAATTGATTGTGAAATTATATTTATTGGATATGATTTGTTGGTTTTTGAAATAAATTATAACTTCTTTATTTTATTTTTTTAGGACATACCTTTAAATTTCATTTTTAATTATTTCTTTAAAAAAATTTTCAAAAGTAAAAAAAGAGAAAATTGACTCTAAGTAAACATCATAAATGTATATTTCTAATTAGAAATATAGATTTTCGATCAGAAATCCACACTTCTGACTGTCATTCCGTAATTTTTATTTATTATTATTATTTTTTTACTTTTATACTTATTTTTTATTGGTTGTTATTTTTATTTTATTAGATAAATATATTGATAAATTTGTTTTTGATTAGATAAATAACAAAAAAAATTATTTTATTTGATTTTTATCTTGAACATAATGTAAGGTTATAGGAGTATGTTTCTATATAATTGTCATTTTCTTTTCACAAAGGGGAGGGGGGGGGGGGGGGTTGTGCTCCTAGGGTTTTATTATTTTTCATATACTTTTTTTGATTTTTAGCCGTAAGCCATAATACACCTAGTTGGATTTTTCATGTGCTTTTCTTTAGTTCTTTGCCAAAAAATCATATTAAATAAACTAAAACCATAGAAAAATGCAACAAAAGTCACAGGCTTTCATCAATAGTGATCATCCTTATAAGGGAAATCAATATTGCATCACATTCTCAAATCTTCTTCTCTTTCTTCTTTTATTTTGATTTTAATTTTATTTTTATATTTAATTTTCTTTATTATTATTATTATTATTATTATTATTATTCATTCATTCATTCATTCATTGTCTAATTTTTAATTTTTTTTATATTTTTATTCTCTTGATAGATGAGATAACATGAATTCACTATGAAGAACAAAACCTATGAAGAACCCATGAAGATCCATGGAGTACGATGGATTAAATTTTGTTTTTGAACATAGTTTTTAGGGTTTCTAGGTATTTTATTTATTTATTTATTTATTTTTATTATATTGATTATTTTATTTTGCATTTTTATTCATTTGGCTTTTTGAGTTGTATTTAATTTTATTTTTAATTTGTAGTAAATAATTGTAGTAGCCCCAGTAGTAGGAATAGTGGAATCCTATGTATGTATTATGTGTTTTATTTTAATTAATTGTTTAGTAAAATTAGGATTTCAATTGGGTAAATGATAAAATCAATGACATAGAAATCAAAATTAGTCAAAATTAATTATTTTGTTTATTAATAATTGGTTAATGAATTGTTTAAGGTCACTTTAACTAAGTTAGGTTTTTTATTTGTTGAATTTGTTTCTTTGTTGGATTTTACTCTATACATAAGTTTAATATTAGGTTTGGTGATTTTTTAGGCCCATAATAATGTAGGTTAATAAGCCCAATTAAATAGGTTTAATGAATTAAAATAAAATTTAGGCCAATAATTTAATTAAACCTTACGTTAGAAATAATTTAGGCTCACTAAGTTAATTTAGACATAGGCCCACCTAGGTTAATTAAAATTAATTAGACATAGCCCATTAACTTAAAGCCTTTTCTATAACTTGTAGATTTAAGATCACCTTAGAATTAAAACATGTATAACTAGGTTCAGTAATTTAAATACTTCATAATATGTAGATTTAGGCCCATTTTTAGAATTAAAATAAGTAGACTTAGGATCATAAATTAAAATTGAATAGGAATTAGGTCCATTAATCTTTAGGATCACTTGTAAATTAAATGTCCATAAGACATGTAGCATATTTGTCTTTAGTTATACACTACATAGTAGTTATAACATATTTTTGCTAAATGTTTAACATGAAATATAGTGAAACTTTCAGTCACAGTTATTAGACGTTCCACAGGAACTATAGTACAATTCGCTAGACACTATACAGTAGTTATAATATTTTTTTCACTAAACGTCCGACAAGAAATATAGTAAAAATCACATCACTAGACATCCCACAGGGAATATAGTGAAAATCATGATCATTAGACATCCCATAGGGAATATAGTGAAAATCACAATCACTAGATGTACCATAGGGAATATAATGAAAATCACAATCACTAGATGTCCTACAAGGAATATAGTAAAAATCACGATCATTAGATGTTATAAAAGGAATATAGTAAAAATCACTTGCTAAACATCTTGTAGGGAATACAGCAAAATGCACTAAATGTCATGTCAACTACTATTTACTGAATACAATGACAACATCACCGCTATATGTTCCATAGGAACTATAGCCTGTTTTCAAATTACACTGAACACAGTGTTAACTGCTATTCACTAAACACAGTAATAGCATCATCACTATATGCTCCATTGAAACTATAGTATGTTTTCAAAATACACTCAACAATAGTGTTAACTGCTATTCACGTAATAAAGTGATAACATCACTGCTATATGTTTCATCGAAACTATAGCCTGTTTTCAAAATACACTAAAGACAATGTTAATTGTTATTCACTGAACACGGTGATAACATCATCGCTATATGTTCCAATGGAACTATAGCATGTTTCAAAATACACAAAACATTATGTCAGTTACTATTCACCAAACACATTGATAACATCATCACTATATGTTGCACTAGAACTATAGCATGTTTTCAAAAAACACTAAACATAGTGTCAACTGCTATTCAATAAACATAGTGATAGCATCACTGCTATATGTTCCACCATAACTATAGTCTATTTTCAAAATGCACTAAATGCAGTGTCAATCATTATTCACTAAACATAGTGATAGCATCACAACTAGAAATTCCACAAGAATTCTCATCTTCCTTAATCACAATCGATATTGCATAGTGTCATGGCATACAGGTAAATGTTCTAACTTTTTGTTTAGAAATTGTGTGCTTATTTACTTTGTCACAATTTGTCAAGCAAACAGTGACAAAGGGGGGTAATTGTAAGCACCCAATTTTCGGATGATCGAGTGTAGATGTGACAGAGGATCTGATGATGAAAATTGATAGTGAAATTATATTTATTGGATCTGATTTATTGGTTTTTTAAATAAATTACAAACTTTTTTATTTTATTTTTTTAAGACTTACCTTTAAATTTCATTTTTAATTATTTCTTTAAAAAAATTTTCAAAATTCAAAAAAAGATAAAATTAAAAAAAAAAAAGTAAGTAACCATCAAAGTTGTAGATTTCTTATCAAAAATCTATATTTCGGGTCAGAAATATAGATTTTTGGTCAGAAATCCACACTTCCGACCAGCACTCTGCAATTTTTATTTATTATTTTTCTTTATTTTACATTTATACTTGTTTTTATTGGTTGTTATTTTTATTTTATTAGATAAATATATTGACAAATTTGTTTTTCATTAGATAAATAACAAAAAAATTATTTTATTTGATTTTTATCCTGAACATAATGTAGGGTTACAGGAGAATGTTTCTATATATTTATCATTTTCTTTTCATAAGGGAGGCTCCTAGTGTTTTATTATTATTTTATATACTTTCTCTGAATCTTAGCCATGAGCCACAATACACCTACTTGGATTTTTCATGTGCTTTTCTTTGGTTCTTTGCTAAAAAATTAGATCAAATAAACTAAAACCACAGACAAACATAACAAAAGCCACAGGCTTTCATCAACGGTAATCATCCTTCTGAGGTAAATCAATACAACATCTCATTCTCAAATCTTATTCTCCTTCTTTTATTTTCATTTTGATTTTATTTTTATATTTAATTTTGTTTATTATTATTGTTTTAATCATTCATTGACTAATTTTTTATTTTTTATATTTTTATTCTCTTGATAGATGGGGTAACATGAATTCAATATGGAGAACAAAACCTATGGAGAACCCATGAAGATCCATGGATGCAATGCACTAAATTTTGTATTTGAACATAGTTTTTAGGGTTTCTAGGTATTTTATTTATTTATTTATTTTTATTTTATTGATTGTTTTATTTTGAATTTTTATTCACTTGTCTTTTTGAGTTGTATTTAATTTTATTTTTAATTTGTAGTAAATCATTGTAATAGCCCTAGTAGTGGGAATAATGGAATCTTGCGTATGTATTATGTGTTTTATTTCAATTAATTGGTTAGTAAAATTAGGATTTCAATTGGGTAAATTAATTAAAATCAATGACATAGAAATCAAAATTAGGGTTTTTAAAATTAATTAGATTTAAATGAATAGAATTAGGGTTGCTTGTTAATTATTTTATTTATTAATAATTTTTTAATTAATTGTTTAAGGTCAATTTAATTGAATTAGGTTTTTTATTTGTTGAATTTGTTTTTTTTTATTGGATTTTATTATGTACACAAGCTTAATATTAGGTTTAGTGATTTTTTAGGCCCATAGTAATATAGGTTAATAAGCCCAATTAAATAGGTTTAATTAATTAAAATAAAGTTTAGGCCCTCAATTTAATTAGACTTTAGGTTATAAATAATTTAGGCTCACCAAGTTAATTTAAACATAGGCCCACCTAGGTTAATTAAAATTAATTAGATATAGCCCATTAACTTAAAGTCTTTTCCATAACTTGTAGATTTATGATCACCTTAGATTTAAAATATGTAGAACTAGACCCACTAATTTAAATACTTTATAATTTGTAGATTTAGGCCCATTTTTAGAATTAAAATAAGTAGACTTAGGATCATTAATTAAAATTGAATAGGAATTAGGCCCATTATTCTTTAGGATCACTTATAAATTAAAACATGAAGATTTAGCCTATTGAATTAAAATCAATGTAGGTTAGACTAACTTAAAGATTGTGAACTTAAATGAATGCATTGTTTACATATTTTTTCATGACTAGTTTGCTTGGGGTTAATTATTTAAATAAGGGTCTATATGAAATTACATGTAAATAGAGGATAAGATATTAATTCATAAAGTAATTCTAAATGAACATAAGACTGAAAGAAGTTAGTATTCCGTATCCAGAATCTCCTGGTTGGGGTGCTAGGTTTCTTTTAAAGAATTGAGTACCACCACTTTCAATATGTCCCAATTATTACCTTGGGTGGCAACTACTCATCTCCACGGAATGTCTTTGTGATATAGTAGTGTGTTCTTTAGAGCCCTAAGCTCAAAAACAATGTTGTGGTTGCTAAAATCTTGGATGCACACGAAACCCCGCCGTGTACATGCACATAAATAAGAAAAATCCAATATCTGCGTCATAAAAGAGAACACCATTGCTGTAACACATTAGAAAAAGGTAAAGTTAACTTTTACTTCTAGATTAAGAAGATCCAATAGGCCAAGCCAAATTAGACCCTTTAGTAACACTGAAGATTATCTAGTGCAAATTATTGATGATTAATCTACAACTATATAGAATTGTACAAGAAGTAATTAAATATCGATCCCATAGAGATTGCAAATTGAGTACTATAATACTAATTATGCTTGTTTGTTTAAACCGTGAAAACATGGCATTTTAAATTAAACTAAAATTAAACAAAAGCCATTTGAATTAAATAACAATTAATTTAAAGAGGTAGGGTTCTTATTATCTATTCAACCATTTCTTAAGATCAATTAATACCAAAGCCATACTTAACCTTAATCCATTTTAAAGGCATCTAAAGAATCATAGGCTTTCCTCTTGGACAACCCTATAATTTACCTAGTAGATTGACACCTTAGATTTACAACTCTCACTTACTAAGTATTCATTTAACTCAGTTTAAGCACCAACCCTTAATCAATATTAGTTGCTTAAATGTCTCTCAACTAATCAAGCATCTAATAGGTTATTATTTAAATCCAAGCAACCTATCTCTCGATCAAGTTTAATTATGTAAATTCAATCAAAGGGTGATCAATCTTATAAAGATATAAAGTTCAATAACAACCAAAGCATTAAGATTAATGCTTTAGGTTTAATTGTGATAATCACATGGTTGAATTGAAATAAGAATCCTAACAAAGAACCTAGCCACTGATGATAATTATAAAAGATATATATGAAGAATAAAAGAAAATAAACATTTTCATTAATCAAAATAGAATTTAACAATATCAAAATCACAAGAGAAAACCCCCTGGAACAGCAGGTCTATTGTTCTTCAATCCTCTTGCTCAATTTCCAAAACCAACATAAATAAACACAAGTCTTTGTTCTCTCCTAAATAACAAAAAGAAAATGTAATGTAAAAACTTAGAGAAATAACCAAAATTGATATTTTTTTTTCTGGAGGTTGCACTTAACATTAAACCCTAACCTCCTTATAAATCTCCATTAAATCACCCTCAATCAATAATTAAATCTGAAATTTCAATCAACTGACAGCAGGTCGCACAACTGTGTGTATATTACACATAACCATGCACAACTTCTTCTCCTTAATTTTCACCAATCATCTAAAATGATCATGAGCCCCAAGCATCTTTCTTTTACTTTTTTTTACACCTATATGCACAAAAATAATCAAAAATAAAAAAATACTAAAAATAAACATAAACACAAACCATGCACACATTCGTCCAAACTAAACAAAAACTCCACAAAAGAAACATAAATGCATCTAAAATGACACCTAATCCTAACACATTGAGTGCTCAAAATAATGCATTTCTCACACTCAAGAAATTCCCTCTTTACTTGAATATTTGCTTATCTTTAAGGAATGCTCGAATACACATATTCATTTAAAGAATCATGCTCATTAACTTGCTTTAACTTGACTAACTACTCCAATCTTCCTTTAACAAAAAGCTTAAAAACTTAACATTAAAACAATAACCCAAGGTTAAGAATGCATTATTACCATGTGAAGAGCATATTCTATTGAAATCATGAAAGCAAATAATTAACACACAAAAAATGGAAGCAAGTAAGAATAATTCTAGTACTTAGGGAGTTAAAAATTTAGCACATATAAGGTTAAAAACTTTTATTCATTCAAAGTCTTCCTAATCTTAGTATCCCCCACCTTTCCTACACTACTCAATGTGGATACCTCCAAAAAGGATCATTTGGATACTCTTACTCTAAAAAAGATCACTAGAATAGAATGAGCATTTAAAGATATTCTTTTTAAATTTAGCTCCTAATGAGTGCATTTTACGCTCCATCTCATTGCTTTTTTTAAAGAAAATAAACCAAAACACTAAGGTCAGACTTAAATTCCTACTTATAAACATTTTTCTCAAATATCAAGCATTTAAATTCATTTAGTTAATATAAAAGTAAGCATTAAGTTCATTAAAATGTAAAAATTCCTAACATAAATCACTCTCATAAGTTAAAAGAGTCCAAACAAATCATTAAAAAAAGATTAAAGCATTTCTTCAAGAAAACTAAAACTAATGAGCAAGATTCTATATATGAATATGTTGTAAAAATTCATGTTTGAGAGTAATGCATGATCAACACAAAAATTAAACCAGACATGCATGACTCTTAAAGTAAAACAAACATACAAATAAGAATAGAAAATAAAACAAATAACAACTAAAGAATAGTGTACTTCCCTCATTCTAATGAACTTGGTGGAGAAGTTAAATAAGTGATAACAATGGCTTTTATTGCCTCATTAATCATCTTAGACCTTTTGCTTTCAGGGAGTATATGGAAGATTTTATCAATTTGGGCTTGGAACCTTATAGCCCTTTATTCACTATGCCTCTCAAAATTTTTCATATGATTAGACAAATCCATGATCATGTTCCCAATCCTATTATGTCTATTAGCTCTTTGATCTTGTTCATGATTCCTTCTCTCCATTATTTTGTGTTCTCTCTTTTTTTTACTCAATTCTTACTTTCATTAGTTTCTTCCTCTATTAAGCTAGGAGGCAAAAGGACTTTACTATGTTGCATTGCCACTTATTGCAACAATAGCATCTCCTTGATGTGACATCGTGAAAATCATTAAACTCTATAATGATTTTAGCTCGAACAAGGTAGTTTTATTTATGGATTTAGCTTCTAATGGGTCCAATTGGTGTTTGGAAAATTTGGATGGAGCAAAATGCAATGCCAAACTAGTGACAATATGCCCCATTGACAAAATGCTTTCTTAACCACACAACATGCCACATAGAACATAAAACAAAGCATGTGCTACATACTTTTTATGTTAGTTTTCAAGCACTATAACACAAATAACTCATCAGGAGAAACCCTAGTGCTATCTTTTCTTTTAAAAATTATGTGTGTCATGAATTTATGCAAAATTAAATATGAGTGATCTAGAATCAAACCACCAGTCATTACATGACCCTTACTAACTCTATCACTTCTAGTGATTTTATGCCAAAAACTACTTATATTATAATCCACTGGAAGTTGACAAACACCTCCTTTAGGAAACCAAAGATATTATATATGACTTCATAATTAAAATAATACTCTTACCCAAAGTACCTATAAGAAAAAACCATTTGATTTGTATAAAGAATCTTAAATGTTGTCTAAAATTCTATAGTTAGCTCAAAGAATAAATCATATTAGGCTATAGCCAATTTAGACCACCCAATGTTGTTGTAAAAAACATCTATGGTTCCCTTAATCCCCATGTTAAAAAGTACTTTATCATTAAAATATTTTGGCTTACTAAAATTTATTTTGACTAAAGAGCAGAATCTCCTACCTTCCTTTTTAGAATAAATGACAAAGAAAGCTTCATAATCATTCCTTATGTCTTTCGACTTACCCTTGCCATCACTAAGCCTCCTTCCTTGATATAAAGTTTTTGTTCTAGTCATCATAACAATGTTAGTACAAAAATAAAATAAGACAAGAAAATGAAAATAACAAAAACAAAAACAAAAACAAAAGAAAAGAAAATAAGGGTTTAAAGAAGAAAAGGAATATGGGATACAAAGGATTTTATTCCTAAAATAAAAAGGAAAAGAAATAAATTTAAAATTTTATACAAAAAGGAAAATAAAATCATCAAGTCAAAATTTCCTTAATCAAATAGGAATTAGGAATTAAAATGGAAGTTAAGCTCACAAAAAATCCCAATTTAAAAAGGAAACATAAATCAAAATAAAATAAAATCAATAATAAAAAATAAAATAGGAAACAAACAAACAAATTAAAAATTAAAAATTTGAAAAGTTTTGATTCCTCCCCTATACTTAAAATGTGCAATTTCTTTATTGCATGAACAGTGCACCAAAAAGAGAGAATAGGAAAAATTCATGTTGCCAAGGGTCATCAAGTCACACGACTGTGTGACCTAGTAATGCAAAATTCTAGCATTGTAAGGCACCTGGTCGTGTGCTGAAAATGCATGGCCATTTGACCTGATTACAAAAAGTGCTCTTTTATGCTTTGATAAAATTGCATTGATGCTCTTTTTATTATCTCATCAGAACCTATTTTTATCATAAGGCACATTACAAGGATTATATATGCAATGCAATAATATAAGAGAGAAATTAATTCAAAAAAAATAACATTAATAAAATAAAAATCTCTAAACAACTTAAACAAAAACAAATTGAAACACTCTAACCAAACATAACAAAACATAACTTAAGAACACATTGTTCCATAAAACACAAAACTAAAAACAACTTAAAACAAACATTAAATAAACATTGTTCAAGCTAGAACCAAATAACATTAAAAACAAAGGCTTCACTCTTCGCCTTCACCCTCGGATGAGGATTCTTCTTCTTTCATTTCTTAATCATGAGGGAATGGAGTTGGAATAAAATTTTGCAAGCTATAATAGGCATTAAGGTTATGATTAAGCATGCTCAATATGTTATTCATTTGCCTTGAAGTGAGGCCTATTCTTCCAACTTTGGCATTTAGCTCTCCCACATTTGAGTCAATGACTCTAACTTGTAACTCGAAATTGTCCAACCTTGCCATGACATTATTTAGAGTCACATTTTAGTCTCCCTCCTCCTTTTCTTGTGCTTTCGGAGGTGTGGGTTGGATAAGGAAGGCTTTCCCTATATTATTAACTTGAACCAAGCTCATTGCCTCCATCATGATAGTGTCAGTGAAATGATGACCCTTAACCTTCTTAAATGGCATATTTTAAACGTCAAAGCCTAGGTATTTTGCTATGGCGGTTACTAGTCCTCCCACTTTGATAGCCCTAATCACTTTTGAAGCAATATCTCTCAATTTCCTAGCTAAAGCATGGCACACATTGAGCTTTATACCATTGACCATGCAATACCAAATGTTAAGCATTGTGGTAATGACCATAAAATCCCCTTCTTTCCTAGGAAATAAGGAATGTACCATGAGCCTATGCAAATATTTTAATGCAAGCGATCTAATTTGAGATTCTTTCACTAACCTAGCCTCATAGAAAGCACCTCGCTTCCTAATTATTTCTCTCTAAAACTCATTCCTATTATATGCAACATTAACATCTTAGTTCTTGGGAAAATGAAAAACATTATTAATTGAAAATAATCCTAAAGTGTGATATGTTGGGGTTTTGATATACAAAAGTAGCAAAAAAATTAAAATTTTATCACATTCCCAAACTTGGATCCATGTAATTTGACTACTTGATTAAATCTAGGGTTTTAAGAATCTCACTAAAATGCAGAAGAGGCAAGATTTTCTGGAAGGATGAGAGGAGGTTCACATCGATGACACCTTACCTTGAGCTTTTTGCTTTGGTTGTTCGGATCAAGATGTCTCCAAAAGGATGCATCCTTTATAGGTATCCACATGAACATCCCTTCACAAAACGAATTAGAGTGTGTGCTAGTAACCTTCTTGATTGTCTCACAAATCAAGAACAAACTCTATGTTTGTTTTCTAGGAAGAGAGAAAACTATTTTTAGAGGCAGGGAAAACAAAACTATATTAAACCCTAGAGAATATAACATATTTATAGTCTCCAAATTAAGGTTTCACGTACCAATGACCTTTTGGTAATTTCCCATTATATTTTGATTTTGTTTTAAAAACAAATAAGAAATAATATCTTATTTATTTATTTATTTAAAATAATATTTATCTTAAATAAATAAAACACTTTAATTATTTATTTCCATAGAGTTTATTTTAGGCTTATTAAACCTATAATTGTTTTGGGCTTGTTCTAAGTGTGTGACCCTGTAGGTTCACATAACATTGGTAATGGGCCTAAATCTCTATTCAGGCCTACAAGTCATAAGTGGCCTCTAGCAAAACATTATGACTACCTTAGTCATGTGAAGTCAATAATCCGATACAACCTAATTACAGTGAATTTTATCATCCCTTTATCACATGATATCTTAATTGAACATAAGGCATAGAATGTCATCCTTATATAGTTTAATATTATGACTTGATTCCAAGTAGACTAAAAATGATAACTCATTATCAATTTATTTCAGTATGGCCATGCATTTTCCTTTAGTCTATCTCATCAAGGGGCCCATAGATATCTTTCTCATATTAATAAGGGATAAATTCCTTCTAAATCACTCACATTCCTCACATAACTAATTTCATATCCAACAACATCCTATCTAATCATCCGGTTAAAGACAATGTTAGAATGTGTCAAAACATAAAATAGCTATTTAGAAATCCATGATGATTTCAAGGTCAAAGGACCGAAATAAAATTACTGTGATGAGAAATACTTATGACAATATTCTATGCAGTATTCTCATAGTGGGTCAATCTAGTACATGATCTCTCATCATGTACCTATGAGTTGACTTAATATCTCATATTCATGATTAGTAAAATATAACCATCAATCAACATCATACTAGCCATAATACTTTAATATTTATATAATGAATAAATGGCTAGGGATAATTAGAATAGAACTCTTATTTTAATCTAAAGGTTTTATTATCAAGTCACATACTTGATGGCCTTAGTAAGAATTAACCATTCATATAATTATCATAAAATTAAATGATAATGAAATACCTCTTTATTAATAAAATAAGAAAGTCAATACATAATCAAATGATTGACATAGTGCATATCACTAACATGATCTTCATTCGCTAATTGAAAAGTAAGCATGAGAGTGTGTTCACTAAAACTACATGAAAAGAGAAACTCAAAAATAGGTGGAGCATGAAAGGGATTTTGCATGAAGACAAATTCATTCCATCCCATTCTATTGACATACAAATTAACCTCATCTAGTAACCCAATTTCAGTCAAAGAGGTATCACTTACATACTTATTAGGCACAATCTTTCTACTTATTAATTGCTTAAACTTATTCCTATGATCATCATGCCTAAATTGAATTTGATTAGGGAAAGGTTTTACTATCCTTTCTTTGCTAGCAGCACCCGGATTGTTAGAGCTTCCACCAAGCCTTGTTCTCTTCGGAGGAGGAGCGAACTTCTTCTTAGAAATACTCTTTCTCGCTTGGTCTCTTTCCATGGTGATATGAGGAAGATGAAGTGAAGAGAAGATATGGGCTAGTGGAAGATGGTGTAGAGAATAAAAAGAATGAAGGGTTAGTGAATGTGAATAAGAAGTGTGAGTTTATATAAGGGAGGTGGTGTAGTGGGATTTGGGTAAAGTTTGTGGGAAGTAGGAAGGGTTAGGTTTTTTAGGGTTTGGAAAGTGGGGAATATTGGGAAGTGGTAAAGTTTCTCAAAAAATGAGATTTTACATCTCTTGAAAAATTAGGACTATGTAGGTGTGCGACCATGTGCATTGGGATGCATGGCCATATGACTTGATTATGCATTTTGACAAAAATTCACTAATTAAAGCATATAACAATATAGTCAAGCAATGCATCATAATTATGACTTGCACATCATACTAAATAACATTCCACATAAATTAAACTTACAAAACCCCTTCTTTAGCTCCTCCTTTCATTTATTTCCTGAAATCATAAAAGAAAAAACTTCAAAACTAAACTAAATTTGTAAAAATATAAAATAAATGATTAAAAAAAACAAAAATAAAAATATTCTTGGTTCAACCCCCAAGAAGCGCTCTTTCAAAGGTCCTTGAGCTAGACCGCCATATTGTTCACTTAGTTGATTCCTTTAAGTATGAAACTTAATGGAAATCCTTAAATGTACCTCCATGGTAAAGCTTTAGTCTCTGACCATTCACTTTGAATGTTTCTCCTCTTATGTTGCGTAATTCCATAGCTCCATAAGGGTATAAGTGAGTCACTGTAAATGGTCCTGACCATCTACTCTTCAAATTTCTAGGAAATAATTTGAGCCTTGAATTGAAAACCAACACTTAGTTTCTAATATAATGCAAATATGCATAGTTCTTTAGGGAAGTTTAGTTTTAATTTTATTTGATTTTTTACTATATTTGTGTGTTTATTTAGTTATGAAAGTGTTATCTTTATTTCCTTTGTTCTTATGGTTAATTATGTGTTTTATACATGCTTTTAGGCTCAAATTGTGTATGGAAATGACTTAGGATTGTTTAGAATGAAGTATGAAGCTTGTGAAGTCAAGTTGGAGATTTAGTAAAGAGTGTTAAGTTGTCACCATAGGAACGAGTCATGATAGAGAGTATTGGTGACGAGTCATCATTTTGTGCCAACTTATCACAGAAGCTTGATATGTCGAGCTTTTAAGATTGCCAACTCATCACTTGGTGCTGACTCATAACATAAGCAATTGGTGATGAGTCATCACATAAGGACAATTCGGCACTATATACACCCTTTCAATATACCCCTTCATTCTTGCATCCTTTTAAAGAGACATGAATTACAACCTTTAGAAACTTATAAATATGTGTGTTTCGCTCTATTTTAGAAAAAGGAACAAGTATTATTACTAAGTTTTAGTTTAGAAATCATTTAAAAGAAGTTATAGTTTTAAAAGACTAATTTGAAGAAGACAAGATCAAGAAGCAAGAGAGGATTATTCTACATCGAGCAATTCTAGAAGGCATAGTAAAGGGTTTTATGCACTTTATTACTTCTTTATTCATCTTTCTATATTGTGTTTAATTTTCTCTTGTTGTTTATTTATCATGTATTTTGGCTGAGTCTTTATATGAGAATTACAATGAAGAATTAAATAAGAACTATATTTCTATCCTTTATTATTTATGATTTGATTTCCATTAGTGCAAATTATGTTATGTTTGCTTGATGATCAAATGTAACTTATTAATCAAACTATTTATAATGAGAATTGGAGTAATTTAGTGGATAAATAATTGAAATTACTTAAGAATTTAATATCACTTGGAGATAAGAAATTCATCTTAAGGGAATTAAAATTAGTATAATATGTTTATTGATTTTCTTTTACCTATGCATTTCCATGAGAATGAATGTGGATACTAAGAGGAATTACCTTTAATTGACAATGAGAACTACTTTTAAAGACTATAAACTAATTTCCAATCAACATGTTGTATAATAATTATATTCAAAGTTCTTATTAATTTTGAATTGTAAATTCTCTCATGCATATATTTTGTTATAATTTCTTATAAGAATTTTTAGTAATTAGTAAATGGGTTAAATTCTTTTTATTTGCTACATTATCTATTACTATCCTGATATTACCTTGCCTATTCATTTGAGTATCTATTAGGCTAGTACAAAGTTTAAATTCTCGAGTCTTCGACACCCTACTTGCTCTATACTAAGTCCTAGAGACTAAGGTATAAAATTTGACCTACTTCAAAATTTTGGCATCATTGCCAAGGAATTTGTTTAAATAACTTTTATTAACTGAGGGTAGAGAAAGGTTGTTTTATGCCTTATATTGTTATTTTATTTTTATATTTTTATTTGTTATTTATTAATTTTTATTTCAAAATACTTACTAGAAGTACTAGTGATAATAATCTATACTTTAATCCTGAGATTAATTTAACTATACATACTTTATGTAGGGAATAAAGGCAAAGAAGAGTGAACCAACCAAAATTGAATAACATGACTGAACCAAAAAGAAGAACGTTAGGTGAATTTATAATGCCCAACATCTTGGGTAGTTTTAGTGGGATTGTGGCTCTAACTATTCCTAATAATAAATTTGAAATCAAGCCAAGTATCATTCAAATAATGAAAAATAATTAGTTTAGAGGCTTACAATGAGAAGATCCTTATGCCCACATATTAATTTTCCTTAATGTGTGTGCAACTTTCAAGATCAATGGTGTAACAAATGATGCAATAAGGCTAAGACTATTTCCATTCTCGGTTAGGGATAAAGCATAACTTTGGATTGGTAGTTTGCCAGATGAATCAATCACAACCCGAGACCAATTGAAGCAAGCACTTCTACATAAATATTTCCCACCATATAAGATGGCTAAGTTTCACAATGAGATCACTACTTTCAAGTAAAATGGAATTGAGACAATCTATTCATCTTGGGAAAGGTTTAGAACTCCAATGGCAATGCCCACATCATGGCTTGCCAGATTGGATGATTCCTTAAATCTTCTACAATGGGACGAGAATAAAAATATTGAATGCGACTTCCAGTGGAAAATGGATTGATAAAACGGCTAGAGAAGCCATTACTTTGCTTGAAGCACTTGCATCTCAAGGGTACATGGGTGATGAATTAACTATAGCAAGAGTAAAAGGAGTTTTAGAGCCTGAAATAATTAAAATGTTGAATGCAAAAGTAGATGCTCTCACCAGTTTGGTAAGCAGAACTCAAATTAATTCGTTAGAAAGCATTAATGCTGTTTGTGAATCATGTGGAGGATCTCATTCATACGCTTAATGCAATGAAACTAAAAATGAAGATGTGAACTATGTGTAAGGAGGTTTTAACCATAAAATGGGGTTGAATTCCAACACTTATAACCCCCAATGGAGGAACCACCCTAAATTCTCATGGTCAAACCCATCCTCTCAATTAAAACCTCCATATAACCCAAACAACAAACCTCAAAACCCATGTGGATTTCCTATGAAATAATAAACCTTTAATCCTACCCATCCTAAACCTACCCTTGACACTCTTATGGAGTAATTTATTAACCAACAAATGACCATAAACAAAGAAAATAAGGATCAACATAAGTAGCTAAACTCTAAACTTGAATAGCTTGATACTCATAACTATATCCTTACAACCCAAATTGCACAACAAACCTCTTCCTCCAACACTAAACCTTTAGGAAAGCTTCTTAGTCAACCAAAGTATGTACAAAAAGAGTCTTGCCAAGCAATTACTTTACGTAACGGTAACGAGCTTGAAAAGGATCTCAAAAAGACTAAGAAATTGATTGATGATAAAGATGAGGTAGAGATTGAGGAAGTGAATGTTAGTAGTAAAAATGATGATGACTATGCTAAAAAAGGTAATAAGGGAGATGCCATACCACCCAAGGATGATGAACCAAAGGTAGATGTTAAAACTCTTCCTTTCCCTCAAAGGTTCATAAAGTGTAACCTAGACAAGCAGTTTAACAAATTCCTTAACTATCTTAAAGAAATTACCATCACCATATCATTTGTGAATGCCATTAGAGACATGCCAGCTTGGGATAAATTTTGAAGGATATTATTAGTCATAAGAGCAAGCTTGAAGATTATGGTTTAGTTTCTCTTGTTGAGGAATCCAAGGCTACGTACGCCAAGTCTCCACCAAAGCTTAATGATCCTTATTCCTTTATAGTTCCTTATGTGATTGGAGGCACACATTTTGATAAAGCTTTATGTGATATTAGTGCTAGTGTTAACCTTATGCCTTACTCTCTTAATTTAAAAGAACTTAAACTTGCCAATATATGTATTTCCATAGCAGACAAATCTATCACATATCCACTTGGCATTCTAGAAAATGTGCCACCAAAAGTGGGGAAGTTTGTAATACCAGCTAACTTTATTATGTTAGATATGGAGGAAGATTTTAAGATCCCAATTTTGTTTGGGAGATAATTTTTATTACAGCAGGAGCAATTATTGATATAAAGAGAGGAAATATCACATAGAGGTGGATAATGAATGTACAGAGTTTGATGTATTAAAGATTAAGAAGTCAACACCAATAAAAATGGCAAGTAGAATTGATTCTATTAATGTTATTGAAGAATGAATTGAAGAAGTAATTTATGAATGTTTGAAGCAAGATCCTATGGAGTCATACATGATGCAAGAAGTTAATGGGCAAATCTTGGAGGTGACTCTATATCAACCTTCTCGTAGGACATCAAGATTTGAACCTTTAAGGAGAGAGGATGAACCAAAAGCTACTACATCAAGTGAAGAAGTCAAGGTAGAGCTCAAGCCATTACCATCAAATTTAAGATATGCATTTCTTGACTCTAACCTTAAATTTCCTTGTATTATGAATTAATCCTTGCCTAGTGATAATGTTGATGCCTTATGTGATGAGTTGCTTAACCATAAAAATGCCAATGGTTATTCTATAAATGATTTAAAAGGTATTAGTCCTAATGTGTGCATGCATATAATTCTTTTAGAGGACAATGCCAAGCCTTCCATTTAAGGTCAAAGGTGGCTAAACCCCACTCTCAAGGAAGTGGTAAGAAAAGAGATAACTAAGTTGCTTGATAATGGAATCATATATTCCATTAGTGATAGTAAATGGGTGAGCCCCATTCAAGTTTTTCCAAAGATGGGAGGCTTAACCGTTATTAGGAATGAATCTAATGAATCGATACCTACTAGAACTATCATGAAATGGCGTATATGTATTGACTGTAGAAAATTAAATGAAGCAATTAGGAAAGATCATTTCCTATTGCCTTTTATTGACCAAGTCCTTGAGGGACCAGCTAACTTTTCTTACTTCTATTATTTGGATGGGCTAAATGGATTCTATTAAATTCCTATTCATCCCAAGGATTAAGCTAAAACCACTTTTACATGTCCATATCACACTTTTGCTTTTAGGTGGATGCCTTTTGGTATATGTAATGCACTTACAACTTTTCAAACATGTATGTTTTCAATATTTAGTGATTTACTTAATGATTGTGTAGAGGTTTTTATGGACAACTTTAGTGTATATGGTATTAATGTTTCCAATTGTCTAGACAATCTCTCTAAAGTTCTGGATAGGTGTATTGAGCAAGGATTAGTCTTGAATTGGGAAAAATGTCATTTCATGGCACAAGAGGGGATTGTTCTTGATCATTTAGTTTCAAAAAGAGGCATCAAAGTTGATAAGGAAAAGATCAAAGTAATTAATAATTTGCCACCTTTGAAGTGTGTTAAAGATATAAGGAGCTTCCTTGGACATGTAAGTTTCTATCAAAGATTTTTCTAAGATAACAAAGCCATTGTGTAAGTTACTTGCTAAGGATGTTATTTTTGAGTTTGATGATGCGTTTCTCAATGCATTTGAAACTTTAAAAGGAGCTCTTGTTTCTGCACTTATTGTACAACCACCTAATTGGGAGCAGCCATTTGAAATAATGTGTGATGCAAGTAATTTCACAGTGGGGGCTATTTTATGTCAAAGAAAGGAAGGCAAGCAAGCCTTATGTGATTTACTATGCTAGCAAACTACTTGATGATTCTCAGATCAACTACACCACTATGGAAAAGGAGTTGGTTGATGTTGTTTATGAATTTGACAAGTTTAGAGCATCTCTTTTGGGTAAACGGTGATTGTTTATTTAGACCTTACTGCTCTTAAGTATCTTCTAAATAAGAAAGATGCAAAACCTAGACTCCTATGGTGGATTTTGATGCTTTAAAAGTTTGATTGGAAAATGAGAGATAAGAAGGGAAGTGAGAACCTTATTACAGATCACCTATTAAGGCTTGATCAAGATGGATTGAAAAGTATGGCAATTAATGAGACATCTCATGATGAACATCTATTAAGTGTGGCATTAAAGGAACTTCCATGGTTAGGGATATTGCTAACTATCTCTCCAGTGGTGTTCTTCCTTATGAGTTAGATTATTGAAAAAGGAAGAAATTTTTGCATGATATGAAATTCTACTATTGGAAGGAACCTTTGCTTTATAAGAGATGTGCAGATGCACTAATTTGGAGATGCATTCCTTAAGATGAAGCTCAAGATGTTTTAAAACATTGACATTCCTTAGATGTTGGAGGAAACTTTGGTGCAACAAAAATAGCATCAAAGGTACTCAAATTTGGTTTTTGGTGGCCAACTTTATTTAAAGATGCTATAGAGTTTGTTCTTACATGTGATAGATGTCAAAGAATGGGTAGTATTACTAAGAAACATGAGATGCCTTTGAAAGGAATCCTTAAAGTCGAGCTCTTTAATGTCTGGGGTATAGATTTCATAGACCCATTTCCTAGTTCTTTATTCTAAAATTATATCTTGGTCATGGTAGATTATGTTTCAAAGTGGGTTAAAGCAATACCAACGATTACTAATGATGCTAAGGTTATTAACAAGATGCTTAAGAAAATTATTTTCCCAAGATTTGGCACTCTTAGAGCATTGATAAGTGATGGAGGTTCACATTTTTGCAATTATGTAATAGAATCTCTTTGAAGAAATATAGAGTGAGATATAAGGTTGCTTCTCCATATCAACTACAAATAAGTGGGCAAGTTGAAGTGAGCAATAGAGAGATCAAATGGATTCTAGAAAAAATGTGTCTTCTTCAAGGAAGGATTGGACATTAAAGTTGGATGACGTGCTATGAGCATATAGGATAATTTTTAAAATACCAATTAGCCTTACTCCTTATCAGTTAGTATACGGGAAGTCATGTCATATACTAGTTGAACTAGAGCATAAAGCATATTGGGCAACAAGGGCTTTGAATTTCAATTTGTAGAAGGACAGTAGGAAAAGGCTACTTCAACTTAATGAATAGGATGAGTTAAGAATGAATGCTTATGAGAATGAGAAGTTATATAAATATCACACTAAGTTATGGCATGATAAGCATTTATCTAAGAAGGAATTCCACAAGGGTGAGTTTGTTCTCCTTTATGTTTCAAGACTCAAGTTATTTTTAAGAAAGTTAAAGTCACGATGGTCGGATCCTTTTATAGTTATTAAAGTTTATCCTCATGGTGCGGTGATATTGCTAATGCAAAAGGGGAAATCTTTAAGGTAAATGGATATCGTCTCAAGCTTTACTTAATTGCTCTAAGCTGATCAATCTCTCTATCTACACCCAAATTGAATCAAGGTACAGTCAAGTTATAGACCTTTCAATTTAGAATGGTGAGATTACCACATTTTTATTTTTGTAATTATATTAAATGTCTCTATTTTAAATGCTTTTATTTCATGATTATTTCATTTTAGTTCATTTTGTTTAGTTAGAGTTATTACTTTACATTTTTACATTTACTAGCTTTCTTAATCATATTACTTTCAAATTTAGATTAATTTCTTTTATTGTGTCACTCATTTTGTTAATTTTTAGATCACATTTCTTCATATTATTTTAGTAAGGAAAAGTGATGAGTCATCACACATTGACAGCTCATACTAAAAAGGTAAGGTGATGAGTCATCACATGTTGATGACTTGTAACAGAAAAATAAAGTGATCAGTCATCACATATGGATGACTTGCCATAATATGTTTTAATGCCGAGTCGGCACAATGGTGCCGACTCATGCCTTCAATTTTCCTTCCTTACTAATTCATTAACACATATATATATACTTCTAACATCCATACTTTAGTTAGTTTTCTTTGTTATACATCTTTCATTATTATTTTATTTATTCCCTAACCAACTACAATTTTTGTAATTGCAAAGTTGTTTCTTTTCTAAGAATAGTCATGTCCTTTCACATTCTTGTATGCCTTTTCACAATTCTTCATGCCTTTTCACTAACCTATACACACCTACTCTCTTACACCCCTGCTACACCTATATATAAACCTTTTTAACTACACATTTTCATATCTTTTATCTTATTTAATAACCCACACATTTTTGTTTCTTCTCTAGTATATATATATCTCTTCTTTTCCATCTTATTTCTTCTCTATATTCTCTTCTTTACACATTGGCATTTTGAATCTTCCTTTTATTATAAACCTAATTGAACCACTGCCTTTTTCTCTTCTTATTTTGTTTGTTCTTATTTTCCATTATCATCTCTTACTCTCTATACATCTCTCCACTTCTAACTTCAATTAAGTAAGATTCTTGAAATAGGTAAGATAAGAGGTTCATCTTCTAAAAGACCACACATTGAGGAGGAACAACAAGAGGAGAGAATAAGACCTTTCATAAACATACAAGGCCAAATTTCCTATCCTTTCCTATGAAGAAGGTGCCAAGTTCACAACCATCAAGTTTAGGGAAATAATAAGTTGTAAGTATATCCCTAACTCTCTTCTAAATGAAGTGGGTATGCTTGAATCTTTTAATCAAATTACTAACACAATATGGCCTTAACAAGTTTGTTTCTATGCATGAAGATATTAATGTGGAATTAACTACAAAATTTTACATGACTTTGGATGTTAATGCTAAAAACTCACAAATTTTGGAATTTTGATTGTAAGGGAAGAAACATCAACTTACTTATACTTTCATGCAATGTGTCTTTAGCTTTAAAAGGATGGGTTATGTGATCCCCCATCTTCTTTTAGATTGAATGAGTTCTGGACATTTCTAACTAGTTTGCAAACACCATTTAATTCTAGGAAAGGCAAGGCTATGTTTATCAAGGATTTGAAACATTGGTTTCCATTTCTACATAAAGTCCTTGCATTTGTCATTTTCCATAAAACTGAGTTCAATCGCATTTCTGCACAAGATTTATTCTTAATGTGGTGCATTCACAATAAGAAATAAGTCTCTTGGACTTATTAGATGTTTAACCAATTATTGACTTGTGCTTTACGCAAAGATGCACCTTTAACTCATGGACATGTGATTACTATTGTTATAAAGGCTTTGAATCTTAACCTTGCTAATTATACTTGATTTGTTGAGTGTTCTTATTTTACAAAGCAAGCTTTTATAAGAGGCGAAGTGGTGGATGCTGCATTCCATTTAATTCCCACCCATTCACATTCTTATTAGTGAGGTATTTAGAGACTACGATCGGTTAAGGAACCTCAACAAGAGGTTGAGGAGGAGAGTGATTAGGAGAAGAGTGATCCGGAGGTGGAATTACCCCAATATACACCATTCAGTGATGTTCTTCTCTTAACATATCCCATGCATGGGGAAGCCAATGGATCTTCAAGTGTGCAGCCTCCCATCTAGGATCAAATTCTCGATACGCAGATTGGTATGTAGTGTCAACTCAATGATATAGAGTTTCACAACCAACAACTTGCTCATAGGCAACAAAAGATTGAGTACAAATTGAATAAATTTTTTTCTTACTCTGGATATCAGATCGAGTCTCCACCTTCTACCCTTACAAATGACTAAAGGAGTACTTCTTTCCTTTCCTTTCTTTTGATTTTATCACATTGGGGAAAATGTGTAATTTTAAGTGTGGGGGAAGGGATATTAGTAGTATATTATTAGTACATTTTTTTTATATATTTGGGATATTGTGGGTTTTATGTTTATATTTATGGTATATTTTGCTAATTTCCATTATCATATATTTCATTCTTCTCCTTTATTTAATAATTAGTTATCTTATTAGTCTTTTTTATTTTAATTAAGGATTAAGTTTTATGTTATGTGGACAATTACTTTTCAATGCTCAATTGATATAAGTTTAAATTTTCATTTAGTATAAGTTTTAAGTTTATCATTTTATCTCTTTTTATTATTTTTAAGATCTAAAGAATGCTTTAGTCAACTTACTAACTATGCTTAAGGCTAAAGTGGTAAAGATTTAAGCTTAGGTTTTCTAAGAGATTTGAGTAGCCTTAGCGAAACTATAACCATAATACAAATGAAACTTGCTTTTCAACAATGGATGAGGACTTAAAAAAAAGTAGAAAAGTAAATAGTTCTTGTGATGTGATGCATCTTAAGTAATTTTTGTGTAATTGAGTATGTTCTTTAGTTACAATCATTCGGAAAGAGATGTGTGATATAACAAGTAGATATATTTTGAGTAAGTTGTATGCAACTGAGTATGCTCTTTAGTTGCATTCATTCAGAAAGAATACATCCAAAAGATATATTTATTTTATCATTATTGAGCATTGAAATTTTAATTATTGAATCATCCTTTTCTAACTTCTTTCATGATTAAAGTAATATGATAAGGTGACTACATTTCTTTGGAGAAGATAAAAAATTTTGTTTACTTTTCCATGATGATCTTTTCTTGCTTGAGGGCAAGAAAGGTCTAAGTGTGGGGGAGTTTGATATAATGCAAATATGCATAGTTCTTTAGGGTAATTTATTTTTAATTTTATTTGATTTTTTGCTATATTTGTGTGTTTATTTAGTTATGCAAGTGTTATCTTTATTTCTTTTGTTCTTATGGTTAATTATATGTTTTAAACATATTTTCAGGCTCAAATTATGCATGGAAAGGACTTGGGATTGTTTAGAATGAAGTCTGAAGCTTGTGAAGTCAAGTTAGAATTTAGTAAAGAGTGTCGAGTCATCACCATGGGAACGAGTTGTGACAGAGAGTATTGGTGACGAGTCATTAGTTGGTGTCAACTTGTCACAGAAGCTTGATATGTCGAGCTTTAAAGATTGTTGATTCGTCACTTGCCAACTCATAACATAAGCAATTGGTGATGAGTCATCACATAAGGATGAGTCAGCACTAAATACACCCTTTCAACATACCCCTTCATTCTTGCATCCTTTCAAACAGACATAAATTGCAGCCTTTAGAAACCTATAAATATGTGTGTTTGGCTCTATTTTGGAAAAAGGAACAAGTATTATTACTAAGTTTTAGTTTAGAAATCATTGAAAAGAAGTTCTAGTTTTAAAAGACTAATTGAAGAAGACAAGCTCAAAAAGCAAGAGAGGATTATTCTACATTAAGCAATTTTAGAAGACATAGTAAAGGGTTTTATTTACTCAGTTACTTCTTTATTCATCTTTCTATGTTGTTTAATTTTCTCTTATTATTTCTTTATCAGGTATTTTGGCTACGTCTTTGTATGAGAATTATAATGAAGAATTAAATAAGAACTATATTTCTATCCTTTGTTATTTATTATTTGATTTCAATTAGTGAAAATTATATTATGTTTGCTTCATCATCAAATGTAACTTGTTAATGAAACTATTTATAATGGGAATTGGAGTAATTTAGTGGATAAATAATTGAAATTACTTAATAATTGAATATCATTTGGAGACAAGGAATTCATCTTAAGGGAATTAAAATTAGTATAATATGTTTATTGATTTTCTTTTACCTCCACATTTCCATGAAAATGAATGTGGATAATAAAAGGAATTACCTTTAATTGATAATGAGAATTGCTTTTGAAGACTATAAACTAATTTCCAATCAATAGGTTGTATAATAATTATATTCAAAGTTCTTATTAATTTTGAATTATGAATTCTCTCATGCATATTTTTTGTTATAATTTCTTATAAGAATTTCTAGTAATTAGAAAATGAGTTAAATTCTTTTTATTTGCTACATTATCTATTACTATCCTGATATTACTTTGCTTATTCATTTTAGTATCTATTCGGTTAATATAAAGCTTAATTTCCCAAGTTTTCGAAGCCCTACTTGCTCTATACTAAGTCTTAGAGACTAGGGTATACAATTTGACCTACTTCAGTTTCCTTTCTTGAATCTCTTTACTCTAACTCTTGCACTATGCCACTTCTTTATGCGTTCTTTGTAAATCCTTGAATTTTCATAAGCAACCTCTCTAATCTCTTTAAGATCACTAATGTATAACAATCTCTTCTCAACTACCTTCTTAAAATCAAAATTCAAAGTTTTTACTGCCCAATAGGCATTATGCTTTAGTTTAATAAGAAGATGAACATGCTTTTCCATAAACCAACCTAAAAGGAGACATCCCAATAGGTGTTTTGTAAGCTATTCTATAAACCCACAAAGCATCGTTAAGCTTCCTTGCAAATTCTTTTCTCGACTTACTTCCTATTCTTTTTAAAATTTTCTTTAACTTCTTATTACTCACCTCAACTTGTCCACTTGTTTAAGGGTGATAAGGTGTAGCTACTCTGTGCTTCACCCCATTTCTAGCCAATAATGTTTTTGTATTTTTGTTGTAAAAATGTGTTCCCTCATCACTTGTGATTACTCTAGGCATACAAAACTAAGAGAATAATTTCTTTAATAACTTGCAAATAACTCTTGCATCATTCATTGAGCATGCTTGAGCTTCTACCCATTTTGAAACATAGTCAGCATAAACAAGAATGTACTTATTACCCTTTGATAAAAGAAATGGCCCCATGAAGTTAATAACCCCATACATAAAATATTTCAACCTCTAAGATTCCAAATTAAAGAATTTCATCTTTCTTTGAAACGTTACCACTCTTTTGACATGCATCATGGTAAATCACAAAGTTTCTAGCATCTTGAAAATGTGTAGGCCAATGAAACCCTACTTCAAAAACCTTATCAGTTGTTCATTGTGGTCTAAAATGTCCACCATTGACCAATCCATGACAATGTTGTAAGACTGACCCAACTTCTTCATTTGCTATATATCTTCTCACTATACCATCACTGCATAATTTCCATAAAAATGGTTCATCCCAAATGTAAAATTTGGAAGCACAAATCAACTTCTTCTTTTATTAAGGAGTGAACTCTTTTGGCATTTCTCCACTTGATAAAAAATTTGCTATGTCAACAAACCAGGGAGCACCCATGCTCTCTATGGTTAAAAGTATCTCATTTAGAAATAGCTCTTTGATAGGCTCTTGACTATCCATTTCCTCTTGCTCTACATCTAACCTTGAAAGATGATCAACTACTACATTTTCATATCCCTTATTATCTCTAATCTCAATGTCAAACTCTTACAACAACAACACCCATCTAATAAGCCTTAGATTAGAATATTTCTTGTTCATTAGGTACTTTAATGTTGTATTATCTATGTACACAACCACTTTAAAGCCAAGAAGATAGGATCTAAACTTGTCAAAAGAAAAAATGACTGCCAACATCTCCTTTTTTATAGTAGAATAATTCAACTATGTATCAGTCAAGGTTTGGCTTGCATAGTAGATCACATGTAGTTTGTTCTCCTTTCTTTAACCAAGCACAGCTCCTATTGCATGATCACTTACGTCACACATAAATTCAAATGGTAGATTCCAATCTGGTGCCATCACTATAGGAGCTAAAATAAAGACCTCCTTTAACCTATCAAAAGCCAATTTACAATCATTTGTAAATCAAAGGGTGAATCTTTCTCAAGCAACTTATAAAAGGGTTTTGATATTTTTGAAAAATCCTTAATGAACTGCATATAGAAGCCTACATGGCAAAAAAAAACTCCTAACTCCCTTCACATTTGTGGGATATTACAACTTTTAAATTATCTCACCTATGCTTTATCAACTTCAATGCCTTGGGCTAAAATCTTGTGTCCTAGAACAATTCCTTCATTTACCATAAAATGACATTTTTCCTAATTCAGCATCAAGTTTGTTTCTTCATAGCATGTGAGAACTTGCTCCAAGTTATTCAAACTTCCTTCAAATGAATTTTCATAGATTGAAAAATCATCCACAAAAACATTCATGATTTCCTCTACCAAATTTGCAAAAATGGCCATCATACATCTATAGAATGTCGCAGGAGCATTACATAATCCAAATGGTATCCACCTGTATACGAATGTACCATAAAGACATGTAAAAGTGGTTTTCTCTTGATCTTTTAGACTATTTCAATCTGATTGTACCTTGAGTACCCATCCAAAAAATAATAAAAAGCATGTCCTACTATGTGCCCTAACATTTGATCAATAAAGGTAATAGGAAGTGGTCTTTTCTTATGGATGAATTCAACTTTCTGTAATCAATGCACACCCTCCATCCACTTAAAACTCTTGTAAGAATCAACTCTCCCTCCTCATTTTTCACAATAGTTATTCCACTTTTCTTTGGTATACTGAATCAGACTCACCAATGAATTATCTGAGATTAGGTAGATGATCCCTGCATCAATAAGCTTAACTACTTCTTTCATCACCACTTCCTATATGTTTGGGTTTAGCCTTCTCTACCTTTCAATGGTTGGCTTATGTCCTTCCTCCATTAGGATTTTGTGCATGCAATATAAAGGACTTATGCCCCTAATGTCAGAAATTTTCCAACTTATTGCGTTTACTCTCCTCTTTAGCAAAGTCCACTAATAAATCCTCTTGATCTTTGTTGAGTTTAGAGGATATAATCATCAGTAGTGTTTGATCTTCTCTTAGAAAAGTGAACCTTAAATATTGGGGTAAAGGTTTTAAATCTAATTTCGATGGTTCTATGGTTGAAGGTGGTATGGGTTCAGTATTTGGTAATTGGATGTGTGGTATGTGGGGTTGATGTTTGAGGTGTACTTCATCCTAGGAGGATTGTATCTAGAAACACTTTTCAATATTCTCAATTTCCATAGACTTTTCTATCCTCCGTCATTGGACTTCATTCACACATTCATCAACAGTAACAACTCTCATGCAAAAATCTTCATCATTGTGGTATTTCATTCTTTGATAAACATTAAACTTACAACTTTCATACCCCACTCTTAATGTGAGATTTCCATCATAAATATTAATGATTACTCTTGCAGTGTATTAAAAAGGCATACCAGGGATTAATAGGACCTCCTCATCCTCTTCAAAGTGAAGGACTACAAAATCAACTGGAAAGATAAATTTCCTAGCCCTTACTAGCACATCTTCCACTATGCCTTATGGTTCTTTCACAGTCCTATCTGCAAGTTGTAATCATATATTTATGGATTTTACTTCTCCTAGCCCTAATTTCCTATAAACAGACAAAGGCATAAGATTAATCGAAGCTGCTAAATCATATAAAGCTCTTTCAAAATTTAAATTTCCAACAAAACATGGAATAGTGAGAATCCCTGGATGCTTCCTTTTCAAAGGAAGTTTATTCGAGATAATTGCAGACACTCCTTAATGAGTGTGACTATCTAATACTCCTGCAACTTCTTTTTATTAAAAATTAGCTCTTTTAAAAAATTAGCATATTTTGTCATTTAAGAAAGACATTCCACAAGAGGCATGTTAATGTGGAGTGCCTTGAACCTATCTAAAAATTTTGCAATCTGCTGGTCATATTCCTGTTTCTTCAACATTTAAGGATATAGGACTACTAGTTTATATGGCTTCATTGGTGGTAGTGTTTATTTCTCCTTATTTTTATCTTCAACTTCTTTTTCCTTTTCCACTTGCACTTCAACCCACTCATCTTATTATTGCTTCTCCTCCTCCATTTTCTTTTCCTTCTCAAATTCCATAGTTGCTTTTGGGGGTTCAATTGTTATTCCACTCCTCAAGGTAATAGCCTTCAATTGCACTTTTGGATTCTTTTTAGTGTTGATTGGCAATGAACCTTGATTCCTCATTGACAAAGATTTTGTCAATTGCCCCATTTATGCCTTTAAAATATGAATAGGAGAAGAATGATTCTTAAATATAATTTGTACATTTGCTGGAATCTACCCTCTAACCTCTTTGTAGCCTTATCTTGTTGGCTCATTTTTGTAGTCATCACATCCATGAGCTTCTCCAACTTGCTCTCTAAAGAATTCCCTGAAGATTAACCTTTTTCATTATAGAAATTGGGTTAGTGATGTTATGAATTTTTCCTTCCAAAACCTAGTGGTGCTTATGGCCTCCATTGTTTGTTTCCTTAATTGTTCCAAAAGAAATTAGGATAATTTCTCTAACTAGGATTGTAGGTATTTCCATGCTCTTGATTCTGCTATCCTTTGAAGTTGTTCACATAATTAATGTTCTTTATTAATATTCCTTACATCATTTGACATTCAATTATTCAATGTCCACCCTGACACAATTCATAAGAAAAAGGCAAGTTAGAAATTGCATTAACACTCATCTTGTTTATCCTCTTGGATAAAGCATTCATTTTTACATTTAACATTATCAAACTATCAACTTCCATTGATCCCCCTATCTTTGGAACAACCCTCTCATTAGACTATAGGCTTTAGGTGTTAGTATTCAAAAAGCTCCAAAGCATCCTCAAGTGTCTTTGACATGATGGTTCCTTTAGTTGATGCATCTATGTTCACTCTGACTACTGGATTGATTCCTTTGTAGAATGACTATGCCAAATCCCAGGAAGGAATCAACTATGGTGGAAACTGTCTCTAAAGATCCTTGAATCTATCTGAGCACTCATAGAAGCTCCCATCCTATCTTTGATAAAAAGAGTTGATTTCATTTTTTGAAGAAAGTTGTATAAAACTCATGCCATATGTTTATGGAGTTGGGTGGTAAGCTTGTGAACCACCTCTTAGCCTTATCCATCAATGAAAATGGAAAGAAGATCAATTGAATTGCTTCAGGCTATACTCCATTCATCTTGAAAGTTAAGCAATATTCCAAAAATTAGGTTATATGTCCAATCAGATTATCATATGGTAACCCACTGAATTATGAGTTTTGGATCATGTAAATCATCGCTAGTTTGATTTTAAATTTGTTTGCTCCTAAAGTAGGCCTCATAATTAAAGTCTGATCACCTTGGATATTGGGACTCATAAAATCCCTCATAGTTCTTTGGCCATTCTGCTCATTTTGTCCATTTTGTGCTCCTTGTTATGCTTGAGGCAGATCTTTTACATCTTCCCCTCCATTCATTCTATCACTTCCTTCTGCAAATTGTTCTCTCAAGCTTTAAATTAAGAGGTATTAACTGGGCTCCTCATCTGCGTACGCCACATGTTGTGTGCATGCACTACTTAAATCCCTAAAAAACCACACACACAATCACTAAAAGAAACTCTAAATTAAACAACACAAAATTCTCAATAATATCGATTCTAGCAATCTCTGGCAACGACACCAAAAACTTGATGCATAATCTGTAAGTACATGAAATCGCACAATTAGTAATTAAATATTGATCCCATAGAGATTGCAAATTGAGTACTGTAATACTACTTGTACTTGTTTATTTAAACAATGAAAAAGAGCATTTTAAATTAAACTAAAATTAAACAAAAGAAATCTAAATTAAATAATAATCAATTTAAGGAGCTAGGATTCTTATTATCAATTCAACTATTTCTTAAGATCAATTAAAACCTAAGTTATACCTGACCTTAATCCAATTTGAAGGCATCTAAAGAATAATAGGCATTCCTTTTGGACAACCTTACAATTAACTAAGTAGATTAGCACCTTAGATTTACAGCTCTCACTCAGTTACTAAGTATTCATTTAACTCAGTTTAAGCACCAACCCTTAATTAATATTAGTTGCTTAAATGTCTCTTAACTAAGAAAGCATCTAATAGGTTATTATTTAAATCCAAAGCAACCTATCTCTCGATCATGTTTCATAATGTAAATTCAATTAAAGGGTGATCAGTCATATGAAGACATAAAGTTCAACAACAACTAAAGGATTAAGATTAATGGTTTAGGTTTAATTGCAATGATGATATGGTTGAATTGAAATAAGAACCCTAACAAAGAACCTAGCCACTGATGTTAATTATAAAAAGATAAATATGAAGAATAAAAGAAAATAAACATTGTCATTAATCAAAATAGAATTTAACAATCTCAAAATCATAAGAGAAAACCCCATGGAATAGCATGTCTATTATTCTTCAATCCTCTTGTTCGATCTCTAAAATTAACATGAACAATCACAAGTCTTTGTTCTCTCCTAAATGATAAAAAGAAAATGTAATGTAAAAACTTAAAGAAATAACAAAAATTGATTTTTTTTTCTGGAGGCTGCACCCAATATAAAACCCTAGCCTCCAGCCCTTTAATTTGGTTCCTTATGAATCTCCATCAAATTCCCCTCAATCAATAATTAAATTTGAAAATGGAATCAACTGACAATAGGTCACAAGCCCGTGTGTATTTTATGCATGGTCGTGCATAGCTTCTTCTCCTTAATTTGCTCTAATAAGCTTTGAATGCCCTATTGGAAGCTCTTTTGACTCTTCTAGAATGATCGTGAGCCCCATACATCTTTCATTTACTATTCTTTGACAACTATATGCACAAAAATAATAAAAAATAACAATAAATAATAACAATAAAAATAAACACAAACCATGCACACATTCATGCAAACTAAGAAAAAGCTCCATAAAAGAAACATAAATGCAACTAAAATGACACCTAATCCTAACACATTGAATACTTAAAATAATGTATTTCTCATACTCATAAATTATTGAAGATATCTTTGAGGATTTATAGGAAAGCCTTTATGTTGATGATGATGGTACTGTATCACCACAAAAGTCCTTGTCTGATCATGAACAGAATGAAAATTTCATTGCTTCACTAATAGTTCAAGGGGGTAAATATGTTAACAGTAGAATTGATAATGTAGATATCAACTACTATGATTTATCTGAGGAACTAAAATAAGAAGCCACACCAGTTGCACCACCATAATAGGTAATAACTAACTTTGTCACTATTTTTCTAATCTAATATGTTTGTTTGGTATAATTTACTTAAGCAAATATCTCTATTTTTATGAATTACATAATTTATTTATTTCATTAATATATTGGTGTAAAGACTAAAATCAATAAAAGAAGTAAGAAGGCATTTTCAATTCCTTCACTAGAAGAACTAATGATCGATAGAAGGCATTTTCAATTCCTTCACTAGAAGAACTAATGATCGATCTTGATTTTAATTTTTTAGAATAGTCTACCGCATCTACTTCACAACAACATATGGTTTTCACACAAGACATTATTAAGTCATCCAAGAAAACTGTCATGTATCTCTTGACACATAAATTGCTTACACTAGGTAGTCATTAACGAGGTTCATTTCTTTTAGCTATATTAGCACTTCATAGTGCTTCATTAGAAACAAATAAATGCAAGTGTGTCTTAAAAGCACTCAGTGACATTGAATCAATTTTCAATTTTCAAGTCTATGGGCAGCCTTTCAGGTAATATAGCGAGTTTGAAAAGTGATGTTAAGAAGTAGAAGGCTATGAAGAATGCACTAAAAGTTCATAATAAGGAAATTGCTGGTATCACCAAGAGTTTCTATCCGAGCAATGCTAGATTGAAAAACTAGCTAAAGAGATTGAAATCCAAAAGGAGATTCAACTACAACTTTTGGAGAAGGTAGAGGGAGTGAAGCTTGAAAGAAAGTAAGTTTGTTATAAATACAAGCAAATTATTGCTTGATTATTCCAAGAGAGAGAACAAGCATTAAAATGGACTAAAGAGTACAAAAAGGCATATAAAACTAGAGAGGCCTATTGCTCACAGTGGCTGAGTTGAGGTCTTTAGATTCTAGCAACATATAATGCAACTATGCTCATAGCCACAGTTTTTATAAGCAAATATTTGTTTAATCTTCTGTTGTTTAGGCATATGGCCTACTGCCAATGAACTCTGGTCTGATTCTATTTTTACTTCAATATGGGTTAATATTTATGTTAATCTTTATTATGGTCCTTTTGATTATGTTTTTCCTTGTATACTATCAATGTCCTTTTTCCATAGTAATACGTATATTTCCCTCTATTTACAAATTCATAAATGTTTATACTATGCCATAAACAATGAAAGAACATCTAATAAAATGGACGTTTGCTATTACACTTCATCAAATCAAAAGAATACCATCACATTAATACACTTCATCAAATCAAAAGGACACAATCATAATGTTCCCAACCATTTATAGAACCCATTTTAGGATATGCAAATAATAAATAATTAGTATCTCAATTGCACATCAATTACTATAATTATTGTTTACAATGGGCATATGATAAACATCTTTTACCATGTAAAGGTGAATTAATCAATAAAGTATATAGGGTACATGAAGAGTCATTCTTTTGTGTATATATATGAAGCTAATAGTTAACTTGTAGTGCACATCCATATAAACAAACACTAACTGTAAAACTCATCCCTTGAATCATGAATAATAGGAGAAAATCTAGTGAATGGAAGCTTTCTCCATCACCACCCTTTATTAAAGCTCTATATGCATCAGTCCAAGAATAACTCAAGGTATTGAATAAGGAAATAAGTGAGTATGTTTTGAGAAATGTTGCTAATTTTGGATATGACAAGACTCAGCAGGGGCTGCTACACCCATTTTTCATTTCTCACCATGTATAAAATATTTCTTGGTGAATACGAAGAAGATGAAGAAGTAATGAATAAAGAAATTGAATAGATGACAATTGAGGTTCATCCAGCTGATGCTATTGAAGAAACCACCCCGACAAGGAGAAGGGCACCATAGTAGACAAGAGTAGCAATAACAGTATAAGCAACAGTAGTAGTTTAGTCTGGCAACTACATTAAAGTGTTAGACACCACTTCTTTCAAAGTTTAAAACTTGATAATTTGCCCTTCGAAGACTCTTTTTGTTATTTAATGATGTTTAATGTTAGAGTTTACTCCTGTTGAATGTTGTCCCTTTCAGTTTTATTATTGAATGAATTTTAGTTTATGAAGAATATTAGCAAATCTTTAAACATGTTTGATTGACTATATAAGTACCAACTAATTAAGGTAAAAAATAAACCTAAGTTATTTAGAAATGTGTTAGTAATTTACACTTTTTTTCCCTTCTATTTCTAGTAAAAAAATAGCATTTTAATTATTCAACCAAAACACTTTATATGAAAACATAACTTCACTACTTCTATTTCCAACAAATCAAAGTGTAAAAATTGTGAACTTACTTTTGAAATTGTTCATCACTTAGGGAAAGAAACATTATATTAAACAAACTATATCATATTAGGCAACTCTTAAGATTGAAGCCACTAATATTAACCTTATAACTCGTTTCACCACTATATCTATAAGTATGATTTTTCAATGTGCCTTCAACTAAAAGCATTTCAGTTCTAAGTTCAAAATTAATAAACATTAAAAGATAGGAAACCTTAAGTTTAGTAATAAGGTAATCCATACCATTAATTTTAAAACATAGTCAAATGCCTATAATAAACACATAAATAATACATCCAAAAAACAACAGTAGTCATAATTTAAAATTTTCAAATAAAAAATGTTTTAGAACCTATAGTGCAATTGCCCAACTAGTATAAAGGCTTGAAATTGCACTTTTGTTATCTTCCCCAAGTAGAAGCCAATTATAAACACAACTATAATGATTCCTAAATGAAGAAAACTAAAACCATTAAAAGAAATATGATTGTTCCTCCTTATTAAAATGGCTTTGTTCTCAACCTTCTCCACTTTATATTCCTTGTCAATGTGGTTGTTACAAAATTTTCTTTACTAAATTTCTTCCATGCAAATATAGCTTCAGTCATACTATTAAAAGACCAATACATACACCCTTTAAAGCCAAAAAACTGAATGAATACATTCTTCCTAAGATGGGTTGATCCCATGTGCATGTCCATTGAACACAATATAATACTTGTTTCTTTGTCTTTTAATGTAAAATGATTCCATGTTTTCTTTTTCTTTTTTTTTATGAATAAGAATCTACTATAAACATGTGTTTTCTTTTATTTCTAATAACAATTTACTGTAAAAAAAATTGTAATTTAGAGATGAATTGTTTAACTGCATATATAAATCTTTCATATTCAACATGTATTTAATAAGAAAGCTGATTACATTTATGAGTTAATCTCATTCATAGAAGTTTGTCATCTCCCAAGACGTCATTAATGTTCTTCACCATCTACATTGCAATGGTATAATAGTAAATTACATTACTCATTAATGATGGAAATATATTTTTTCTAACTCTTTTGGAAAAATCTACCCTTTTTAACTAGATAGATTCTATATGTTTATCATCTATCTAATAATATAACTAAGTGAAAATGGAGATGATGACCATATTCAGGGCTTTAGTCTAATAATTAAAGTTTTTTTCATGCCATTTAAATTGTAGTTAGCAAAAAAAACATGATGACCATATATATTTTATGAAAATAATAAATAATCATAAATATGATAGAATCACATTGGCTACAAAAATAATGATAAATTATAATTAAATCTAATGGTATCATAAGAATTTTTTTTGTCTAACTAATATTGCTTATATATCAAGCAAGGAGAAAAAATATTATGATATATTGTTTATTTTAGTTTAAGTGGTAAAAGGTGTGAGCATTTAGATGAGAATAGTAGGATTCAAACTCTATCATCTCTTATTCTTTCCCTTATGGTGAAAATTAGTTGACCATTTGCATGATCAAACTCCTAATTTTGATTTTTAACAATCAATTTAAGTTTATAATAATTTCTTTCAAGTGTGTAGGAATTTATTTGTATCAAAATTATCAGTTCAAGTCCAAAAATATGAAATACTATCATTATACTATATTTCAATGAAGTATAATATCCTAATCTTATACTTAAGTATTCAAAGCTTTTATGTGTCAAAAAGAATCATTTTTGGACTTATAGGTGTCTCCTCACGAGCGTCTCATAAGCATAAGCATTGTGAGAGCAAAATTGAGTAAAAGGACAGTGCCACTCATGAGCACTATTCACTCATGAGCAACTCATGAGGGTAGTCCTAATAGCTCCAAATGGTCATTTTTCAATGCAGCAACTAGTATTTTCACTCCTTATGAGCCAAAATTTACACCTTACAATTGTGAGTAGTGTTCTGATAGAAATAAGTCCAAAATGATTCAAAAAATAATTATAAATTTTAGAGACATGTTTGATACATCCAACGACCATATTTTTAAGTGTTTATCTATATAAACACTCTATAGAGTTCAATTGAAGGCTTAAGATCCTTATTTATCATTCCTTCTTTCTTAAGCATTCAATTAATCTCTCAAATTCTCTCTTAAATAATTTTTATATTTGTGTAACTCTTGTGAGAGTTGGTGAGTGTTAGAATAGACATTCTTGTTCTTATATTTTTTTGGATTAAGAAAATGAGAAGTGAGATTCTATTCTAAAAGGAATTGGTTTAAATGTTGTCCATTGAAACACTTAGGGTTTGGTTTTTGAGTGAGCCTTGAAAACTAAAGTTGTAAGGTTATAAGAGTAAGCCATAGAACTCTTGTGTAATCTCAATCTTGTGAATAAGATTATGGGTGATTGAAAATCTTAACTTGGGTATAAGTTAGGTGGAGATGTAGGATTGTTGGGAATCTGAATTCCTTAAATCATTGTGTTCATTATTCTTCCTCTTATATTCTCTTTTAATTCTTACTTAATTCCTTAAAATCATTTTTATTTTTCTTAAAATCCTTATTAGCCTTATTCATCGTCCCTTTAAGGCACTTTAAATTGGTATTAGAGCTTGAATTCTAGGAACTTCATTGCTAGAATACAAGATCATGAGGAGTGAATCTCAAAATATTTCTTCAGCAAGACCATTCTTTAATGGTAGTGACTATCCTCATTGGAAGTTCAAAATGGAGCTATATCTAGATTTTTATTTTATTAGACTTTGGGAAATTATTCTCAAAGGTTATCAGCCACTAAAAACTACCATTAATGGTGTACAAATTACTCTCTCTAGAAGTGATTAGGATAATGATCAAAAGGAAGAAACTATAAAAATAAGAAAGCTATAATCACTCTATTCTCTTCCATGACAAGTAAAGAAGGAGGCAAGCTACAACATTGCATTTTGGCTAAGGAAATGTGGGAGACCTTAGAGAAACATTATGAAGGCAATGTACAAGTAAGAAGCAAAAATGTTTAACTTCATATGTATGAATATAAACTCTTCAAAATGAAGCCTCAAAAATCAATTATGAAGATGATAAACCATCACAATGCTCTCATCATAACCCTAAAGAAACTTGGAAAACATTTCTCCAAGGAAGATGTGAACAACAAGATTCTAAGAATCCTACCTAAAAAGGATTGGAAATCTCAAGTCACTTTAATTGAGGAAGCTTAAGACCTTTATATCCTTTCAATCGATATGCTTATTGGCAAGCTCTTGACACATGAGCTTACAATTAAGCAAAAAGGTAAAGAGCAAGAAGGGAAGGAAGAAAAGAAAAAGAGCATTGCATTAAAAGCTTCATAAGATGATAGTGAAGAGGAAAACAATGAAGGCTCTAGTGATAAATATGATAAAATTGCAATTCTCACTAGAAGCTTTAAGAAGTTCTTGAAAAATAAAATTTTTTCAACAATAAGAAATTTCAACAAGATGTATGAGGGAGAAAAAAAGAAGAAAACCAAAGAGGTTACTTGCTATGAATGTAAGAAACTAGGACACATTAGAAGTTAGTGTCCTAAATTCAAATTGAAGAACAAAGGAGCAAAGGATAAAAAGAAGGCCTTCAAAACTACTTAGAATGATGACTCCTCTTAAATCAAAAAAGAAGAGGAACAACAAGAAGTGGCCAATCTTTGCTTCATGGCTCTGAAGATGAAAAAGAGGTATCATCCACTTCTAACTCTTCTTGTGATAAGTATTATGCTTCTAATGAATATGATGATGATGATGATGTTAAAAGCTCTATTATGAGAAAACTTTTGCTTAAGTACAAAAGCTTACTTTTTAGAAAGAAGCATTATAAGCAGTAGTTAAATAGCTTAACCAAGGAATTTGAGAAGTTAAAGATTGAATTTTCTAATCTTGTTAAATCAAATGATAAACTTGCTAGCGATTTAAAATATTTTAATTCCTTAGAAGAATAACTCAAGAAAGCAAGTGATGAAAATCAAAAACTTTCTAAAGACATGGTTGAGCTAAAAAATTCCATATCAAAATTCCAAAGAGGAAAAGAGAGTTTAGATAATTTACTTGACTCTAAAAAATTTCATGAAAATACTCATAGAATTGGATATACTAATGGAATGGCCTCATCTTCTTCTTCATCCCATATTAAATTTATTAAAGCATTATGCAATTCCATTCATTCTACCTTTAAATTGATTGAGACTCAAGCTTTCAAAGCTAATAAGTCTCATGTGTTAAATATTAAAGGGAAGTCTCATAAGACTCAATCCTATATGACATAAAGGGGTAAGTCTTATTATGCTATAGAAGCATAACCCAACCATGCTTATATGTACACTATACACAACACTCACAAGCATGTTGCACAACACAATACACCTAAATATGTTGCACACATTGCCATTGTCAATGCATGTCTCATACTATGACTCAAAAAGTAAATAATGTTTATGTTTTTTATTTAAATAAGCTTAATAACAAAGACATCAAATGTTTAATATCTATTTCCCATGACATATGGACATGTCATAAAAGGTTAGAACATGCAAATTTTGAGCTTTGAATGATCTTTGTAAACATGAACTTGTGATTAGTTTACCTAAGCTTGAATTCACCAAAGATGAACCTTATCTTGCTTGTCAAAAGGGAAAACAATCCAAGTCTTCATTTAAGCTAAAAAAAGGTGGTGTCTACCTCTAGACTACTTGAACTTATACATATGGATTTATTTAGACCGACCAACTAGAATTGCTTGTCTAGGTGGAATGCACTATGCATATGTATTAGTTGATGACTACTCTAGATTTACTTAGGTGCATTTTCTTGCTTATAAGAATGATTTAAAGCCTTTGAAAATTTTGCTGAAAGAGTTCAAAAAGAAAAAGGATTTTATATTTCATCAATTAGAAGTGATCATGGAACTGGATTTGAAAATGAATTTTTGAAAACCTTTAATAATGAAAATGGTATTTCACATACATTTTCATCTCCTAGAACTCCTTAAAAAATGAGGTAATTGAAAGGAAAAATAGAACTCTGAAAAGAGTACTAGAAGGGAGAAATTAAAAGAATTCTTTGCAAGAATTGAATGGACGTTTAGAAGGTAGAATGAAGAACACAAAAATTTAAGGAATTCAGATTCAATAACAATCCTACATCTCCACCTAACTTATCCCTAAGTTAGGATTTTCAATGACTCATAATCTTATTCATAAGATTGAGATTACATAAGAGTTTTATGGCTTACTCTTACAACCTTACAACTGAAGTTTTCAAGGCTCACTAAAAAAACCAAAACCCAAGTGTTTCAATTAACAACACTTAAACCAATTCCTTTAGAAATAAATCTCACTTCCCTTATAATCTAACCCAAGATTTAAGATGAAGAGAAATTCTATTTCTAACACACAACTAACTCTCACAAGAGTTATACCAACAAAGAATTATTTATAAGAATTTGACAGCTCAATGAATGATAAACATGTTTCTTGACTTCCATTTAACTCTATAGGTGTTTATATAGAAAAAAACTCAAAAATATAGTTTTTGGTGGTGAAAATAATGTGTCCAACGTCTATATTTTGAATAATTGAAAGTGATGATGTCAAATAACTATTCATTAATTAAAACCGTGATTATCAACTTAAGAAGTTTTAATTTTCCCAACCTTTCTTCATAAAAGCTATAAATATTTGAATTATCTTTCCATATCATTTTTAATAACCTAAGTTGGATTTCTATAACTCAAGATATATCTAAAATACTAAGAGATGTGCAATTAGAGATGCAGACTACGCTATTCTACTTCTAGCAAAGCATATAGAGTCTTAATAAGAGAACTCTAGTAGTTGAAGAGTCAATGCATATTGTATTTGATGAATCAAATTCACTTTATTTTATAAATGATGTTTATAGTGTTGATGATATATGTGAACTTGTGGAAGAGAAAACTTAACAAGAAAATGTTAGCAAACCTTTAGAGCTAAAAGATGCTATAAAAGAGAATAATTAGGAGATACCTTAATCTACCTTAAAAGTTAAACTTCCAAAGGATTGGCAATTCAAGAAAGTTCATCCTCAAGACCTCATTATAGGTAACATTACAAAAGGGTAACTACTAGATCTAAGCTTAAATCTATTGTTAACTTAGTCTTCATTTCTCAAATCGAACCCAAAAATATTAATAATGCTTTAATTGATAAAATTTGGGTCTTTGTTATTCAAGAAGAGTTATATTAATTTGAGAGAAATAAGGTTTGGACCTTGGTTCCTAAACTAAAACATCATCCTACTATAGGTAACGAATGGGTGTTTAGAAATAAGATGAATGAACAAGCTATTATAACTAGGAACAAAGCTAGACTAGTTGCTAAAGGTTATAATCAAGAAGAAGACATTGATTATTATGAAATCTTTCCCCCTATTGCAAGTTTAGAAGCTATTAGAATGCTACTTGCATTTACATTATTCATGGATTTTAAACTTTATCAAATGGATGTTAAAAGTGCATTTCTAAATGGTGTTATTAAAGAGTAGGTGTATGTTGAATAACCTCCTGGTTTTGAAAGTTTTGATTTTTCAAATTATGTATTTAAACTTTCAAAAGCATTATATGGATTGAAACAAGCTCCAAGAGCTTGGTATGAAATATTGAGTAACTTTTTACTATAGAAATGTTTCTCTAAAGGAAAGGTTAACACAACTCTTTTTATAAAGAAATCTAAACATGATTTATTAATTATGCAAATAAATGTTAATGATATTATTTTTAGTGCTACTAACTATTATTTATGTGAGGAATTTTCTAAGCTAATACAAGGAGAATTCGAGATGAGTATGATAGGAGAACTAAAATTCTTTCTTGGATTACAAATCAAACAATGCAAAAATGGGATTTTCATCAATCAAACAAAGTATGCAAGAGAAATTCTCAAGAAGTTTGGCATGGATGGAGCTGAGATAAGAAAAACTCCAATAAGCACCACAACCAAACTCAACAAGGATAAGAAAATTGGAGTTTTTCTTATCAAGTCCTAAGGAGTCTTATTTAAATACTGTCAAGTCCTAAGGAGTCTTATTTAAATAAGGGGTATGAAAAGCGATTTAGAGGTATGATCAGATCCCTTCTTTATATAACTACTAGTAGACCCGATATTATGTTTGCTACTTACTTATGTGTTATAATTCAATCAAGTCCTAAGGAGTCTTATTTAAATACTGTCAAAAGAATTTTCAAATATCTTTGTGGTACAATGCATTTATTACTCTGTAGCCTAGGAATTCTTCTTTTAATTTGATAAGTTATTCAGATGCAGACTTTACTAGTAGTTTACTAGATAGAAAAAGAACTTTTGAAATATCAAATTTTAAGTAATTGCTTAGTTACTTGGTTTAGCAAGAAACAAGTTTTAGTTACCTTGTCCACCGCTAAAGCAAAATATGTAGTGGTTAGTTGTTGTTGCTCACAAAATCTATGGTAAAAACAACAACTATTGGACTATGACATTGATATTAATCACATTCCAATTAAATATGATAATACAAATGCTATTAACCTTAGCAAGAATCTCATTCAGCATTCTAGAACTACGCATATTGACATTAGATATCATTTCTTGTGCGATCATGTGTAAAATGGTGATATTTTTCTTAAATTTTTTTATACTAATAATTAATTAGCAAACATTGTTACCAAGCCTCTGTGAGGAAAGTTTAAATTTTATTAAGCATGAGCTTGGTATGATTTATGGTTCAAGCTTGTCTTGATAACTTATTTAATTGCTTAATTGATGATTGGATTCATGTTTAATCATGCTTTTCACTAATGTTTAATTTCTGTTTATTTTTCATATTTGATACCATAATATAAATCCTTACTTTGTCATGACTCATATATTCTTGGTTTATTTTTTGTGTCTAATACTCTATGATAATTATTTATTAATAAATTTTATTTTTTATGTGAAAATTTTATCTGAAAAATATTTGCTATCTAAATAAATAATTATTGAATTTTATTGAATTTATTGATTATTTAAGTAAGCAAAATTTATTTCATAAACATAATTTATTGATTTCCCATTTGCATTATTTATTTTTAATAATTATTTAAAATTAATTTTTTTATTTTTTTTAAATTTATGATGATATTTGTCTAAGTATTTAATTTAGGTGTGATTTGTTTTATTTGGATGATTAATTTAGTGCATAAGGAACTATTTGTCACATTGTGAGGACCTAATTGTAAAGATTTTAAAAGTTTAGGGGCCTTTCAGCTTTTTCCATCACGAGCTGTTGAGCTCGTGATCATTGCGGGTTGACCTGTCCAAAGTGCTCATGAGTGGACCACTCATTAACTACTCGTGAGTAATAGTCTAACAGTCAACCAAACCCAATTCTATTGAGATTACAATTTTTTTAACTCTTTCTTTCTCTAAAATAGTAACCTGTATTTTTTGAGTACTTTTAGGACTTTATTTGATTATTTTAACCCTACCTCTTCCCTATATCAACCCCTCAAACTATTTTTTTAATCTTTACATCATTTTCTTTTCATTCAAACTCCTTTCAAAAGAAAAAATTTATTCTCTAAAATTCTTTACTCTTAGCTTTTTCATCTCATGATCATGGCTCCAAAGAAGAAGATTGCTCTGGATGCCTCATCCTTCTCTAGAAGAGCTACCAAAGATTAACCTAATAAGTAATCTCCTCTCTCCTACACTTCAACTCAATTTATGGAAAGGCTTGCTCAATTTAAAGAAAGGAAAATTATTTCCTCTAAGTATATGTCTGAAGCTACTTTAGAGAAGATATGCTATTTCAACAAGGTTAGGACCTCACTTAACAATACAGGTTTGTATGATTTTGCATTCAATGCTTTTCCTACCTATCCCTCTTTAGTCCATGAATTTCTTGCTTCCTATTGCTTGAGAACCTACTACTTCAATGCACAAAATCCTATGAATAGCATGATATTTAGATTAGGTGGGAGAGATAGAGCTTCTCCTAATTCTTCTTGGCTTTCTAACCCTTTTTAGACTTAATATGCTAAACCTAATGAAAAACCATTTAAAGCAAGACAAACAAAATCATCTAATTTTGCTTTAAAATCTCTTTAGTATGTGCATCGGTTCATTACCTACTCTATTCATGCTAGGGGCTTAAGTAATGTAGCTATTTCCTTTGATGATCTTTTCCTTGTTAGATATCCTATTGAAGGCATGGATGTTGAACTAGGAAGATGGCTCCAATAGAGGTTTTGGTTAGCTATTAATAGTGTTAGTGGTGCTTTATGTATAAAAGGTTTTATCATTAAAATTGCTAATCACTTTGTGATGAATTTAAACAACACTACTTCTTCCATTCCATACTCTTTCCTTGATAATAACCTCTTGAGAAACACTAGGCAATTCAAGATTGTTAGAAATTCTTGGGTCTGGAAAGATGAAGTAGGAGATGAAGATATTGAGTAGTTAGCACAAGACTTAGAAGATGTTGAGCACATAGGTACTCTTGGACTTGAATGTGTGTAAATTGAGGAAGAAATCCCTTGAGAGTATGCTCCTCCTTAATCTTAAAGAAAAAGAGCAAGAGGACTTTCCACTTCTCAAATTATTAATAATGAGCCTGCTTGGCTTGATAGATTTTTTGATTGTCTCTCCATTATTGAATCCAACTTCAACAATAGGTTTGATCAAGTGGACACAAGACTTGATCATTTTGAGAATAGGATGGATCACATAGAGTATGATATTCATCAATTGTATGCTCATTACAAAATACAATGCACTTAGACTCCTTCTCTTTCACACCTCATCCTTCACAAGACTAGATTTTTTTCTTTCTTCTTCTTCATCAAGTTTATGTTTGGTTTATCACATGTTTGCTATGATAATTCTTTCTTTTCTTTGCTCTAATACATGATATATTTTATTGAATTTATGCATATACTAAAGGGGAGGAAAATATTTTCATATATTGCATCTATTTAATTTGAAAGAGGGAGCTATTTTATATAGCACACATCTATTCATATTAATTATTTAGCACTCATACACAATTTATTTATTTTTATTAAATTGATTGTCAAAGCCAAAAAATGAGAGATTGTTAACCATTTGCATAATCATACTCCTAATTTTGATATTTGATAATCAATTTAAGTTTTTAATAATTTCTTTCAAGTATGTAGGAACTTATTTTTATCAAAATTATTAGTTCAAGTTCGGAAATATGAAATATTGTTATTCTATTGTATTTTAGTGAAGTATAATATCCCAATATTATACCTAAAGTATTCAAAGCTTTTATATGTCAAAAGAAGACATTTTCAACTTATAGGTGTCTCCTCACAAGTAGAAGCTTTGTGAGAGCAAAATTGAGCAAAGGGACAGTGCCGCTCATGAGCACTATTCACTCATGAGCAACTAATGAGGGCAATCCCAATAGCTCAAAATTGTCATTTGTTAATGCAACGGCTAGTATTTTCACTCTTTATGAGCCAAAAATTGCTCTTCACGATTGTGAGTAGTGTTCTAATAAAAATAAGTTCAAGATGATTCAAAAATCAATTATAGACGTTAGAGACATGTTTGATACATCCAACAACCATATTTTTAAGTGTTTATCTATATAAACACTCCACATAGTTCAATTGAAGGCTTAAGAACCTTGTTTATCATTCATTCTCTTTTAAGTATTCAATTAAGTTCTTAAATTCTCTCTTAAATAATTTTTGTATTTGTGTAACTCTTATGAGAGTTAGTAAGTGTTAGAATAGACATTGTTCTTCTTTTATTTTCTAGGATTAAGGAAACTAGAAGTGATTAAAGGAATTAGTTTAAGTGTTGTCCATTGAAACACTTGGGATTTGGTTTTTGAATGAGCCTTGAAAACTTAAGTTGTAAGGTTGTAAGAGTGAGCCATTAAACTTTTATGTAATCTCAATCTTGTGAATAAGATTGTGGGTGATTGACAATCCTAACTTGGGGATAAGTTAGGTGGAGACGTAGAATTATTAAGAATTCAAACACCTTAAATCATTGTATTCATTGTTCTTCTCATTCTATTCTCTTTTAATTCTTATTCAATTCCTTAAAATTATTTTATTTTTCTTAAAATCCTCATTTTTTTTTCACACCCCTCTTCTAAATCACTTTCATTAACCATTTGAACTAGTTAAAAAAAAGTAGGAGCATAAGAGTGATAAAAGTCTCTTAATAATTAATTCAATACAATTGTATAAATTAGAATTGGAACCCAAAACCTCTCTTAAGCGGGAATAACCTTCTGCAAGTTCATTTCAATAGTTTTTGGTGATGTAAGTGTCGTTTAAAAACATAAGAATCATTTTTTAGGGCTAAATATCTAAATGTTTTTTGCACATAATCTATTATACACTTCTTATCAACGTTAGATGCATATTTAGTTTTATGGTTTTTAAATTTAAGCCTGGCCACGGTCCATTAACTAGTGGTTCACGGTATTAGGGTCAGTGGAACCGAACCGAAATCAAGTACATGACCAATTCAAGGATTGATCAGTTCCGGTTTTGAATTGGTTCGATTTGGTATAATTTTTTTTATAGCATAAAGTTGAAATAAAAATTTATTATGACATTTTAATAAGTTATTTTTTAGTTAAAAATAAGAAATAAGAAATTACTTTTCTTTGACTAGTTAACTTAAAATAAATTAACTAGTTAATTTTAGATTAAAAAAATTCAAAAATATAGAAATAAAATTATTTTATATTAGTTTTTATATAATATTGGTTAAAAGAAAAAATTTTACAATATATATATGTATAATTTTTATTTGAAAATACCGGTTCAGAACTGTAACCGATAGTTCGGAATCGATTTTTATTTGAAAATACTGATTCGGAACTGAAACCGATAGTTTGAAACCGCCGATTTATGATTCCATTCAGAGAGAAATCGATCCTACCAGTTTTTTCCATTGTTTCCAGCCGGTTCAATATGATTTCGGATTTAATCGGTTCTTATCTAGTTTTGATTGGACCGATTTCAATTTCAGGTCAAGACCTGAACTGACATGTGGCAAGACGTAGTTAAATTTGAATTCACTTTTTTATTTTATTTTTCTTAACTCGGTACAATTATTAGTCGCTGGTAGAAACTACGCAATTAAGTTTTTTTTTTATGGTGATAAGAGTTCTCAAACTTGGAATCTCCGGTTCGGTAAGCCTTGGCAAGGCAGGATGCCACATGTTTGTTAAGTAAAGGTTCTTTTACAAATTATGAGATCATCAATCATTATTAAATAAATATCTTTGAACTTTTACCAATCAACAGCTAGTTTGTCAATAGCCAGCCAACAAAGTCCTTTTTCCAACTTAAATTTTACTTGTTAGAACCGTCTAATTTTCAATGAATAAAAATAAAATCTAATCATTATTATAATAAATTATCCAACTAAATGTATTTTTGATGACGACTGACATTGAAGACTAAAGAAGCCACCGTTTCAGACTTGAATTTTGGACTTTCATTATTTTTTTTCTTTCCGGTCAAAAATAACTTGCCTATCTAGAAAACGTCACTTTTTTGTTTTTTTTCAAAAAGAAATCAAACTCCTCTCTCAACCTTTAAATGTTTATCTCCTGAGAGGCTGACAACCAGCAATTTGCTAAAATTAATATCCAATATTTTTCAGTTTTAGTATTAGTATATCATCTTAAAGTTTCAAATACAAGGTAAAACATTAAAACTTTTATAAAGTGAAGAACCTGAATTTTTAATGAATAAAAAAATAAAAAATTACTATTTTCTTATTTCATCGAAAAGTGGAAATAATTAAATTTAGAAAAAAGAAATGATTTTTTTCTTTTGTTATTATAAAAACCCACAAGCGCACAGATCGTGAATTGCAGTATAGAGAGTTATCATTCCCTCAAGGATTGTACAGTAAGTATTCATATTTCTATTTATAATCTCAACTAGTAAATCGAATTAGAGTGATTTAGCAAATAAATTTTGAATAAACAATTTAGACTAAGAGAATATCAAATGATTAAGGCTTAGAGTTTAGATTTAACTTCACTATTTCAATATGATAATGAACACTTAACAACTAAAAATATTGATTTTAGTCACGGGTAATTGTTTTAAATTACCTAAAGACTTTCTTGAGTTCAATTAAATATGTTAAAATTAACCTACTCTCGTGGTTAAGAAGTTCATCTAAATTCATTAAGTTTCTTAATAATTATTTTATCCTCAAAGAGCTTGCCAACTCTAGTGGTCAAGTGATCTAAGTCATATGAGTCTTAAACTAGTAAATTTTGCCAACTCTTGTTGGTTAATCTACCCATAAACATGCGAATAAGTTGGCTAAGAATGAAAGCATACATTAAATACAACTCATAAAATCAAATTAATAAAATTTTTGTTCAATCACATGATAGAATAACTACTCATAACCTAAACTCTAAAGAGAGTTTAGCCATGTACGATTGTAGTGAAGAACACAAACATAATTAAAGAATCAAAGATGAAGAAGAAATAAATCTCTTGAATTTCGCTTCATGGATACTCCCCAAATGAATTGAATAGCTTCTCCATATCCCTCTTTATAGAAAAAGCTTGATAGAAGGCCTCTTTGCCCTTGAGTTCCCAATTCTTTTTCAAAAAGGAAAACTTCTTTTATTCGACATGGCTTAGACATAGCCTTGACATGGCCATGTCTCTCCCTGTCACGACCCAAAACAGGGGCCATGACCGGCGCTAGGGAACGGGAATTCTTTCGAATCCGGAACCCGTAGCAAGCCTAAAAATAAAATAAATCATGCAATAATAACAATAACCATATTATATGCAGCGGAAAAAAAATCATAAATATAATGATAACATTTTCACCACTGGATTTAAATCAAGTCTCATCTCATCGCATATATATAAAATCTTTCAATACAAATCTAGTTTCAATATAATACATTTCTTTAAATAAAATACATGAAATCCAATACTTTAATTCACAACTACTGCAGTATCTAGATTATAAAATAAGACTCAAGTAAATGATTTACACAAAGAAGCCGGGGTGAAAGAAATCCGGCGTATCGACCTGCTACTGAGGTCTGAAGAAGTTGACTCTCCTGAAAAATAGTCAACGGAGGGGAGTCAGACCTCACTGAGTGAATTACTATAATATATATACATACACACTAAATGATAATGCATACAGTCAAAAGTATATATATAATATATATATATATATATACAGGCAATTACACACAGATGCAATAAAATCATTTTATATATTTTCATTAAAAATCATCTTTTATGAAGGATCACATAGAACCCTAGAATAACGCAACCTCAGAAAATAGTGTTAAACAACACTCTAGCCATACAGGCTCACTTATTCCAAAATATATCCACTTAATCCATTTAGACAGTAGACTGGCCCCGAGACACTAAGTCAACCGAGCTCCAGCAGTCTGACTGCCAGTGTGATTGGCCCCGAGACACTTGGTCAACCGAGCTCCAGCAATCACACCCAAACCACATCTCACACATATCAATAATCATATCAAATCAATATCCACAAATGGTTAGTAATATAGCCTAAATACTATAGGCGTACCGGTACGTACTCGGTCCTAGTGCTGCCCACTAGGTAGCACGTTCTATTGATATCCTTCATTAATAAATATAAAACATTCATTCACAAAAATAAATGATGCATGAATGTAAATGAAATAACAATATAACCCATATATATACCAGAAATATACCAAAAGTAAACCAGGTATATTTCGAGTATATATACGTCAAATAAATCCAGTCAAATCATGAATTAAACTAAAAATATATTTAAAAACATTTTAAATATATTTTATTAACAAATCATGTATATAATTTATTATATACCAAAAATAAAACAAAAATATACTTAATATAAACTTAAGAAATAATCAAATTATTTATGCATATTTAATCAACATAAAACATGCATTTCTAAATCATGCATCCTAAGCATATATATATAGTATAGTAACTCACCTAGTGCGCTCCACGAGACGGGTCCGACGGGCCTGGTCCACTAGCCCTCGGTCTCGGTGCAACTAAATAAACAAATAACGACAGACATTAGAATAAACCTAATAGAAATCCTAGAATTCGATCTAGAGTATTGTCACGACCCAAAACAGGGGCCATGACCGGCGCTAGGGAACGGGAATTCTTTCGAATGTGGAACCCATAGCAAGCCTAAAAATAAAATAAATCACGCCATAACAACAATAATCATATAATATGCAGCGGAAATAAAAATCATAATATCATTTTTCCATATCAACTGGATTTAATAAAAATCTCATCCCATACATAAAATCTTTTTAATACAATCCAGTTTTAATATAATATATCTCCTTTAAAATAAAGTACACGAAATCCAATACTGTAATTCACAACTACTGCAGTATCTAGATAAAATCAATAAGACTCAAGTAGACAATTTACATAAAGAAGCCGGGGCGGAAGAAATCCGGCGTATCGACCTGCTACTGAGGTCTGAGGAAGTTGACTCTCCTGAAAAATAGTCAACGGAGGGAAGTCAGACCTCACTGAGTGAATTACTATAATATATATACATACACACTAAGTGATAATACATACAGTCAACAGTATATATATATCTAATATATATACAGGCAAATACACACAAATGCAGAAAAATCATTTTTATATACTTTACTGAAAAATCCCAATTTATGAAGGATCACATAGAACCCTAGAATATCGCAACCTCAGAAAATAGTGTTAAACAACACTCTGGCCATACAGGCTCACTTATTCCAAATATATCCACTTAATCCATTTGGACAGTAGACTGGCCCCGAGACACTAAGTCAACCGAGCTCCAGCAGTCTGACTGCCAGTGTGATTGGCCCCGAGACACTTGGTCAACCGAGCTCCAGCAATCACACCCAAACCACATCTCACACATATCAATAATCATAATCAAATCAATATCCATAACTAGTTAGTAATATAGCCTAAAGCTATAGGCGTACCGGTACGTACTCGGTCCTAGTGCTGCCCACTAGGTAGCACATCCTATTGATATCCTTCATTAATAATATAAATCATTCATTCACAATAAATGATGCATGAATGTAAATGAAACAACAATATAAACCATATATATACCGAAAATATACCAAACATAAACCAGGTATATTTTGAGTATATATATGTCAAATAAATCCAATCAAATCATGAATTAAACTAAAAATATATTTAAAAACATTTTAAATATATTTTATTAACAAAACATGTATATAATTTATTATATACCAAAAATATACTTGAATATAAATCACATTATTTATGCATATTCAGTCAAAATAAAACATGCATTTTCTAAATCATGCATCCTAAGCATATATATATAATATAGTAACTCACCTAATGCGCTCCACGAGACAGGTCCGACGGGCCTGGTCCACTAGCCCTCGGTCTCGGCGCAACTAAACAAGCAATAAATAACCGACATTAGAATAAACCTAACAGAAATCCTAGAATTCAATCTAGAGTATTTAACACAGAATCAAAAATTAGGGTTCGACTGGATATCACGTTTTACGAGAATTCTACCGAAAATCCGGTAGAACCTCCCCTGTAAAACGGACATCTCTCTACTCAAAAGAGTAGAGCCGACCCTGCAAAGAAACACACTTCGAAAAACGAGCTCAACACAATCAAAATCCCACGGTCGGACTCCAAACAACAGTCCACCAACCGGGGTCCACAAACACAGAATAATTCCAGATATACCGAAAATATCCTTAAATCACAGAAAATACATTTTATAAATAAAAATTACATAATTGACCTTGAAACACTATAAAAACCGATTAAAACTCATTTTATTAGAAAAACCGTATATTATATATATAATTGAAAATAATTCCCGAAAAATAGTTTTAATTAGTTAAAAATACCAAATATTTTGTAGAAATCATTTTTATACCTTAAATAAATATTAAAACCAATTAAATTACATTTTTAGACAATTTAGGGTAAAATTACCAAAATACCCCTATATATATAAATATACTTAAATTACTTCAAAAATTCACCAAAAATCATACAATTATCCAAAATTAATTTTCTCAACATATTTATCAATAATATCAATATTTAAACTCAATTAACCAATTAAATTCAAATAAAAACACAATTAACCTAATTTTCCAAAATCACCTAAACTTCAATAATTAAAAATAAATACTTAGAAATTCATAAAAATTCCAAATAAATTCCTATAATTCATTTCAACACCCAATTTAACCATAAACACCCAATTTAACCATAATTTAAATAATTAATTTCCGAAAATTAGAAAATAATATTAAAATATTCAAAAATACCCAAAATCCAAACAATCTCCAAAAATTCTACAAAAATTCATACATGAAGATTAAGCTACTAGGAACAACCTTTGTGAAGGAATTAAGCATGAATCAATCAATAACAATTCGAAAAAAATCGAAAACCCTAATAGGCCGAATTTGACAAATCGAAAACTAATCAATTCTAGACCATTTTAGCTCAAACCAAAGCTAGAATAACACTCACCGGAGCTCAAGGAGAATAAAGAGACCGGCGGTGTCGAAAACGGTGGCCGGAATCGGCGTGATCGACGGTGGGTTGATTTTCGGCTTCTCCGGCCAAAATCACTCTCCCGACGTCGGAAACGGCCTCCACAGGCGGCGAAACTGGTCGGGGAAGATGGTGGCACACCGGACGGCACACCCACGGTGAAGGAACGGCGTGACAGACGCCCGGACGGCAAGGGGAAGGATCGGGAGGAAGAAGGAGATGTCGGGGGCAAAAGTGTAATTTTGCAAATTCTTTTGATTTTTAATGTATATATGTATATATATATACTTTATACTTTATATTAAAATAATATTAAATTACACACAACAAATATACACCACACACATTAAAATATTAATATTTTAATAATTTATACCAAATAAAATTAATTAAATAACAATTAAAACAATTAAATACTTAATAAAATATTAGGGTAATAATAAACCCTAATTAAATAAATATACACACACAGACTTTATTTAATAATTTAAAAATATGTATGAGTTCATGCAAGTCCGTAAATACATTTAAAATAATTAATAATACATTGTTTACGTGAAAATTTCCCTGAAAATGCAAGTCCCGGGAAAATTTTACGTAAAATACTGAAAATAATACACAATAATTAAAATAGGTTTTAAATACATATTAACTCGTAAAAATATCACATATATATTCAAAATTATTGACACTGCATATCCCGGTACAGTGTAAAAATATTTTTAAAAACACGGGATATTACAAGTATTAAACACAGAAACAGAATTAGGGTTCGACTGGATATCACGTTTTACGAGAATTCTACCGAAAATCCAGCAGAACCTCCCCTGTAAAACGGATATCTCTCTACTCAAAAGAGTAGAGCCGACCCTGCAAAGAAATACACTTCAAAATACTACACAAAGCACAATCAAAACCCCACGGTCGGACTCCAAACTATAGTCCACCGACCGGGGTCCACAAACACAGAATAATTTCGAAAATACCAAAAATACCCTTAAAACCTAAAAATACATTTTATAGGTAGAAATTATATAATTAACCTTAAAACACTGTAAAAACCGATAAAAACTCATTTTCTTAGTAAAATCGTATAATATATATATAATTGAAAATAATTCATGAAAAATAGTTTTAATTAGTTAAAAATACCAAATAATTTGTAGAAATTATTTTTATACCTTAAATAACTATTAAAACCAATTAAATTACATTTTTAGACAATTTAGGGTAAAATTACCAAAATACCCCTATATATATAAATATACTAAAATTACTTCAAAAATTCACCAAAATTTATACAATTATCCAAAATTAATTTTCTCAACATATTTATCAATAATATTAATAATTAAACTCAATTAACCAATTAAATTCAAATAAAAACACAATTAACCCTAATTTCTCAAAATCACATAAACTTCAATAATTCAAAATAAATACTTAGAAATTCATAAAAATTCCAAATAAATTCCTATAATTCATTTAAACACTTAATTTAACCATAAACTCCAATTTCATAATTTAAATAATTAATTTCTGAAAATTAGAAAATAATATTAAAATATTCAAAAATACTCAAAAATCCAAACAATCTCCAAAAATTCCAAAAAAATTCAAAAATGTAGATTAAGCTACTAGGAACAACATTTGTGAAGGGAGTTTCCATGAATCAACCAATTCGAAGCTCAAAAAAATCAAAAACCCTAATGTGGCCGAATTCGAAAAATTGAAACCTAAGTAAATCTAAACCATTTAAGCTCAAAAAAAAGCTAGAATCACACTCACCGGAGCTTAAGGAGAAGAAAGAGATAGGCGGTGTCGAAAACGGTGGTCGAAAATGGGAGAAACGGCAAAGGGAAGATTTCGGCCAAAAATGAAAACAGGGGCTGCCGGCGCCGGGGAAGGGAGCTGCTGGCGGCGGGGGACGGCTGGGAACGACGGTGGCAAGCCGGGAGGCACACCGACGGTAGGTGACCGGAGTTGCAGCGGGAGGGAAGGGAGTCGGGCGCACAGGAAGAAGAAGGAGAAGAAGAAGAAAAAGAAAAAAAAAGGAAAAGAAAAAGAAAGAAAAAGAAAAGAAAAAGAAAGAAAGAAAAAAAAAAGAAAAAAAAGAAAAAGAAAAGAAAAAAATAATAAAATAATAATAAAATAATAAAATAATTTAATAATAAATAAAATAATTAAATAACAATAAATTAATAAATAATTAATAAAATATTAGGGTAATATATATTAAACCCTAATTAAATAAATATATACACATAGGCTTTATTTAGTCATTTAAAAATACGCATGAGTTCATGCAAGTCCGAAAATACATTTAAAATAAATAATAATACATTGTTTACGTGAAAATTTCCCCGAAAATGCAAGTCCCGGGAAAATTTTACGTAAAACACTGTAAATAATACACAATATTAAAAATAGGTTTTAAATACATATCAACTCATGAAAATATCGTAATATATACACAAAAATTATTAACACTGTATATCCCGGTACAGTGTAAAAATATTTAAAAAACACGGGATATTACACTCCCTACGTTCAAGTGCTACTTTCCGGCACAGCATGGCACATGGGCGTGCTTGTCTTTGAGTCAAGTTTCCTGTAGGTTACACAACCTGCAACATGGTCGTGTTATAGCCATGTTGAATGTCCATAAATTCTTCAATTTGGATAGAAAGATGCATGTCTGAAACATGACCATGCGGATCCCCGTGTCCAATATCCCTTGAGTTCCAAAAGTAGACATGGCCTACAACATGCTCATGTGCCGGCCATGTCATGCAAATCCTTGACTTTTTGGAATTCCTTTTTAATCTTTCCTACAAAAAGGAAAGACTAATAAGTACTTAAATAAAAAGGAAATTGATATGATATATCCTCAACTTTAGACCAAATTTCAATTTAATCCTACTTTCAAAGTTATTTTAATTTGGTCCTCTAACTTTTAGATTTGTGCCAATTCTATCCAAACGACAATAGGCATGAGGTAGAGTTGAGGTGACATTCTTACATGGCTTAAGAGCGTCTAACGTGGCAAAAAATGTCTTATTTGGCCATCTCACATGATGAATTCTATCATTAACTTTTTGAGTTGTGTCAAATCTATCTAGACGACAAATAAATTTTGAGATTTTTTAGAATCTCAAAAATTATAATTATAATTTTGACAAATAAATTTTTAACAATTTTTAAAATTATAATTGTCACGACCCGAACCCGAGGGCACGTGACCGGCACTAGGGAATGGGTAAGCATAAGGCCCCTGAAACCCGTAGTAAGCCTAAAGGAAAAAGAAAATAAAACCATACACATATTAAACTTTACTTTAAAACAAAACACATTATCAAACTGATTTTTCTCAGAATACACAAATTCATTTGCTTAAATAATAATGTATTTCAACATCTCATATTATAAATCAGAGAACCTTATACACAAACGTGATTATACATAAATAAATTACACAATTATGTTTAAACCCTACAAATCTGTAATACATATACTACTGCAGCAACCTAGATTAGTACACAATATAGCTCATAATGACCTACATAAAATAACCGGTGAAGAAGAAATCCGGCGTAGAGGTAGTCTGAGGTCGAACTCCCAAGCTCCTGAAAAAAATAAATTGAGGGGAATCAGACCTCACTGAGTAAGTCAATAAAAGAGCTGTACAGTTTGAAAACCTTTTTGAAAACTATATATATTTATAGTGAAAATAATTTATAATATATATAAGTATAGCTTTTGGAAAATCTCGGTAGAACCCTAAACCCAAGTCTAATCGGCCAACTGGGCCCACTTATTCCAACTAGACTACCGGTCCCCGAGAGCAAGGGCATCAACCGAGGCACCAAGCCGTAGTCATTCACTTAATCCAACTATATGGCTCTGGCGGTCCCCGAGAGCTAAGGCATCAACCGAGGCACCCATCCCAGTCCATCATTGACTTTCCAATCACTGGCGGTCCCCGAGAGCAAAGGCATCTACCGAGGCACCCATCCCAGTTTAACATTCATCAATCATACAGTTATCGGATCCATCTCTCAATCTCTACCATGTGCACATAGTCCTGGTGAGGCCCACCAGGTAGCTCGTTCTACCAAAATTTCTCAAATCGATTTTAAATAAATAATTTGCATTTAAATCGCAAATGATAGCCTTAAATTAAATAAATCATATGATCAATATAATAAAAATACGAGCGCATGCATTCTTTAAACAAACATACGCACAGATCATTTTATCGACTTACAGGATGAATGGGAAGGCTGACGACCACGCGTCTGCCTCGGTCTCACGGCTTCTGCTCCGATATGCTCTAAAAGAAAACAATGAATCGACTTTTTAAAACACGACTAAGGAATCAAATTCAGGAATCAACAAAGTAATAAAATTCCAGACTGACTCGATGAAAAATCGGATGAGACTCGACAGACAGGAGTTAACCTAACTAACAGTAGGAATTTTACGGATATCACGTTTTATGAGAAAATCTATCGAAATTTCGGCAGAGTCTCCTCTGTAAAACGGACATCTCTCTATCAAAAGTAGAGCCAGACCTGCATAGAAAATGCACTTCTAATTCCAAAACCATTCACACTCGAGTCGGGCTCCCAAAACACAATTTGCCCTGATCGAGATCACAACTCAAATACAATATCAAAAATTAATAATATCTGTTTATTAAATACATATATCATATACATACATACTAGAATAGATGAAAATTATATAAAATCTTCATTATTCAAAATTGAGCAATTAAATTTGTATTCCAATCATATCAAAATTATAATTATAGCCCAAATTAAAACTAGTGCAATGTATTATATGTATATATATGTATATTGGGAATTTGATAATCAAAATTTACATTACCTAGGAAATTATGTCAATTAATTTATAAAAATTATCTAAACCCTTTAATTATTAATAAAACTAATTAAAATATATATTTATCATATTTAGTGTAAAATTACATTTTTACCCCCCTAAAATACATAATTTACTTAATGAGTTTTTAATACTGAAAATAATTCCTTAAAATTATTTAATCATGTCAAAAATTCATTTTCTCAAGATACATTTTCTTAATATAATTAAAACATTTAATTAACCAACAAATTTTCTCCCAAAAATATTATTTACTCTAAAAATCAATTTTTTTGGCATAAACTCAAATATATTTATAAAAATAGTATAAAAAATCTCAAAAATTATGATTTGAGTTCTAAAATTCATATTTTTCACTAATAACCTCATTTATCAAGTTTCATAACCTTTTTAACCAAAATTCCAAAAATTAGCCTAATTATTTAATTTTGACATAATGTATAAAAATTCCAAAAAAAATTGTATAATCTTCTTAAAATTATCTACCTTACCCTAAAATTAATTTCAACACTTAATATCACCAAAATGTCAATTATCATTATTATTTGCCATTTTTATAATTAATTCCCGAAAATTCCTAAAAAATTATTTAAATATCCAAAATTCACCAAAAATGAAAATAAATTCCAAAAATTATACAAAAATTCCTAGAGGTAGATTAAGCTACTAGGAATCACATTTGTAAAGGGAGTTTGCATGAATCAAGCTAGATTAAGTTAAAAAAATTTCGAAACCCTAGAGTTCACAAACTGAAAATCAACCAAAACTCAATCAATTCATGATCAAAGCTTAAACAAAGGTTAGATTAAGCCTCACCGGTGCAAGGGGAGGAGATTGGCACCGGAATGGAGGAAAATGGTGGCCGAACGAAGCTTGGGTGAGTTAGAGCAAAACTCTCGGCTTTCTTCTTTTCAGCAGCTTCCGGCGGTTCTGCAGGTGGCCGGAGGCGAGGGAGAAGGAAGAGGGAGTAGCAGACGGCGGCCGGAGGTGGGGGAGGCGCAGTGACGGTGGTGGTCGAAGGATTCGCGAAGGTGGGGAGGAGGGAGCTCGGTTCTGCCTTCTTCCTCTTCAAAACATACATATACTTATATATATATATATATATATATATATATATATACGTATATATATTTATATACTATACTTATTATACTACATTATGACTATATACATATATACCATATATATATATATCATATATAAATACACATATATATATATACACAAGTATATAATTACACTTTATACTATATTATATACATATATCTATATATATATATATATACACATGTGAATAGATATGCACATTTAAATTAATATTTATCCTAAAATATAATGTTAACAAAATTTTATACTTTAATATACTGCAAATTAACTATTAATAGTACTTCTCGAGAAAAAATGTGTCCCTTAATATTGAAATAATTATATATATATATATATATATATATATGTATGTAGGGTATTACAGTCTCTCCTCCTTATATGAATTCGTCCTCGAATTCAAGAAAAGAAAGAAAAGAGGAATTACAAAGCTAAGAAGAAAAAAGATACGGAAAGGAAACTCGCATCTCGGCTTCAGTTTCCCAGGTGCAATCTTCTGCAGAATGGTTACTCCATAACACTTTCACCATCGGTATCTCCTTAGTCCGCAGCTGTCGGATTTGGCGATCCACAATCGCCACCCGGGTACTCCTCGTAAGTCAAATCGTCGCTAAGCTCTACGGCTTGAGGTCGCAACACGTGAGACGGATCAGGGACGTATTTCCTCAACATGGACACATGAAACACAGGATGGATTCTCGATAGTTCTGGTGGTAACACTAACCTATATGCCACTTCACCCACTCTATACCGAATCTCAAACGGTCCAATGAATCTGGGAGCTAGCTTACCCTTCTTACCAAATCTCATAACTCCTTTCATTGGAGACACCTTCAAGAACACCATGTCTCCAACCATGAAGGATACATCCTTCCTCCTGGGGTCAGCGTAGCTCTTCTGTCTACTAAAGGCTGTCTTTAATCGTTGCTGTATAATGGGAACTTTCTCTGAAGTGATCTGCACCAACTCTGGTCCCGTTAACTGCCTCTCTCCAATCTCCCAACACAAAGGTGATCTACACTTCCTACCATATAGTGCCTCATATGGAGCCATCTCAATGCTAGCATGATAGCTGTTGTTATAGGCAAACTCAATCAGTGGCAAGTGTGAATCCCATTGTCCTCCAAAATCCATTACACACATCCTCAACATATCTTCTAACGTTTGGATGGTCCTCTCTGACTGACCATCTGTCTGAGGGTGGAAAGCCGTACTGAAGTCCAATCTGGTACCCAAGGCCTTGTGTAATTCTTGCCAAAAGACTGAGGTAAAGGTGGCTCCTCTATCCGACACTATGCTCACAGGTACCCCATGTAGACAAACGATTCTATTGACATAAATTCTTGCCAGTCTATCAGTAGAGTACGTCTTCTTTATAGGTAGAAAGTGTGCTGACTTAGTCAACCTGTCAACAATCACCCAAATAGCGTCATAACCTCCAGTAGCTCGAGGTAGTCCAGTCACGAAATCCATGGCTATCATATCCCATTTCCATTCAGGAATTGGCATGGGTTGCAACAGTCCCGAGGGTCTCTGATGTTCAAGCTTTACTTGCTGGCAAGTCAAGCACCTGGATACAAAATCTGCAATATCCTTCTTCATTCCATTCCACCAGTATGTATCCTTCAAGTTATGATACATCTTGGTAGAACCCGGATGAACACTATATGCAGAAAAATGTGCTCCTTCCATGATCTCCTTCCTCAAGTCATCAACACCTGGCACACAAATCCTAGTGCCCAATCGCAATATACCTTCCCTGTCAATTACAAAGTCCCGTGACTACCCTTGTTGCACTTCATACATGATTCTCTGTAACTGGGGGTCTCTGCTTTGAGCTGTCTTAACCCGATCCAAGTATACTGATCGTACACTGAGTTGAGCTAAAAGGCACTTTCGAGTAACTTTCATCTGCAATCCCCGATCAATCAGTCCATGTAACTCCTTGATAATGGGCCTTCTCTCAGTGCTAATATGGGCAAGGCTGCCTACTGATTTCCTACTCAAGGCATCCGCAACAACATTTGCCTTGCCTGGATGATATAAAATAGAGCAATCATAATCCTTAAGGAGTTCCATCCATCTCCTCTGCCTCAGATTCAAGTCCCTCTGCTGGAAAATATATTTCAAGCTCTTATGATTTGTGTATATCTCACATGTCACTCCGTACAAGTAATGCCTCCATATTTTTAAAGCAAACACCACGGCTGCCATCTCTAAGTCGTGAGTAGGATAGTTCTGCTCGTGCTTCTTCAACTGCCTCGAAGCATAAGCAATCACTTGGCCATTTTGCATCAACACACAGCCCAATCCTACTCTGGAAGCATCACAATACACTGTATAACCTTCATTTCCAGAGGGCAAAGTTAGAATTGGAGCCGATGTCAACAAGCCCTTCAGTAACTGAAAATGCTCTTCGCATTTGTCCGTCCATACAAACTTAGCATTCTTCTGGGTCAACCTTGTCAAAGGTGCAGCAATTCTAAAGAAGTCCTTCACAAATCTTCTGTAATAGCCTGCTAGACCCAGAAAACTCATAACTTCCCTAACTGTAGTCGGCCTTGGCCATTCTGTAATAGCCTCAATCTTCTTGGGGTCCACCTGTATGCCATCTCGAGAAACCACGTGGCCTAGAAATGCCACTTGATTCAACCAGAACTCGCACTTTGAGAATTTGGCATACAACCTGTGCTCCCTTAAACTCTGAAGTACTCTTCTCAGATGCATCACATGTTCAACTTCACTCTTGGAATAAACCAAGATATCGTCAATGAAAACTATCACAAATCGATCCAAGTATGGCCTGAATACCCGATTCATCAAGTCCATAAAGGCTGCTGGAGCGTTAGTCAACCCAAAGGACATTACTAAAAACTCATAATGGCCATATCTTGTTCGAAAAGCTGTCTTGGACTCATCACCTCTTCTGATTCTCAACTGGTGATACCCAGATCTCAAATCTATTTTAGAGAAGCATGTAGCACCTTGAAGTTGATCAAACAGATCATCGATCCTCGGAAGTGGGTACTTGTTCTTGATGGTGACCTTATTCAACTGCCTATAGTCGATACAAAGTCGAAGGCTACCATCTTTCTTCTTCACGAACAACACCGGAGCACCCCAAGGCGATGTACTGGGTCTGATGAAACCCTTATCAAGCAATTCCTGCAACTGCTCTTTCAGCTCCTGCAGTTCAGCTGGTGCCATTCTGTAAGGTGGCATAGAAATAGGATCCATACCATGTATGACATCGATACAGAACTCTATCTCTCTATCTGGTGGTAATCCTGGTAATTCTTCAGGAAAGACATCCAGAAATTCACACACCACTGGCACCTGTTCAATTGCCCCATTCTCCTTCTCAACATCTCTTACCATTGCCAAGTATCCCTGACAACCCCTTCTAAGCATCTTTCGAGCTGTAATGATAGAAATAAGATTGTGAGGCATGGAGCTCTTTTCACCTTTGAAATAAAATTCTTCTTCTCCTGGAATCCTGAACACCACTTCTTTCTCTCTACAATTCACAAGGGCATAATACCTCGAAAACCAATCCATGCCCAGAATGACATCAAATTCCAGTACGTCGAGCAATACTAAGTCCGCCAATAGTTCTCTACCATCAACTGACATCGGACACGAAGGAAAGAAAACATCTGTCTCTAACTCGTCACTAAGAGGAGTCAAAACAGATAGAGGAAAGGACAACCTAGAAGGCTGCCACTCGATTCTCGAAGCAAACACAGGAGAAATGAAAGAATGTGAAGCACCGGGATCAAACAACACTCTAGCATCGCATGCACAGACTAAGAGAATACCTGCTACCACTGCATTTGAAGTCTGAGCATCCTGTGGTGTTAAAGTGAACACTCGAGCCTGACCATGACCTGCCTGCTGAGAAGTCGAAGGCTGCATAAAACCACGTCCGTTAGGTCTACCAACTGAACCTCTACCCTGCTGACTCATAGGCTGAGGCGGGTCTCTGCTGTGGCTGTGTGGGTGCTCGATACTGCTGAGGCATCGGATAGTAGGGCTGAGCCACTGAGGAAGACGTACCCTGAACGTACTGTGGCTGGTATCCGGAGTGGGGACAAGCTCTGGCAAGGTGTCCAACCTGCCCACACCTAAAGCAAGCGCCCGCTAACATATGACACGGGCCCTGATGAAATCGTCCACAACTCGCACAAGCATTAGCTCCAGACCTAGAACTACTCTACCCGGAACTCTGCCCACTACTGCTACTACTAACTCCTGCACCGAATCTGTGACTCCTGCCGGTTCTCCTGTTTGAAGCATACCCATGTCGGCCAACTCGGTGAGTCCTGGACCTCCTACCACTCTGCTGAGAACTACCCGCAGCCTGCTGACTCGAACTGCCGATGTGAAATGCTGGCTGCTGGTACCCGGGAGCTACACCATGACCACTGCCCCCGATCATATAAGGATCTATCATGGTGCCCTGGCGGATATGTTGCCTCTCTATCAAACGGGCCTCCTCAATCACACTCTCCAAGGTGCGGTCCTCGGTACGCATACCAACAAAAGCAGGTCCTAATCCAGTAACATACAGCTCTACTGCTCTGTAAGGGTCCCTTCTGACATCTTCTGCATGTCGGGACAGTCTATTAAACTCTCTGGTATAATCCTCCACTGACCTATCGCCTCTAGTGATGTGAAGTAGCTGCCACCTGTAGGCATCTCTGGTGGCTGGAGGACAGAAAAATCTCAAAAAGCGGTCCTTAAATTCAGGCCAAGTCAGCTCGTGCATCGATGGCTGAATCGACTGCATAAACCAATCCTGAGCAGCCGCCTGTACCAACAACTCCACAATCATAATCCTCTGATAATCCGTGTACCCAGTCCTGGTGCGTGCCTCAATCGCATTAATGAAGTCTAAGGCATCACCCGTACTGTCGAAAGAAACTCTACCGATCCGAGAGTAAAGAAGGGCTGCTTCAGTGTCTGACATACCCTGGTTCCTCTGCTGAAGCATTTGCTGTACAAGGGGCATCGCCTGATTCAATGCTGCTAGACCTTGATTAATCCCTGCCAGTCCAGCTGCAAAGGCTGTAAGGTCAACAGCTGGGGCTTCAGGCTCGACTGGCTGCTGATCAGGAATCTCAGCCGCAGCTGCCCTGGCTCGACCTCTACCTCTACCTCTGCCCCTACGACGTGGAGCAGGAAGGGGAGCCTCATCATGCACAGACTGCTCATCTAGCCTAAGGGTCGGATCAGCATCTGGGTCGGTACGCACACGCCTCATTCTGAAAGGAAGACAAGAAAAATTGAATTCAAAATGGGGTAAGAATATTTAAAGCAACGCGGAATTAGAACCCATACATCTCAAGACAATTATCAACCCTAAAGCTGCAGTAGTTACACAGAAAAATAGACATGGACAATTAATCGAACTTATGCTCTGATACCAACTTTGTCATGACCCGAACCCGAGGGCACGTGACCGGCACTAGGGAATGGGTAAGCATAAGGCCCCCAAAACCCGTAGTAAGCCTAAAGGAAAAAGAAAATAAAACCATACACATATTAAACTTTGCTTTAAAACAAAACACATTATCAAACTGATTTTTCTCAGAATACACAAATTCATTTGCTTAAATAATAATGTATTTCAACATCTCATATTATAAATCAGAGAACTTTATACACAAACGTGGTTATACATAAATAAATTACACAATTATGTTTAAACCCTACAAATCTGTAATACATATACTACTGCAGCAACCTAGATTAGTACACAATATAGCTCATAATGACCTACATAAAATAACCGGTGAAGAAGAAATCCGGCGTAGAGGTAGTCTGAGGTCGAACTCCCAAGCTCCTGAAAAAAATAAATTGAGGGGAATCAGACCTCACTGAGTAAGTCAATAAAAGAGCTGTACAGTTTGAAAACCTTTTTGAAAACTATATATATTTATAGTGAAAATAATTTATAATATATATAAGTATAGCTTTTGGAAAATCTCGGTAGAACCCTAAACCCAAGTCTAATCGGCCAACTGGGCCCACTTATTCCAACTAGACTACCGGTCCCCGAGAGCAAGGGCATCAACCGAGGCACCAAGCCGTAGTCATTCACTTAATCCAACTATATGGCTCTGGCGGTCCCCGAGAGCTAAGGCATCAACCAAGGCACCCATCCCAATCCATCATTGACTTTCCAATCACTGGCGGTCCCCGAGAGCAAAGGCATCTACCGAGGCACCCGTCCCAGTTTAACATTCATCAATCATACAGTTATCGGATCCATCTCTCAATCTCTACCATGTGCACATAGTCCTGGTGAGGCCCACCAGGTAGCTCGTTCTACCAAAATTTCTCAAATCGATTTTAAATAAATAATTTGCATTTAAATCGCAAATGATAGCCTTAAATTAAATAAATCATATGATCAATATAATAAAAATACGAGCGCATGCATTCTTTAAACAAACATACGCACAGATCATTTTATCGACTTACAGGATGAATGGGAAGGCTGACGACCACGCGTCTGCCTCGGTCTCACGGCTTCTGCTCCGATATGCTCTAAAAGAAAACAATGAATCGACTTTTTAAAACACGACTAAGGAATCAAATTCAGGAATCAACAAAGTAATAAAATTCCAGACTGACTCGATGAAAAATCGGATGAGACTCGACAGACAGGAGTTAACCTAACTAACGGTAGGAATTTTACGGATATCACGTTTTACGAGAAAATCTATCGAAATTTTGGCAGAGTCTCCTCTGTAAAACGGACATCTCTCTACCAAAAGTAGAGTTAGACCTGCATAGAAAATGCACTTCTAATTCCAAAACCATTCACACTCGAGTCGGGCTCCCAAAACACAATTTGCCCCGATCGAGATCACAACTCAAATACAATATCAAAAATTAATAATATCTGTTTATTAAATACATATATCATATACATACATACTAGAATAGATGAAAATTATATAAAATCTTCATTATTCAAAATTGAGCAATTAAATTTGTATTCCAATCATATCAAAATTATAATTATAGCCCAAATTAAAACTAGTGCAATGTATTATATGTATATATATGTATATTGGGAATTTGATAATCAAAATTTACATTACCTAGGAAATTATGTCAATTAATTTATAAAAATTATCTAAACCCTTTAATTATTAATAAAACTAATTAAAATATATATTTATCATATTTAGTGTAAAATTACATTTTTACCCCCCTAAAATACATAATTTACTTAATGAGTTTTTAATACTGAAAATAATTCCTTAAAATTATTTAATCATGTCAAAAATTCATTTTCTCAAGATACATTTTCTTAATATAATTAAAACATTTAATTAACCAACAAATTTTCTCCCAAAAATATTATTTACTCTAAAAATCAATTTTTTTGGCATAAACTCAAATATATTTATAAAAATAGTATAAAAAATCTCAAAAATTATGATTTGAGTTCTAAAATTCATATTTTTCACTAATAACCTCATTTATCAAGTTTCATAACCTTTTTAACCAAAATTCCAAAAATTAGCCTAATTATTTAATTTTGACATAATGTATAAAAATTCCAAAAAAAATTGTATAATCATCTTAAAATTATCTACCTTACCCTAAAATTAATTTCAACACTTAATATCACCAAAATGTCAATTATCATTATTATTTGCCATTTTTATAATTAATTCCCGAAAATTCCTAAAAAATTATTTAAATATCCAAAATTCACCAAAAATGAAAATAAATTCCAAAAATTATACAAAAATTCCTAGAGGTAGATTAAGCTACTAGGAATCACATTTGTAAAGGGAGTTTGCATGAATCAAGCTAGATTAAGTTAAAAAAATTTTGAAACCCTAGAGTTCACAAACTGAAAATCAACCAAAACTCAATCAATTCATGATCAAAGCTTAAACAAAGGTTAGATTAAGCCTCATCGGTGCAAGGGGAGGAGATTGGCACCGGAATGGAGGAAAATGGTGGCCGGACGAAGCTTGGGTGAGTTAGAGCAAAACTCTCGGCTTTCTTCTTTTCAGCAGCTTTCGGCGGTTCTGCAGGTGGCCGGAGGCGAGGGAGAACAAAGAGGGAGTAGCAGACGGCGGCCGGAGGTGGGGGAGGCGCAGTGACGGTGGTGGTCGAAGGATTCGCGAAAGTGGGGAGGAGGGAGCTCGGTTCTGCCTTCTTCCTCTTCAAAACATACATATACTTATATATATATATATATATATATATATATATATATATATATATATATATATATATATATATATATATATATACGTATATATATTTATATACTATACTTATTATACTACATTATGACTATATACATATATACCATATATATATATATCATATATAAATACACATATATATATATATACACAAGTATATAATTACACTTTATACTATATTATATACATATATCTATATATATATATATACACATGTGAATAGATATGCACATTTAAATTAATATTTATCCTAAAATATAATGTTAACAAAATTTTATACTTTAATATACTACAAATTAACTATTAATAGTACTTCTCGAGAAAAAATGTGTCCCTTAATATTGAAATAATTATATATATATATATATATATATATGTTTGTAGGGTATTACAATAATTGAAAAATTAAAATTAATTTATTCAATTTAGTTTTTAGTGTTGAATTATGATAATAAATTATTTTCTTGTAAAAATAAAAAAAATTATTTTTTAATTTGAATTTTGATATTGTAAATATTTTTTAAGGATTAAATATAAACATAAATAAATAAATAAAGGGCATTTTGATATGTAAAGTTCGAATTATATCGTCATCAATTTAAAGGGAAATGACTACTTCCATTGCACAGTCTATCAATATTTAGGTCATATAACTTCTCTTTTAAAACAAGATAAATTTCACTTTAAACATAAAAAATTATATCAAGAAACACATGTTATGCCTAGATAATTTAAGAGCTATTAGTAGATTTATTTCATTTTAAGGTGAAAAATAAATTACTTTTCAACTTGTGGTTATTTTAACATAAATATTCAATTTGTGGTGATTTAGTAAAAAAAAAAAAAATCAACTTTCAAATGGTGAAATAAAAAATGACAAACATTTTTTTTTCTCATTTCTGAAAAAAGAAAAAAAACAAAAAGTAGTTGTCACATAGGCATCTTACTATTTTCAAAGGTTAGAAAGCGGGAGGTCTCTCTCTTTTTTAATTACTAAAGGTTCCTTAATTAATTAATTTATTTTTATATTTAATCCTTAAAAAATATTAACTAAATGGTCGTTATATGCGTAATTAAACAATTATGAACGTAATTTTAAAAAATCTCAAAATTTATTTGTTGTTTGGATAGATTTGACATAACTCAAAAGGTTGAGGATAGATTTGATTATGTGAGATGGTCATGTAAGATTTTTTTTACCACGTTAGACACTCTTAAGCCACGTAGGAATGTCACCTTATCTCTGCCTCATGCTCATTGCCGTTTGGATATAATTGTCACAAATTTTAAAGTTGAAGAGCCAAATTGAAATAACGTTAAAAGTAGAATTAAATTGAAAATTGGTACAGAATTGAGGATAAATTAGATCAATTTCCCTAAATAAAAATTTGACTAAAATTGAACCAAAAACAATAAAATTCTAAATAAAACTCTAAACTAAAAATATTTCCTACCTAATTAAAATCTATCCAAATAACATTATTTATTAATTCAAAAATCATTAAAATTCAACTCAAAAAATATGTAAATATTACATGCATCATCTTTCTTCTCTCTAAATATATATATATTTTTTCAAATTCAAATCCTATATCAATTAGTATCATCATAGTTTACAACATAAGTCATATATATATATATATATCATAGTTTACTACAAAAGTTCATACAGTCCTTATGTTTTTTTAGTGTCAAGTCTAGCACCAACTGGGCTTTTAATAGAGAGTTTTTAATTGAATTATTATTAATGAAAGTGATGAATTACTTGTTTTTAAAATATAAGAAATTCGAATCCAATTTTAATACATTTCCTAGTCTGTTTTCATTTTTTTTTTCTCGTCTAGTGTAAGTAAGAAAATTTTTCTCACTACACATCCACTTGTAAATATCTTACTCTTTCCGTTTAATTATTTACATTTCAGGTTACATTGATTGATTAATTATTTGTAAAAATAAATTTTATTTTGATAAATTATATATTTAAACTTGTAGTTTTTATTAGATTTTCAATATTATTAATAACTTTTAACTTCCAAAAAATATTTACATGCAAATTTTAAAAAATAAAAGGTATTGAAAATTTATAAATTTATATATTTAAATATATAATATGTTAAAATGAAAACTTAAATGTGTAACTAACTATAATAAGTGAAAATTTAGGGGTATAAGTAAGTATCTGACCAATTTTTTTTACTGAGATTTCGTTTTCTTTTTTTCTTAATATGAAGTTGCAATTAAGGAACTGTTTTGTTTCGGTAATATTTTCTCTCAAATAATATGGATTTCAACACTATCAATATTTGGATCGGAGCTAAAGAAATGAGGTGTAACAGTTACATATGTAACTATTAAAAAAAAACAGTTACATGTATAATTATTAAGAAAGTAACAATTATAAATGTAATAATTTTCTTGTTAACCTTATTTAGTAAATAAAAGGTAATGCATATAAGATGTATAATTGATTTCTTAAAAAATACTATATATATATATAACAATTAAAATAACATAAATTAATTAATTAAATTTTTGATAAATAATAAATAATTAAAAATTATTAAAAAATTTCATAAATATAAAGTTACATAATATATTTTATACATTTTTACATATAAAAAATAGAATAAATATTATAGAATATAATTAATACATAATAAAATTTAAAAATTAAAAATTACTTGTAACAATTAAACTAGAAATAATAAAACCACCATAAAAAATAAATTGACTTATATATTTTTTTATAAATTTAATGTATATTTTATTAATGTAAAAAAGTGAGAACATGAGTAATTTATAAATAATAATAAAATGATACAACAATAAAAATTTTGTATTTTTTTAAATAATTTTTTTTTATAGAGCTTTACCTTACACCCAACTAGGTTAACAGAAAAAAAAAAAAACACTTAAATAAAAGTTAACTATTAAGGAGGTTAATAGTTAATCTTAAATGTCTAAAATTTGTCAAACATGATTAAACAGGTTAATGTGTGCGACTATATATATATATATATATATGCACAATCAAATGTTAATTATAATAGCTCTAATTTTCTAAATTTAACCCTTAATGAAAGTTACAAATTCCTCTTATAGTAAGAAATTCTATACTTTTGCACCAAGAATGCTTTTATACTTCATAAATTAATTTTGGTTTATGCATCTGATTTTATTTTGATTTCTTTGTACATGTTGGATCTGTGGTTAAGGATTTTCTTATATATTTTCGTTTTTACTCTTTGTACCTCCTCTTTTATGGAATGGAAATCGATTTCGTGATTTTGAAAAAAAGTTTATTGGTATAAAAGAATTAAATCTTTTCAAGTTATTGTAAATTTAGCTTATCTTTTTTTTTTTTAAAAAAAGAGCATAAATCATCTGATTTGACAGTGTTGATAAATATTATCCACCACTGAATTTGATTAAAATTGAATATAGATGTGTTAACACAATATTTTAACCGGCACTATTGACATTGGTTCAATTGCCCTATCAAATTTTTATTTGCATGAAAAAAAAAAACAAATCAAATGTTTCTTATTTATAGTAAAGTTGTTATAATTTTTTTATTTTTTTTATAAATATATTGCATTTTAGTATTAAACATATAACAATTAGTAGTTATTTATAATATTTAACTAATTTATTATTTAAATATAAAATTTTTAAAAAATATATCATTCATTTATTAGTTAAATATATTGATCTAACTAATAAATTATTTAAAAAATAAAATATATTAAATCATTGATATCTCTATTACCGAAGTACATTACTGTTGTATATTGTTGTAATCACTTTATTATTGGTTGGTTATTATGACTCTTATCTCTTGTACTCTAAATTATATATATATATATATAGTCTTTGTAAACCAACACTGAGATATATGCAGAATACTATCCTCTTTCACTCAAGTTTACACAGTATTAAACTCATGGTCTTAAATACCGAAACACAACTTGTTGTCCCTCCATCTTCTTCTTCTTCATCCTCTTCCAACTCTACTCAAATCAATTTTTCGGTGAAGCTTACTCCAACGAATTACTAGCTTGGAAAACTTAACTCCTCCCTCTCCTCAATTTCCAAAATGTCATGGGTTATTGATGGTTCCATACCACCACCTGCTGCCACAATTATGAATATTAATAATCCTCCTTCACTAATCCCAAACACTGCATTTCAGACCTAGTTCAAAAAGGATCAGATGTTGCTCATCTGGATACTCTCCTCTCTCACCAAAGACATCTTTCCCTACATAGTTGGAGTCACATCTTCAAGACAAGCATGGGTTGCACTTGCTAACACCTTTGGAGCCATATCTTAGAACCAACAGCTAAACTCCTTATAGAGCTGCAAGAACTTAAAAAGAATTATCTGTCCGTAACAGAATACCTTTGCAAAGCAAAATCCATCGTAGATGAATTGGCATTAGCAGGCAAGAGTATGATAGCTGCAGAATTTAATACCATAATTTTTCAAAACATTGGCATGGAATATCAAGTTATTATCTCTTTTTTAAATATGAGAGCGAAACTTCTGACTTTCAATGAGCTACACAGTCAATTAGTTTCCCATGAAATCCTTCTCAAAAGTAATTTCAAGCCTTATATGGCTAATTATGCTTACAAACAACCTTTACTTCCTACCCCATCTCCCTCTCTTATTTGGCCTTCCTTCTCCCCATAATATTCACTCAATTTTTCTCCCACCTATACTCATAGACCTCACCCCTCATAGTCTCATTGACCACGCCAAACCAACCCCGACCCATGTCAACTCTGCGGGTTGAGCAACCATACTGCTCCAACATGTCAATGTCGTTATAAGTGTCCACCCAATAACTCACAGTCCTTCAACTTTGCTTCTCAGGCTCACATCGACTATTACTATCCTTAGTCTTCCCAATTGTTCCAACCCTGGCTTGTTGACACAAGTGCATCCGCCCATATCAGTCCAGATTTAGGTGCTCTCCATCTTCCGTAACAATTCACAGATTCTGACGAACTTTACATTGGTGATGAAAAGGTTTGAAATTCAACTTGCGGGTACCTTTTATTTATCCACTCGTTCTAAATCCTTTATTTTACCTAAAACACTACATGTTTTTTCTATCTAAGCCATTAATTTCTATTCATAAATTTGGTTTTAACAATAACTGTTATTTTGAGTTTTGGCCTTCCTCATTTTTTTATGAAGGATCAGGACACCAGATAGACTCTTCTAAAGGGTAAAAATAGATTGGCTTGTATGAGTTCCCTACCAATTTCAACACCGCATTCATTACCAATCACCTCAATTCATATGCTCAATGGCACTCTCCCTTTAGTCATCCGCATCGTCAAGTGCTCTCTATAATTACTAGACAACATCAAATAAAAATTCCACTAGCTACCTCTTCACCTTGTTCATCTTTTTTGTTAGGAAAATTTTCCAAGTTACCTTTTGCTTTAGTAGATCGTAAATCTAGTGGTCCTTTTCAAATAATACATTAAGATGTCTGGGGTTCTTCCCCGATTCTTTCCAATGTTATTTATAAATATTTTGTTCATTTTGTTAATGATTTCACATGTTTAACTTGGATATTATTTCTTAAAAATAAAAGTGACATTTATAATGTCTTTGTCAATTTTCATGCATTTTTCAAAACCAATTTCATACCAACATCTAAGCATTCGACTCAGATTGAGGTGAAAAATGCCAAAAAATTAATAAATTCCTTCAAACACATGGGATCATTCATTGTATAGCTTGCCCTTATACACATGAACAAAATGGGCTTATCAAGTTTCCTTCAAATTTTGGCCTCAGGCTTTTGACACTGCTGTTGTAATTATTAATGCATTGCCCACCAAAGTTCTAAACAACCACACACCATTTTCAAAACTATATGGTCATGCACCTAACTACAATGATTTCAAAATTTTTAGGTGTTGTGTTTACCATCTTCTTTACCATATAATAAAACAAAATTTTATCTTCAATCCAAACCATGCATCTATTTTATGCAGCTCTACCATGCATCATGGTCATCGTTGCCTATATCCCTCCACTGACTAAATCTATGTTGTCCATCATGTTAAATTTGATGAGATAAAATTTGTAGCCCAACTAGCCAAAGAGCCATCTGTACCAGTGCCTCGTACTTCTTTGAATTGGTTACTGAGAACATATTAATGGGAAAAAGATAATTTTTATTGATTATAATGTGTGTTATATATACAAGCATCTGTACATCCAATATAGGAAAAAAACTAAGCTTGCACCTAAAGAATAGGAAGCAAATAGGAAGCAAGAAATATAGGAAATAAAGCTAAACAAGGAACATCTATGATACGGGAAAATCTCAACACTTCCCCTCAAGTTGGAGCATGAAGATTACAGATGCCCAACTTACCTAACAAGTGGTGGAACTATTTGAATCCCAATGCCTTTGTGAAAAGATCTCCAACTTGATCACTTGAACGAATATGAGAAGTGTGTATCTCATTACTAATCAAACGATCAGGTATGAAGTGGCAATCAATCTCAATGTGCATTGTTCGTTGGTGGAAAACCGGATTGGCAGTAATATGGAGAGCAGTTTGGTTGTCACATATAAGAGACATAGGCGAGGATAATGTGACTTTGAGTTCCAAAAACAAGGAGCGTAACCACAATAACTCACTTGTGGCATTTGCCATTGCCAGATATTCTGCTTCAGTTGAAGAGCGGGAAATCGTAATTTGCTTCTTTGATTTCCAAGATATGGGACTCTATCCAAGGAAGACTATATAACCAGTGGTTGATCGTCTAGTTATAGCATAACTTGCCCAATCCGAATCAAAATAAGCTGTCAAATGTAATGAGTTTGAAGAAGAAAGAAAAATGCCTTGGCCTGGGGCAGCCTTTAAGTAACGAAGAATGTGAAATGATGCATTCAAATGAGGCACTCGAGGGTTTTGCATGAATTGGCTTAGAACCTGTACAGGGTAAGTGATGTCAGGGCGTGTAATGGTCAAATACAACAGTCTACCAATGAGCCGGTGATATTGTCCTACATCTGATATTGGATCTCTAACATTTGCAGCAAGATTGTGTCATGATTCCATGGGGAAGCTTGCTGGTTTAACATCTAATAAGCCCACCTCTTGAAGAAGATCTAGTGCATATTTTCATTGGCTAAGAGTTATCCCTTCTTTGTTGCGTGCTACTCCGAGGATATATTTAAGGGTCCCAAGATCTTTGATGTGAAAAGCCGAGTTCAAATAGTCCTTTACTTGACTTATAATATGCAGATAATTTCCTGTTATAACAACATCATCAACGTAAACCAGCAAAGCTATAAAATGATTATCTTGTACCAATGTAAACAAGGAGTTATTTGCTACACTTTGCTGAAAACCAAACCTTTGAAGGGACTTAGAAAGTGTTTGGAACCAATTTCGTGATGCTTGTTTAAGTCCATAAAAGGATTTTCTTAACCTGCAAACACGATTATCACCTGGTTTAGCAAAAACTTGTGGGACTTTGATGTATACCTCCTCATGCAAGTCTCCATGAAGGAAGGCATTGTTTATGTCTAGTTGGTGCAATTCCCAATGACGTATGGCAGCAATTGAAAGCAAACATCGCAAGGTTGTAATCCTCACAACCGGCGCAAATGTATCATGGTAGTCTAACCCTTCAATTTGCATGAATCTCTTAGCAACCAAATGTGCCTTAAAGCGCTTAATAGTACCATCAGATCGATATTTAATTTTATAGACCCATTTAGAGTTAATGGCATGTTTACTTGGCGGTAAAGGTTCTAAAGTCCATGTATGATTCTCCTCTAATGCACGAATTTGTTGCTACATCGCATGTTGCCATCTAGGGTCTTTGACAGCTTGATGGAAAAATTTAGGTTCATCTAGTGAAGAAATGGATGCCAAGAAAGCTTTGTGGCTATTAGTAAAACGAGAATAAGAGAGACAATTTGAAAGAGGATAGGACATACCTGAGTTCGCTGATGGAGGGGAGCCTTGTGATGGCGCTAAGGATGGTAATAAATCATAGTCAAAACTAGAAAGCTTTATGGACACACGTTGGGAATTGATTGGTCGTTGAAAGGGAGAATAACTATTTTTCATTATTGCTTATTGGTTCAGGTTGTATGGGATTATTGGTTTGGGGATTGCAATGATGAATTTCATGTGTGTTTTGGTTGACAGATAGAGGTCTGACTGGTGAGATCATTATGGTAGTTTCTTTGCTTGCTTCATCATTTGGATAATTGTCTATCTGAATAGGCTCAATTTGGTCTGGGGCAACAGGATCTGAAGAATGTGCCGACTGGTAAATGAGATTAGGTGGTTGGTTAACCAATGGTGATGGAACGGGTGTATTCAGGTTTGTGTTAGTTTAGAAAGGAAAAATCTTTTCATGGAATATCACATCTCTGGACATAAACAATTTCTATTTTTCAAGATTATAAACCTTATATCCCATTTTTTCCATATGGATATCCTAAGAAGATACAATGATATGCTCTAGGTGAAAATTTATCTTTTGGTTTATCATGGACGTAATATAAAGAGCCAAAAACTCTCAAGTTCTTATGAAACAAAACTTCATAGGGACTTTTATTGGCAAGGATGGGTGTGGGCATTAAATTTATGAGATAAACTGTAATAAGAACACATTCTTCCCAAAATTTTAATGGCAAATGTGCATGGAAACGTAAAGAATGTGCTACCTCAAGTATATGACGGTGCTTTCGTTCCACTCTCCCATTTTATTGTGGTGTAAAGGCATATGTAGTTTGGTGTTCTATCCCATGATTAGTAAGGAAATCTCTCATTCTGTTTGAAACAAACTCTCCCCCATTATCACTTTTTATCACCTTAATCCTGGAATGAAATTGGTTTTGCACAAGATGGTAAAACATGGTTAGGCAATCATAGGTTTGTGATTTATTTTTCATAAGATAAACCCAAGTACATCTAGAATAATCATCCACTATGTTTAAGAAAAAATTAGCACCACTTAATGTAGGAATTGAATAAGGACCCCAAACATCCACATGAATGAGGTCAAAACAATTGATGCTTTTTTTATTGCTAATAGAAAAAGGTAAACGAGTTTGTTTTGCTTTATGACATGCATTATAAACTTCATGAAAATCACTAGAGGGGGATCTCTCAAAAATAAATTTAAACTTGCTAAAGGGATAATGTCCTAGTCGCATATGCCACAAAGCATAATTCGTTTCAAGAACACATCGACTTGCCATTCCATATCTTCCTTCCATTTGATAAACACCATCTTTCAGCTTACCCACTCCAATCAGTGTCCTCGAACGTAGGTCCTGAAAGAAACAAAAATTAGGAAAGAATGTAGCCGAGCAATTCAGGTCATTGGTTATCTTAGAAATTGAAAGGAGGTTATATTTAAAACCAGGTATGCAGAGGACTTTCTTTAACTCAATGTTTGGTGTTATGTGTACATCACCAACATGAGTGACTAAAAGGGAAGAACCATATGGTATTTTTACATTTGGGTGTGTCAAAACATGCACATAGTGGTGAAATTGCCTCTTATCTCCAATCATATGATCGGAGGCACCACTATCAACAATCCAAGGATCATTAGTCATGGAACTTTTACCTGTAAAGTTTGTTAAGCCTTCATTACCATTGTTCTGATTGGCAGAGGATGTGAGAAAAGATAGCAATTTGGAGCATTGATCTGCTGTTAGTCCCAGAGTTTGTTGAACTTAATGCTGCACGACATTAAGTTTATGATTTCCTGGTTCTGAATTGCGCCATTGTTGTTTACTAGGACTTGATGATCGGGATCCTATTATGGCTATATTATTGTAGCCTTGTCGTTGCCTCAAGGCACCTTTTCCATTACTTCCACGGTTTTGTTGATTAGTCTTCCAATTAGGAGGATACCCTATGATCTTAAAACATTCTTCTGTAAGATGTCCATTTTTGCCATAATGTACACATTTTTTTAGACAGATTTATTGAGTTATGGCCTCTGTTTGAGTAGTTCTTTTCATCACTGTTTAGCTTTGTTGCGAATGTTGTACCTTCTATAGTTGATGGCTGATCTGTGTTCTGTTGCATGAGAAATTATTGTTCTTCTTGCAGTGCTAAAGAGAAAATTTTATTGAGTTGTGGTGTTGGCTCTATTGATAACACATGAGACCTTAGCCTATCAAAACTGCTGTTCAAACCCAGTAAGAACTGATGAGCTTTTTCCCTTTCTTGGTGTTCTTGAAATCCCTTTGCTGCTTCACACTTGCAATGGGGAAAAGGATCACAAATTTGTAATTCCTACCACAAGGTTTTGAATTTATTATAGTAATGGGTTAAGGGTTGTCCATCTTCTTGACTAAGGTTAGAGAACTCCTTTTTTATTTTATAAAGACGAGGTCCATTACTTTGCCCATATCTCTCGCAAAGTTCATTCCATATCTCTTGTACTGTGTTTGCATACATAACACTTTCTTGTATGTCTTTAGCTAGAGAATTTCTTAGCCAAGCTTTAACCAGAGCATCATTCCTTTTCCATCGCCCAAAATCTAGTGAGTTTGAGTTCACCAGTTGTAGACTTCCGTCAATGAATCCACCCTTGCTTTTTGCATACAAGGCTATTTCCATGGAGTTTTTCCATGAAGCAAAATTTTCTCCTGTGAAAGGTGTGGTGATAAACACAAGTCCTGGATGATCTGAAGGGTGAAGAATATATGGTGAATCATCATAATTCTGCATTATAATTTCTCCCCCTTTCGTTGAACTTTGTGACTTTTCTGAACTTCCTTCTTGATCTCCCATTGATGTTATTGACAAGATGGATTCTGGTTCAATTTGTTTGAACCAGGCTCTGATACCATGAGAAAATATTAATGGGAAAAAGATAATCTTTATTAATTATAATGTGTGCTATATACACAAGCATCTGTACATCCAATATAGGAAAAAAACTAAGCTTATGCCTGAAGAATAGGAAGCAAATAGGAAGCAAGAAATATAGGAAATAAAACTAAACAAGGAATGTCTAAAATGAGAACATCTATGATACAAGAAAATCTCAACAGTTACAACTTCTAATAAGTCATGTCTATCCTCCTTATTATGGCAAGTTTTCTTATTCTGACTTCTTATCCCCTTCTTCTCCTTGTCTTTCTCCATCCCACTCCAATATAAACACTTCTTCTCTTTTATCTTTATCTTCCCATACTTGACTCTCATCAACTACACCCTTATCCTCATCTTATCCAGCCTAAACCCAAAACTACCTCTACACTCATCCAACTTCCTGATAGTAATTTAGTTGTAAATTTATCTTGCTATTTAAATCGACAACATTAACCCAACTCTACTACAACCTCATCTACCACTCACCACCTATAACCTGACCCCAATCCACACTCTTCCCCTCCGTGAGCCCACCATATGCACTTAAAACCCTCAACCGTGACTCGATGCCAAGCCCACCTTTCCCACACAAATTATACCTTTCCTCTACTATAAGTTGAACCCACTTGCTTCTCTATAGCCCACAAATACCCAGAATGGTGCACTACCATGAAAGAGGAATTTAATGCCCTCATCCAAAACCAAACTTGGAAACTTATTCCATGACCTTTCCCATATAATATAGTCAGTAATAAATGGATTTTCAGAATAAAGTGGAACCCTGATCATGGCATATCTTGCTATAAAGCAAGACTTGTTGTAAAGGGCTATAACCAATAAGATGGAATTCACTACGATCAAACATTTAGCCTAGTGATGAAATCCACAACTATATGCACCATTCTCTCTCTTGCAGTAATGAATAAATGATGCTTAAAGCAGTTGGACATATCCAATGCCTTCCTTTATGGAGAACTCAATGAAATAATTTATTTGGAGCAACCTGAGGGATTCATTAATCAACGCCACCCTGACTATATTTGTCTCCTCAAATGGTCATTTTATGGATTAAAACAAACAACCCATGTTTGGTTTTCAAGGCTTAGTAATTTCTTAACCACTATGGCTTTTCTTCTTCAAAGGCAAACTCCTTCATATTTATCCTTCGACAATATAATAATGTAATTATTTTATTAATTTGTTTTAATAATATTATTGTTATAGAAACTTCTTTAAAGCTCAATTGAATAATCATTCATTAACTTAAAACTAAATTTCTCATGAAAGATGTTCAAAATTTCTAATATTTTCTCAGCATCTAAGTCACTTAGTCCTCTTCTGGCATTTCTATAAATAAATAAAACTATCTTGAGGACCTTCTTCATAAAACTATATTACATGACAACAAAGGATATCTTACACCAATGGCGATGTCACCACCATTATCCAAGCATATCGGGAAGCCTTTTGCAAAACCACATTTGTATCGTCATGTAGTTGCAGCACTCTAGTATGCCACTTTCACCTACCTAGATATTGCCTTTGTAGTGAATCGACTTTATCAATTTATGCATTTCCCAATGGATGAACATTGGGCAGCCATCAAATGTCTTTTTTTATATTTCAAGCACACTCTCTATCACTCCCTTCACTTTACAGCCGAGAATAAGCTTTCACTTCAATGATTTTCTAACAGTGACCAAGGTGGCTGTTAAGTGGCTATAGTATCTACATAGGTAATCACCTTATCTCATGGAGTACTAAAAAGCAAGTCACCATTGCTCGATCATCCTTTAAAAATAAGTATCAAGCTCTTGCTAATGCCATAGCTGAATTGATTTAGATTCGATCTCTCCTCTCTAAACATGGTATTTTGTGTCCCACTAAACCCACTTTATGGTGTGATAACATTAGAGCTATTTACATTTCTTCTAATCCCATTTTCCATGCTCGCACTAAGCACATAGAGTTGGATTTTCATTTTGTTCATGACCAAGTGGTAAGGGCTTCATTCAAATAAGTTATATCTCCACCAATGATCAAATTGGTGATATCTTTACTAAGCTACTAGGAGTTTAGTCATTCGAACATTTTTGTTCCAAGATCTACCTTCTTCCTCACTCCATATGGATTTGCAAGGGGGTATTATCAAACTAAATTATTATTGTAATCACTTTGTTATTAGTTAGTTATTATGACTCTATCTCTTATACTCTAGATGGTATATATATATATATATATAGTTCCAAGATCTACCTTCTTCCTCACTCCATATTGATTTGCAAAGGGGTATTATCAAACTAAATTAATGTTGTATTACTGTTGTCTATTGTTGTAATCACTTTGTTATTAGTTAGTTATTATGACTCTATCTCTTATACTCTAGATGGTATATATATATATATATATATATATATATATATATATAGTCTTGGTAAACCAACACTAAGATATATGCAAAATACTATTCTCTTTCGCTCAAGTTTACAAGCTCAACTTCATAGCTAAATTTAATGAATTTTTTTAACAATTTGGACATCAAGTGGGAGTTAATGAAATTTAACTAAAGTTGTTTATAAATTATTAATATTAGCAATTAATTTTTTATCTAACATATAATCTATTAAAATTTAACATTAGATTGAGATTAGTGTACATATAAATATATATTAAATTAAAAGTTCAATAAAATAAAATATATAGGATAATTCAATATAGTAATATTTGTAATTAATATTCTTTATTATTTCAAAATATTTTAATACAATCATTTAATTTGGAAATGAATATTATAAGCTAAATATTTTTTTTTTTGGAATATTATAAGTTAATTTAGTTATAGTCTAAGCATCTTTATCCTATGGAAACATGTGTTATAAAATTGTGGTTATTTTTATATAATAATAATAATAATAATAATAATAATAATAATAATAATAATAATAATAATAATAATAATAATAATAATAATAATAATAATAATAATAATAACAATAACAATAATGTTTATTTTTTTTTATAAACCTTAGCCACTTTCTTCCATTTTTTTATTTGTTTTCCCTCTAAAAATTTTAATTTTTGACCATTACTTATCATCTTTTAAATCAAAAATGGTCCTCTATTTTCTGTTTCTTTTTTATTTGTTTAATTTATTACTTTTATAAATACATATCTCTAATCTATTTATTCTATTTTTTTTCCATATAAAATTTTTGAACTTTGTTTGAAATTTTTATCCTTTATATGATTTTATTTGTTGGTGCTCAATTATATATTGTTTTAGACTCATTTTAGCATGCATTCATACATTTTAAATTGCATTAACCTTAGTTAATTAGTAGAAAATGATGTTTTTATATTTTCATTTTATTTTTAGGAAAAAGTAAACTCGGAGGTGGATAGTACAAAGTTGAGCAAAAAGGAGCAAAAAGCGATCGTGGCTTGATGCACAATCACTGAATGAGTGATGCAAGGTTAAGTAAGATTAGTGCTGAGGTTCTATGGCAAGCACGAAGTCCTGGTTCCCAAACCTTTTGTGGTAAGCGTGGCAAGGTAGCGAGCGTCACTCCTTTATAGTAGGCCCCTCTATCGCAATTGTTGAGCAACTTGATACCAGTAAAAGGACATGTTGATGTGTACATTTAAAAAAAGTAAATCTAGGAAAATATGAAAGGACATTCTAAAAGGGGATATAAAAGGACTAGAGCCATGAATTTCAGGGAGAGATCTCAATTCCAAGATCCTACAACCAATACAACCAAGAGAGAAAAGAAAGAGGAGAAAAAGAAGCTTAGAGAGAAGGAAACCATTGAAGACCTTTAGAAGCTTCTTGATAACATTTTCTTACTCTTTCTTTGTTAATTTTAATATAATTTTGATATTCTCTTTGGTTGTATCTAAATTGAATACTGAATATTAAGCCATGAGTGCCTAAGTTGCTTATTGTTGTTAGGATTTGAAACCCATTTGATTCAAGTTAATGTTTAGATTTTGTTTTTACTATCTTTTGTATTGTGTTTATTGTACTTGTTGAATGCTATAAATGGCCAATTATAGCTCTAATCTAAGGTTATGCATTAAGAGAAGGTAACCTTAGTAGACCCATAAACATAAGTTAAATGGGTTATTAATAACTTAAAAGAACTTAACTTGATTCAACTTTCATTAGGTTTTCTTAATGTCTTGCTTGTTTGATATTAATTCATTTTGTTGGTGATGATGAGAGTTAAGCCATGGTTTTATGCTGTAATTATTTCATGCATTTTGAGTTAAACATTGCTTGAGAGAGAGTGTTTAATGATTAATGAACACTTGAGATTTGAAAGAAATTTAAATAGGTCTATTCATTAGCTTAATAATAGTGTGGTGCTTAAATTCCTAATAATATTATTTGTATATTATTTTCCCTTTGCATGATTAAGGTCATGATCAATCTTAATTTAACATTTGTTTTGACTTTAACAATCAAATTTGAATCACTAATACTTTATATTCAAGTGTGTTTATAACCTTAAGTATATAATTATGCTCAATAAAAGCAAAGTTAATTGACCAAATTTTAGAACATGTTCAAGGACATTTGAAACACATTTAAAACCTTCAAATACCCCTACACATGTCCCTTAATGCATAGGAAGTGAACTGAGTGCAAAGGAAGTCAATTGGAAGCAAAATAGATAAGATTTCATGAAGCTAGCCTGCATTCACAGTCTACTCATGATCCCGAGTAGACCATGAGCGTACCCTCATGATCTCAAGCCTACGCTCATGGTCTTGATGTCGCTCATACCCAAATTATAAGAAAGAAGGCTAATACGCTCATGATCTACACTCACTATCATGAGCAAATCGTAAGCGTCTCCAACGACCACTTTTGCAAGTAACAGTCATATTTTTCAATGTTCATGATCCCGAGCCATGCTTATGGTCCCAATGTGCCTCATGCCCAAATTGTGAGAAAGAAGGTTGATGTGCTCACAATTTATGCTCATGATCCTGAGCAGACCGTGAGCATCTCCAATTGTCACTTTTATAAGTAACTATCATATTTTTCAATGCTTATGATCCTGAGCCTATGCTCATAATCTTAAGCATATGAAATCCTATAAAAGCTAAAAATGCTTTAAATGAAGAAGAAAGAGGTTGGGGATGAAGTTATGACTCCTAACAACTATTTTTCACTTTTCAACTATAAATTGAAGCCTTGGAACTTCATTTAAGAAGTTAGAGAGTTAGTAGAGCAAATTTATTTATCAAATTCATTGAGCCAAATTTTAATTCTTTCACTTTCCTTTTTATATATTTATCTATTGTAAATAAACTCTTTTTGAATTTATAATTGCTTATCTTGTGAGTGTGGGTGAGTGCTCTAGCTTAGGATTTCTCTTTTTTTTTTTAGGATTAAGAAAGGGAAGCGAGTATCTAGGTAGAGGAATTGGTTTAAGTGTTTACCATTAAAACACTTGGGTTTTTGGTTTTAAGAGTGAGCCAAGAAAACTCTTTGTGCAAAGGTTTAAGTGTGAACCTTTAAAACACTTGGGAAAAGATTTTGAGTTAGCCTTGAAAATTCAAGTTGTAAAGGTTTGCATTGAGCTTAGAAAAACACTTGTGTAAACTCAATCTAGTGGAATATATTAGAATGGATGTTGAAAATCCTAACTTATGGACAACTTAGGTGGAGACATAGGATTTGTTGAGAATCCAAACTCCTTAAATTATTGTGTTCACCTCCTTTTCTCAAACATCCTTTAAATTTGCTTTTAATTGTCTTAAACTTTCATTAGTCATATTCACCCCCCTTTAGGGCTCTTTTAATTCATATCAAAGGTTAGGTTCTAGGTACTTATTTCCTAGATTTCAAGATCATGGTGAGTGAATCATTTTCTTTTCAATCCTTTAGACCATTCTTTAATAGGAGTGACTATGCCTTTTGAAAATACAAAATGAAACTTTATCTTGATAATGATTCCATTAGATTATGGGATGTACTTTTAGAAGGGTTGAACCCTCCCATAAAGATGGTGGAAAACATTAAAGTTCTAACAGAAATAAATGAGTGGTATCAATAAGAAAGAGAATTGAATTGTAAAAATAAAAAGGCTATGTCAGTTCTTATTGCTTTGATGTCAAGAGAGGAAGGAGGCAAACTTCAATATTGCATTTCACCTAAGGAATATGGCAAACCTTGGAGAATCACTATAATGGTAACATCCAAGTGAGAACAAAAAAAGTTCAACTCTATGTCTATGAGTATGAACTATTCAAGATCAAGCCTCAATAATCTATCATTGAAATGATATATAGATTGAATGTACTCTTTATCACCTCAAAAAAGCTGTGGAAGCATTGTAGATGGCGGGGTTTAGTACGCACCCAATATTTTAGCAACTGCAACACTGTTGAGCTTAGGGCTTGAGAGAACACACTAATAACTATCACAAAGACATGACGTGGAGATGAGGAGTCACCACCCAGGGTAATAACTGGGATAAATAAAAAAAGGCAGTACTCGATTCTCAAAAAGAAAGCTAGCACCACAACCAGGAGATTCTGGATATGGAATACCAACTTATTTTAGTCTTGTGTTCATTTAGAATTACTTTATGACTTACTATCTTACCTTTTATTTACATGCAATTTCATATAAAACCTTATTAAAATAATCAACTTCAAACAAATTAGTCTTGAAAAATACATGTAAATAATGTATTCATTAAAATTCATAATCCCTAAGTTAGTATAATCTACATTGATTTTAATTAAATGAGCTAAATCTATATGTTTTAATTTACAAGTGAGCCTAAATCTACAAATTTTGAAGTATTTAAATTAGTGAGCCTAGTTCTACATATTTTATTTATAAGGTGATCTTAAATCTACAAATTATGAAAAAAGGCTTATATTAAATGGGCTAAGTCTAAATTAATTAAATTAGGTGGGCCTATGTCTAAATTAACTAAGTGAGCCTAAGTTATCTCTACCCTAAATCTAATTAATTATGGGCCTAAAGAAGCATTTTTATTAATTAAACCTAAAAACCTAAATTTATTTAAATGGGTTAAAGCCTAATGTGGGCCCAAGGTCTAAAACACATAAAAATAAACAAAAAAGCCCAAAAACAATTAAAATATATCAAAACAAGCAAATAAAAGATCAAACAATTAATCAAACTTATTCTAAAAACCCTAATTTAGTTAAAGTGACTTTAAACAAAAATAAAATAAAATAAGCAACCCTAATTCTATCCACTTAAATCTAATTCAATTGTAATTGAACAATCTAATGATTTCTATAGCCATTAATTTTAATTAATTACCTAATTAAAATCCTAATTTTACTAACTGTTTAATTAAAATAAAACACATAAGCATACACACCAAATTTTATTATTCCCACTATTGGGATTATTACAATGATCTACTAAAAAATAATAAGAAAAAAATTAATACAATCCCAATAATAAATAAAATAATAATAAATAATTAAAAAAAACTAGAAACTATATTTAGCTACAAGGTTCAAATCCATGGCATTCCATGGACCTCCATAAATTTTATTCTCCAAGTAAGATAATCATGTAATCCCCTCCATAATCAGTATCACAAAAGGGTAAACCAATGATTAGTGAATAAAATTACAATAAAAAATTCAATAAAATTAAAATTCAATAAAATCAAAATAATCAAAAAAAGAAAAATAAAAGAAGGTAGGAAGAAGATAATGTTTATGGATGCAGAATAAATTTCCCATTATTTTAGTGAGATCATTGTTGTTTTCTTTTAGTAGGCCTTCAAAAACTTATTATTCTTCTTATAAAAAAATCTCTTGCTCCTTTCTTACCAAATGAAAAAATCACAAAGAATTTTTTGTGAACTGCCTAAAGAAAAGTCTAGAGAGCTTCAGGAAGAAAAGAGGTAAAAAAACATTGCAAAAAAAAAAGCTAAGGGTTCAGAGTTGAGAGTCCAAAGTTGCCTTTCCAAGAGCTTAAACTCTCTTTTTATGGGAAAAAGCTAAAAAAAACCCTAGATCCTACGTATTGAAAAATTTTAATTTTAAAAGTCTTTATTTCCTGAAAATTTAGATAAATCCCTAAAATAAATTAAGAAAATTTTTAGCCAATCAAAATTCAGGAAAAATATTTTTTATTTTCTATAAAAATGCAAAAAAAAAAAAGGACGGAAAGGTAAAATTTCGATCGAAATTGTGTAATTTCGATCCGAATTCTATGATTATGATTTTTTTAACTTTTAATTATAAAAAGACTCATAAAAGAATTCAAATTTTTCAATTAGGTCTAAAAAGTATTACAATTAAGTCCTTAAAAAAATTGTTAAACTCTTTTTTGAAAATGCATTTAGACTTTTGAGGTTTCAAACTTCAAGTGTTGAAGACCTACTTATAACATTTTCATAATTAGAGTCCTTTGTCACATCCATATTTTTTTTATCTTGAAATTGGGTGTTTATAAGCATTACTCAAAAGAGGAAGTAAACACCAAAATCTTAAAGAGTGCTATCCAAGAAGGATTAAGAATCAAACGTAACTTTATTAAGGAAGCTCATAATCTCTCTAAGCTCTTAACCAACATCCTTATTGGTAAAATTCTCACTCATGAACTTACATTGAGGCAAAGAAAAAAGGAGCAATAAGGCAAAGATGAAAAGAAGAAAAAGAGCCTAACACTCAAAACATTACAAGACTCAAGTTATAAAAGTGAACTTAAAGATTCTAGTGAAGATGATGAAGATATTGCCTCATTGACAAGATACTTTATGAAGTACTTAAAGAAAAAAATAGAGCAATCATAAAGAATATAAGAAAAGTGACTCAAGGAGATCCAAAAAAGTCACTTATTATAAGTGCAAAAAGCTCAGTCATCTTAGAAGTGAATGTCCAAGGCCCAAGCATAAGTAAAAGTGGAAAAGAAATAAGAAAAGCTTGCAAAGCTACTTAGGATGAATCTTCTAAATCAGAAATAGAGGAGGAGCAATAAGAAGCTACCAACCTTTGCTTCATGGCTATAGAGGACAACTTTAAGGTACGATATACTTTTTACTCCTTTTATGAAATGTCTTGTGATGATTTATACGATAATGAAGTGGATCTTAATAATAAGAGCTTCTTAGTTAGAAAAGTAGCTTTAAAATGTCAAAAATTACTTTTAAAGAAAAATTTTTATAAATAAAAATATTTAAAGTTTTCTAAAACTTTTAAAGATTTGAAATTAAAATTTGCAAGTACTATTTCCTTAAATGAGAAGCTATCTCATGATTTGAAAGTCTCTTTATCTTTAAAAAAATGATTTTAATAAAATTAAAAAGGAAAATGAGTTCCTTTCAAAAGAGGTTTTATAATTAAAAATTTCCATTTCCAAATTTTATAAAAGAAAAGAAAAACTTGACAATCTTTTAAATTTATAAAGACTTTCAAATATGAAATTTAGACTTATTTTTTTTTTATAAAGGCTCTACATCATCAACTCCCCCAAACTTGTTAAGGCTACTTTTTCCTCCTTCCTCATCCATTATGAGATCCTTAAAGCTCAAGATTATAAGACTAAGAATCTTAAGAATCTAAATGCCATGGCTAAGCCTCTAAAGGCTAATGTTTAAAAGGCTCTAAATTCTAAAACAAGGGCTAGGAAACCCAACCACATCATGTATTCATGTATCATAATAATAAGCACACACATATGCACATTAGACCTCAAAACTGCATGCATTATATGAGATGCATACTCATCCTATAACTTTTATGTTTAATAAATCTACCAACCATCATAAACATGATGAACATATAAAGTTTGGTGATCAAAGTAGATTTACAAAAATTAAATGTTTTTATTTCATGAAATTGGGCAATAGTAATAATGTATGGTGCTATAGAATACTTTATCTTAACCTTCTACTTGTTGACTACTTTGAGAGTTACAAACCTAGACCAAATAAGGCTTGAGTTTAAAGGGTTACTTTATGATTGTTTTGATATTTTATGCTAATTGTTGATAAACCAATAAAATCAATTTATATACTTTATCAATAGACTTGCACACATCAATTTGTTTATAGAGAATTTGACCTTTTGTATGATCAAAATACTTTTCAAAAATTGTATAATTTTAGTATGCATTTCTCTCATTATTTTTCATTTGGCATCATTTTTAACATGGTATGCCTTACTCTTTTAAAGATCTCTTTGGACTATACATTGAGAATTATGATTGTCATTGCCATTCCTTAATACACTTGGCATATATTTCACTTTTCATGATTAACTCTCCATTTGATTTTTCATTAGTTATTAATAAATATTATTTTTTGTTCAATTATTTTTTGATTGGTATCCCCATGTTTATTTAATTTAATTTATTTTATTTAACTTCTTTCTCACTTAGTATCTTTCTCTTTTAGTTTGTTTTCTTTTTTCACTTTGACAAAGAGGGAGAGAAACTTGGCATTTTAAATGATAATAAACATACCTTAATTATAAATAGAAATGCCAATAAGGGGGGAGAAACTAAATAATTATTAAGTGATATTTGACATGTTTTACCCACCCTAGCATATTTTGAGGGGGAGAAATTTTAGAAGTCCTTAGTATATGATTTATGGGAAGTATAATAAAAAATACACAAACATGCACTTATTGATTTTTTATTATCATTCCAATTTTTTTTTACTTTAATAATCAATTTTGAATGACTAATTCTTTATATTCAAGTGTGTTTATAAACTTAGGTACATAATTATGCTCAATAAAAAGTAGAGTTAATTAACCAAGTTTTGGAACATGTTTGAGGACATTTGAAACACATTTGAAACCTTTAAATACACATACACATGCCCCCAAAGGAGGTAATTCAAAAGCAAAATGGACAAGTTTTCATGAAGCTAGACTACGCTCATAGTCCACTCATGATCCAGAGTAGACCATGAGCGTATCCTCACAATCCCAAGCCTATGCTCATGGTCCCAATGTGCCTCATGCCCAAATTATGAGAAAGGATGTTGATATGCTCACAGTCTATACTCAAAATCCTAAACAGACTATGAGAGTCTCTAAAAGTCATATTTTTCAATGCTTATGATCTTGAACCTATGCTTATGATCATGAGGCATTTAAAATCCTATAAAAGATTAATTAAATAAATAAGAAAGAGGGTAGGGATGAATTTAATGACTTCCAATAGCTATTTTTTACTCTTATACTATAAATTGAAGCCTTGAAACTTCATTTAAGAAGTTAGAGAGTTAGTAGAGCAAATTTATTTATCAAATTCATTAAACCAAATTTTAATTCTTTCACTTTCCTTTTTATATATTCATCTCTTGTAAGTAAATTCTTATTGAGTTTATAATTACCCATCTAGTGAGCGTATGTGAGTGTTATAGCTTCATATTTCTCTTTTCCTTATTTTTTGGATTAAGAAAGGGAAGTGAGGATCTAAGTAGAGGAATTGGTTTAATTGTTTACCATTAGAACACTTGGGTTTTTTATTTTAAGAGTGAGCCAAGAACACTCTTTGTATAAAGGTTTAAGTGTGAGCCTTAAAAATACTTGGAAAAAGATTTTGAGTTAGCCTTAAGACCTCAAGTTGTAAAGGTTTGAGTTAAGCTAGAAAAACTCTTATGTAAACTCAATCTAGTGGAATAGATTAGAATAGGTGTTGAAAATCCTAACTTAGGGATAAGTTAGGTGGAGATGTAGGATTGGTTAAGAATTCGAACTCCTTAAATTCTTATGTTCATCTCTTTTTCACAATCATCCTTTAAATTTACTTTTAATTATCTTAATCTTTCATTAGCCCTATTCAACCCCCCCTCCCTCTAGGGCTCTTTTATATATTAATTTTCCCTCATCCATTGTTTAGCTAGTAATTGCTATTTTGCTTATTATTATAGTTTTTATCATTACTTTTATTCAAGTTAATTTGGAAGTTTTAAATAAGACTAACTAAGGCTAATAAATTATTAATTGGCAATCCTTGTGGAATAATATTTTACTTATCATTATATTACTTGTCACGATCTATATACTTGCAGGTTTGCTAATCGTGGTCAATACATTTTTGGCACTATTGCCAAGGATTGAAATAATTAACATGATAATTTGTTAAAGTTATTTTGCCTTAGAGAATTTTTATTTTAGTACTCTATTTTTTATTCAGTTGTACTCATTTTTAGGTACATTTGTTGTGGTTTATGCATAACACTTGATGCATAAGAACCAAGCCACTAATTTACATCCAAAATTTGTTTGAATTTGAAAAGAAAAATCAAAGGAGATCGAGAACTGTAACTAGTGAGATAGATAACCAGTAAGAAAGAGAAGAATGAACTCTTTTAGAATTCATTATGCCTGGTTTAGAATGCTCAATAAAGCATAACAAGACTAAACCTTCAAACTAATAATTTTAAGATTAAACATGTTCTTCTATAAATGATTCAATCAAATGTTCAGTTGCATGGTGTAGACGGCGGGGTTTAGCGCGCGTCTAAGATTTTAGCAACCACGACACTATTTAGGCTCAGGGCCTTAGAGAACACACTAACCACTGTCACAAAGACATGGCATGGAGATCAGGAGTTGCCACCCCGGGTAATAACTGGGACAATTTGATTGGTGGTACTCAATTCTCTAAAAGAAAATTAGCACCACAACCAGGAGATTCTAGATACGAAATACTAACTTCTCTTAGTCTCGTGTTCATTTAGAATAATTTTATAAATGATTATTTCATCCTCTAATTACATGCAATTTTATTAAACCCTAATTAACATCCATCTACCCAAAAAGGCAACAAGTCAATAAAATTACAAGTAAAAAATGCACTCAAGATTGTGTTGTCCCTAAGTCTAAACTATGTTAATTTTATTAAAAAGTTAGCTAAATCTACATTTTATTTACAAGTTAAATAGAATAAAAGTGGGCCTACATTAATTAATGAGCCTAAATCTATTTTTTAGTCTTTCTAAGTTATGGGCTTAAGTCTATTCAATTTTAAAGGAAAATCAAATTAGTGGGCCTAAGTCTAATATGGTTTTAAATAAAATATAGGCCTAGATCTATTTATTTTAAAAGAAATGTAATTAAATAGGCTGAGCTAAGTCTAAATAATTTTTAATTAACTAATGTGGGCCTAAAATCTAATTAACCTAATGGACCTAAGTTGATTTTAATTATTTAAAGTTCTAAACCATTTTTAAACCTATTTATTTAGTGAGTTAAACCTAAACGTGGGCTTGGGGCCCAAAAACATAAAAAAACAAGTCCAAAATAAATAAAACACAAAAATATATCAAACAAACATTGCAGTGATTTTTCTAAAAAAATCCTAAATTAATTATATGCAAGCCCTAATTTAAGCTACTGTCACCATTGATTTTAATTGATTTTTTTACCTAATTGAACCTAATTACTAATCAATTTTAAAATAAAAAAAATGAAAATTTACTATTCCCACTACTGGGGCTGTTACAAACTACGTACAAAATGAAAATTATACACCCAAAAATTAAAATAACTACACAGAACACCAAAAATGGAAAAAATAATAAATAAAATAAAATAAAATCATAAGAACTATTGAAGAAATAATACAGATTCATCCATGGCATTCCATGGACCTTCTATTCAATTCAACACAGGTGGTATCCTCCTCCTCAATCCACATATGGACATCCAAACAAAAAAAAAAACAAATTAGCAATGAAATCAAATAATCAAAATAATAACAGAAATAAAAGAAAAATCATAAACAAAAAATAAAAAAAGAGTAATAAAAGAAATAGAAAAATAACACTAGAGATTTAGATGTTGTGCAAATGCCCTTTTTCGGCCCCTCAGATTAGGTTTTTCACCATTGAAATTAAATTATTTGTTGATTCTGGACTCAGACTTGATTGCGTTTAAGGACACTAGCAATATCCAAAATTAGGATTTTTTAGGGTTTCTACGTTTTTTTTGTGTAAAAGCTCTCCAAAAAGAAAAATCCTTTCGAAAACCAGAAGAAAAAAAATTCCCCCCCAACAAAACCTCTCAAAAAAAATCTCTTCCCTCTCACACGCATGCAGTCTCAGCTTTTAAATGCAGAATTTGCGCGCACTGAACTTCCTCCAATGGAGGAATGAACTGATAATCAGATAGCGTTTGTTTTGATTTTAAAAAAATATCTTCTGCGTTTCTTTTTTAAAAAACTTATTAGATAAAATTTGAATTTTTAACCAATCAAAACACTGAAAAAATCGATAAAAATAAGGAAAAATACACGGAAAAAAATCAAAAAATGGAATTATTACGCATCGGCATTGTGCAATACCGATCAACATTACACCAATGCTGATCTAAAATTATTATTTTTTTCAATTACGTGCAATGCCGGTCGGCATTAGACAATGCCGATCGGCATTACACCAATGCTGATCTAAAAAATGACTTATTTGCAATCAAATCCTAAAAAATATTACAATTTAGTCCCTAAAGTCCAGAAAATCAACAACCAAGTTCAATTTTTGAATAAATTTCATCATAGGGGCTTACGTAGCAATTGTGCACAATTGCATCCCGAAATTGGGTGCTTACAATTGCCTCTCTTTATCGCTATTTGCTTGACAAATTGCGGCAAAGCAAAAGAAGCACACAATTTTGAAAGAAAGAAATTAAGACACTCGATTGTATCCTAAGTGATAGATTGTTGCTCAAACTGTTGAGCAAGGTGTAGTGTTTGATAAGTCACACTATATTTCCTGTGGAACGTCTAGTGGACTTTATGCAAATGAGTTTCGCTATATTCCCTGTGGGACATTTAGCGATGATAAGTTGAAAACTTGCTATAGTTCTTGTGGAACGTATAACAATGATGAATTTCGTTATATTCCCTATGGGACATCTAACGATGCACACTATATTCCTTGTGGGACGTCTGGTGTAATTTAATTGAAATAAATTACATCATACTCGGTTGTATGATGGCAATTATACTCGGTCGTATAATTAATTGAGGATACATTGCACTCAGTCATACAATGCTGACTACACTCAGTCATATAGTCTTGAATTGAAAAAATTACATCATACTCGATCGTATGATGTCAATTATACTCGGTCGTATAATCGATTCAGGATACATTGCACTCGGTCGTACAATGCCGACTATACTCGGTCGAATAGTCTTGAATTGAAAAAATTATATCATACTTGATCGTATGATGCCGATTATACTCGATCATAAATTTTTTTTTAACTTTTAATTACCAAAAGATCCCTAAAAAAATGACCTATTTGCAATCAAATCCTAAAAAAGGTTACAATTTAGTCCCTAAAGTCCAGAAAATCAACAACCAAGTTTAATTTTGGAATAAATTTCATCATAGGGGCTTACGTCATAATTATGCACAATTGCATCCTGAAATTGGGTGCTTACACATGGTTTAACTTCAAAAAATCCAAATGCACACATCACAAATTTTATAGAAATTTATGACACTTTCAAGTATAAAAGTGTTTCTAACTATGCCATTTGACTTAGTCTCTTCTTATTTACACTTAAACATAGAGCAAAGGCATGGCATAATACTTAACCACCAGCTTCCATAACAACTTGGGATCTTTTAGCTAGGGCCTTTTTAGTAAAGTATTTCCCACATTCCAAGATGGCCAAGATCATCAAGACATAACTACATTTTAACAATATAATACTGAATCCTTGTGTGATGCTTGGGAAAGGTTTAAAGAGCTGTAAAGGAGTTGTCCCCATTATATTCTGCTAAAACATGTTCTTATATGCACTTTCTATAATGGAATTATAAGGTCTACAAGAGATACAATCAATACAGTTGCTAGAGGTTCTCTTATACGGAAAACGGTGGATGGAGCTTTTGAATTATTATAAGAAATGGCTAATAATAGTTCTCTTTAGCCATTCGAGAAGCAATTACCTCCTAAAAAGATGAAAGATATGAGTTGACATGGTAACATCTTTGCAAGCTTAAATTACTGCACTTTCAAACCAAATTGGTGATTTGAATTCAAAGGGTAAATTATTCCCTCTACTTCTAATTACCTTGTGAATTTTGCCATATGCTTTAACACTCTACTTTTGAATGTGATTTTGGAAATAACAATATGTTTGGAGATAGTATGATTAAGAATTGCAGCTACGTTAGAGGTTAATTCCAACTAAAACAAACCAGTAATCCATTTTCCAGTACATATAACCAAGGGTGGAGGAATCATCCTCATTTTTCATAGAGCAACAATCATAATTCTTAAGGATTTTCTAATCAATTTATCATGCCACTACCACCCAAATTTCAACCACAACCAAGCAATGATAGATTGATAGCAATGAAAATAAAGTTAGACAAGTTCTTTGATGCCATAACCTTCATAATGACAAGCCAATAAGAGAATCAAAAGAGGATTGAAGCTAAATTTAATCAAATAGCCAAGACTCATGCCTCTTCCATCCACAACATTAAAGTCCAATCAGGGCAATTGGATAATGTGGTTGCCATTATAGCTTAAAGGCATTTGCCTAGTAATACTAAAGTCAACCCAAAGGAGCAAGTGAAGGCTATCACATTGAGGAGTAGCAATGAGCTCAAGTTTCATAAAGAAGACATAAAGAAGCAAGAGGCAAAGAGTGAAGAATCAAAAGAGAATAGTAAAAGGAAGCAAGTTGATTTGTAAGAGAAGCAAGTGAAGTAACCCTTATTTATTAACATTTCCAAATATGCTCCGAGGATTCCATTCCCTCTAAGCAAATGAAGTTCCATTAAAGGTTAAAGAAGACATAAATAAGCAAGAGGAAAAAAGTGAAGAATCAAAAGAGAATAACAAAAGGAAGCAAGTTGATTTGTAAGAGAAGCAAGTGAAGTAACCCTCATTTATTAACATGTCCAAATATGCTCCAAGGATTATATTCCTTCTAAGCAAAGGAAGATGAATGAAGATGAGAATAGATTTGAAAATTTTTTGAAAACTTTTATTAAATTAAAGTTAAAAATGCCATTATCTGAAGCATTGAATGAAATGCCTAAATATGCCAAGTTTCTCAAGGAATCATCGCCCACAAAAAGAAGTGAGATGATAATGAAATGGTACCCTTGACTGAGACTTGTAGCTCTATAATCTCAAAAAAGAAAATTCTAATCAAATTTAAGGATCAAAGGAGTTTTATTATCCTTTGCACAGTTGGTTTTAAAGAGTTTCTTAAATGCTTATATACTCCAGGTGCTAGCATTAATTAAATGCCTTTTTCTTTTTTTAAGGAATTGAATCTTGGAGGCACAATCAGCAAAAATATGCCTTTTTAGCTAGCAAACCAATATATTAAGAAACCCTTTAATGTAATTCAAGATGTGCTAGTCAAAATGGATAAATTTGTATTTCCAACAGATTTTATGATTTTAGATTTTGAGCAAAATGGGAATTGTCCTCTAATATTAGAAAGACCACTTCTTAATAACAAAAAGGTGCTAACGAATGTATATGAGTGCAAGATCACCTTGCAAGTAGGGGAAGAGAAAGTGGAATTTAGAATGAATAAGCTTATGTAAGAGGTTGAGGATAAAGGGCAATATGAGTTTATGAACACAATGGTGAAGAAAAGACTAGTAAAAGAGAAGTTACCATTAAAACATATACAAGATTCTAAGACATGTGAATCCACACTTGTTCAAGACTATCATAAAGTCAAAAAAGCCAAAATAAGGATGAATTTAAAAAAGAAAGCCATGCAAGTGTTTAAGCTAATATATGTCCCTAAAAAGCATTCTTATACAAGAGTCAAGTTGAGTATCAAGTATCACTTAATGATGGAAATATTGACAAAGAGCTTGTTGGTGATAAGGATGGGGAATACCCATCCTCCATTCTTTATTGTGTAATGGAATTAGTGAAATGGTCAAGCTAATGACTATAACTTAGCATGTTTTTAGTATATTTTGCATTATTTAAATTATTAATCTATATATTAGTAAGCCTATTTTTACGTTTGTGTTCATTTTCTTATTTAATTATATATTTTTATTAATGTTTCGTTCTCTTAAGTACTATCAATCACCAACCCATGATTGTCATTTCTTTGATTTTTGAAGAATAATTATTAAGTTTTTTATTGTTGCCATATAGTGATTGTGAACCTTAAAGAAATATAGCCTAGTTACCCATTATTGTGATAACATACTTAAGTCGATAGCTAATTCCACAGTCCAAATGCTTTATTTCTCTTTTGTCGTGATCACGCATGACCCAAAATTTACAGTATAAATCATTGCCAACCACATTCACTCTTCATCTTTTATTTGAAATTCATGATCTCCACCCAAATTGCAAACCCTAATGAAATTTAAAAACCTTTTAGATTTTTCCATCCTAAATCTCATCTCTTCCCCCATTCTCCTCCAATTTTGAACACTCCCTTTATTCTTTCCCTAATTTATGACCCAACCACTATATAAAATAGAGCATAAGCTTTAATTAATTCCATGTCATGGCTAAGGAAGAAAGTAAAGACTATAATCATTAGAATACCACTCCTGAAAGGGGAGGATTTTAAAGACTATGGAGCGCCATTCCTAATTTTCTCTTATTAGGAAGGAGATAAGTATATTAACCTTACTCATAGGAATTTTATTATACCTAAAGGATTAGATGTAGAAACCTTGGAGATAATTAAACTCAATGATAAGGTCCTTAAACTTTGCAAGGGGTTAGGGTGAAAGAAATTCATTGGCTTGAATCATGATATTTATATGGATTTGACACTTGAGTTTTACATAAATCTTAAGCTAACTAATGAGTCTCATAAAACTTTTGAATGTCGATTCCTAGGGAAGCCTTATACCATTAATTATGAGTTGATGTCTAGGGTATTTGGTTTTGGGAGAATAGGCCTATGTGAGCCACTGGCTATGTACAAACCTAAAGACTTTTGATAAGAAATTTATAGTCAAGATGAGATATGGGATGCTTATAGTGTTCCCAATGGTTTGCTAGATCATAGTTATATCATCATGCATAGACTCATATGCTATGCCATTTTTGGGAAGATGGAAAGTAATAAAATTAAATTTCTAGTCAGAAGTTTTAATGTTACGGCATATGCACACACACACACACAAATTTCCACCACTTACTTTATTTTTTAGACTTTATGGCATGTTACTAAAGCAACGAAAGCATCAGTTTCAATGGGACACATTATGATAGGTTTCACTTTACATTTCCATTTTTTTAATTAACTCACTACTAAAATGCTTTTTATATCACAGGAGAAGATTCATTGGGATTTACTTTTTAGAGATGAAGTAATCATCTCTTCAAGAGAGCTCAAGGACCTAATGACCAGGAAGTGCTATGATTTAAGGAGATCCATTATGAATAGAAGGGAATTACATAAACAAGATGATGATGATGACAATAATGAAGAGGAAGAAGAGGAGGAGGAGGAATAAGTGGTAGTAGCTTAATCATCCAATGTAGGATGGAGTCAAGTCCTTGAAAAGCTAGAAGCCTTAAACACTACTATAATGGTTACCAAATTCCAAAGCCTTGAGAAGTTAGTGGATGACAAGTACAATGATATGAATGACATGATCATATTGAGCCGAAGTTGTATTACTGCCACTTTAAGCTTTAAGAATATTTTAAGGCCACAAGATATGATCTCTCATCTTCATCCTCCTTAAAGGCCCGTAACACCACCTTTAGACTCTTTACCACATAGGTAGTAAAGTTTTCTTTTCCTTTTTTTTTTATATTTATATTTATTATTTGTTTATTTTGTTTACCTTTTTGAGAATGTTTATGCATATTCAAGTTAATCATTGTATTTAGTTTTGCATTCTTATGATTTTTAGGTTGTCCACCACACATTGAGGATAATGTGTTATTCAAGTGTAGGGGATGCATTTTTGCATTTTGGTATATCTTGTGTATATTTTAGGGGATATAACATGCATCTCATTTCATTTCTCATACATTTATGTAAATTTATCCCAAGTGAAATACTTGACACTTAAAATTTTTGCAAGTTTAACATTATTGTTTATATTGCATATGTTTATGGTTTCATTGAGCCTATATCATTTAATCTTTTATTAATGGTTAGTTTAAGCTCTTTTAAGTTTTGTCAATAACTTGAGTTGAGAATTTTTAAGCTTTTAATCAATCTGATGCGTATTATTGTTTATTTGATTATAATCATGATCATGAGTTAATATTTTAGGCATTAGTATAGTGAATGAATCAAACTTCTTTCTAAGGTTGCTTTTAGTTGTATATGAAAGGAGGTATAAAAAATACTCTCTCCTATTATCTAGAAAAAAAAAGAAAGAATAAAATGTGCTAAGGACCTTGAATTCTTTCTACTTGAATGTTCTTATAAAAAGAGTGTGAGTATTCAAATAACCCCTTTAACGATGTTCACGATAAGTAGTTCAAAAAAACATGGGAAACTATTAAGAGAGAGAAGTAAAGCACAAAATTTAAAAAGAAAATAAAAGGGACAGAGTTCAAATAAAATTAATTTTCGCATGCCAAATTGAGAGCTATTTTGGTTGGAGGTCTTTTTCATTCACTTGTACTTTTCTTAAGATGTTGATTCATGACTTTGTGATTTTGAATGGATAACATGCTTTTCACTTGGTAATTTACATATCTCAACTTGATTTATTAACTTTATTTATGAGATCTTTAAGCTGGCTATTAAAAGAAGATTGTAATGCGAGCTTGATAAAAGTTGAATACACACCTTGCTTATTTCATTGCTAGTTATTGTTCTTGAGTTTTCTTAAGGACAAGTAAAGATTCAAGTGTGGGGGTATTTATTGGTACTAGATTACATATAGTTTTAGGACTTATGAAAAGATACTTTTATATTTTTATTTTATTTTTTAGGAAAAGTAAACTTAAAGGTGGAGGGTGTGAACTTTAGCAAAAAGTAGAGTAAGGGAATAAAGTTAGAGCTTTATCGTGGTTTTGGCTTGATGCATAATGAGGTTTTGTAGCGAGCGCAAGAGATATGTGATCGTGGAGTCCTAATGCCCAAACCTTTTGTGGTGAGCATGATAATGTAGCAAGTGTCACTTCTTTAAAGTAGGCCCCTCTATTACGATTATGGCTTGATGCGCGATCACAAGTAGCTCAATTCCAGCTAAGGGACATGCTGATGTGTGCTTTAAAAGAGTGAATCTAGGGAGATATGAAAAGACATTCTAAAAGGAGGTATAAAAGGACTAGAGCGATGAATTTTAAGGAGAGATCTCATTTGAAGTTCCTATAACCAAAAGAGAGAAGAAAAAGAAGAAAAAGAAGTTTGGAGAGAAGGAAACCATTGAAGACCTTTAAAAGCTTCTTGATAACATTCTTACTCTTTCTCTATTAATTTTAATACAATTTTGATATTCTCTTTGGTTGTATTTGAATTGAATATTGAATATTAAGCCATTAGTGGCTAAGTTGCTTTTTGTTGTTAGGATTTGAAACCCATTTGATTTTAGTTAATGTTTAGATCTTGTTTTTATTATCTTGCATATTGTGTTTATTGTGCTTGTTGAATGCTATAAATGGCCAATTATAGCTCTAATATAAGGTTATGCATTGAGAGATGATAACCTTAGTAGACCCATAAACACAAGTTGAATGGTTTAATGGCTTGAAAGAGCTTAACTTGATTCAACTTTCATTAGATTTGCTTAATGCTTTGCTTGTTTGCTATTAAGTCATTTCCTTGGTGATGATGAGAGTTAAGCCATGATTTTGTGGTTTAATTGATTCATGCATGTTAGGTTAAACATTGCTTAAGAGAGAGTGTTTATTGATTAATGAAAACTTGAGATTCACAAGTAATTTAAATGGGTCTACTCATTAGTTTAATGATAAAGTGGTGCTCAAATTCCTAACAACATTGTTTTTATGTTGATTTTCTGTTGTCCATTATTTAGTTAGTAATTGCTAGTTTGCTTATTATTATAGTTTTTATCATTGCATTTATTGAAGTTAATTCGGAAGCTCTAAACAAGACCAAGTAAGGCTAATAGGTGATTAATTGACAATTCTTGTAGGAATGATACTTTACTTATCATTATATTACTTGTCACAATCAGTACACTTGCGGGTTTGCTAATCATGGTCAACATTATTTTTTTATGAATTTCAATTATTCTTCATCATTAAAATTCTTTTAACATTTTTATTTGGTCTCATTTAAAGACTAAACAAATTAATTTACAGCTAATTAAAAGTCATTAAATGTAGCGTATAGATCATTAAGTTGCATATATATTTTGTCGATAAAATTGAACAATCATATGTGAGATTTTATTTTCATTCATTTCTTCTCAAGAAAATAGTATTTATATTTTAATATACTATCATTAGGAGGTGGTTGCCCAGATTTCTCGGCTTGGTAGCTTGCACCTCACATTTATGATATCTACATTCAACTGTGCCCCGGAGACACGGTTGAAGCATGCACAATGTGCTTCTTTCACAACATGCTCTGGTCTCGGGTATATGCCTGTGGTCTTTGTGCAATCATATTTATTCTAAGCTCAGACTTTGACTAATCTATTAAAAAATAGACTAGTCGTGCTGTTAGTTGAAAAAATCATAGGCAACTTTCTGGATCAGTTCTAATAAATTTTAACATATTATTCACATTCAAATTACAGAATTAAAAGTTGCAAATCAAAAAATCTCCGTTAAGGTAACTGAAGAACAATGACAAAAAATTTCATAATAATGAGATTTTATTTTGATATTTTTTAATTATTGTTTTATTTATATTATCTTTACATCAAGATTTATCTTCAGTTTTTTCATGAATGCAATGGTTTTTTTTTTCCTCTCAAAAATTACAAAACGGAAAAATTTAGATAAACTAAGTCGAAATCATCATACTTATCCTTAACTTTAACCACCTTTTTATCATATACTCAACTAAAATTTATATTAGTTTAGCTATTATATTTTTTTGAATTGCTTAATTCCATCCAATCTTATTTGAACAACTCAAATACAACTTAAGAAATTATTTGGACATCCTATTTGAAATAAATCTATTTATTTGAAGTAGTATACAATACGTGATTTTAAATAATTTTACATGATTATTAATTATTTAATAGTACAATTTTTAAAAATTTTAAAAAATGAAAAGTATCAAAATATATATTTTATTATATTTATATAAAAATATCATTTTTAATTCAATGGTATAATCTAAGTAAATTTTCTATTTTAAAAACTATATTTTATCGTTTCATCTTTTGATTATAACTAATCATGAATGCAAGCATTATGCTGATTGCAAATTATATATGATATAAACCAAACAATTAAATAAATAATTTTAATAGAATAAAAATTATGAAAAATTGAAAATAGAACGCATTATAATAATTTTATTTTTTAATTTTATTGCCATAATTTTTTTATTATAATAACTTTTTGTAATAAATATTCTGAAATATATATTGATTAATTACTTATTAACACTTTTTTTTGAAGGGAAGGAATTCAAACCGTCTACAGTTTAGTGAGGAGGGATGTGTCACAAAACTATAAAAATAGGATGAAAAATGTTAACTTTAAAGCATGATTAAAAAAAAACTTAAAAAAAGTAATAAAATCAAACCTTTTGATCCTCCACTCCTAGAATTGCACGAGCAGGATGACTTAAAATCTGCATAAAAAAATCAGAAATTGTGAATTTCATAATAGAAGTAATTAAGATGGAAGCAACCATCAACTTGTAAATTGTTAACAGAAAGTCCATAATGATTTTGATGATTTCATTCCGCTTATCATATACTTGCTTGCGTCTTTCATTATACTTCAGCTCCACTTCCAAGATCTTATCAATTGCCTCTTCATTAATCTAAAAATAAACAGAAATAACACAACAAACCAAAGCATGTGAGCAACAATTATATCTCTAACTTTGTAATATTGCTCCAACAACGTAAAAATTGTAACACTAAACAACCAACAATTGTAACAGAGCCTCAATTCAAAATAAAAATTAAAAAGCTTAGATTATGTTCATTAGAAAAATAGGTTGTATATAAATATATTTAGAATTTGAGTATTGTTAGGTTAGTATTAAGATATGTATAATAGTGTTTTAATTAAAAATAATAATAAATGACTACCATAAATTAATTGAAATTAAAGTTTTTAATAATTTGATATATTAGCTTTTAGAGATAAATACTGACATTTATCAAATTTTAAATTAAATAATTTAGAAGTTCAACATTTAATATAATTTTTTTTTCTTTTCCATTAAAAAAATACTGAGACAATGAAGGAGTTTAATTATATGCAATGTTTTTTTTTTTTTGTTTTAAATACCAGCGCCACCATCATTACATCATTTTAAAAAAATTAATTTCTTTTGCATATATTTGACATCAGTTCCATAACACCTACCATATAAAAAAATGGGATAATTGTTTTCAGTTCTTGCAACTTTGATGTCTTATTTTTTTTTTCTTGTGTTTGAACTTTTAAAAATAGGTATATTTCAGTGCTTCTGGCCAATTTATTGCTGACTTTACGCTGATTAGTATCAAATGGACTCCATTTTTTTTTATTGGGCATGCCATATCATCTGTCACATATGTTAATAATTCATTTTGACAAAATTACCCTAATCTTCTACTAATAGTTAGGGTTTCTAAAATATATTTTTTTTTTTAAAAAAGAGAAGAAAATGAAACAAAATGGAAAGTAGAATAACGAAATCAAATACAAAATAAATAAAAGAAGATTCCCCAAAAAAAAGTTAAATAAGTTTTCTTTGTAGCATATGACGAATGTGAAAAACCTATACTTAAAGAATTAATAATCTTTCACCCAAGCACATAGCTTAGGAAGTGGGATAGATATTCCCAGTGTTATCATATAAAAACAGAAAGTAGCACACAACTATGTTTTGTGACAAGGATCATTACTTACCCACAAATGAATTCCAAAACCATACCCATAACTTCACATAAATCTAAATTAAATAATCAATATTTTTCTCCATTTATTTATTCATATTATTTCAATTTATAAACTCTCAACTACTAGCTTAGTTACAAGAAAGTGATAAACCAGAAATGATAACATCCCAACAATTTCATGAATACCCAAACTAAAGAGAAACACCATAAAACATAACAAAATATGACTGGCACTTCACATAAGCATTTTCACAAGCATCTACAATACAAAAAAAGTAGTAGTAGTAGTAGTAGTAATAATAATAATAATAATAATAATAATAATAATAATAATAATAATAATAATAATAATAATAATAATAATATACTAATTGACTAACACTAACAATCACCCACAAAACAATCACAAATCAAAGCATATATTATATTGTTCTTAAAACTCATGAGTTTGGAGGTTGAGCCATATCCAAACGACAGTGATTTAGCAATCATCCATTTGACATGTTTTGAGCCCTCATCAAGCAGTGGTGTTGGTGGCAGAGTTTACGGTGGTGGAGTTTAAAAGGGGCCAAAGAATGAGAAGGAGAGATGGGATTGAGAGTGTTAATGGATGCAAAAGAAGTGAAAAAATACCAACGAAGAAATTGGAAATTTGACAAATTGTTATTGAAAATACAGGATATGATACTGAAAGAGGCAAGCTTCTCTGTTAGTTATAGGTCTTTTCTTTTTCTTCAATTGTTTTCTTTAGAAACCCTAGCTATTTGAAGAAGATGAGGATAATTTTGTCAAAATGAATTATTAGCATACATGGCAGATGACATGGCATGCCCAGTAAGAAAAAATGGAGCCCATTTAATCCCAATCAACGTATAGTCAATAGTAAATTGACTGAGAGCACTGAAATATACTCATTTTTTAAAGTTTAGACACTTGATTGTAAAAAAAAATGAGAAATTAAAATAGCAAAAACTGAAATGTTTGAACACCATTTTTGCAATTATCTGTAAAAAAATAGATAAAAGAAAGAAGTGATGATGAGCAAAGACAACTTAAGAGATATGTAGTATCATTTGCCAAGACAAATTTGTTAATAATAATAATTTGTTATCTTATATTTTCTTTTGGTGAAAAAATACCAATTAAAATGGAGGATTTCTACAAACGATAAGGAGTTGGGTCAACTATTAAATGAAATCATAAAAAGATGTGAGCTATTTATTCTTTTATATATCAACCAAGTTTATTGACTTTTTTTTTTGGAAATAGTATAGAGAAAGATGCTTTTATTTGCAATAAAAAAACTCTTTTCTAGTGAATTATATAATTATTGGAATTATAAGAATAAAAAAAAATCTAAGTAATACATTTCATTACAACTGTTGGAAAAATCCTTAATTTAGGTTAAAACCCTAGAATCTAATTTCATATTAAATCAATAAAAATCATCACACATATAGTAGCGAAAGTGTATTTCAATCCATTATTGATCCTTTAAAGTCGTGCGGCTAGCCTTCTAAGTCAGTTCATTTCTTAAGAGAACATCTTTAGGTTTTCTCTATATGTTTCTCTCTAATGATAAGACTTAGAAAGAACAGACAATGACAATATGTATGACCTAGGGACCATGACCACTTTTATATAGATAACTTTCATGTTATCTTTTGGTATTTCTATATCAGCCCATTATTAAAATAAAAATTACTCATTAGTCTCTACACATTAAAGGCCCCACACCCTTTAGATATATTACTGCACAAATTATCTAAATCCAAATAATCACTTTTAAATGGGCTCACCTTATATAACAGCATGTAATACATAATTATTCACATATAAACCCAATGTTAGATTAAGGATCTAACAATCTCCCATTTGGGCTATATGTGTAATCTTATAATTATACATTGCAAAAAGTAATTGTACGAGCTTAACTTTACTATCATTACTGAAATGTATCTATAACCAATCTAGTTCATCAATCATACCAATATAGGATCAAAGCAACCTTTATTATATATATCGTAACTCAACTTATCAATGGCCATGTATGTCAATATAACAGAATGACATGGATTATAATGTGGTTGTGTAGTTTGGAAATTTCATGCAATGTGATGTTAACATGCCTATTTCTAATTGTTCCACCTTAAACTTTAGTAAGATCAAACCATACGAAAATCAAAGTGTAAAAAAACAAAAAAAAACATTATTTTTGTAGAAATAACCAAAATAACCAAAATCCATAAACTGAAATAACTAAAAAATATTATATCAAGAGCATCTAGAATAATAAACTCTTACTAAAACTAAATATCCTCAAATGAAATGACATCCATGAATATAAGCAATATGCTCATGAAACACTTTGGGTGGCACTCTTTTAGTAAGAGGATCTGTAATCAAGGAGTTTGTTCTGATATGCTCTATGGATAACTATTCACTTTGAACTCTTTCTTTAAGAATAAGGAACTTGATGTCTATATGCTTTAACTTTGTCAAGCTCATATTGTTAGAATATAAAATTGCTAACTTATTATCATAAAATAACTTTAGTGGTCTTTTAATACCGTCCACTATATGCAGTCCCATGATAAAATTTTACAACCATATTCCATGATTGGATATCTTATAGCATGCTATACTACCATGGTTAAAAATGCTATAAAATATTATTTAACACTCTTCTAGCTAGCAGATAGATATTGCTCGATGTACATTTCATACCATCTTAGTATCCAATAAAATTGAAGTCAGTATACCTAATGATCTCAAGCTGATCTGACCTCCAATATGTGAACATTTAATTCTTTGTTCTTTGTAAGTATTGCAAGACTCGTTTAACTACTTTCCAATGGTATACTCTTGGATTGCTTAAATATCTATCAAGTATCTAAGTATGTACGTAATATACAAATGCGTATAACTTGAGCATAAATTAGGCTCCCTACTGTTGATGCATAAGGAATCTTTTACATTTTCTTTTCCTCAAAATCATTCATAAGGCACTGTTTGAGACTAAACTTGTCTCCCTTAGTCATAAAGGTATCACTTGGTTTACAATCCTACATGTCATATCTCTTAAGAGCCTCTTCAATATAGCCCTTTTATGATAATCCAATAACACCTCGAGAGCAATCTTGGTGTGTTTGTATGCCTAACATAAAAAAAAGGCATTAGTAAGATCTTTCACCTCAAAGTTATCAGCCAAAAAGCTCTTAGTTTCATTCAATAAGCCTATATCATTGTTGGCAAGAAAAATGTCATCGACATATAAAACTAGAAAAATATTCTCATTCCTACAAAAGCTATAGTCTATACAATCATCAACCAAATTCACCTTAAAACTAAATGAGATTATCCCTGATGAAACTTGAAATATGATTATCAAGATGCTTATTCGAATCCATAGATGGATTTCTTAAGTTTGTAAACCATATTCTTTAGGTCTTTAGACTCAAATTTTTTTGGTTGCACCATATAAATTATTTCATTTATGTTTCCATTTAGCTCAAGATCAAAATATTCTACTAATGCCATTATGATCCTAAAATAGTATTCAAAGAAACTGGAGAGAAAGTCTCTTTATAATCAATGCCTTTTTTCTGTGTAAAGCCTTTTGCAATAAGGCATGCCTTATACCTTCCTACATTGCCTTTCGAATCCTTCTTCATTTTAAATATCCATTTACAACTAATGGGTTTCGCACCTTCTGGCAATGGGATAAGATCCTATATGTCATTGACTTTCATAGACTTTATCTCCTCATTCATGGTATTAATCCACTTTTGAGAATTAAAAATTTATATGCCTTGAAGGAAGTTGATTAGATAATCTTCCATCACTCAAATGTTAGTCTTATGTTCTTAAAGAAATAAAATATAATAATATAGTACTTCACTTGTTCTTTCTCTAGTGGATCTCCTTAATGGCATATGCTCATAAGGTGGTAGAGTTTGTTCTTATGGAATAATTTCTTGAATTGGAGGTTCTCCAACATTGTCTTAGTGTGCTATTTCTTGAACAAAGTTAGGAATAGAATATTGATAAATGCTAATAGCAACTACATGAATATCAACATGTTCCTCTTCAAAGATAAAGTCTCTAACTTTATTTTCCTCCTCAAACTCAACATCCTTAAAGAACAGGGCATTACCCAAGTGAAAAATTGACTTAGTTATGGGATCATGAAATGTATATCCTTTGGATCTTTCAAAGTATCCAATAAAATAACAACTAATCATCCTTCAGTTCAGTTTCTTTTCATTAGCCTATAAGGCTTTGCCTTAATTGGACATCTCTAAACATGCAAATACTTCAAACTAGGCTTTTTGGCAGTCCAAAATTCATAAGAGGTTTTGGCAATTGCTTTTATTAAAACTCTGTTAAAGATATATGATGCATTCTTAATTACTTCTCCTTAGAGTGATTCTAATAAGGTAAAATGAGAAATCATACTCCTCACCATGTTTTTAAGTGTCATGTTTTTTTTTGTAGCAATGCCATGTTAGGTTTCATAATGCAAAATGCAATGGAAAATAAAAATTAATTCACGAAAACCCTAAACCTAGATCCATGTAATTCAAGTAAATTGATTGAGAGAGATTCCAAACACTCACTAAGAGGATCTTATGGCAAGATAGTTGGAAAGAAAATAGGGGATTCACTCTAGTAACACCTTACCTCTAGCATTTTGTGTAGGTATTATCAGATAAATGCGCCATTTTAAGCCACGCCCTCTACTGGTATCCACGCAAACAAGGAATACAAAATAGTATAGGTGTGCTAGCACCTTTTTCTCTCTTAAACTATTCTTAGTTTTTATCTCTCTATGTGTTTGTTTCTTTCACAAAGTTATTATTCTCCTCCTTCTTCCTCCACTTCTTTCTTTCACAACCCTAGAGAATAAGATATATTTATAGACATCCTTCCTAGGGTTTCATAAGCCTCCACTTTCCAAAACTGTTTTTGGTAAGATTAAACTTCCTTTTTTTATTTTTATTCTAATTCTACAATTAGAAGTATTTCCTATTTAATTAAGATAACTCTTTACCTTAAATAATTAAGGATATATATATATATTCATTCATTTATTATTTTTAGAGAGATTATTATTGTGTTAATTAACCTAATTCTACTTTGGGCTTATTCTAAGTGTGCCACCTTGTAGGTTCACACAATGTTTGCAGTGGGCCTAAAATTTCCATTTTAGCTCACAAGTCATAATTGGTCTCTAGTATGATATTATGATTATCCAAGTTGTGTGAAGATCGATAATCTTATATAACCTAATCCATAGCGTGTGTTATAATCATTTTATCATGCGATATCTTAATTGAACATAATGCATGAAATATGTCATCATCATATTATTTCTCGATCCTAAGTATACTAATGCTAATAACTTTTTATCTAATATTGATAACTTTTCATCAACTCATTCTAGCATGACCATGCATTTCTTAGTCTCACTCACCAAGGGGCTTGCAGATATCTTCTCATAATTAATGAGGGACAAATTCCATCTTAATAACTCACATTCCTTATAGAACTCATTCTATATCCAATCACAACTTGTTTTACCATCCAATTAAAGATTATGTAAGGATGTGTCAAAATACAGAACTCATCATGTAGGAAACCATGGTGATTTTAAATCAAAGGACTCAAATAATACTATTGTGATGAGAATTACTTATGACAATTATCCATGTAGTATTCTTATAATGAGTCAATCTAGTTCTCTAAATATATATCTATGAGTTTGATTTAATATCTCATATACATGATCAATAAAACTTAATCATTAGTTAACCTCCCTATAACTATAATCGACTAGGGATATTTACATTAAAATTCAAGTATCACATAAGATTTTTACTATCAAGTCACATACTAAATGACCTTAGGTAGAATTAACTAATTAAGGATAATACTAGAATTAGTCATTAATAATAAAAATGCTTTTTTTATTAATAAAATACGAATATGAATATGACAAAGTCAAAGTATGACCATTATATAATTGGCCTAGGGTATATCACTAACACACCATTCTTATTGGGCAAACCCATCATAGTGTACTATAGGAGGATACCTTATTCCTCTAGGAATTTAGCAAATGGTTTTGAATGTTGTTCACTTGAATCATCATATTTATCATATTGCATTTAACATAAGTCTCTCTATCTTCCACTTGGAGATATTACTTAGTCTCTTGTGCCATAATGCAATTAAGTTTTCATTGATTATTTTTCTCTTTGCACCTTGTGCAAGGATTCAATAAATAAGGCATTTTATCAAGAAAATAAAAATTATCGTAACCTAATAAAGAATCATAATTAACCAAATTTGAATCTTAAAACAAATTGAATTTTCCATTCTCAAATCGACAAAAATAACCAATTTGTCCAAAACAAAAATAGAAATCAAAATTTTTCTTCAAAAAAATACAATAAATATCTCATTAAGATTAAATAAATTCCAATCTTTAATGATAATTTAAATTTTCCTTATTACCTCAACTTCAACCTTCTTGCCATTGCCTACATAAATGTATCTTTCAATATCACTTAGCTTTTGGCAACTCAGGCAACCCTTTCTTAGCACGCCATGCATGATAGTTACTGTAATGCTTCTTTATATGCCCTTTAGCTCCATAGAAGAAATAATTATTTCCTTCTTTCTTATTAGGTTTCTTTTATTGTTTCTTTTGAGGTTTTGTATCTGTAGCTTCTTTGTCCTTAATCACTTTCTTTCCTTTGCCTTTGCTCTTAAAGGTAGAGGTCAAGTGAGCACTTTCTGTCCTGTCTTGCTTCAACCTTTCCTCTTCTTGGACATAGTGTAAGATGAGCTCATTTAAAGACTAAGTCTCTTTTTGACAATTGTAGCTCATATTAAATTGGCTAAATTGTGTTGGAAGAGATATCAAAACCAAATGCACTAGCAAGTCCTTAAAGAGTTCTAGCTTATGTGCTTTCAACTTTGAAGCAAGATGGGACATCTCTATGATGTACTCTCTAATATTTCCTTTACCCTTATTGAAATGAGATTTGTTAAAAGTATACCAATTTTAGCCTTTTCATTTTTAACAAACCTCTTTTCAATATCTACAAGGAACTTTTTAGCCGTAATTATCTTTTCTAACATTGTGCCCCTAAATGCTTCTGGAATGGCCTTCTTCATGATCATCATACACATGCGATTTGATTTCTCTAATCTTTCCATTTCTCTCTTTTCATCAAAGATATTCTTATCTGTAAGAGGTGGAGGATAATCAACCCTTAATGCAAGGTCGAGATCCATGACTCCGAGAACTATCAAAAGGTTCTCTTGCCATGAATTGAAGTTAGTGCCATTTAGCATAGGAATAGAGTTGATGCTGACAGTTAAATTAGCAGGAGTATTCATAGCTGAACAGAGAACATCAACCAACCTAAACAAGCTCACATAAGTTCCAAAACAAAATCAATAATAAATTCAAATAATAGTAAATCCCATCTCAAGATATCGAGTACTTCATTAATATTTTGTCTTTGGACAATAATATTAACTTGTAAGTGATATCTTGTCGTAATAATCAAACATTGACAATTAGAACATGTCGAACAACAAATCTTCATTTAGGCCAATTTATTATCCACTTGTTAAACTAAATAATTATCACATGTTTATTACTACAAATGTACATGCAATTCTGTTAAATACTAACTTTCTTTTGGGCTGAACAATACTCACATAAATTACACGCACTTAATCTTTTATATTTTAAAATAAATTAATCTCAACAAGAGAGCTTGCTTTAGTGAATATCTTAATTAATTTATCTTAAAATATATATAACCATACCAATAATAGAATTTAACATTGTATCCAAAATTCCTCAATTGGATAAATTCCACACAAAAAAAAAAAAATCCTTTAATTGCATTAGTGCATTTTTTTAAAAAATTAAATCAAGCAATCAAACTCATGTATATATGAAAATATACATATACCGGAAAGACCAAAACTGGATTCTGTTTTCATTATAAACATACACAGCACATGTTCATAACTGTACAAAACCAAATTACAAACTACCCAATATCAACAATTGTTAGCAAAACAAAATGCAGTAGTTGTACCATATAAAACTTGTATCGATATGTATAGACACGGGTCCGCAAAACAATGTAAAAAAATTGCAAATTACTTTATGCAAACCACTCTTTTGAAAATTGGCTGGCATAACCCAACTCAACGTGCCTATGCAGACACATTTTTTCGCAAATAAAGAAAAGGGTAATACAAACAGTACCCATTGTCATATAATATTTAGAAACCAAAAGCAAACACCCTGAGTCCTTAATGATGACAAGGGACAAAAACTGTGTTCTTTAGCTAATGTGAACCAAAGAACAAAATAAATGTATACATATACACACCTTCACGTTCATGAACCTAATAGATACCAAAACAAATTGCAAATAATAATCAATTAAACTCATTTCAAAAAACAGTCCCGTATGAACCCGAGAACCAAACATAACTGTATGGACAATAAAACATAAAATTGATGTATATACACATATATGCAACAAGCCTTTCACATAATTTTATTGAACCAAAATTAATATATAATTCTATAAAATTATGTATATCCAAAAGAAAAAAAATCAAATTCATGAAACTGAATATAAAAATATTTTCAATAATTCAACATGAGCTACTCTGATACCACTTGTTGAGAAAATCTCCAAATTAGATTAATATCCTAGAACCTAATTTCATATTAAATCAATAGAAATCATAACACATATAGTAGTGGAAGTATACCTGAATCCATGATTGATCCCTTAGAATTGTACATCGGGCCTTTTAGGTCAGTACATCTTCTAAGAGAACACCTTTAGGTTTTCTCTATGTGTTTCTCTCTAATGATGTGATTTAGAAAGAACAAACAATAACAATACGTATGAACTTGGGACCACAACCACCTTTATAAAGATAACTTTCTTGTTATCTTTTGTTATTTCTATTTCAGCCCATCATTAAAATAGACATTACTCAGCAGTCTCTATACATTAAAGGCCCCATACCCTTTAACAACATTAAAACACAAATTATCCAAATCCAAATGATCTCTTTGAAATGGGCTCACCTTATATGACAACCTGCAATATGTAATTATTCACATATAAGCCCAATGTTGGATTAAGGATCTAATTAATCCATGTTTTGCACAGACTATAAATAATATATATTTTAAAAATAATTAATTAAATAATTTCAATAAATTACAACTACAATTTAATCATTTCAATAAAAAGTTATTGCAATAATTTTATTTATTATTTTTATTAAGATTATATATATGTGTATCTTTTATTCTAATTAAAACATCCCTTTTCAAACTATTTTCTTTTTTTTATTTTATTTATTCAAATTCATATATATATATATATATATATATAATTTGCCTATCAAATTTGTTTACCGGTTAGATATTTTTATTTTCACATACCAATTGGCACCATCTATTTTCTAAGCTATAAAAGAAACAAAAGAAAATTGTTGCAACCTCTTTTATTGCCAAGAGATATGCAAATTTTTACTTACACTTGATTAGGATATGTAGAAACTCTAAACTCTATAAGTATCTTATTCTTAGTAACAATATTGTAAGACAAACATAGAAACTCTATTAGTATTGTATTTTTGGGCTTTTTACCAATTTAGGGTAAAAAAAAATTTTCCCCACTTTAAGTGGTTTTCAAACTAATTCCAATTTTAGAGTAGTTAAGAAACTTACCAATTTGGGTTGAATTTTACTGATGTGGTCTAACAGGAGGAACTCTGCCATTGGGAATAGTGCAGAGTCCATTTCCACCATCCACATTAGGGGAGATGGGACTTAAATTTTTTTAAATTTTAATCAACTTCACCATTTGTGATGGCGGAGTTGATATGAAAATGTCTTTTTTTAATTTTTGTTGGCCACTCTACAAGTTAATGCAAGAATATAAAAGGAATGTCCTGTTGGGTTTTGTGATATATAACGTAGTGGAAAACAAAAACTTTAACCACAAAAACCGATAATCCAGATCCATGTATTTCAAATTAGATAGATTTAAAGGGTTTTCCAAAGCTCACCAAGAAGATTCCTAGGCAAGAATGTTGGAAGGACTAAGATAATCCAAAGCTATGTTATCATGCTAGCAACTTTGTTGTCACACAACTCAGTTTTTCTCTATGTGTTTTTCTTTTTCACAAAAGACATAGTAAAAGGAGAAGGAGAATGAATAGCTTATCAAACCCTAGAGTAAGAGATATTTATATATACATCATATCTAGGGTTTCTCTTACTAAAATAGTTTTGGTAAGATTAGACTTCCTTTTGTACTTTGATTTTAATTCCAAATTAGAATCACTTCCTATTTATTTAGATAACTCTTACCTTAAATAAATTAGGAAATATATATATATATATAATTAACCCAAGTCTACCTTGGGCTTCTTCTTAATGTACGACCCTATAGGTTCACATAATGTTGGCAGTGGGCCTAAAATTCACATTTTAGCTTACAAGTCATAATTGGTCTCTAACAAGACATTATGATTACCCAAGTTATGTGAAGGCCGATAATCCGACATAATCTAATACATAGCGTGTATTATAGTTCTTTTGTCACATAATATCCTAGTTAAACATAAGGCATGGATTATGTCATCCTTTTATTGTTCAATCATATTGTTTCTCCATCCCAAGTAAACTAATATTGATAACTCTTTATCATTTTAGCATGACCATGCATTTATCTTTAGTCTAACTCATCGAGGAGCTTAACAGATATCTTCTCAAAATAATTGAGGGAAAAATTCCATCTTAATCATTCACATTCCTCACACAACTCATTTTATAACCAATGATAACCTGTTTTACCATCTAGTTAAAGTAAGGTGTAGGGATGTATCGAAATGCAGAAGTTATCATGCAATAAACCATGATGATCATAGGTCAAAGGACTCAAATAATACTACTGTGATAAGAATTACCTATGAAAATAATACATGTATTATTCTTATAGTGGGTCAACCGATTACATTATTTCTCTAAATATGTATCTATGAGTTTTACTTAATATCTCATATACATGATTAGTAAAACTTAATCATTAGTCAACTTCATAGTAGTCTTTATTCATTATTGTTCCCACAACAATAATCAACTAGAGATATTTGGATTATAATTCAAATATCATCTAAGAGTTTTACTATCAAATCACATACTTAATCATCTTAATAGAATTAACTAATCAACGATAATACTAGAATTAGCCAATAATAATAAAAATGACTCTTTATTATTCAAAATAGAAATACGACAATATCAAAGTATGGTCATTACATAATTAGCCTAGGGCAAAACACTAACATATCGTTCAAGCCAATAATTTTCCACAAAATACCATGCCGTGCACTGATTTCAATTTTGGTAGCATAATATGATAAGTTAATAAGTTAGATAATTATTAGTTAGTAATTAAGTGATCATGATGATATTACAAATTAATAATAATAAAAAAAAGTAAGCCAAACACACACAACACCCATGCATCAAATATCATCATCATCATCATCATGTTAAAATTAAAAAATAACAAAAATGATACTAATAGGTCCATTATGATATACTTTTTAAAAATTATTATAATTAATTTATAATAATCATTATAATATCAAAAAAATAATCATAGGCCAATTATACAACACTCATGCATAAATAATAATAATAATGATAATAATAATAGTAATAATAATTGTAATAATAATAATATTAGTAGTAGTAATCAACAAACAAATCAAAATATTATTATAATTATAATATTATTACAATTAATTAATAATAATTATTATAAAATTTAAAAAAATTAACACTCACGAAAATTCATGCATAAAGGCCCCACACAACACTCATGCATAATGATAATGTTCAAATTAAAAACCTAAAAATTATAATATTATTATAATTATGAAATTATTTTTAATATTATTATAATTACTTAATTATACCCATTATATTAAAATAAAAACAAAAAAATGATGAATTTCAAAATAATAAAATGACAAACTTAATTAATAGCATACTGAATAAATTTAATAATAATATAAGTTAATAAATTGATTATAATAATAATAGATTAAATTATAAAATAATCATAATAATGCTGAAATTAAAAAATAAAAATATAATATTATTATAATTATGATATTATTTTTCATATTATTATAATTAATTTAATAATAGAAAAGCTCAATTGTGTAAGGAGAGTTTGTAGCAGAAAACTATTTCAAAAATAATATTATTCATATATTATTACTCGACATTTTTTCCAACTAAGTCGAGTTGATTTTAAGTTTTCTACAAATAAATAATATTATTCATATATTAATAACGTAATAATAATATTTTAAATAATATTAAAATAAAAATCATAATATTATCATAATTATAATATTATAATTACAACAATCATAATTATCATAATATTAAAAAAAAAAAAACACTTGGGCCTTTTAAATGGAAATGGCCCTTTCGAATTTACAAAAATCAAAAGAAAAAAAAATTACTTGGACATTTCTGCCATTTCCTAAAATTAAAAAAAAAAAAAATTTATTCGTAATTTTTTTTAAAAAACTCATGAAATTGGCAGATTTCTACCACTTTTCAGAGCTCCACCACCTATATTAGTGGATTTTCCTTACTTTTAATTTTCTTTTTTAAATTACTAATACTATTATAATCCGATATTTGTAAATTGTTAAATTGATTTTGAGATATGCAGTATTAATAAATATTTTAAATTTTTTTATATTATAATTATTATGTGTAATTTAATTTTAGTGTTGTATATGATTATTTATTTATATATTATTATTATTATTATTATTATTATTATTGTTATGAATAATATTAATTTATTTTATCATAAATATTTTAATATGTGGTGGAGTAAATAATTTGAAAGTGATTATTTATTTAAAATATTATTATTATTATTATTATTATTATATGTGTGTATTTTGTCTTTTCATAAAAAAGAAGTCAGAAACATAAATTTTTCAGGTTTTCTCCTCTCTCCTTTCTCTTTCTTTTTCCTTTCTTTTCTTTTCTTTTTTCTTCTTCTTCCGCTTCCCTCCCGGTCTCCTACAGCACCGCCAATGCCACCGTGAGCCACCACCAACCACCATCGAGCCTCACTAGCTTCACCTCCTTCTTTCCTTCCCTTCCCTTCCCTTCCCTTCCCTTCCCGCCAACACTAACCAGCCTCCTCCTTCCTGTTTTTCGTCGAGCACAGCGACGCAGCAGTAGCATCAATAGCAATGCCGACGACATTTTCAGGCAAGTTTGCTTTTTAGGGCTCATTCAACTCCTCTTGGTATGGGCAAGTTGATTCTAAAGTCGTTTTGAGATTAGGATGTCTGGTCATTGATTTATGCTTAAGTTTTAGTTTAAGTTAACTTAGGTTTTTTATTTTTATTTTTAGCTTGATTTTGTATGATTCTTGCTAAATTCCTTTAGAAATGTTGTTATGTGCATCTAGAGCTACTCATATATATTTTTGTTTCATTTTTCTAAATTATTTGAATTTTGGTGTTTTGGTTTTCCGGTGAGTCACTATTCCGGTGACTCTTGCTAGAAAATTTTTATATTTCTAGTAAATTGTTTAAATTATTTGGATTCCAGTTTGTGAAGAAATTTTGGTGAAATTAATTTTAGATTTTTAATTATGAATTTATATAGTTTATGTGTAAAAATTGTATTTTTGAGAAATAAGGTGAATTTTATTAATTATATGATTTTTATTGAAAATAATGGTAATTAGTATATTTAACATAGATAAAAAGCTTTAGAAATGAGAAAAATAATTTTTTACTAATTTATAGTGATTTTGGTTACTTTTCGGAAAATATTTATTATTATGATAATTTTTTGAAAAATTAGTAAATTTTGTATTTTAATTGAACTTATTGTTAATTAGTGTGTTTTGGATAATTTTTTAATAATAAATACTATTAAAATAATTTTTATGAATTATTTACTATTTTTAGCTAATTAATAATAATTTCCAAAAATATATTTCAATAATAGCTTATTTACTATTTTTTTTATTAAAAAGGATTTTTAGCTATTTTGATTATATACTTGTGTAATTTAAATAATTAATTGAACTTTATGTTATTTAATTTTGTATATTTGAAAAATGAAATTTTTACTAATATTATTTAACTCTATTTGAGATTTTATTAAATTTATTTGAAAATAAATGATCCTTAGTGTTTTTGTTATTTAAATAAATTGTATTGAAGTATTTTATTGATTTTTATGGATTTTAGTGATTTTTAATGTTTATTATTAAATTATTGATTTTTTTCGTGTACTTTGATTCTCGGTTAGGCAATTTGTGTAGTTCGGGGGTCTAACCCGAGAAGTTGTGCATTTGTGAATATTGAAGTGTGTTTACATGTAGGATCGACTGTACTTTTAGTAGAGAGACGTCTATTTTACAGAGGAGATTCTATCAAATTTTCTGTAGAATTCTCATAAAACGTGACTGTAGATGGCGGGGTTTAACGTGCGTCCAAGATTTTAGCAACCACGACATTGTTTGGGCTCAAGGCCCTAGAGAACACACTAACCATTGTCATAAAAACATGGCGTAGAGATTAGGAGTCACCACCCAAGGTAATAACTAGGACAAATCGAAAGGTGGTACTCAATTCTCTAAAAGAAATCTGGCACTATAACTAGAAGATTTTAGGAATGGAATACTACTCTTAGTCTTATGTTCATTTAGAATTGCTTTATAAATTATTACTTTATTCTTTAACATGCAACTTTGTTAAATCCTATTTGAACATCCATCTAACTTTAAGGCATCTAGTCAATAAAATCACACATAAAAAAATGCATTCGAGCACATTGTCCCTAAGTTTAAACTAGGTTAATTTGATTAAAAGTTAGCTAGATTTACAATTTTTATTTACAAATGAAAATGAATTAAAGGTAGGTCTACATTTTTATTAATTAGTTAGCTTAAATCTTATTAATTTTAATTATCTAAAGGTGAGCCTAAACCTATAAGTTTTAAAAAAAATTGGATTTTATAAGTGGGTCTAGTCTAACTTGATTTTATTTTAAGTGAAATATGGGTCTAAGTCTATTTATTTTAAAGGAAATGAAATTACATGGGCCGAGTTAAGTCTAAATTAATTTTAGTTAAAAAATGAGCCTAAGTTTAGATTAACCTAATGGGCCTAAATTAATTTTAAAATTAATTAAACATAAATCATTTTAAGCCTATTTTATTTAGTAGGTTTAAACCTTTCATGGGCTTGGGGCCTAAAAGAATAGAAATATATATAAAAAAAACAAACCCAAAAGAAATAAAATACAAAAAAATAGATCAAACATAAATTTTAGTGACTTTCTAAAAAAACTTAAATCAATTTTCATGCAACCCTAAATTAATCTACAAGCATCATTAATTTTAATTGATTTTTGACCTAGTGAAACCCTAATTATTAATTCATTTTAAAAGTAGAAAAGTAAAATTTTACTATTCCTACTACTGGGGTTATTATAATTTTCTACTTATTGGAGATTAAAATTAATTACAAACCCAAATTAATTAACACACAGAACATAGGAAAAAATAATAAACGCAGAAACATCAAACTCTAAAATCTAATCATAGTTTAGAATCCATGGCATTCCATGGATCTTCTATTTGATTTTTGGATATCTGACAATGACCTAATCAATCTCCAATTGGATTCCATAAGGAAAACACAAAAAAGAAAAGAAAATACAAAAATCACATTAGCCAAATGAGTAAAATAACAAAATAACAATTAAAAAATTAAATAAAAAAGGAAATCAAATAATAATTAAAGAAAATTAAATTAAAAAAGAAAATCAAAAGACAAGAGAAAATAAAATGACATGTTATGTATATGTTCTTGGATGACTCCTTAGATTGAGATTGTCACCGGTTTGAGGATTGACTCTACATTTTTTTGTATTTATGGACTATTAGACTATTAGACTACATTTTTTTGTATTGTTTTGAGGATGACTACTTTTTTATGCAGTGAAGAAAAACTCCTTTTTTTTCTTTTTCTCTCTGTGATTTTTAGGGTTTCTACCCGGTCAAGAGCCCAGCCACTCACTCACGTAGTTTCTAGCTTTTTAAAGTAGATACCTGCGAACGGTCTTTCCTCTACTCCAGGAATTGGCGCTATCTCTTAATTTTTAAATTTTTTATGCATTTTGAACACGTAAAACCACAATTATCTTTTAAGAAAATATTCAAAATTAATTTTCAACCAATCAATGAAAAGAAAAATACTAAAAAAATTATCGAATATACTGAAAAATTTAAAATATTATGTAATGTCGATTGACAATTTACTAATGCTGATTGACATTGGGCAAATGCCGGTTGGCATTTGCCTAATGCCAATCGGCATAAGGCAAATGCCGACTGGCATTTTGCTTATATAGTCCTGAAAAATAAAAAAAATTTAAAAACAATTAGGTCCAAAAAAATTAAAATTTAGTCTTTGAAATCTCAATTTTCAATGCTAAAGATCAATTTCTCGATTAATTTTTCATTATAAGGGCTTTCATCACACTATGCACAATTACATCACGAAATTGGGTGCTTACAGTTGCCCCCCTTTATCGCTGTTTGCTTGATAAATTACCACAAAGTGGTAAAAGCACATAATTTTGAAGGAAAGAACTAGGATACTTGGTTGTATCCTAGTTGATAGGTTGATGCTTAAATTATTGTGCTATTTTAAATGAATGTAATGTTTATCAAGTCTCACTATATTTCCTATGGAACATCTAATGAACTTTATGCAAATGAGTTTCGCTATATTCCTTATGGGACATTTAGCGATGATGAATTGAAAACCTACTGCAGTTCATGTGGAACATCTAGCAATGATGAATTTTTTTATATTCCCTATGGGATGTCTAACGATGCATACTATATTCCTTGAGGGACATCTAGTGATAATGAGTTTCCTTATATTCTATGTGGGATGTCTAATGAAATGTAAAAAATGAAGCTTCTTGCTATATTCCCTATAGGACATCTAGTAAAAATGATGAATTTCATTATATTCCATGTGGGACGTCTAACGATGTGCACTATATTCCCTGTATAATGTCTAATGAGAATGAGTTTTATTATATTCCTTGTGGGACGTCTAACATAATGTATAAAATGAAGATTGCTATATTCCTTATAGGACGTCTAGCAAAAATGATGAAAAGTGTGCTATAGTTCCTATGGAACGTCTAGTGATTAAAATCCACTTTATTCCCTATGGGATGTTTAGCGACATCACCCATAACTATCGTGTAGTGTCTGGTGGTAAATGTCTAAGAAAAGGTCATGTTATAACTACTATTGAAGCATATAACAAGTGGAATTTGAAATTCATGTTATGACTATATGCAACACATAACATGATAATTTTGAAAATTTGTGTTTCAGCTACTATGTAACATGAAACAAATTTTGACATTTGGTTAAAATGATGCATGCAGCAATGCAAAATTTTATTTTTGTAATTTTATTTTATATTCTGTACTTGACAAAAAATTCAAAATCACAGACTAGTTGCAGATTAATAATTTAGTGAATTATTAATTTGATGAAATGAATGTCATGATTTAATTTAGGAATAAATTCCCAATCAGAATGCAATTATGGACCAAATTGTAATAAGAGAACTTGTATATATATGCAAACAAAAGTAATGGACCAAAGTGGATATTTTTCACTTTATATATTCCTTTCTTTTTTGTATGTCTCATTTCACTCTCTCTTCTTCTTCATTTTCTTGTCTTTTCATTTCTTGATTTTTTGATCATCTGTCATCTAATTTATAATTCGTCTAATCCTATAGCCTCCTTGCAACACAAACAACATGGGAGATCAGAGATTTTAGAAAATTAGAGGATTCTGCCTCCTTATTTCCTCAGAATGATTTTAGACTTCAAGAGGGCTCAACTATTTTTCCTTTGACTCATTTACATATCCATAGGTGTAAAAATATGGGTAATGAGGTAACATTTACTTCTTCTATTTATTTCTACAAAAATATTACCATTTCACCTACGAGCTTCTCTATTATCACCGGGATTGCCTTCATAAGGACCCCTATTCTATTTGACATTAGCTACTGCCATTTTCTAAAGACGCATGAAGTCAGTATGTGTGTGACCTGATAGGATTCATTCTGATATGGAAGAATCAGAATAATGTTCAGCTTTCATCCTTAGTTCAGGGGTTTAAATGTCTGCCCACCACTACTCCTTGTTAGATTACCCAAAGGGTAAGGTGTCTTCTTCTGATATTGTTGGATATGACCCTCTTTTGTGAGGCCAGTCATGAGGTCAGTATTACTCTGCTCGGTCCTCTTTGTGACTTGGATCAAGTTACCACACTTGATTGGGGATCTGCTGCAACTGCTTACCTTTACTACATATTGTACACTATCTGTAGAGGTGTTATCATGATGTATGGCTTTTGGCATATCTTGCATATACATTCTCCTTTCTTTGATCTTTATTGTCTTATTTTCCTTTACCTTTTACTGATATGCTCTCTTTCTTTCAGATCTGGAGCATAGATATTAGGTTGATTTGAGGCTTCAGTGCTATTAGCTCTGATAGAAGCTTTCTTCTAATGATGAGATGGGGTTCTTCCTACCTTACCAGTGCCAGGAACACTCTTCAAACCTATTGTGATTAGTTGAAAACTATCGGGTGACACCTGGTAAAAAGCAAATTCATTAGCACTTCATTATTTAGAGAAAATAAAAATTAATTAACATTATTTTATAGAATAATTCTGATTAATTGGCAGGAGTTGATAATGTCCAGAGATATGACTTTATGGCTAGTGCAGCACAACTTGAGTCTATGAGGGTTCTGCTTCCTAGATATGGTTGTTTGATGTGGTATTTAGGGGAGCGAGTGTATCACTGATCTTCTAGGCCTTCTCGATGCCGCATTCCATCTGATATCCCTTCCTCTATACTCTGTAGCTCACCTCTAGCAGGTTCAGAGTTGAGAGATGCACTACTGGGATACGCTACCTTAGATTTTCTTGAGCGTTCTTGACATTAGCAGCAGTTCATTCATAAGAGCCTCTTGGAGCATATTCCTACTGACGATGCTGACGTAATTTCTTATTATTTTAACTTCTTTCTTTAGAAACTATGGATCACTCATTCTTTTAATAGTTTGAGGAGTTTTGCTCTCGTACTGATGAGGTGACAAAGGAAAAAGCTGAGATTGTTCTGGAAATTGAGGTTGTTCCTGATATTGAGAGGCCTGAGTCCAAACCTAGCCCTATACATCATACTTAGTATGTTGGGACTAGTCACAATGGTGCTTTTATGGGTGTTACCCTTGGTGATATCTCTCTTATGGACAGGTCCATATTTTACTGGGCTCCTATTGTTCAGACCCCAGTTGAGCAGCAGATGCATTTTAATGATGCTCAACTTTCCATCTTTTCTCTAGCGGATGCTTCCCATGTGAGTCTTTCTAACTTATTCCCTGCATGATCTATACACTTGACACTAACTTTAGTAAATTTCAAAATACATTCCTCAAACATAGGCAAAGTACTTGCATGGACTTGCCTCATCACAGAGGTTATTCACTATGCAAGTCATAGGCAATTGGAGGGTAAGTATATACACTGAAAGTGCAAATGAATGCATGTTGTGCATGAAATGCATATGATATTGTTATTTCCTATATGTACAGAGCTACTCTAGTGATATGAAATATGAGATCGAGATGCTTCATCGATAGCTTGCATATTTAGGCAATGATTCTTACAGTGCTAGGACTTCATCTGTCAGACCTCCAAACACCTTTCATTGAGATGGTCCTACCAGAGGATGGAGCCATAGCCAGATTTTGGAGCTCAGGTTGATTGATCTAGGCTATCTTTGTTTCAGACTTCTATTTGTATCAGACCTTTTCTGTCGTACTATTATGTTCTAAATCCTGTACTATTTGTATGCACTATGTTGAACTGATCTTAGACTTGGATACGTGGACTTAAGTAGAGTAAAGTTTTTTTTTGAAATTAACTTTTGTTTAAGCTACCCTCTTAGGTTTTTGACTTAGTAGGCTTGCCTTCACTTTTACCTAAGCTGCCCTTTTGGGTTTTCAACATAGCAGGCTTGCCCTAACTTTTGCCTAAGCTGCCCTCTTAGGTTTTTGACTTAGTAGGCTTTCATTTTATTTTATTTATTTTTGTATTTTCCAAATCTGATTATGGGAGAAGCTGAGCTTGCTTGCTATTTTTGATAATCAAGCTACAGAGCCACTAGGATTTCAAGCTTTGCATGATGAGTCATGAGAGAAGAAACATATACATCACTAGGAATTGGTCTCATAGAGCTGATTTTAAGCTTTCATTTTCTGTTTTCATTTCTAGTACTAATGAATTTTAAATAAGATAGAACGTGTAATATTAAAACAAAAATTAAATTTCAAGAGAATTCATTAATTTGGGCCAAAATTAGTACAGTTATTACATCACCTTATATAACTCCTGTTATCAACTAGTCCTTTTGAGTTTTCTAGTTGAATATTTTTATCTCCCATTTATTTACCCTAATTTTAACCTGACTAGCCCTTTGTGAGTTTTGCCTGCCAGCACTTTATGGGTTTTCTGAATAGCTAGAATGTCCTAACTTTTGCCTGACTAGCCTTTTCAGGTTTTTTAATCAACAGACTTTATTTTCTTTTTACTACTTGTATTTTATTTTTATAGGTAGTATCTCTTAAGGGGATCTAGTTTAACAGGCTCCATGAATTCGTTCTCTTCCAGGTTTGATATCTTCGCAGCTCCTTTAGGCATAACTGATTTGACTAAATACAGTCCTTCCCAATTTGGTCTGAATTCTCCTCTCGGATCAAACACCACTACCCTAGACTGTTTCAATGCCATGTCCCTAACTTTTATCTTTTTAGGCCTAACTTTCTTATTGAATGATCTTACTATCCTTTGATAAATTTGAGTGTGAAACAAAGCATTCATCCTTTTCTCATCTAGAGACGCAAGGTAATTATATCCCTTTTGTGCCCATTCACTCTCAAGCATTCTAGCTTCCATAACTACTCTCAAGGATTTCATCTCTGTTTCTATTGGCAAGACTGCTTCATAACCATATACTAAGGAGAATGGAGTTTAGCATATAGCTATTCTAGCTATAGTCCTATTCCCCCATAAAGCAAAAGGATGAAACTCATACCAATCTTTATAAGTTTTAACCATTTTAGAGAGGATTTTCTTGACATTTTTGTTAGCTGCTTCTACTGCTCCATTGGCTTGAGGGCAATAAAGTGAAGGCTTATAATGTTTAACCCCATACTTTTGTAATAATTTTGTCATTTTAGGCTGAAATTGGACACCATTATTTGTCACAATGTGATGTTTAATCCCAAACCTTCAAATAAGACTTTTCTCGATGAACCACGCCATATATTTTACTTTTATAGCATTGAAGGATTCAGCCTCTACTGATTTAGAGAAGTAATCTATTGCCACGACTATGTACTTGTGCCCATTTGATGCTACTGCCTTATTTCTTCTATAATATCAATCCCCCAAGCTATAAAGGGCTAAAGTGATGATAAACTATTTAGCACCATAGAAGGTAAATAGTTAAAATTCCTATGAATCTGACACTGATGACATTGCCTCACTTTTCTGATACAATCCTTTTCCATAATCATCCAATAATACCCTTGGCTGAGTATATTCTTAGCTAGGATCATCCTGTTCATGTAAGAAGAACAAACTCCTACATGAATCTCTTTCATCACCTCTTCAACTTTATCTTTCTTAAGACATCTGAGCTGTATCCCATTTAGCATTTTTTTATATAATACTTCATCATGACTTGTGTAGTGATGTGTAAGAACACGAAGAGCATATCTCTCTTTTGAGGTTGCTTCATCAGGATACTTTCTTTCTTCGATAAACCTCTAAATATCATAAAAGGAATGGTTTCTCTTTAAGCACTATTTGAACACTTATAATCTACTCTCATTCATAACATGGGGTTCTTAATTTCATGATTACCAAAGGCTTCATAGTTAATCCCATTGCACTATCCCACATTGAAGAGAGTGTTGCTAATGCATTTGCCATCTAATTGTCATCTTTTGACAAATGGATAAAGAGGAATTTGTTGAAGTTCTTTGTTAAAGCTTTCAAATAGCAGATGTAGGATTTTAGCTTTTCTTCTTTCACTTCCAATTCTTCATTAGCTTGGCTAACAACCAACATCAAATCCTTATAAACCAGCAATTCCTTTGCCTCAGTTGCTAGAGTTGCTTTAATTCTGTAAATGCATACTTCATAATTCAACCATATTATTCATCACCTTGAAGTCTAATTTCTTAGCCATTGGTATTGTTTCTCCTCTTGGCGTAACATGAATTACTCATAATCCAACTCCTTTGTTGTTTATAGCCCCATTGAAGTAGAGTTTCGACTCCTAATGCTCTATGACTGTCAGCTTCCACTATTCATCTCCCTCGACTGCATTCTGAGCTAGGAATTCTGCTACTGTCCTCCCCTTGATGACCTTTATGGTGATGTACTATATATCAAACTCAGTTAAAAGTACAAGCCATCGAGACATCCTTCCAATCAAAGTAGGCGCTTGAAATAAGTACCTTAAAGGATTGATATTTGAAATTGCTTGAACTTTATAGGACTTAAAATAATGCCTTAATTCCTTTATTGCCCATATCATGATCAAACATGTCTTCTCTACCAATTCATACTTTTCCTCATATGGTAGGAAATTCTTGCTGAGGTAATACACTGCATGTTTTATCCTTTATGGTCCTTCTTATGCTAGCATTACCCCCATTGCATTTTTCTTTAAGGCTAAGTACAAGATCAACGGCTTACCTTGCCTTGGTAGTTTCAATACAGGAGGATTGGTGAGATATTCTTTAATCATTTTAAATGCCTTTTGACAATCATTGTTCTACTTCATTAGCTGGTTTTTTCTCAAGAGTTAGAAGATAGGGCCACAAATATTAGTAAACTTTGTGATAAACCTACTAATATACTGTAAATTGCCAAGGAATCCTCTTACTTCTTTCTTTGTCTTTGGTGTTGGCATTTCCTGAATAACTTTAACTTTGTTTGGATCTACTTATATTCCTCAACTGTTAACTATATGCCCTAATAATTTTCCTGAAGTAACCCAAAAAAAGCACTTCTTCAGGTTGAGCCTCAGATTGTACCTCTCAATTTGAGCTAAGAACTTATTTAGAGCTTTAAAGTGTCCCTCTTTTATTTTTGATTTAACCATCATGTCGTCCATTTATACCTCAACTTCCTTATGCATCATGTCATGAAAAAGAGCGATGGCTACCTTTTGATATGTTGCACCTGCATTCTTCAATCCGAAAGGCATAACCTTGTAGTAATATGTCCCCTATTCTATAATGAAAGCTATTTTGATCTTATCCAGAACTACCACCATCATTTGGTTGTACCTTGAGAACCCATCCATGAAGGAGTTCATTGCACTAGATGCTACACTGTCTACTATTACATCAATGTGAGGAAAAGGGAAGTCATCCTTTTAACAAGCTTTATTTAGATACCTAAAATCTACACACATACATACCTTACAAATTTTCTTACGTACCAGCACTATGTTTGCTAACCATTGAGGATAATCTACTACTTCTAAAAAATTAGCCTGGATTTGTTTAGCAATTTTCTTCCTTATCTTTTCAGTCCACTCTGGTCTTAGCCTGTACATTTTCTACTTAATGGGTTTAATTTCTAGATGAGTAGGAATATGATGCTCTACAATTTCCCTATGTAAACATGGCATATCCTCTTAAGTCCAAGCAAATACTACCTTTCTTTTTGTCAAATTTCCCTCTCTTTAAGAGTTACCTCATGTGATATATAAACGTTTTTAGGATTATCATTTATGCTCTTGTTAAATGAATCAAATTGAATTGAATTAATGTCAAACATGCATGAACGATCAAAGTTATAATGCACAAAACTATCAGGATGCACATCACATAAGTAAGCAAAACCAGCATTCATATCATTGACCATGGACAAAATAGAGTTTTTGTCCTCAAATAGACCAGGTGTTATTACGTCAGTATCATTATAAAAAACATCAATAAAGATATCACTAATGATAGTAGCTAAATCCTGGGGTGGCTCCTCTTCAGGTGGCAGACATAGCAGCTCCTCAACAGCAGCATTACCCATCCTCTCAACTGCCAACTTCATCACTTCCTCTTTATTATCTTTCACTAGGTTCTCCATAATTGGCTCCTTGAAGATCTCAAACCTAAGAACATCTCCTCTAGTAACATTGATTGATTCCTTAGCTCCCAAATAGTATTTTCCTTCCCTTGGCCTAATGAAAGCACCACTTTTTAGCCCAATTTTCTTTAAGAGCTTTCTTTGCTTGGCATTGAACCTCTTTTTAGCTCTTTTGCTTATCAACTTTGTTTCTTCAACATAACCCAAACCAATTGTGTTGCCTTGACTCTTAAACTCTAGGAGACTAAGGCTTCCTTGCTCATTCTTTCCCAGCCCTTACCCAAGCTAATAATTCATACTCTCTATCATTTTTGCTACTCTCATATCCATTTCAGTTCCATCAAAAGCAATATGGAAACCAGGGGTTGCACACATTTGCTTTCATTTATCCAATATGGCTGCTATAACAGTATTAGTCCCAGCTTCTATAGTTATAACCTCTCATTCATAAGGGAATTTTATCTTTTGATGCATAGTTGAGGGTACCCCTCCCAAGGCATGAAACCATGGCCTTCCCAATAACAAGGCATAAGTGACTGGAATATCCAACATAGTAAACTCAATAGTTGATTCCACATGTGCTATTTTAACTAGAGCTTGGAATGTCCCCTCCACATTCCTAGTGTTGTCATTATAAGCTCTAATTATGAGGTTTGAATCTATTAAGTCTTCAGCTTTTAAGCCTAAGTTAAGTAGGATTTTCAGAGGACACACATTAATAGCAGAACCATCATTAACCATAGCAAAATTGGTTCTCTTTCCCCTCACCTCAGGTGGGATAAATAAGGCCTTATTATGGTTTCTTCCTTCCAAAGGCAAGTCATCATTTAAGAATGTTATCAGCCCGTGTTTCTTTTATGTAACCATAGCCTTAGGTGTGGCTACTATTTCAATGTTCATGTTTTATAGAGCTTTGACAAGAGCTCTTTTGTGGCTACTTAAATGCATCAATAGTTTCCAAATGCAGACATTTTTCTTAGCCCTTTTTAATTGTTCCAGAATTAAATCCTCTTTCTGATCTTCCTCTACTTCTGTATCTTCTATTTCTTCTCTTTCTACAACTTTGTTAGTTTTCTTTTCAACTACTTTGTAATTCTTCCCACTCTTAGTGACATGATTCACCTTAGGATTATCACTCCACACATCAAGACCACTCGAGTTTTCTTTATCAGAATTATGCCATATGTTAACAACTGCAATGATTTAATCTCTTTTCCCATCTTTCCACACTTCCATTGTGCATGTTTCCTTCCCTTTTAACTCTTCCATATTAAGCTTGCCTAAGTGTTAGTTCAGCAAATCTTCAACCCTTCTTGACACTGTTCAGGAGCTAAAGGTTCATAGTTAAACATATCACCCCATCCTATAGGTACAATTTCTTCGATGGGTATATCAACTGAAGCAGGCTTAGAGTAAAACACTCTATAATCAAACTTGCCTGAAGGTTGTCCTAACAGATCTTCAACTCCTCTAGGTGGCTGGTTAGAACTTTTTTCTTCTTTAATTTGCTCACTGTTAAACTCATCACCCCAACCTGAGGGCTCAATTAATTCAATGGGGATATCAGTAGAGGGTGGTTTTGAGTAGAATACCTTGTAATCAAACTTGCCTGAGGGCTAACCCAATAAATCTTCCACTCCTCTCTGTGGCTATCCAAGGGATTCTCCATTGGTTATAAGGTTTAGGTTTTCAAAGGAGTTTAGCACTTCTTCTTCGCTAATCCCTGAATTGATCATCATGGTGGCTAGTAGTGGAACATTTCAGTAAATTGGGAAAGGGTTATTTTTGGTGTTTGGGTTAGAGTTGGAAATTTCAAGGTCTATGATTTTTTTAGAATCTATCAAGTTTTAGATGTCATATTTTAGGCGGATATAGTTGTCTATGGAATGGGCAGTAGCTTAATGGAATTTGCAGTAACTGTTAGGGTCAAAACCAGGGACATTTGGGTTTGGTGGTTAAGAAAAGGTTAAGGGTCAAACTAGGCCTTTTTGGATTAGTCTTTCTAGGACTTTGGGGGGGGTGGTTGGTTAAAGTTGGAGAATCTTCAAGGTTGTTGGACTGCACACACCTCCACAGCTCAGTTAGTACTTCCTTGTTATTTGCCCCCAGTTTGGTAGTTTTGGGTTCCAGTGATTCTAGCATTTCTCTTTTTCTCACTCTCAATCTCTTAAGCTTGCAGACCATCATCATACAAGTCTATGAAAGTTTTAGGGTTTATCATCTGTAATCTCTCAACCAGATTAGGTGATACATTATGGACTATCATCCTAACCTAATCATTCTCAGCCAACTTGTTCTTTATCAGTCTTGCCTTGTTCATGAACCTGGTAAGGAAATAAGAGAAGAATTCATTGGGTTTCTGCTTTGTCAGTTCTAAGTCTCTGATAGACACTTCTAGTATAGTGTTATAGTCATATTGTCTTAAAAAAGCAGTACATAATCCTTTCCAGTCAGTTCCTACAGATGTTTATAGCCTATGATACCATATTATAGCTATTCCCTCTAAAGTTAGTACAAATAACCTTGTGATCACTTCTAATGGTGCTTTAGTAGTGCTCATGGTTGTTATGTACTAGCTAAAATGAATCCTTAGATCTCCTCTCCCATTAATTTTCTGCAGCTGAGGCATCTTGAATTTTTTAGGCAGCTTATCTCCCTCCATTTGCAACATGTCATCAAAGTCAAATGAGTACCTCATTCCTTGTACTCTAATCAGCTCTTCCTTCTTAGACATTTTATACGTTAGTGCTTACATCTGCTTAGACTCATGATCATGGACTAATTTAAGTGACTCCCTCTTTTCCTTTTCTACCATATAGTTCTCAATGTCATCAAGTATTACATCAGTAGCAGGTATGTTTCTAACAATATGTTGGCCCCTAGCATTATTAAAAATAGGTGGAGTGCCAAAAAGGTGGAGGAGTTGCAGCAATAGGCAGAGCTCCTACAATAGGTAGTTGTTCAATAGCAACAACAGTGGTTGTTCAACAACAGGTGGTGGTACAATAGCAGGTTGTACTAATCCTACTAGAACTTGCCTCAGTTCATCATGCATTATAGCTCTCATGTCATCCATCAAAGCTGCCTTAATATCCTTTAGGGTCCACATCTTTGGTTGTTATTCCATTTCTATCTAGGTAAAGCAGGTTGATAGGGCTATATTAACTTAGGGCTTATATTTGTTCTGATTAATATACTACCTTTCCATCCCCAGATACGAGAAGACCTAGATGAATCTATGATGGTTTCAAAACAAAGTATCAGTGTGATGCGTGGAATGCATGATGCATGTGTTATACAATAAGTAACAAGCAAGCAAACATCAATCAAGTGTACAATATACATCCTTCCAACCTTATTCCTCCCACACATATGTTCAATGGCAAGTCTCTTTTCCTAGGATTTTTTATCTTATCTTAATATCAACGGGGGATATCAGGGATCGACATGCATGCCAAAACTCTCTTAAAGCAGGAAAGCATAGAAACAACATTTCTAGGTATAAAGGTCTAGCCCAATATTCATTACCCCAAAGGGCTTCAAAAGTATGGGCCTAGGCTTTTATAGATAGAAATACCTCATGGTAATAAGCATAGAAATAACATTTCTAAGTATAAAGGTCTAGCCCAATCTTTATTAGCCCAAATGGGCTTCAAAAGTATGGGCCTGGGCTTTTATAGATAAAAATACCTTATGGAAAAAATCATACAAGAAATTTGGATAGATCCAAGGGGAAGTAACAAAGCCATTATATGTAGTTAGAGTCTAGTGAAAAGGTTAAGGCTTCTTTAGCAAGATGCCCTCCATTATGGATGTTGAGTTACAAGCCAAAGTTAGAGGGGCTTGATAACCTTTACCAACTTGAGAGAAGATTACCCCCCTTTAGGACATGGGTTAGAGACTCTGGTCAAATGAGCTCAGTAATCTCTCTTGAACCAAGTTAAGGCTAAAAGTTATGGTTAGCCGATTTACAACTCTATGAAACTAATGGAATCATGGAATCATAAACCAACGCCATCAATTTAATAAGGATATACAGAATGAATGCAAGAATGAAATAATAATCAATAAAATAATTCTAAAAGAACACAAGTAGAATCAATATCTCTTATCCTTAGTGGACGCGCCATTGTAGACTGCAAGGTTTAGCGTGCATCCATGATTTTAGCAATCGCGACACTATTTAGGGTTAGGTTCTTAGAGAACACACTAACCATTGTCATAAAGACATGGCATAGACATGAGAAGTCGCCACCTAGGGTAATAACTGGGACAAATTGAAAGGTGGTACTCAATTATCTAAAAAAAGCTAGCACCATAACTAGGAGATTCTAAGAACTAAATACTAACTTCTCTTAGTCTCATGTTCATTTAGAATTGCTTTATAAATTATTAATTCATTCTCTAATTACATGCAATTTTATTAAACCCTATTTGAACATCCATCTAACCTTAAGGTATCTAGTCAATAAAATCACACATAAAAAAATGCATTCAAGCACATTGTCCCTAAGTCTAAACTAGGTTAATTTCATTAAAAGTTAACTAGATTTACAATTTTTGTTTATAAATGAAAATGAATTAAAGTTAGGCCTACATTTTTATTGGTTAGTAAGCTTAAGTCTTATTGATTTTAATTATCTAAAGGTGGGCTTGAAGCTATAGTTTTTAAAGAAATTGGATTTTATAAGTGGGCCTAGTCTAACTTGATTTTATTTTAATTGAAATATGAGCCTAAGTCTATTTATTTTAAAGGAAATGAAATTAAATGGGCTGAACTAAGTCTAAATTAATTTTAGTTAAAAAATGAGCCTAAGTCTAGATTAACCTAATGGGTCTAAATTAATTTTAAAATTGATTAAACATAAACCATTTTAGGCCTATTTTATTTAGTGGGTTTGAACCTATCATGGGCTTGGGGCCTAAGAGAATAGAAACATAAAAGAACAAGCCTAAAACAAATAAAACACAAAAAAATAGACCATACATTTTAGTGACTTTCTAAAAAAACCTAAATCAATTTTCATGCAACCCTAAATTAATCTACAACTATCATTGATTTTAATTGATTTTTTAGCTAGTGAAACCCTAATTACTAATTCATTTTAAAAGAATAATAGTAAAATTTTACTAATCCCACTTGTGGGGTTATTACAATATTCTACTTATTGGAAATTAAAATTAATTATAAACCCAAATTAATTAACACATAGAACATAGAAAAAATAATAAATGCATAAACATCAAACCCTAAAATCTAATTACAATTTAGAATCCATAGCATTTCATAGATCTTCTATTTGATTTCTGGATATCTACTAATGACCTCATCAATCTTAAAAGAAAAACACAAAAAAGAAAAGAAAATACAAAAATCACATTAGCCAAATGAGTAAAATAACAAAATAACAATTAAAAGAAATCAAATAAAAAATGAAATGAAATAATAATTAAAGCAAATTAAATTAAAAAATAAAATTAAAAGACAAGAGAAAATAGAAATGAGATGCTTTATAAATGCTCTTGGATGGCCCCTGAAATTTTAATTGTCACCGTTTTAAGAATTGACTTTGCATTTTTTTTATTTTTGGACTATTAAAAACAAAATAGCATACGTTTTTATGTAGTGAAGAAAAAATCTTTTTTTTCTTTTTCTCTCTATGATTTTTAGGGTTTCCACTTGGTCAGGAGCCCAACCACTCACTTCCACAGTCTCTGGCTTTTTATAGCAGAGACCTGCGAATGAACTTTCCTCTATTCCAAGAACTGACGCTATCTTTTATTTTTTAAAATTTTTTATGCATTTTGAACACGTAAAACCATAATTATCTTTTAAGAAAATATTCAAAATTAATTTTCAACCAATCAGTGAACAGAAAAATATTAAAAAATGACCGAATATACTGAAAAATAAAAAATATTACGTAATGCCGATTGACAATTTGCTAATGTTAATCGACATTAGGCAAATGCCGATTGTCATTTGCCCAATGCCAATCGACATTAGGCTAATGCTGATTGGCATTTAGCTAATGCTGATCAGCATTAGGCAAATGCCGATCGACATTAGCTAAATGCCGACTGGCATTTTGCTTATGTAGTCTCGAAAAATAAAAAAATTAAAAACACTTCTAAAATCATGATTTTGCAATTAGCTCCAAAAAAATATTACAATTTAGTCTTTGAAATATAAAATTTAAATGCTAGAGATCAATTTCTCAATTAATTTTTCATCATAAGGGCTTTCATTGCACTATGCACAATTGCATTGCGAAATTGGGTGCCTATGGTGACGTTGGGTTGATCTTGAGTTTTTAATTGTTGGTCGAGTCGTATCCTAGATTGTGTCATTCTTTAGAATTTTTAGAAGTATAAAATTAGGATTTTGATTCTTATATTATTATTTAATTATTTTCTATAGTTGCACCGAGACCGAGGCCTATCGGATCAAGCCAGTCTATCTCTTTTAGAGGAGCATATGACAGTGAGTTATTATCTTATATATGCATTGCATGTAGAATACATATTTGTGAGCATCCATAATATTTATATTGTATTTAAAAATGACTTATTTTTATTAAATAATTAAATATATGTTTGGTATATATTTGGTATATCTTTGGTATATATTTAGTATATCTTTGATATATATTTGGCATATGTTTAATATATCTTTGGTATATGTTTAATATATCGTTGGTATATCTTTGGTATATATTTAGTATATCTTTGATATATACTTAGTATATGTTTGATATAAATTTGGTATATGTTAGGTATATAATTGGTATATTTCTTTTAAAATGGATGCTATCATGTTTAAATTATGCATTCTATTATTTTTAAAAATTATAAGATTTATTTGAAGGATAGTAGTATAATGTGCTACCTAGTGGGCTGTATTAGGACTATGTACATACCGGTGCATTAAATTTAGGAGTTCATATTATGAAATTATGTGATGTGAAACTTGATTAATTGATTATTGAGATTTATAGTGATAAAGTGCTGTGATTGCACGAGCTTGGTTGACTTAGTGTCTCGAGGCCAATCACATCGATAGTGAGACTGCATGAGTTCAGTTGACTTAGTGTCTCGAGGCCAATCACATCAATAGTGAGACTATGGGAGTTCAGTTGACTTAGTGTCTTGAGGCCAATCACATCGATAGTGAGACTGCGAGAGTTTGGTTGACTTAGTGTCTTGAGGCCAATCACATCGATAGTGAGACTATGGGAGTTTGGTTGACTTAGTTTCTTGAGGCGACTCTACTATCCAAAAATGGAAAAGAGGAATATTTTAGAATTAAGTGAGCATGTTGGCTAGTGAGATTCAATCATTGAGGTTGTGTAATATTTTAAGGTTCTGCTTCGATCCTTCACCTAAAAATTTTTCTACATTTATTATTATGTAAAAGTGGATTTTAGAATCTATATGAAATGCATGTGTGTGTGTGTGTATATATATATATATATATTATACTGATGTTTGATTGTATATGACTTTAGGTTGCTTGTATATATATTATAATAATTCACTCAGTGAGGTCTGACTCCTCTTAATATTTTTTTTATAAGATATTCTACTTCAGACCTCCCCCATAGTACTATTTTCCAGACCCTTTCCTCTCCTACTAATTTATGTAAATACTGAACTATCATTTCCTTGTATTTTAGTAATCACTACAATAGTAGTGTTATTGTGATAGTAGTGTGTTGTCCTAGTTAGAGATCTTGTAATCGAATATTGTATGAAGATATTTTTGTTATGTTATGCCAGAGTGTTTCTACAGCAGTCCATTACTAGTTCTATTCTAGCTCCTTATCAATTGCCTCCAGCTTAGTATCCAAGTATGTCGCAGCTTGTTGCTCAGTAGTGGCATGGTAGAGGTAGTAAAGGAGGTGCCAAGGGTTTTGGTTAGCCTTCAACCAGTCAACAGAGAGGCCGAAGTCAGGCCAGAGTTTCCACCCTCACCTAGTAGGATGCTCAGGCATCCAACACCATTATTGCAAGTATACTTCCGGTCTGTTACTTGGATGCTAGAGTTTTGATTGATCCAGGAGCCACACATTCTTTTGTGTCCCCTATTTTTGCTTCAAATTCGTGTTGGCAAGCTTCAAGGATGGCATTTCCTTTATCTGTTGCCCCTCCTCTAAGCGATTCATTGGACATTGATATTTTTCTTCATGGGTGTCCTGCGTTAGTAAGAGATAGAGAATGTTTAATGGAATTGGTGTTGCTAGATGTGATGGAGTTTGATGTGATCCTCGATATAGATTGGTTATCTCATGTCACGACCCAAACTGAGGATTCATGATCGGCACTAAGGAATGGGAATTCTTTCGAATCTGGAACCCGTAGGAAGCCTTAAAATAAAAACGCATGCAATAAATAAATAATACATAAGAATTTAAAATTTAATTAATATGAAAATAAATCTTATATCATATCATATAAATATCTCATACAAGATTTAATACAACTCTCAGGTAAAACAACACAACTATTACAATAACACTACTACTGTAGTTTCTAGAATACAATAAGATTTCAAATAATAAATTTACATAATCTAGCCGGGGCTGAAGAAGACCATCGAAGAGGTCTACTACTGAGGTATGAAGAAGAATCTCTTAAAAATATATATATTGAGTTGGATAAGACCTCCCTGAGTGAATTATTATATTATATATACATGCAACCAAAGTCATATACAATTAAGCATCAGTATAATATATATATATATATATATATATATATATATATATATATATATATAGATATATATATACATGTAATTCATACAGATGCTGAAATTCACTTTTGATAATAATAACAAATGCATTAAAAATATTTTTGGTTGAAGGATCGAAGCAAAACTATTTGACTAACTGGCTTATCAAAAACTCCAAGTATTCATTTACCTAACTCAAGGTAGTAGACTGGCCCTGAGAATACTAAGTCAACCGAGGATTCACAATCTCACCACCGATATGACTGGCCCTTAGTACAATAGGTCAATCGAGGATCCATAGCCATCCTTTCCAATAACCAACATCTCAATAAATAAATATAAGATTTCCAACCTAATTCTACTGTACTGTTGCGCAATAGTCCAAACGTAGCCTATTAGATAGTACGTTCTACTACTATCCTTTAAATCAATCTTATAATTATTAAAAATAATGAAAATGGATAATGTAAACGTGATAACGTCCATATATAGAGAAATATACCAATTATATATAGAAAATATACCAAATGTATACCAAATATATGTTGGGTATATATATATCATAAATATACAAAATATATATAAAAAATAAACCAACTATATACTAAAGATATATCAAAATATATTTCACATTTAAGGAAGTAAATCATTCTTAAATACTTTATAAAAATTATGGATGCTCTTTATTATGCATTATACATGCAATGCATATATAAGATAATAACTCATAATTTTGCGCTCCTCTAAACAAACCCGACTGGCTAGGTCCTATAGGCCTCAGTCTCGGTGCAACTATAGAAAAATAAATAATAATAATTATAATATCATAATAATTTCTAACTTTGTACCTCTAGAAATTCTAAAGAAAGACTCAATCTATAACACGACTCAATTAAAATAAAAACTCAGGATCGACCCAACTGTCATGTTTTATGAGAATTCTATCAAAAAATCAACAGAGTTTCCATTGTAAAATGGATGTCCCTTTACTAAAAGTAGAACCAATCCTGCAAGCAAACACACTTCTAAAATACACAAAAGCTCACTACCTCGAGTTGGGACCCCAAATTACACAATTCCCAACCGAAGTTCATAATTCACAATAATATCAATATTTAACAATAATATGATAAAATCATTAAAAATCCATAAATATCAATAATAAACCACAATAAATAATATTTAAACATAAAAAACATTAAATATGATTATATTTACATTAATTAAACAAAATCTCAAATAAATTATATAATATTAATAAAAATCCATTTTTCAAATATTTAAAGTAACATTTATAAATAAATTATCTAAATTGTTTAAATATGTAATAAAAATAGTTAAAAACTCATTTATTCACAAAAATAATAAATAAAACTATTATTTGAATATATTTCCGAAAATTATTATTAATTAGTTAAAAACAGTAAATAATTCATAAAAATTATTTTAATACCATTTATTATTCCAAAATTATTTAAAACGTATAATTTAATTATAATTTCAATAAAATACATAATTTACTCATTAATAAAAAATTACATAATAACAAATATTTTTGAAAACGTACTCAATTTTACTAAAAATTATTTTCTCACTTCTAAAATTAATAATTTAAATTAACTGTACTAATTTAGTATAATTTCACTACAAAACACGTAATTTATAAAAATTCATTTTAATGATAAAAAATAAAATAATTATACATAATTCAAATAAATTAAAAAAAAAACTAAAAGTATATGTAGGAAGCTAAAGATTCATATAACAATAATACTTAAGGAAATAATCATGAATCAAACACAATCAAGCTAAAAATAAAAATAAAAACCCTAAATAGACATAAACTAACTTCAAGATATCTAACTAAATAGATGTTGTACCCGTGTCGAGAAATGAGTAGCCCGTGTCGAGAGGAGTCGAACAAGCTTGAAAACATAAGCTAAAATGACCAGATTCTCACTAGAGTTACTGTAGCAACCACACGAATTCCGACAAGAATAGAGCTCCATGCGGTGGTGAGAAGGTAAGGGGAGGAAGGGTGAGCTTTGTGGTGGTTCGGTGGTGGCTCAAGCGGCGCTGGTGGAGCTCAGGTTGCTGCTGTAATGTCGGTAATGGAGAAGGAAAGAAGAAGAAGAAAAAGAAAAAGAAAAAGGTGGGGAGAGGGAGTTTGACTCGAAAAAAATGAGCTTTTGACTATCTTTACAAATATATATATATATATATATACACACACACACACACCACACACTAACACAAGCATAATATAATACTAGCACTAATAATAATAACCATAATAGTAATGATAATAAATTTAACAAATAATAATAATAATAATAATAATAATAATAATAATAATAATAATAATAATAATAATAATAATTTTCAAAATAATATCCTTTAAGTAAATAAAATATTTAACATAAAATAAATAAATACTATTCATTAATAATGATAATATAAAAAAATTTTAAAATATTATTAACGCTGCATATCTCAAAATAATTTTATATAATTTAAAATATCGAGTCATTACAATCTTTCCCCCTTACAAAAATTCATCCTCGAATTTCAAATAAAAGTAATAAGAAATTCATCGAGGAAAGAGGTAAGGGTAGGCCACCTGCATCTCGGCTTCAGTCTCCCAAGTGTGCTACTCCATGTTGTTACTCTGCCATAACACCTTGACCATCAGAATCTACTTCGAGCACAACTGTTGAACTTGATAATCCACTATCGCGACTGGTTCATCCTCGTATGTCAGGTCTTCATTCACTTCCACAATCTAAGGCTACAAGACATGCGAAGGGTCTGAAATATACTTCCTCAACATCGAGATATGGAACATTGGATGCACTTGAGATAGATTTAAAGGAAAAGCTAATCAATATGCAACCATGCCCACTTTCTCTAAAATCTCAAACGGTCCAGTATATCTCAGTGCTAATTTCTCCTTCTTGCCAAACCTCATCACACCCTTCATCAGAGACACCTTCAGAAACATGTAGTCTCCAACCCCAAACTCCATATCCTTACGCTTTAGATTCGTATAATTCTTATATTTTCTAGCTACAATCTGTAATCTCCTTCTGATCATAACAACGTTCTCAGCTACATCTTGAACAATCTCAAGTCTAGTCAACACTCTCTCTCCAATCTCATCCCAACACAAGGGAGATCTACACTTCCCTCCATACAAAGCCTTATACGGTGCCATCTTAATACTCCTATGGTAGTTGTTATTATAAGCAAACTTTACCAGTGGTAAATGATCATCCCAGCTACCTCTAAGATCTAATACACACATTCTCAACATATCCTCGAGTGTCTGGATCATCCTCTCAAATTGACTATCTATTTGAGGGTGAAAAGTAGTACTGAAATTAAGACTTGTGCCCATTGCTTCATGTAACTTCTGTCAAAATTGAGAGGTAAACACTGAACCTTTATTAGATACAATGGATACAGGTACTCCATAAAGGCACACAATATGCTTAACATACAGCTTAGCCAACTTAGCTATACAATAAGTGGCTTTAACTGGTAAGAAATGAGCTAATTTGGTTAACTTGTCCACAATAACCCAGATGGAATCATATCCACCCTTTGAATGAGGTAATCCAACCATAAAATCCATAACAATTCTCTCCTATTTCCACTCAAGAATAAGAAGTGGCTGAAGTTTGCCATAAGGCTTTTGATGCTTAACTTTCACATGCTAACTTGTTAAGCACTTAGAAATATAATCAGCTACATACTTCTTCAATCCATCCCACCGATACAAATCTCAAATGCTATGGTACATCTTAATAACATTTGGATGTACATTGTAAGCTATATAATATGCTTCTTTAAGAATCTCCTCTCTCAATTATCCACATCAGGCACGTATAATCTACCACTGATCTTTATCATCAAATGTGAAACCAATGAACTTCCCTACACAAACATTCTCCTCAAGTTTTTCTAGAATAGGATCTCGGCCCTAAGCTTTGTTAAGCTTATCTCTCAACATTGATCTGACTCTAAACTGAGCCAATAGTCCTCTTGATCTAAAAATCTTAATCATAAGACCTTGATCTACTAACTCATACAACTTTTGGATCAAAACTCTCCTCTCCACACTAATATGAGCAAGACTACTCAAGGACTTCCTACTCAAAGCATTTGCTACCATATTAGCTTTGCCTAAATGATAAAGAATATCACAATCATAACACTTCAGGAGTTCTAACCATCTCCTCTACCTCAAGTTCATATCTCTCTGCTAGATAAGCTCTTTTGATCTGTAAAAATCTCATAAGTCACCTCGTATAGATAATGTCTCCAAACCTTGAGAGCAAAGATCACTACAACCATCTCTAAGTCATGAGTAGGATAATTATGTTCATGATTCTTTAACTACCTCGAAGCATAAGCTATCACCCTACCATTTTGCATCAACACACAACCTAGGCCCACTCTAGAGGCATCACAATACTCTCCATTAGGTAAAGCCAAAACTGGAGTTGTGGTCAACTTCTCCTTTAGTAACTGAAAAATATTCTCACAAGCATCTGACCACACAAACTTTATATTCTTCTAAGTTAGGTGAGTCATAGGAGCTACAATTCTTGAGAAATCCTATCATATAATACCTAGCCAAACCCAAAAAACTCTGAATCTCTATGACTATCATCTGTCTGGGCCACTCAAACACTACCTCAATTTTCTATGGATCAACCCAAATACCATTTTTAGACACTACATGTCCAAGGAATGCAACACTCTCTAACCAAAAATCACACTTCAAGAATTTAGCATGAAGCTGATGTTCTCTCAATGTCTGTTGTATTGTCCTTAAATGATATATGTGTTCTTCCAAACTCTTCGAATACACCAATATATCATCAATGAAGACTACTATAGGACTTATCCACATATGGTCTGAATACCCTATTCATAAAATCCATGAAAGCAACTAGTGCATTCATTAACCCGAAGGACATCACTAGAAACTCATAATGTCCATATCGAGTACAGAATGCCATTTTAGGAACATTAGCTTCACTGATCTGTAACTGATGATAACCCAAACTCAAGTCAATCTTGAAAAAGAACTGTACACCCTGAAGTTGATTAAATAAATCAACTATCGTTGGGAGAGGATACTTGTTCTTTATTTTCACCTTATTCAGCTCTCTATAATCTATGCATAGTCTAAGTGTACCATCCTTCTTCTTCATAAATAGGATTGGTGCACTTGTCAGAGAAACAATAGGTCTAATGAAACCCTTAGGTAACAAACCCTTCAACTACTCCTTTTAATTCCTTTAACTCTACTGGAGCCATTCTGTAAGGCAGCATCAAAATAGGAGTTATACTTAGGACCACATCTATACAGAACTCGACCTCTCTGTGAGGTGGTAAAACTGGTAACTCCTTAGGAAAAATGTTAGGAAATTCATAGGCAAATGGAACATCTATAAGAGACAACTTCTCCACTGAAGTATCTCTGGCAAGTGCCAAGTATCCCTTATAACCCTTCATTAGCATCTTCCTAGCCTTGGTAGCGGAGATGAGATTCTGAGGTGTATAACTCTTATCACCCATAAACTTAAACTCTTCTTTATCCAAAATTTTCAAAATTACCTCTTTACTCTGATAATCCACAATGGCATAGTGCTGAAATAACCAATCCATACCAAGGATCACATCCAATAACATTAATTCCATTAGCAATTCTCTGCCTCCCACTAACATTGGACAACTGGAAAGAATAATGTTGATGTTTAACAAATTGCTTAGAGGAGTGGCGACAAATAAAGGAAAAGCCATTCTTGAAGCTTACCAACGTGACTTCAAAGAAAAAATAGGGGACACAAAAGCATGTGTAGCACTCATATTAATAAAAACTCTAGTATCTAAGTAATATACTAAAAGTATACCTGCAACAATGGCACTGGATGTCTGAGCATCCTGCTGGGTGAGGGTGAAAACTTTGGCCTGACCTTGACCTCCCTACTGGCTGGCGGAAGCCTGACCAACACCCATAGCACCCCCTTTATTACCTCTGCCACACCCCTACTAGGCAATAATCTGCGTCATACTTAGATACTGAGCTAGTGGTAGCTGATAAGGTGCTAAAGTTGCACTGGCAATAAATTGATGTGGAAATTATTGCAGCTGAAAACCAGAATATGGGCATGATCTGGTGAAATGCCCTACCTGTTCGTATCAAAAATATGCTAGTGTCGGCATAGAACAAGGTCCCTGATGGACTCTACGACAAGTCTAACAGGCACTAAATGTTAATCCTAAAATACCATAACCTGAACTCTGACCACTACTACTGCTAGAAGCACCTGACTCAAATCTCACTGGTCTGTGATCTCTACCATGGTCATGTCTCCTACTACCATGATATCTCAGTTGTTACCTCTGACCTTGCTATACTGAGTCTTTCTATTGACTACTAGAACTAATCTAGAAGGTTGAGTACAGAGTACTCCGGAATCCTCCTAACTATAGGCCTCCCATTTGATAAAATTATGGCATAGCTCCCTACCTTACCAATCTCAGCTCTATCTCCTTGGCCAACTCGATCACAGACTCAAGAGTAAGGCCTACAGTAGGTATCTCAAAAAATGCAGATCTTAATCCAGTAACATATGTCATGACTACAAAGTATTGATCTCTCATCAGGTCCTTTGCATACCGATCCAGTCTAAGGAACTCTTTAGTATACTCCTCAACATATCTATCTCCTCTGGTGATATTGGTCAATCAAAGTCTATAACTCATCCACGGTGCCTCTAGACAAAATCTCTTTATAAACCTCTCTTGAAATTATGCCTAGGTCATCATCGTCATATACAACTATATCACCAGAATGAACCAACCCAGGACTAGTCCCTCTATATATAGCTCAATGATTATAATCCTCTAGTACTCGATGTGAGCAGTCTGAGTCCTCGTCTCAATGGCATGCAGAAAATCCAAAGGTTCTGATGTCCCATTGAATGTTATCCTACCGACTCTAGTATAGAACAACGCTGCTTCAGGGTCAGACATACCCTATTGATAGACAAGCTGCATTTATGGTGCAACTAGAGGTATAACGGCTTTCTCATACTCCTACTCTATAGGTTCCTCATCTTATAGATCTCTCTATCTACAATAGTCTACCGCTCCTGGAGGTCTACCTCTATGCCTAACTGGCGGCTTTAGAGGTAAAACCTCATCTTGAAAGGACTTATCAGTCGCAGCCTCAATGACTGGGGGAGTGACACACACTCGTCTCCTCATTCTGAAAAGATAAATTAAATGAAATTCAGACAAAATAGACAACAACATAAAACCTAATAATTACATGGAAAACTAAATCAAAGAAAACTGATCGAAGACATAATTGAATCTAATTTACTACAGTAGTTTAAAGAAAACATGACTCTGACAACCTAGGTCTAAAATACTAAAAATCTATGGGTCTAATACCAACTTTGTCATGACTTAAACTGGGGAGTCATGACCGGTGCTAGGGAACAGGAATTCTTTCAAATCCAGAACCCATAGCAAGCCTTAAAATAAAAATGCATGCAATAAATAAATAAAAAAAATATAAAAAAATTAAAACATTAATTAATATGAAAATAATTCTTATATCATATCATATAAATATCTCATACAAGATTAAAATACAACTCTCAGATAAAACAACACAACTATTACAATAACGCTACTATTGTGGTTTCTAGAATATAATAAGATTTCAAATAATAAATTTACATAATCTAGCTGAGGCTGAAGAAGACAAGCAAAGAGGTCTACTACTGAGGTATGAAGAAGAATCTCTTGAAAAAATATATATTGAGGGTGATCAGACCTCATTGAGTGAATTATTATATTATATATACATGCAACCTAAGTCATATACAATCAAGCATCAGTATAATATGTGTGTGTGTGTGTGTGTGTGTGTGTGTTTATATATATACATACAATTCATACAAATGATGAAATCCACTTTTGATAATAATAACAAAGGCATTAAAAATATTTTTAGTTAAAGGATCAGACCAAAACCCTAAATAGTTCACAACCTTGATCACAAAATCAATAGCTAACTGGCTTATCCAAAACTCTAAGTATTCATTTACCCAATTTAAGGTAGTAGACTGGCCCCGAGTACAGTAGGATAATTGAAGATCCACAATCTCATTATCGACATAACTAACCCCAAGTACACTAGGTCAATCGAGGATCCACAACCATCCTTTGCAATAACCAACATCTCGATAAAAAAAATATAAGATTTTCAACCTAATTCTACCATACTGTCACACAACAGCCCTAGCATAGCCTGCTAGGTAGCACGTTTTACTACTATCCTTTAAATCAATCTTATAATTATTAAAAATAATGAAAATGCATAATGTAAATGTGATAGCATCCATTTATAGAGAAATATACCAATTATATATAGAAAGTATACCAAATGTATACTGAAAATATACTAAATGTATACCAAATATATGTTAGGTATATATATATCATATATATACAAAATATATATCGAAAATAAACCAACTATAAACCAAAGATATATCAAAATATATTTCACATTTAATGAAGTAAATCATTCTTAAATACATTATAAAAATTATGGATGCTCATTATTATGCATTCTACATGCAATGCATATATAAGATAATAATTCACAGTTTGGTGCTCCTCTAAACAAACTCGACTGGTCTAGTCTTGTTGGCCTCGGTCTTGACACAACTATAGAGAAATAAATAATAATAATAATATCAGAATAATTTTTAATTTTATACCTTCATAAATTCTAAGAAAGGACTCGATCTAAGACATGACTTCATTAAAATAAAAACTCAGGATTGACTCGACTGTCATGTTTTACGAGAATTCTCCCAATAAATTGGCATAATCTCCTCTGTAAAATGAACATCTCTATTCTAAAAATAGAGCCAATCCTATAAGCAAACACACTTCCAAAATACACAAAAGCTCACCACCTTGGGTTGGGACCCCAAACTACACAATTCCCAACCGAGGTTCACAATTCATAATAATATCAATATTTAACAATAATATAATAAAATCATTAAAAATCCATAAATATCAATAATAAACCACAATACAATATATTTCAATATCAAAAACATTAACTATGATTATTTTCACATTAATTAAATAAAATCTCAAATAAATTATATAATATTAATAAAAATCCATTTTTTAAAATATTTAAAGTCAAATAGTAAAATTTATAAATAAATTATCTAAATTTTTTAAATATGTAATAAAAATAGTTAAAAACTCATTTATTAACATAAATAATAAATAAAACTATTATTTGAATATATTTCTGGAAATTACTATTAATTAGTTAAAAATAGTAGACAATTTGTAAAAATTATTTTAATACCATTTATTATTCCAAAATTATTTAAAACATATAATTTAACTATAATTCCAATAAAAATACATAATTTACCCATTAATCAAAAATTACATAATACCAAATATTTTTCAAAAATTACTCAAAATTATTTTCTTACTTCTAACATCAATAATTTAAATTAACTATGCTAATTTAGCATAATTTCACTACAAAACACATAATTAATAAAAATTCATTTTAATTATTAAAAAATACAATAATTATTTAAAATTCAAATAAATTCAAAAAAATAAAATAAAAATATATTTAGGAAGCTAAAGATTCATATAACAATATTACTTAAGGAAATAATCATGAATCACACATAATGAAGCTAAAAAAAACCTAAATAGACATAAACTAAACTTGAAGATATCTAACTAACCGAACGTCGTGGAGTTGAAACGAGTTGAGAAATGAGTAGCCTATGTTGAGAGGTGTCGAACGAGCTTAGAAATGCAAGCTAAAATAACAAGATTCTTATCGAATTTACTGTAGCAACTAGATAAATTTCAGCAAGAACAGAGCTCCAGGCGGTGGCGGGAAGGTGAAGGGAGGAAAGGAAGACGACGATGAGCTTCTTGGTGGTCCGGTGGTGGCTCAGGCAGTGCTAGTGGAGGAAGCTTGTAGTTCAGGGCTCATTCAACTCCTCTTAGTTTGAGCAAGTTGATTCTCAAGTCGTTTTGAGCTTAAGACGTCCAATAATTGATCTATGCTCAAGTTTTAGTTTAGGTCAACTTAGGTTTTTTATTTTTTTGAGCTTGATTTTGTGCGATTATTGCTAAATTCATGTAGAAATATTGTTATGTGCATCTAGAGCTACTTATATATATTTTTGTTTAATTTTTCTAAATTATTTAAATTTTGGTGTTTTGGTTTGTTGGCAAGTCACTGTTTCAATGACCCTTGCAGGAAAATTTTTATATTTTTAGTAAATTTTTAAATTATTTGGATTATAATTTGTTAAGAATATTAGGTGAAATTAATTTTAGATTTTTAATTATGAATTTATATAGTTTATGTGTAAAAATTGTAGTTTTGAAAAATAAGGTGAATTTTATTAATTATATGATTTTATTGCAAATAAAGCTAATTAGTATATTTAACATAAATAAAAAGCTTTAGAAATGAGAAAAATATTTTTTACTAATTTATAGTAATTTTTGTCAATTTTTGGAAAATATTTATTATTATGATAATTTTTGGAAAAATTAGTAAGTTTTGTATTTCAATTGAACTTATTATTAATTAGTGTGTTTTGGATAATTTTTGAATAATAAATAGTATTAATATAATGTTTATGAATTATTTACTATTTTTAACTAATTAATAATAATTTCCAAAAATATATTCAAACAATAGCTTATTTACTATTTTTATGATTAAAAATGATTTTTAGCTATTGTTATTATATAATTGTGTAATTTAAATAATTAATTGAACGTTATTTAATTTCGTATATTTGAAAAATGGAATTTTTACTAACATTATTTAACTCTATTTGAGATTTTATTAAATTTATTTGAAAATAAATGATCCTTAGTGTTTTTGTTATTTAAATAAATTGTATTGAGGTATTTTATTGATTTTTATGGATTTTAGTGATTTTTAATATTTATTAGTAAATTATTGATTTTTTTTTTGTATTTGGATTCTCGGTTGGGCTATTTGTGTAGTTTAGAGGTCCAACTCGAGAAGTTGTGCATTTATGAATATTGAAGTGTCTTAGCATGCAACATCAACTCTACTTTTAGTAGAAAGATTTCCATTTTACAAAGGAGACTCTATCGAATTTTTAATAAAATTCTCGTAAAATGTGATATCGGGTCGAGTCGTGTCCTAGTGTAATATAATCATACTAACAGTAAGACTGTGGGAGCTCGGTTGACTTAGTGTCTCTGGACTAGTTTATTGTCCAAAAAATGGAAAAGAAGAATATTTTGGAATTAAGTGAACTTGTTGGCTAGTGAGATTCAATGATTGAGGTTGCATAATATTTTAGGGTTCTGCTTCGATCCTTCACTCAAAATTTTTTCTGCATTTATTATTATATAAAAGTGGATTTTAGCATTTGTATGAAATGAATGTTTATATATATTATTATACTGACGCCTGATTGTATATGACTTTAGGTTGCACGTATATGTATTATAATAATTCACTTAGTGAGGTCTTACTCCCCTTAATATTTTTTTACGGGATCTTTTACTTCAGACCTCCCCCGTAGTACTATTTGTCGGACCCTTTCCTCTTTAGCTGATTTGTGTAAATACTAAATTATCATTTCCTAGTATTTTAATAATCACTACAGTAGTGGTGTTATTAGTGTGTTATTTGTGTTATTGTGATAGTAGTGTGTTGTATTAGTTAGAGATCTTATACTTGAATATTGTATGAAGATATTTTTATTATGTTATAATATAAAGATTTATTTTTTTATATTAATTAAATTTTTTAATTCTGACATATTTTTGTATTATTATTGCATGTGTTTTATTTTTTTTAAGGCTTGCTATGGGTTTTGGATTCAAAAGAATTACCATTCCCTAGCGTCAGTCATGATTTCCTGGTTTGGGTCATGACAAATGTAGCCAATCAAGTTTTTAGAAATTGCTTTTCCTGTAGCCTTTCCACCACTTAATGTGGAAAAATATATTTATTAATTTTTTTATTTTTGAATTATATTTTTACCCCAAACTTGGAAATACTTTCAAAACTACCTTAGGAATAATTTGTTTTTTACCCTAACTTGGTAAATAGCCCTATATTCTTAATAACAATATTGTTTATGTATACATACAAGTTAGGAGGCAAGGTAGCCCTGATAACAGGCAGAGCCAGTGGCATAGGGAAGAGAACTGCAAGACTCTCTGCCAAGAATGGTGTTAAAATTGTGATTGTAGATGTCAAATCTAAACTAGGTCAATCCATGTCCGCCCAAATCCAATCAGAGTTTGGACAGCTAGTTACCCATGTTCATTGTGATGTTATGTAAGAATATGTAGTTAATACAACAGTTTCATCATATGGAAAGCTTGACATAATGTTCAATAATGCAGGCATTGTAGGCAGTCAAGATGATACAAGCAAAGCATCATTAGAACATGAAAGCTTTTGATGAGTCATGGATGTGAATGTTTATGGTGAATTCTTAGGTGCAAAACGCGCCTTAAGAGTGATGATTCTTGAGAAGAAAGGTTGCATTCTATTCACTGCAAGTTTAGTTTCAGCTATATGTGGAGGACATTATGCATATACAACATCGAAGCATGTTGTTGTTAGGATAATAAAGAATTTATTAGTAGAATTAGGAAAATATGGTGTCATAGTCAATTATATCTCGCCTAGTTTTGTTCTAACTACTTTGGCTACTACATAAATGGGCTTCAAACCTGAGCAAGTTCAAGATAAGCCTTTAAAATGGCATGTTTGAAAAAGGTAAAACTGGAGGCTAATGATGTAGTTGAAGCAGCTTTATACCTTGCGACGATTCTAAATTTGTTAGTGGGTTGAATATGAAGGTTGATGGAGCTGTAAGTTTGGCAAAGTCATAATTAATTGTCCTTTAAGGCAAAAATATTTAATTACATAATTGATCATTAAGAGTTAGCAAGTTGTTAAAATTTCTTATCAAAATAAAGCTAGCCAATTGTATGTTAAGCTATAATAAAAGAGAATGGAAATATATATATATGGTATGGAAATATATATATATATATGATTTTTACTTTTCAATCCTTGAATTTTATACATATACTTCTCATGCACTTTACTTATGTGATTGAAGTGGATTTTGAATATTATAATTACTATCAAATCGATAAATGATTATTTTTTAAATTTCATGTTGTTGTTAGAAAAAAATGATTACTAAATTACTACCTCTCTAGCTATTAGATTGAAATTCATTTTCATCTAATATGTTAATTGTAGGTTCTTTGAACAAATTATTAGACCAAATTCACTGACCACCATAAATTTTTTTTTTTTGCTTTCAAGATATTTTAATCAATTTCTTAGAAGAGAATAAACTAACATAAAGAAACTTTGAATTTTTTTGCATTTAATATTAATCAATATGATGGGATAAGCATCAATATAATAACTGAAATAACTAAATATATCAACACTTAAACTTGAACTACAATTGTGATGAGGACATTCTATAGCAGTAATAAGATAGCAAAGTATATATATATTAATGCAGTGGTAAGTGGATTAGTAACAACTGAAAATTATTGAATCGCACATGACTACCAATTATCAATCTTCTATGGCCAAACTAAGCTATAGGCATTAAAATTTTCATAAAAATTTTGGAACTCAAGAAAATATTCAATTATTATCAATACTGCCATCCAATAATGAAAATAAAAGCTTAAATAGTAAAACCCTAAAAAAAACTCTAAATGAAATAGGAAATCAAATCCTAAAATAGGAAAACACAAAATTGCCCATTCGAGGGCCTAAATGATAGAATTTGCCCGAAAGTAATGGACATCACGAGCAAAGCTCGTGACTTGTGACCGTTGGCCCATTTCCATATGAAATAGATTTTTGAATCACCTAAATTTGATACTTGGAACTTCAAGAAATTTATGAAAATGCAACTATTGTAAATTGTCAAATTTTTTCCATGACTTGAAGGGCTTGCTCTTCTATGCCTGCATCATTCTCCCTAAGGTGGACATAATTCACCCTCGAATCTGACTCATCTGATGAATCATTTGTAAAAGGATTCAAGTGCTTTACATTAAAGACATCCACAGTTCGAATATGGCTAGGTAACTTTAAATGGTAGGCATTAGGATTGATCTTCTCAATTATCTCAACTAGCACAATCTTCTTGTCATGACCCAATCCAGGAGTTATGATCGGTGCTAAGGAACGGGAATTCTTTCGAATATGAAACCCTTAGCAAGCCTTAAAAATAAACATATATGCAATAAATAAATAAAAATACACTGAAATTAAAATTTAAGTCAATATTAAAATAAATACTTAAATTCCATCTCATAAAATAAAATAAAAGTATTCATACAATATTTAGAGACAGGTTTCAAAAGACAAAATAACACATAATTGCAGTTTTTTAAAGTTTAATAAAGTTCAGATAAGAAAATTACATAATCTAGCCGGAGTTGAAGAAGACTAGCATAAAGTACTACTAGTGAGGTCTGAAGAAGAGTCTCCTGAAAAAAATATTAAAGGGAGTCAGACCTTACTGAGTGAATTATCATAACATATATACATGCAAACTAAATCATATACAGTTAAGCATCAGTATAATAATATACATATACATGCATTTCACACAGATGCTAAAATCCACTTTTATATATATAATAAATGCAAAAAAGCATTTATTTAAATGAAGAATCAAATAGAACCCTAATATTTACAACCTTAATCAAAATATCTCACTAGACACACATGCTTACTTAATTCCAAAGTAATTCTTTTATTCCATTTTGGACAGTAGACTAGCCCCGAGACACTAAGTCAACCAAGCTCCTGCAGTCTCACTGTTAATGTGATTGGCCCCGAGACACTAGGTCAACCAAACTCCCGCAATCACACTACTCAATCACTGAAATTCTCAATAATCGATCATTCAAATTACCCCTCAAATGATTTCATAATCTCAACCCTAAGATCTATCTCACTAGTACATACATAGTCCTAGTGTAACCCACTAGGTAGCACATTCTATCGATATCCTTCAATAAAATTTGTATATTTATGGAAAATAATCAAATGCACAATTAAAATAAAATGGCATACAATATAGCAAAATAAACCATAAATATACCATTTATATATGCTGAGTATATGTCAAAATATATTGACTATATACTAAAACATACTAACCCATATATATCACATATCTACAAAATATATGCTAGAAACATACTAAGCATATATGCCACATATATAGCAAATACACTAAAATATACTAAAAGTATACCAAAAATATACTAATCATTTAATTAAAATAATTCATGTTTAAATGTACTATGGCAATATGAAAATTCATATTCAAACATCCTATATGTAATGCATATATAAAATAATAACTCATAAGTTTACACTCCTCGAGACTGACTTGATGGGCCTGGTCCGATAGAGCTCGGTCTCAGTGCAATTAGAAAATAAATAATAATAATAGCGATCATAATAAATTCCTATCGTATACTTCTAAGAATTCTAAAGGAAGACTTGATCTAGGAATTAAAACTCAAGATCGACCCGATGTGACGTTTTATGAGAATTCTACCAAAAAATCGACAAAATCTCCTTTGTAAAATGGACATATCTCTATTGAAAAGTAGAGTTGATCCTGCAAGAAAATACACTTATAATATCACAATGCTCAACACCTCGAGTTGGGACCCCAAGCTACTCAAATTCCCAATTGAGATTCACAATTCATCGCAAATCAATATTTAATAATAAATATAATAAAAATCATTAAAATCCATAAATATCAATAAATAATCACAATATAATATATTTAAACATCAAAAGCATAAAAATACAATTATTTTCACATTAATTAAATAAAATCTCATATAAATTATTTAATATTAATAAAAAATCCAAAATTTCAATTATTTAACATAAAATCGTAAAATTCACAATTAATTACTTAAATAGTCCAAATATATATTAAAAATAGTTTAAAACTTATTTAATCACAAAAATAGTATGTAAAATTATTATTTGAATATATTTTCAAAAATTAGAATTAATTAGTTAAAAATAGTAAATAATTCGTAAAAATTATTTTAATACCAATTATTATTCCAAAATTATTTAAAACATATTATTTAACTATAATTTCAACAAAAACACACAATTTACCTATATATCCAAAATCACATAATACAAAAATATTTTACAAAAATTATACAAAATTTCTAAAAATTATCTTCTTACTACCAAAATTAATAACTTAAATTAACAGTACTAATTTAACCAAATTTCCATCGAAAATAAATAAATAACATAATTATTAAAAATTCATTTTTTTATTATTAAAATATTCAAAAATACCCATAATTCAAAAAAATTCAAAAAATAAATAAAAAATATTTTTGAGAAGATTGAGCTACATACATCAACATTATCAAAGAAAAAATTCATGGATCAAACACAATTAATTCAAAAAAATTTGAAACCCTAAATGGACATAAACTTAAATTAAGAATAACTCACAAACAAGAAGGTGTAAGCTCAAACAGAGCTTAGAAATGGCTTCACCGGAGCTAGGAGGTTTGAATAAGACCACTCTGGTGGCCGGAAGCTTCGCCAACAATAATAGAGTCCACTCTCAGTGTTGCTGCTTCCAAGCAGTTTCGACGTGCTCTGGTGGCTCCTCAAACAACAGTCGATGGCTAAAGGGAAGAGGGAAATGATGGTGGTTGTTGGTGGTGTAACTGGTGGTTCGACGATGGTGAGGGGCGCTGCGTTTGACAGAAATAGGGGAGGGAAAAAAATAAGCGGCCCAATTTTTATCCTGACCCTAAATCTATTATATATATACACACACATAACACACACTACACATATTCACACACAATATATGCATATCACATAGACATGCACCAATAATGATAATAACAATAATAATAATAATAATAATATATAATAATAATAACAATAATACAATAACAATTAATAATGCTAACTCATGCATATAAAATAATAACAAATAATAATACTAAAAATAGTAACAAATTGTAATAATAATAACAACAATGACACATGTATAAAATAATAACAATAATGATAATAATATTAATAATAACAATAATGATAATAATGATAATAATAATAATAATAATAATAATAATAATAATAATAATAATAATAATAATAATAATAATGACAATAGTAATGATAATGACTTTAATATTTTTAAACAATAAAACTTCCAAAATAAATATTTTACATAAATAAAACATTTATAATAAAATAAATAAGTAATATGCATAAATAATGATAATATATAAATAAAATTTAAAATTTTATTAACACAACATATCTTAAAATAATTTTTGATAATTTAAAATAAAGGGTCATTACACTTCTTGGCAAACAACTTATTGTATTCACCTGCAAGAAACATCTCTTTTATAAGAACAGCCCACATATAATCCCCTACAATAAACTCAACATGTCGCCTTGTCTTGTCAACAGCCTACTATACTTAGAGGCAGCATGCACTAGGTTATCATGGATAGCCTTATGAACTACTAGCAATCTAGTAACAAAATTCTCTACCTTACCATGAACTCTTGTCTTAGTTAGAAGAGAAATCAAATCCAAAAGGTCCTCTGGGCACAATCGAATACACTACTACAAAAGGATTGAATTTAGTACTTCGATTGACTATATGATTATGAGTAAACTTTGCCTGGCATAATTTTTGATCCCAACTCCTCATATGTTCTACCACGAGGCATCTCAGTAAGTTACCCAAAGATTGATTCACCACCTCAGTTTGCCTATTTGTTTGTGGATGATATGCACTACTAAAATTCAGTTGTGTGTTCACCATTTTCCATAAACTTCTCCAAAAATGACTAAGGAACATGGTATCTCAATCTGACACTGTAGTTATGGGCAAGCCATTCAGCCTATATATTTCCTTAAAGAATAATTGAGCAACATGAATAACATCTGTCATTTTCTTACAGGGCATAAAATGCACCATCTTTGAGAATCAATCAACTACCACAAAAATTGAATCATTACCTCAGTGTGTGCATGGTAATCCTAGCATAAAATCCATGCTAAGCTCCACCTAAGGCTATAATGGAACTGGCAAATCCATGTATAGACCAACGTTAGATGCTGCGCCTTTAGAAACTTGATAGATTCGATATCTCTACACCAACCTCTCAACTTATTTATGAATGGTAGGCTAAAAATAATGAGTCTACACCAATTGCACAGCTCTGTCTCGACTTGCATGCCCTTCACCATGCAATTCTTGAATAATATTCAAAAGCAAGCTACAATCTGGGACACATAACCGGTTGCCTTTAAATAGAAATCCATTATGCACTAGGAAATATGTCCTTTCACCTGCTTTAATCTTGTCCAAAATAATAGAAAAGTATGGATTAGTCTTAAATAATTCTGTAAAAGATTCAAAACCAGGTACCTCAATGGACATTTGGGTTAACAAGGTCTTTCATTTGCTCAATGCATCAACCACCCTATTAGTAACCCCTGGCTTATGTTTCTCAATAAAAGTAAATTTCTAAAGATAAGTGTAGACACACAATTTCGGGATTATGTGTTATGGATGCACCGAAGGGCTCCAATGATGAAAATATCATGAATAGGTTTTCGATACTTAATCTTTAAAATTCTAAAGGTTTAAATGCATCTTTTAAAGGAAGGATTTAGTGTTTTTAAGGACAAAATTGCAATTTTTTAGGACCTAATTGCAAAACATAAATTCTTCCAAGGGTCTTTTTATAATTAAATGTTAAAAAAAAACTGTCAGAATTACACCAATTCCGATCGAAATTGTGTAATTTTGATCAAAATTGCACAATCCCGGTCTAAATTTAATTCTTTTATTTTTTTTATTTTTAAATTCAATCCTAATCAGTTTAAAACTCCTAATTGGCTTTTAACTCAATCCTAATTGATCTAAAATTCCTAAATATAATTTTAAGTATTAATCTTATACTTTTAGGAATTAGAATCAAGTTAGGATTGGGCTAGGTTTTCTAGTTCTTTTTCCACTATATAAAGAGGATAAAGGGTGGAGGAAAAAAAAAGAGGAGAAAAGAAGAAAGAAAAAAGGAGGAATCGTGAGAAGAAAAAAAAAAGAGAAACGAGCTTTTGAAGAGGGTTTTTTTAATTCTTTTTTTTAGTTATTTTCTACAAAAATTCTTTTTGATTCATCAATTAATTCAAGATCCTTGAAGAATTTTGAAGAAAAAGATTCAAAAACTTATCAAGAACGGTGAATTACAAATATGAAGAGTACCCCAAATCGCTCATAATCATAATCATCCTCTTCTTATTCTATTTTTATTTTCTTTGTTATTAATTATTTTTATTCTTTCGAATTATTATTATAATTTTTTCATTAATTTAATTTTTTTTTTGTGGTGATTATGGAGGAAAACACATGGTGATCATGTGGGAGGGATAAATTCGTGAGAAGTCCATGGATAAAGCCTTATAGGGACTTAGTTTCTAGGGTTTTTTATTTTATTTTATTTATTTCTATTTATATTTTATTTTCTTAATTATTTTATGAATTAATGTAATAGCCCCAATAGTGGGAGTAGTGAAATTATGTGTGTAGTTGCATGTTTATTTTGATTCAATTGGTTAGTAAAATTAGGTTTTTAATTAGTTAATTACTTAAAATCAATGGAGGAAGTAGATTAATTTAGGTTGCATATTAATAAAATTAGGGTCTTTTTTTTTTATAAGAGATTAATTTAATTATTTGTTTGATCTTACTTAATTATTTTTTTCTATGTTTTTTTATGTTTTAGGTTTATTTATTATTTTTATGTGCTTTGGGGCCTTAAGCCCATTTTAGGCTTTGATTTATTTATTTAAGTTTAGGTAATTCTTTTAGCCCATCTCACTTAATAATTAATTAGGTTTAATTAATTTAAATATATTTTTATGTCCATAATTAATTAGATTTTAGGTTAGAAATATCCTTGGGCCCATTTAGTTAATTAGACATAGGTTCGCCTAATTTAATTTTATTAATTTAGACTTAGCCCACTTAATTTAAGCCTTTTTCATAATTTGTAAATTTAAGATCACTTTTTAATTAGAAAATGTAGAATTAGGCCCACTAATTTAAATATTCCATAATTTGTAGAATTAGGCCCATTTTTTATTAAAATTAGTAGACTTAAGTTCATTTAATTAAAATAAAAAGGAATTAGGTCTTTAGGTTCACTTATAATTTAAAACATGTAGATTTAGCTCATTTATTTAACTTTAGGATTATGTGATTTATTGAATGCATTATTTACTTGTATATTTCATGACTAGTTTGCCTCGGAGTTTATTATTTTTAGGGTTTATATGAAATTGCATGTAAATAGAGAATAAGATAATAATTTATAAAGTAATTCTAAATGAACACAAGACTAAAAGAAGTTGATATTCTGTATCCAGAATCTCTTGGTTGTGGTGCTAGCTTTCATTTAGGGAATCGAGTACCACCTTTTCGAGTTGTCCCAATTATTACCCTGGGTGGTGACTCCTCATGTCCATGCCATGTCTTTGTGATAGTGGTTAGTGTGTTCTTTAGAGCCCTGAGCTCAAACAGTGTCGTGGTTACTAAAATCTTAGACGTGCGCTAGACCTTGCCATCTACAGTGGTGACTCCATTGGGGATAAGAGATATTAATTCTACTTGCGTTCTTTAGAATTATTTTATTAATTATTATTTTATTCTTTCATTCATTCTACATGTCCCTATTAACCAATGGCGTTGATTTATGATTCCATGATTCCACTAGCTTCATGGGGTTGTAGATTGGCTAACCATCACTTTTAGCCTTAACTTGGTCCAAGAGAGATTACTGGGCTCATCTGACCAGAGCCTGTAACCCAAGTCCTTAAGGGGGGGGGGGGTCGTCTTCTCTCAAGTTTGCAAAGGATGTAACTTGGCCTGTAACTCAAGTCCTAAAGGAGGGCATCTTGCTAAGGGAACCTGGACCTTTTTACAGGACCCTAACTACATATAATGGCTTAGTTATTTCCCCTATGATCTACACAAATTGCTTGTGAATGTTGCCATGAGGTATTTCTATCTGTAAAGGCCCAAGCCCATACTTTAGAAGCCCATTTAGGTTAATAAAGATTGGGCTAATATTTTACATCTAGAATTGTTGTTTCTGTGCTTCTACTGCTTTGAGAGATTTGGCATGTGCATCAGTCCTTAATAGCCCCTATTGATATTAAGACCAAGACAAAAAATCCTAGGAAAAGTGACTCACTATTAAATATGTGTGCAGGAGGAATAAGGTTAGAAGGATGTATGTACACCTAACTTGGTTTGTTACTTACTACTTGTTGCATAGCATGTGCATCATGCATACATGTATACATGCATCTCATGCATCATACTAATAATTTTTCTTGTAGCCATGATAGATTCATCTAGGTCTTCCTGTGTTTGGAGTCAAAAAGGTAGCAGACTGGTGAGAACTGATTCAAGCCCTTAATTGATCGCGAAAGAGATCCTTAGCAGACTGGAAAAGAGCCCCATTAATCCACTCTATTTAGAAGCTATGCAACATGAACAAACTAAAAGAATGGAACAACAAGAGGGAGGAAACTGGACCCTAAAAGACGTCAAAGGAGCACTGATGGATAATATGAGAGAAATGATGCAAGATAAGATAAGATAAGCTCTAGCGGGACTAATGCTACCACCTGTTGCTACTACACCACCCGCTATGGCCAACCCACTTGCTATGGGTCCACTACCTATTAACAATGATAATACTGGGGAAATGAAGCTAGATGATGTTGAAAGTTATATGATTGAAAAAGCAAAAAAGGAATCACTTGAGCAAGTTCAAGAGTTGGAATCCAGATAGATGAAGGCATTAACTAAGAAGATGTCTAAGATGGAGGAGTTGATGAGGGGACAAGGCCTAGGGTACCTATTTGACTTTGATGATGTACTGCAATTTGAGGAAGACAAGCTACCTGATAAATTCAAGATGCCACAGCTGTAGAAGTTTGATGGTACTGGGGACCCATGAATTCATCTTAGTCAATACATAACTACTATGAGTACCACTAAGGCTCCTTTTTCTGTGGTTACTAAGTTGTTTGTGCTATCCTTAAAGGGTATGGCTATTAATTGGTATCATGGGTTGGAGAAGTCTATCCGAGTAGATTGGAGGGAGTTATGCACTGCTTTTCTAAAGCAATATGACTATAATACTAGGCTTGAGGTGTCCATAAGAGATCTAGAACTAACCAAGTACAAGCCTAATGAATCATTTTCAAATTTTCTGACTAGGTTCATAAATAAGGCAGGAATGATAATTGGCGAAGAAGGATCAGGTTAGAATGATAGTCTGAAATGTGTCACCTAACCTAGTGGAGAGGTTGCAAATGATGAACCCTAAGACATTTATAGACCTTTATGATGATGGGTTATAGGTTGAAGAGATCGAAAATGAGAAAAAAAAGGCTACTGGGAACACCGGAGCAAGAAGTTGCCGAACTGGGGGCATACAGCAAGGAAGCACTAGCCGGGTTGTAGGAGTCCATGTTGTTCAACAACCAAGGAGATTCTCAAATTTTAAAAAACCTTTGTCAAAATTCCTAGAGTGCCTAATAGAAAAGGGCTTACTTCAACCTTTACCTACTCCAAACCCATAAAATCCAAATATCCTAGGCTATAACCCGAATAAACACTGTAAATTCCATAAAAACCTTAAACACTCCACAGATAATTGTGTCCACCTCAAACATGAAATCTAAAACCTCATAAACTCTAGAAAAATCACAGATCATGAAAACCCAAGCACCAGAAGCAATCCTTTCCCAAACTACTGAAACATGTCAAGAGAAAGTGAGAAAGAAGTACTAAACTCCTTTAAGGACCTAGACCTTAAAACCAATGAGAAATCTCCTAATGCCCCTAAAGATGTGGAGCGAGTTGAAGATTTATTGGGTCAACCCTCAAGCAAGTTTGACTATAAGGTGTTTTACACTAAACCACCTTCTTTTGACATACCCTTCGAGTCAATTATACCTACAGGATGGGGTGAGGAGTTTGATGATAAGAAGATGCAAGACAACAAAACATATAAAGTGAAAGTATGGAAGGATGGAAAGAAAGCAAAACCACCGAATGAGAGTTTAATCAAAGAAGGATATGGAAAGTATTACCTTATTGCAAAGGAACCTGTCAATATGCCTGGTGTGAATGGGAGTAGGATCTATAAGGAATGGATTGTTGAGAACTTAGTGCAAGACAACAAGGATGAGGAAATGCAAGAATAGCTATTATGTCAGCACTTGAAGGGCCACTGCCATAAGACTTAGCATCCTTAGCATCTAGAATAGAAAATAAATTTCTTATTGTCTTCTTTGAATAAAATTTTAGTTTCTTTAAAACTTGTTTTATTTTAGTGATCAATGATATAAATTCTAATTATGCTCACTTATGTAATATGCATCCTGATGGTACTACGCATTGTGATATTGATCACATCTGCATGTTTGACAAAAATTTAATTCAATTAGATTCATTCAGTATGGGCATAAATGTAAACTTAAAGAATAGTCTTATATCATATGGCATAACTTCTAAAGAGAGCAAAATCTGAGGAAAAATAAGAAGAATGATAAAAAAGAGAAGAAAAACAAAAAGAGAGAAAAACAAAAAGAACAGTAAGGTGAAAAATTAGAGAGAAAAATTCAAGATTAATTAATTATAGGAGTTATGTCATGTGTTGTAATCAATGTTCTCATTTTTGCCTTAATGAATGAGAAAAATTGAATTGGAGATTTTTGTTCAAATATTGCATATTCGTCTTTATCATACTACATAAGTAGTTGAATAAAAAAACAATAAATGATGAAAGCTAAAATCAGAGCTATGAGATCACTATTTTAGTTATGTTTTCTTTTTGCCACCCTTTTATAATTTTCCTTATAAGCCTAGCATTCCTTTATACCTTGAGAGAATTCAAGTGGCTCACTAACTTACTTTGCAACCTATACACTATAACTGTCATCAATCATCATATTAGCATCAAGCCTCATATTCCACTTAAAAGTTCATCGAAGCATTCATGAGACACCTAACCATCAAAGGATCAACAACAATAATGGATAAACTAAGTTCCTTGCACACATAAAAAAAGACTGCTAGAATAATGTTGATGAATTTAAAATAAAATCGGGCGCAAAATGTAACTCTAGGGGCAAGTTGGAATAGAACAGTCAATTCAAATTCAAAAAGAGAATATGGAACATCGAGGTATAAGAGTCAACAAAAGAATATTGGGGGCAAAAAGAAGTAAACTGCAACCAACAACCAATAGCTCATCAATATAGCCTAGCTTGGTTCTTTATCTAACAAACTGCATCAGAAGGCCTAACATTAGAAGTACCAATCTTGAAGTATCTAATGTTTAAAGCTACCAACTACCGATGAAGTGCTTCATTCTCATAGTCTAAGATCAACAATATAGCTCTGTTCCAAACAGAAGACCCATTAGGATCATGCACGTCATTAATAGCATGCATACACTTGCATACATATTTTGTGAAACACTTTTTTTGTATAATAAAAGCCTTTGAGCCTAGATAATATCATGCAAATACTCTACTACTAACATTTGAAATTAGTATTAGAAGAACAGGAAAGTAGTCAGAGTATTCGCATGTGAAACATCTGAAAGAATGAAAATAAGAGGAGTGACACTACCAATAAGCATTATCCTGGAAACTTCAAGAGGCTAAATAGGATTCTCAAGCTCCTCAGATTCAATATGCAAGTGATACATGCGCTTGGCCCTAAAAAGGGAAGAATGCACTCAAAACTTGAGACAGATGCACTCTGAAAACTTCTTTGATTATGAAATAAAAACCTCTAACTCCTAAATCTTTTCTTTTATAGGAAATGTTAGGAAGAGAAATGAAGCCCTTTACCATAGCATCAATGGGATAAAGCCACAACTTTTATAGTGGAGCATCACGACCCTATGATCAGAGAAATTATCACCATAATGAAAAGGAAGGATGCAAAAGAATAACATTGCATTATGATACATATTTTTACTAGCAAATAGGCCATACTAACTTATGGTATTTTGTGTAGAGAAAATAAAAGAGAATGAAGATTTTAAAAGGAACTGATACATCAATAAGAATGGGCAAGATAGCAAACGCTAATCGCTTGTCAAAACCTCACCCTATGCAAATACCAAAGGGAAGCAGTATAACTCTATCTCCTTTGATTCTGCAATAAAATAAATCCTTAATAAGAAAATTCACAAATTGAAAGGAAATTCATCCACTTCATGAGATCATGTGCAAAAATTTATCTCATGACCTTTGATTTTAGTGGCTTTCTTTTATTAGCCTCACAGAATTCAGATGTCTTGTTGACAGTTCTATGCTGAGAATTTCTAAACTCTAATCAATTTAATGCTTGCTTTGCACTCAAATAAGGGGAAGAACATGCAACGAAAAAATCTGTGGACTTGTGGTGTAAATTGATTGAATTTTAGGGTATCATTTCAGTCTTGTGAATGATAAATGTGCATGTAATCTACTCCAATGCTAAAAAATGAGTATGAGTACAAAATCCCTTGACAGTATCCACGCTGAGTAATATGAGAAAGGTGGGGGAATACTAAGAGGAGAATAGAAATAAGAGAAAGCATAAAGTGCTCCAATGCTAAAAAATGAGTAAGAGTATCAATATAAACCTCTGGCGGTATCCACACTAACTAATACAAGAAAGGTAGGAAATACTAAAAGAGGACCATACCAAATTTGCTTTATTTACTCCAATGCTTTGTAAAGGTATGAGTATCCAAAGGACCTTTCCAATGGTATCCACACTGAGTAATATCATAAAGGTGGGGAATACTCGGATAAGGAGGAAAAGTACAAAAATAATTCAAAGATTGTTTTGATACTTAGAATTCGATCCATTTATGCTTAAATACCATAAGTTTGTTTAGTAGATTCTTTTTGAATTTAGGTGTGGAAGTAAGCTCTTCACTTGGTAAAAAATATGCTCTTAGCATAAAATGGTTAATGATGCCTTTGCCCTTTATGAATAGTAAATAAATGATAGTCATGAGCATAAAAATTAAGGAGATTGATTAAGTACATGTTATCTTATGCAAAGTGATGAATTTTCTTATAAATTTTTAAAATAATAAGGTACTTTTGGACATTCATCTTGTTAAAACTAACTTTAATAATTATATAGGAATTTCAAATCCAAAAGGGGGTATACTCAACTTGCAAAGTCAATTAACATAGCAAAATTGAAAGTCAGTCAACAAAAGTGCTATTAGTCAGCACAAAGAATCCAAATCATTCGACTCAAACAACTAAAGATAAAAATCAATGAACGGTTATGGATTGTAGCATCATCAAAGGTGAGCAATGAAAGGATTGTAGTCAATTTGCAAGCAATTATGGATTGCAACATCATCAGTAAGCAACGAAAGGGTTACAACTAATCGCGAGCAATTATGGATTGTAGCATCATGAGTGAGCAACAAAAGGGTTGCAACTAATTGCGAGCAGTTTTGGATTGTAGCATCATTAGTGAGCAACGACAGGGTTGCAGCTAATTGTGAGCAGTTTTGGACTATATCATCCTTAGTGAGCAACAAAAGGGTTATAGATAATCATGAGAAATTTTGGACTGCAACATCATCAGTGAGCAACGAAAGGGTTATAGCTAATTGCGAGTAGTTTTAGACTACAACATCATTAGTGAACAACGAAAGGGTTACAGCTAATCGTGAGCAATTTCGGACTGTAGCATCATCAATGAGCAATGAAAGGGTTGTAGCTAATCGTGCGAGCAGTTATGGACTGTAGCATCAAAAGTGAGTAATGGAAGGGTAGCAGCTAATCGTGAGAAATTATGGATTGCAGCATAATCACATAATCAATCGACATCATATGACCAAGTGTATTTTTCTTTTCAAATCAGACTATACGACCTAGTGTAGTCGACATTGTACAACTGAGTGCAATGTATTTCCAATTGATTATATGACCGAGTATAATCGGCATCATACCACCGAGTATGACATTTTCTTTTCCAATCGATTATACAATCAAGTATAATTGGCATCATACGACCAAGTATGATGTAATTTTTGAATTCAATGCTATACATCCAAGTATAGTCAAACATTTTACGACTGAGTATAATGTGTTTCGTTCACCCAAGGTTATATGACCGAGTATAATCAATATCATACGACCGAGTATGATATGTCATTTTAAATGTTGTACATCTGAGTATAGCAAATTCACAAGAAGAAGCTTTAAGGACTGCAGGTAAGTTTCCTAACTTTCAATTTAGAAATAGGGCGCTATTTTACTTTACTGCAATTTGTCAAGCAAACAACGACAAAAGGGGGCAACTGTAAACACCCAATTTCAGGATGATGTGTTATGGATGCACCAAAGGACTCCAATGATGAAAATTTCATGAATAGGTCTTTAATACTTAATCTTTAAAATTCTAAGGGTTTAAATGCATTTTTTAAAGGAAGGATTTAGTGTTTTTAAGGAATAAATTGCAATGTTTTTTTAGGATTAATTTCAAAATCTAAATTCTTCCAGGAGTCTTTTTGTAATTAAATGTTAAAAAACCTATTGGAAATACATAATTTCAATCGGAATTACACTAATTTCGATCAGAATTATGTAATTTTGATTGGAATTGCACAATTCTGGTCGGAATTGAATTCTTCCATCTATTTTTTTATTTTTAAATTCAATCCTAATTGGTTTAAAACTCCTAATTGGCTTTTAACTCAATCCTAATTAATCTAAAATTTCTAAATATAATTTTAAGTATTAATCTTATATTTCTAGGAATTAGAATCACGTTAGGATTGGGCTAGGTTTTCTAGTTCTTTTTCCACTATATAAAGAGGATAAAGGGTGGAGGGAAAAAAAAGGAGGAGAAAAGAAGAAAGAAAAAAGGAGGAGGCGTGAGAAGAAAGAAAAAAGAAAAACATGTTTTTAAAGAGGGTTTTTTTTAATTCTTGTTTTTTTTAGTTAGTTTCTACAAAAATTCCTTTTGATTCATCAATTAATTCAAGATCCTTGAAGAATTTTGAAGAAAAAGATTCAAAGACTTATCAAGAATGGTGAATTACAAATTTGAGGAATATCCCAAATCACTCATAATCATAATCATCCTCTTCTTATTTTATTTTTATTTTCTTTGTTATTAATTATTTTTATTCTTTTGAGTTATTATTATAATTTATTCATTACTTTTATTTTATTTCTTTTTTGCGGTGATTATGGAGGAGAACGTATGATGATCATGTGGGAGGGATAAATTCATAAGAAGTTCGTGGAAAACCATCAATAAAGCCTTATAGAGACTTAGTTTTTAGGGTTTTTTATTTTATTTTATTTATTGTTATTTATTTTTTTATTTTCTTAATTATTTTATGAATTAATGTAATAGCTCCAATAGTGGGAGTAGTGAAATTATGTGTGTGGTTGCATGTTTATTTTGATTCAATTGGTTAGTAAAATTAGGTTTTTAATTAGGTAATTACTTAAAATCAATGGAGGAAGTAGATTAATTTAGGTTGCATATTAATAAAACTAGGGTTTTTTTATAAGGGATTAATTTAATTATTTGTTTGATCTTATTTAATTGTTTTTAATGTTTTTCTTTGTTTTTGGGCTTATTTATTATTTTTATGTTCTTTTAGGGCCTTAAGCCCATTTTAGGCTTTGATTTATTTATTTAAGTTTAGGTAATTCTTTTAGCTCATCTCACTTAATAATTAATTAGGTTTAATTAATTAAAATATATTTTTAGGTCCATAATTAATTAGATTTTAGGTTAGAAATATCCTTAGGCCCATTTAGTTTATTAGACATAGGCTCACTTAATTTAAGCCTTTTTCATAATTTGTAGATTTAAGATCACTATTTAATTAAAACATGTAGAATTAGGCCCACTAATTTAAATATTCCATAATTTGTAGAATTATACCCATTTTTTATTAAAATTAGTAGACTTAAGTTCATTTAATTAAAATAAAAAGGAATTAGGTCTTTAGATTCATTTATAATTTAAAACATGTAGATTTAGCTCATTTATTTAAAATTAATGTAGATTAGACTAACTTCGGGATTATGTGATTTGTTGAATGCATTATTTACTTGTATATTTCATAACTAGTTTGCCTTGGAGTTGATTGCTTTTAGGGTTTATATGAAATTGCATGTAAATAGAGAATAAGATAATAATTCATAAAGTAATTCTAAATGAACACAAGACTGAAAGAAGTTGGTATTCCATTTCCAGAATCTCCTTGTTGTGGTGCTAGCTTTCTTTTAGGGAATCAAGTACCACCTTTTTTATTTGTCCTAGTTATTACCCTAGGGTGGCGACTCCTCATCTCCACGCCATGTCTTTATGATAGTGGTTAGTGTGTTCTCGAGTGCCCTGAGCTCAAATAGTGTCGTGGTTGCTAAAATCTTGGATGCGCGCTAAACCACACCGTCTAGAATAAGCAACCCATCTCGCATGTCTAGCAGAAACTTTATCTTGCCGATGTAAGTGCTTTAATGCTTTTCAATCTCTCCTTCTAAAATAAATAATGGTGCCAATGTTTAATAGATTACACAACAACATAGAACTCGACATTATAAATACTATAACACATTCTGGTCCCTGATAAAATACACCACCGGTTTGCTACTTTGACTCAGAACAGCCCCAATTCCCATCTTTAAAGCATCTGAATGCAACTCAAAAGGTTGATGAAAATTAGGTAACACTAAAATAGGAGCTATTGTAAGTCGTAATTTAATAAAATCAAATGCCTTTTCTGCCTCATCAGTCCACACAAACTTCCCAACCTGCCTCATGTAAGCAATAATAGGCGCCATAATGCTGCTAAAATACAGAATGAAATGCCTATAAAATGAAGCCTATCCATGGAAACACCTCACTTCAGTAATGGATGTAGGTGTTGGCCAATGTTTCACTACCTCAACCTTTATTTCATCTACCTATAACCCCTTTCCCGACACAATATATCTAAGAAACAACACCTTTTGAGTAAACAATGCACACTTTTTAATTACAGCATAGAACTCCTCCTTACGCAGCACACTGAGGACCTCTCATAATTGTTATAAATGTTCATTTGGGTTGGCACTATAAATTAGAATATCATCAAAGTACACAACAACACACTTGCCTATGAAAGGCCTCAAAAGTTGATTCATAACATGCATAAAAGTGCTTGGTGCATTCAATAACCCAAACAACATCACTAACCATTCATACAACCCTTCTCTTGTTTTGAAGGTTATTTTCCACTCATCCCTGCTCGAATCCAAATTTAATGATAACCACTCTTCAAATCCAATTTAGTAAAAATCGTGGCCCCACTAAGCTAATCAAGTAAGTCATCCAGTCTAGGAATAGGAAAATGATACTTGATAGTTATTTTGTTAATTGCCCAACTGTCTATGCACATCTACCAAGAATCATCCTTCTTTGGTGTTAAAAGGGCTGGTGCAGCACAAGGACTCAACGCTCATAAATATACCCTCAAACTAGTAACTCTTCCACTTGCCTCCTCAATTCTTTATGCTCAATAGCACTCATTTGATAATATGGTCAATTTTTCAAAGCTACACCTGGTTCAAGATCAATATAATGTTGGATATCCCTCATGGGAGGTAACCCTTAGGCAGTTCTTTTGGAAACTAGAAGTGGCAAAACTACATCAGGGATTGCCACCTCTTTGTCTACCATCTTCCCGAATAAGACATAAAAAACTTCAAGTCTCTACACTACTCTATCAAATTGAGATAAAGTTAATAAGCTAACACAACCCTTGATTTCTCTCTGCACCATCTCAAATTATTCACGATCCTTATTAGGGACCAACATTATTTTTGTTCCCTCAAACATAAAGCTATAGGTGTTAGTCTTCCTGTGTTGAATCACATCTCTATCAAACTACCATGGTCTCCCTAATAATAAATGACATGCATCCACCATTACCTTGCCCCCCTTTTTCAAACATGCCAATTTATATGGCTTAGGATGCTTAACAATTGTAATTCCTAATTTGTGAACCACCTTTGCTAAAATTATATTCTCATAACTACCCCGATCGATCACAAATCAGAATACCTTTTCTTTGATAGTGCAAGTAGATTGGAAGATATTATTTTGCTGCCAATCATTATCAATAGCTCTAGGTGTTAGGCAGGATCTCTGCATGACCGATGCAATCCCTACATCACCAGTCATAACCTCCTCTTCCACAACATCTATATCAAATATTGGGTCTCCCATTAGGTATGCTTCCTTTTCATTGTCATATTGCTCATCTGAATAAGCAAACATTACCCTTTTTCCTTTGTTTCTACACTTAGCTTGCCTATGCCATGTCTCACCATACACAAAACATTTAATACCACTAGGCTTTGATATAGATGTTGGTTTATTTATAGCCCTTATGGCCACCAACACTTGGATGGCTCATACTAGTGCTGCTTCCAATGCTACCCTGTCCAATATTTTGCACAAAGCCATAAGGATTCCTCCTCTTAATCTGTAAGGCCCATTGGTGTGTCGCAAAAATAGACATAGGATTAAACATATTGGCTATCTCCTTAATTTGTTCCCTTAGGCCCCCAATATATCAAGCCACCAATTGGTCCTCTATCTTAAGCACTTCATTCTAAGCAATCAATTAATAAAATTCAGTTGTATAATCATCAATTGAATGGATTCCTTGCCTTAGTTTCTAAAGCCTTTGGGACATTAAATGCTGATAATTATAAGGCAGGAATGTGGCATGCAACTGTTTCTTCATCTTCTCCCAAGTTATAATTTTGGATTTCCCCAATTTGACTCAAGTCTACTTAATTTGCTGCCACCAAGCCATTGCTCTGTCTCAGAACCTCATTGACACCAATGGTACTCAATGAATTTTTGGCACCCCCTTTAAAATCTGATACCTCTTCTACTATGGCCAACCAATCAAGGAATTCTTCAGGTTATAGGGTACCATAAAATTTAAGGATTTCAGTTTGCATACCTATTTCCTATCGCCGTCTGTCATAAACCTCCACATGTTGTCTATGACGTCTATGGGGTACATGATAGTAACCATCACCATCATCATCTTTGTCATTGTTTCCTTCAACAAAAGGATTCTTCTGGTCGTCAACATTAGGGATCCGTCTTTGACCTGGATTCGGTTGCTCCTTATTTTGATTAACTAACAACTCCCCCCATCCTCGCCATGAGTTGTTCCATTATAGTGTCAATCCGTTGATCCATCTATCCCATTCATTGATCGAATCGCTGCTCTAAGTGACGTAAATCATCATACTCATAAATCTTGTCTACTCATTGCTATTATGGTTGTTGTTGTTGTCTTTTGCATGACATCTTATCCAAGGACCACAGCTCTAATACCAAATTAATGTAGTGGTAGGGTGGATTAGTAACAATCAATAATTAATGAATCATGCATGACTACTAATTATCAATCTTCTATGGCCAAACTAGGCTCTAGGCATCAAAATTTTCGTAAAAAATTTAGAACTCAAGAAAATATTCGATATTATCAAAACTGTTGTCCAATAATGAAAACAAAAGCTTAAATAGTAAAACCCTAAAAACAACCCTAAACAAAATAGGAAATCAAATCCTAAAATAGGAAAAACATAAAATTGCCCGCTTAAGGGCCTAAATGATATAATTTGCCTGAAAGCAATAGACATCACTACCAAAGCTCATGACTTATGACTATTGGCCCATTTCCATATGAAATAGGCTTTTGAATCACCCAAATCCGATACTTGGAACTTGTAGAAATTTACAGAAATACCACAACCGTAAATTCTCAAATTTTTTCATGATTTGAAAGGCTTGCTCTTCTATGCATGCATCATATATATATATATATATATATATATATATATATATATATATATATATATATATATATATATTCAAACTTGAATTTTCAACTTCCCTTTTAATTATTTTATTTTTTATGGTCAGAGTAACTTACTTATGTAGAAAATATAACTTAAATACCTTAAATAGATTTATAATAATATCTTTTTTTTATATCATTTTTAATATATATTTGATCGCTACCCAAAAAAAAAGTTTAGAAATAGAATAATTCTTTTTATAACCTCCTAAAATCCATTTCTATCTTTTTTTTTGGAAATGGAAACCAATCGTTATAAAGCTCATTGCTAATTAGGTTAGAAACTCATTTAAAAATTCCATTTCTAATGATCTCTGCACAAAGTTTGGATGTGTTGGATGGTAGATGGAAGTTGAAAATTTTCCCGTTTTAGTGTAAAAAAAAATATCACTTTAGGGTAGTTTTTAAAATATTTTCAATTTTAGGGCAGTTTATAAATTTATTATAGATTTGTGGTGAATTTTACTTATGTGGACAGACTAGACCAACACTGCTAGTCAAATTGGCAAAGAGGCCATTTACGCAATTTCAAATGGTGGAGATGGATGGCCTAATTTTTTTCTTTTTAGAACTCCGCCATCTAAGATGGCGAAGTTTAGAGACTAAATTTTTTTTTAATGCAATGAGACAACTTAGCGTAAGAAAAAAATGGCAAGATTATTCACTGAAGTCAATGCAATTGGTTTTTATGAATGTCATATGTTATCCATGCAAATGATTGAGTTTTAATTGATTAATGATATAGTATCCATGCAAATGAAGCTAATAATCAGGTAAGTATTAGTTAGTAATTAGGCTATTATAGTAAAAATTAAAAATTTAATTTTTTAAAAAAAAAAACTAGACCACACACACTCATGCATAAAATAATAATTATTATAATATGTTAAACTAAATTAATCATAATAATATTAAAATTAAAAAAAAAAGTCATAATAATATTATAATGAAGATATTATTTTAAAATAATTATAAGTAATAAATCATAATAATTATAATAACCAAATTAAAAAAAAAGGTCAATTACACAACACTCATGCAAATTCATACATAAAGGCTCTATGGGTTATTTACCAAACTATGGTAAAAAAAGAAAACAAATTCTCATTTTATGGTACTTGTAAAAATAATTTCCAATTTATGGTACTTTAATTTTTTATATTTAAAAAATTTTAAAAAAAAGGTATTGCTAATGGCGGTATAGTTAAATGACAAATTTGACCAACAAACACGCTTCCAGGAAACAAGATGAGACAACAGGCTTCCAAGAGACAAGATCGACAACTTAATCTTTAATTATTATTATAATTATTATAATATTAAAATAAAAACAAACAAATAAAAACGTAAAAATAGTTTTCCATGCACAAGTTGGCCATAATAATAATAATAATAATAATAATATAAAATTAAAATAACCATTGTAGGTAGTGGTTTTGGTTGCACACTCAAGTGTTGGTGATCATGGCACTGTATAAGTTTAGGGCTCACTAAAAAATACATAGTGGGTTTGGAGTTCAAAACAGAAATGGAGTTGTCACCCAAATGAAAGTCAAGATACACTATACAGCAACTGGATTCCATGGAGGTTCCCAAAAGCCATCATCAGAGATCGGGTTCAGAAACTAGGTTTAGGCTTTTGGAATGTCCACCCAACCTTGCGGTTGGCCTCCATATGTGTTTTGTATTTTATCACCTTTGATTATTAAATTATTTCTTTATTAACATGCAAATCGCGGTTGGTTTCCAATTTTATATTTTATTTCAAGTTTGCACATTAGTCCATTTTATGCTTAAATCCCCGGCATTCAATCACGAATAAAAAAAAAATTTACAACCATTCATTCCAAATAAAAGGGGAAGGGATTAATGATTACAACTTTTTGATGTAAATAAGCATAAAAATACTAAAAATAAACCATACATAAACAAAAAATAAACTAATTAATTGTACAAATTAATACTCCAAAAAATAAATAAAACAAATGTCTAATGATTAAAAATCACCAAATAATTCCTGTAACACATACAAGTTAATTCCATACAACAACAACAATAATATTTACAAATCATCAACAAAAAGTATGCAAAAAAAATGATAATAAACTCATAAAATACTCCACTAAATAACATAAAAAAAAGGAAGAAGAATAACCTAGAAATAGTATTGATCAACACAAGAATCATATATAATCACAACAAATATAACAAATTAAACAGGAAATTATGTCAAACATGCAAAATACTAGTTGAAAATCAAGTCATAAATAGGCAGAGTTCTATCAAAGAGGTGACACCTCTTCAAGGAGGCATCGCCTCCTGACCAAGAGGCAATGCCTCCATCACGTCATCATAAAGGTGCCTCTTTAACAAAGGTGAGAACACTCTACATTTCTTAGATCCTAAGAAATGCGACGATCATGCAAATAAACAAGAGACAAACACAAATATGCAAATATTAACAATTAATATTCAATGTCTTATGCAATCATGTTCCTTTATGAACTGAAAATAAGTAATATAATTCAAAAAACACACAAAGAGAAAACAAATCAAGGTTTTAATGAAGATAAAGAACTAAAACCTAAAAATGGAGAGACTCAATGTCTTGGATGAGTTGATGCTCCTAACTGAGCCCTCGGAGCTTGATTGATGGATGAATGACTTTGAATGCAAGAAGGTCCCTTCATGTTCTCAACAATCAAGTTCCTTAAGCTTTTAAGTATCTCCCTTTCTTCTTTCTTTCCTTCTTTTCTTTTTCTTCCTCTTTCCCTCTATTTTTCTTTCTCTTTTTTTCAAACATTCCTCTTTGTCCCTCTAAATTACCAAACTTTGCCAACATCCTCTCTCATGCACCCACATTCCCTTTTAAAGCCTCTCACCTTTTTTCATTTTCCAATTTCCTAAAAACCCATTCTCACCCTCTCCCATTTCCTTTTTTAATTCCCTAGGCTCTTTCCTGCCTTTTTCCCTTTTCTTTTACTCCAAAAATGACCAAATCTCAGCAAGTAGACTTCCAACCACTGCTATTAATGGCATTTAATGTTACAAAGAGTAGGTGTGAAGAGGCAATGCCTCTTTGATGAGGTGTCACCTCATTAATGCCTAGGGTGAAGAGGTGATGCCTCTTCATTGAGGCGATCACCTCTTCACCTGGTCCAGGTCAAGGCCCTTGGGCCAAGAGGCTATGGGCTTAGGTTAAAGCTTAGTTTTTTGGGCTAGGACAAGGTATTTATGGGCTTTAGTGTTTAGGCTTTGTATTTGGGCTTTCAAAGTCGATTTTAGAAAAGTTTTGGGCTCCCCTTGCGTTAAAAACTCGAACATTCTCATCATCGGCTCTCATTGTAGGCCGATTAAACTGACAGTGTCCACAGTCACTCATTAGTAAATTTTTCATGAATCTCAAACATGGATCAATCTTCACTTAGTAGAGGTAGAAGAGAAACATAGTCACGCTCCTCGGGTTAAGCTAACTTGATCAGCTACTTATTATAAATTTGGCATGATTCTCAAGTTTTCCTAGCTTGAGAAGTCACTCAGTAGAAGAAATGAAGTGTAACCATGTTCCTTGGGTTTTACTGGCTCGATTAGTTACTCATTATAGTTTTGTGTGAATCTTGAGCATGGCCCAACCTCCACTCACTAAAAAATGATGAAACGTAACTGTGATCCTCAATTTTCCTAGCCCAATTAGTTACTCACTATAGTTTGGCATAAAACCTGGGTTTTCTTGGCCCGAGAATTACTCAGTAAAGAAGAATTCACTTTAAGGATTCAAACCTAACCATACACCTCCTAAAATGTGCACTTCGGGGATTCAAACCTGACTAGACGCTTGTTATTTTATGCACTTCACGGATTCAAACCCAACCAGATGCTTATTCTTTTGCACACTTTAGGGATTCAAACCTGACCAGACACTTATTCTTTCATGTACTTCGGGGATTCAAACCAGACCAGATGCTTGTTCTTTGATGCACTTTAGGGATTCAAACCCAACTAGACGCTTTTTCTTCTGCTGCTTCAATCAGATCATTCATTTCCAAAGATAAATTTTGGGGTACACGCAAGCAATGATGCAAAAAATCTCATTTTTTTATGGACCTTAGGCCATTTGATGTTTTATTTCATCAAGTGGGCCTCACTCTCTTCCCCTTATCTTCCTTTCTCTTAATTTTCCTCCCTTACCTTAACCATAGAAATTCTCACTTTTCTTCTCTAAGGGTCACTTTCATTTTTTCAATTCTCTCTCTTCTCTCTTTTCTTCCCTTTTACTTCATGTTTTACTCCCTTAGCTCAATTCCTACACCCTCAAGGGTACTGGGAACTTTAGCAGTGCATGGATCTAGTATGATGAGCTTCTTAAGGCCATATAAACTCAGATTCACGATACTGGGTTCTTTGATTTTATCCTGGCACTCCTAACATAGCAAGGGCATACAAATTACTAGCCCTTGCATGCCCTGATGGAGAGGTGGTCTAACACTACCCACACCTTTCATCTTCCTTTTAGGGAGTTCACCCTGGATTCGGTGGCCTTCACTGCAGTTATCGAAATTACTTGTGCTTGAGATTTTGTTCCCTTCGATGCCAACCTTCATCAGTTATCTCTCAACCATCTCGCTTTCATCGAGCATCTGCTTGGGATGATCCCATACATGAAGGGGACCCACATAGTGAAGCTTGAGTCGATTATGAGCTTGTACACCTACACCAAAGTTGAGGTGGCTACTATACCCCTTTAGATTGATCAGGTGGTGCACGCTTTCCTCATTTACCTCTTGGGCACTACTCTCTTCGTAAATACAGCCAACTCTATGGACTTGAGCTTCATGATACCTCTTAGGGACCTAGACTTAGTGGTGACCTATGATTGGGGTAGTTGTTCCTTAGTTTATCTTTACAGGAGTATGGATGAGCTAGTGCATGGAGCTGGATGACTTTATGATTTTTGGTATGCTATATTGGTATTTTATTTTCTCTTTTCTCTCTTTATATTCCATTTCAACTGCCACTGTTCGATCTTACTAACAATCCTTTATTTCTTTCACAAGGCTGGGCTTTAGAGTTAGAGCTAATAATGGGGATCACTAGACTCATTGACACTCCCTTCCCTGTGATGGCGAGGTGGGGTCCCATCCAGGCTTGGAGGAGGCATGTGGCTCGCACTCACATCCACCATGTGCAGCTAAATACGGTCACTTATAATGAGGTATGCACCTACAAATGTAATTGAAATTAGCAATAAACTCATTATTTGAATTCACCTACTTGTTTATTCTTGTAGTTATGCCCAGACTTATGGGGCCTTCAAGCTAGGTGGACAAAGGCAATGGTTCGCTCCATCCCTCTATCCAGGAAGAGGGTTCTGCTCAAAGGCCATGATTGTAAAGTGTGGTTCCTCGAGGAGAGGATACATCAATGGTGGTTAAGTGCACGAATGAGGCTTCTACCTCTTGCTCCTCCCCAGTACATCTTCTAAGCACATGAGTTAGATGGAGATGAGCTTGATCATGCCTTACAAGGAGAGGATGCTACAAATAATTATGAGCGCAGGAAGCTCGCTATGTGGACTTTACACGAGTGCCCCTTCTTGAGCCTGCACTTCAAGTAAGCATGCCATGTTTTATTTTATTTATTATTTTATATTTACTTACATATGTTGTTCTCTGACTTATTTTTTATCTTTTAGGTAGCTACTAGGGCACTTGCTCCTCGCCCTAGGTCATCTACACAGGAGAGGCCTCATTAGTGCATCATTCCCAGTGGTGAGGGTTCTTCTTTTAGGGTGCCATCCTCAACAGACCCCTTTAGCTCTCTATCCTAGGTAGTGGCCAGTAGACTCACTACCATTCTCGATCTACTGACGCATTGCTAGATGCCTTCTGGTGAGCTCTCTTATCAGTTTCTAATGCTGGATATGACTCTGGTGCCATCATTCATCCCAAAGGCTACAACCATATAACTTTCCTTCTCTGACAATTGTGTTCTCAAATATTATAACACATGGTTAATTCTAACATTATCAATGGAACAGATACCTTGAGATTAAGGAGAGTACATGTACTAGGTGGTTGAGGCTTATAGGGACTTCTTGATGAAAGTGATGTAGTAATGGAAGGTACACACAAAATATACTATATTTCTATATGTATGCATGCTTTCATGATTTCTTACCTCTTATTATGCTTCAATAGGATTGAGATGAGGCCAACTAGGCTATGATCATTGCCTTGGAGTGCTAGCTCGCCACTCTTTAGGTCAAGGGTGATGAGGAGGAGGGGGCAGCCAATGAGGAGTTTGAGGATAGCAACGAGAATGATGGGATCGATCCCACTAATGCTTCTGCAGATGAGCCAACTGATAAGCCTATGGATGAGCCAACTAATGAGGAGGCCGACAAGTTTGAAAATGATGAGTAGAGAGGACCCTTTGTAGATTTTTATTAGCATAGGGGTGTCCTTGTTTAGGAACATTAGAGGCTTTACATTGTTGCCCTCTATCTATCTAAATTGATTTTTTTACTCTTTTTTATGCCTTCATATTTTTCATTGAGAATTTTTTATGGAATTTTTAATGAATGATGGCCTTTCATCTCTGAAATGCTTCGCTTTGACTTTACATATACAACCCAGGGAATTTCGAGGACATAAAGACTTGTTCTACCTATCATAAAGGTGTCATCTTTTTGAAGGGGCATTGCCTCTATGTATAGGGGAACACCTCTACACGCCTGCCTTACAGCTATAAAAACCCCTAAATCTTCTTCAAAATCCCTAATTTCTTCATCTCGCCACTTCTCCCTATTCTTCTTTCCTAGATAACATTTTGATCTCTAATCATGACCAAGAGAAGCTTGAAACACTATAACCAATTCTTAAAAGTTTGGATGGTAGGTCATGGGCTAGAATGGAGCCATTTCACCTATCTGCCTTCTGATCCTTACATGCTAGGAAGATCAACTTCTCATTTCTCCATGTTCTTGCTCAATTTTAGGATCCTTAAAAATATGTTTTTCAGTTCAACACAATGGAGATCTGCCCCCTGCTAGAGGAATTTGAAGCTATCTTAGGCTCTCATATAGATTCTCCTCAATAGGTTATTATTCCTCTAGTTGCATCCTTGGATTTGCACACCATCCAATATCAAATGGCAAGATCACTCAATATGTCCCCTCAATCCTCTCTTTGTCACATTTTTGGTAATGAAATCTCGCTTAGCCCTTTCATAGAGATGGTAATGGTTATAGACAACAGCGAGGTTCCTTGGCCTCGAATAATGGCACTCTGCCTATATGCTCAGTTCTTGTTAGTCTCCCCTTTTAGTAATTATGACCTGAAGATCCTGTATATTCTAAACCAAGTGGAGAGTGGACTGAACCCTTTCCCTCTCATTCTGGCTGATACTATTATCAAACTTGATAACTTTCTTTAGACCAGGAGATTCTCTAAGAGTCCATTTCTACTAGAGGTGAGTCTCTTCTTTCTTTTACCATTTATTGATTTCCATTATTCTTATCCATTTGTTAATTCTATAGGCCTGGTTGTAAGAGAAACTAAGATTGCTCAAACCACCTAGAGACATTACTCACTATAAGACCAAACAATGTCATATTATGAGACTTCATCCTATCCCGGAGAATATCCACAGCTAGTTATCTACATTCCCTGATACTTTGATTCAATGGATGTGTCCATGGTGGAGACTGCAGCACGTGACTCTCTGGTCCTATACCTACTATATTTTTTAGCTGGCCTCCATTTCATTGCCTTTTACAATCCAGATCAGCTTTGTAGACAATGTGGATAGAAATAATGTATTATAGAGCTTGTACATGAGTTCAAACCAGAGCCTCTTTCTCAGAATTTTCTTAACAACCTAGTTTCTATTTGGCCTCAGAGGTTTATTCAAAGGTTCATTGACTATAATAGAGATCAACTTACTGATGACCAATACAAGGTGTGGGTTCAACTACAACATGTAGAAAAGGATGAATTTACAAGAAATAAAAGGACAATGGCATTACAAGCATCGAGTGCTTAGGGGAGTCATAAGAGAAGTAGACAATATTATATCAGTTTATGAAACTTAGTCTTTTTATGTACTTTCTTTACCAAATGAGATTTCCTTTTGAGTTAGACATAAGTATAATAAGCATTTAATGCAATGTTTACAATAATAAAGGCAATCTATTCCATTAAATTTAAGCATAATGTAATTATACAATTTTGCTTCTTACATATCTCCTATCGTTAATTAGCTTGCCCTTGCAAGTTTTCCAACTAACTATTTTCTCTTTTCTCTCTCTTTCTCTCTCCTTTTACATGTCCTTTACTTTTGCTTGGATTGCCTTTTCAGGTTTTCAATCCAGTAGGAATTTTTACTTTTTCCTTTTTTTTTTAGTTCTAACTCTTGCCTAGGTAGCCTCTTTTGAGGTTTTCTCCCTAGTGAGACTTTACATAAAGTATTTCTTGAGCTTGTCCATATTGATGGGCTCTCTAAATTCATTTCCCTATAAGTTAGACAAAATAGTGGCCCCTTTTGAAAATAGCTTCATCACTTGATAGGGACCTTCCCATTTCGGCTTGAACTTCCCCATGGATCGGTCATGATTAGCCTAGTGAGCTTTAAGACCAAGTCACCCTCTTTGATCTTGCCTGGCTTAATCTTCTTGTTATAAGCCCAGGCTATCTTTTTTTGGTAAAATTGAGAATGATACATAACCTTTAATCTCTTTTCATCCAAAAAAGTTAATTATGCCAATCGGCTTTATACCCATTGGTACTTAGGGATTTTAAACTCTAAAAGAATCCTTAAGGATTGAATTTTGACCTCAACTGGCAATACAACTTCACTTCCATATACCAGAGAATACAGAGTGGCTCCTGTTGATGTTTTGGTAGTAGTTCTATATCCCCATAATGCAAACTATAGATAACTTGCTCAATCTTTATAATTTTCCAGTATCTTGGCCAATATTCTTTTCACATTCTTATTTTTTGCTTCAATGGCTCCGTTTGCCTATGGTCTATAAGGGGATGATCTATGATGCTCAATCTTGTATTCTTCTAACAGGGTGGTCATTTTTGCCCTAAATTACACACCATTATTAGTGACAACCTAATAAGGCAGCCCATACCGGCAAATTATGTTCTTCTCTATGAACCTGGCCATTTGTTTTGCCCCTACAGTGGTGAATGATTATGCTTATACCCATTTAGAGAAATAGTTGATCACCACTATGATATAATGATGTCCATTGGATGCTTTCAGCCTTATCTTTCCAATAATGTCAATTCCCCAGACTATAAATGGCTAAGGAGAGGTTAATCCCTAAAGTTCCATAGAAGGTAGGTGGCTTACATCGCCATATACTAGGCAGTTATGGCATCTTTTTACAAACTTCACGCAATCTACCTCAATGGTTAACCAGAAGTACCCTTGACGGGTTATCTTTATAGCAAGGATTGTTCCATTCATATATGGCCCATATGCGCCCTCATGAACTGCTTCCATGATCTTATATGCCTTACCTTTATCGATGCACCTTAGGTGTACTCCAGCTGACATCCTCTTATATAACATCTCATTATATCTAATAAACTACCGTGATAACATCCTTAACGACATCCTTTCTTTTCTATTAGTTTCCTCAAGGAATTTCCCTATCTCAAGATATCTTTGTAGATCATAAAACTAAGGCTTCTCCATTAGGTCAATTGACATTATTATAATCTCCTTATAATATGGAATTTGGGCCCATACTAAGATAAGAGGCTTCATTTATGGTCGTCTACCTCCTTCCCATATCGAGGATAGGGTAGCTAATGCATCTACCATCTGATTCTCCTCCTGGGGCAAGTGTACAAATCTGTATTATGCAAAGGATAATAGGATCGTGGCTAAATAATCTAAATATGGCTTTAGCTTATCTTCCCTTACTTCGTATTCCTTGGCGATCTATTTCACTACTAGTATCAAATCCCCATACAATGTTACCTCTTATACCCCCACATTCTTGAGTGCTTCCAAACAAAAAATACAGGCTTTGTATTCAACTTGGTTATTAGTGACCTCGAATTCCAGCCTCTTTGCCATCGGGATTACTTCTCCTTTCAATGAGACTAAAATTACACTAATGCCTGCCCCTCTAATATTCACTACCCCATTAATGTAAATTTTCTTAGTATGGATTTCTATTGCCCCTAGGTGTTCATTTAAAAATTCTAACTCCCATTCTTGTCCATAATTTACTGGATTTTAGGCCAAGAAGTCTACCATAGCTCTTCTTTTTATCACCTTTTTAGTAATATAGTCTTTGTCGAATTCAGTGAGTAGGACTAACCATCTGGCTAATTTCCCTATCAATGATGAAGTCTACTAGAGATATCTAACTAACCATCTGGCTAATTTCCCTATCAATGATGAAGTCTACTAGAGATATCTAAGGGGATCATGCTTAGAAACCACTTGAATTGTTTAGGAATGGAAGTAATGTTATAGCTTCTTTGTTGCCAAAATTATGGCCAAATAGGTTCTTTCTACTAGACTATAATTGGTTTCATAGGGCAGAAGCTTCTTACTCAAATAATATATGGCATGCTCAACTCTCCCTTCTCCTTCTTAAGCTAACATTACACTAATTACATCTTTTTCTATAGCCAAGTAAAGAATTAAGGGTCTCCCTGGTCTTGGTGGCTGCAAAACTAGAGGATTCATCAAATACTACTTAATAGTTTCAAAGCCTTGTTGACACTTATCATCCTAGATAATCGACTGATTCTTCTTTAAGAGCTTAAAGATATGCTCATAAATGGTAGTCAGTTTGGCTATAAATCTGTTGATGTATTGTAGCTTTCCTATAAACCCTCTGACTTCTTTCTCAAACTTTGGTCTAGGCATTTCTTTGATTACTCTGACTTTGTCTAGATCCAACTCTATACCTTTTTTACTAACAATGTGTCTCAATAGTTTTCCATATGTCACCCCGAAAACACATTTCTTCAAATTCAGTCTGAGGTTATACTTTTTAACTCTCACCAAGATGTTGTCTAAGGCTTTGAAATGGCCTTCTTTGGTTAAAGACTTCACCATCATGTCATCTACTTACACATTTATCCCTTTGTGGATTAGGTCATGTAATAGTGTAGTAGCCATTCTTTGGTAAGTAGCCCTTACATTTTTCAATTCGAATGGCATACTTGTGTAACTATAAACACCCAACTCAATAATGAAAGAAGTCTTTAACTTGTCAATCACTACCATCATGATGTGATTGTATCCCGAGAAGCCATCCATAAAGGAGTACATGGTGCTGGAAGCTCCATTGTTGACCAAGGTTTCAATATACGGTAAGGGAAAATCATCCTTACGACAAGCCTTGTTCAAGTCTCTATAGTCCACACATATCCTGACTTTACCATCTTTCTTAGGAACTAGGACTATGTTAGCCAACCACTGGGTGTCATCTACCACTTCTAGGAACTTCGCTTTGAGCTACTTTTCTACTTCTTCTTTTACTAGGAGAGCCCATTCTAGCCTTAGTCTTTTCTTTTTTTTTATCGGTGTGATGTGAGAATACATGGGAATCTTGTGTTTTGCAATCTCTCTATCGATCCCAGGCATATCCTTATAGCCCCAAGCAAATACTTTCTATCTTCTTTTAAGAGTTTCTTTTATTTTTTCTCTCTCATCGGGAATTAACTCAGAAGCAATAAGTATATTTTTAGGGTTATCACTTGTGCCTAGATTAAATGATTCAGTTTGCACTGAATTAATGTCAAACATATATATGAAATGATCATCACACATAGCATAACCATTAGGAAACACATCACACAAGTAAGCATAATCAGAATTTATCATATTAACTTTAGAAAGAAAAATGTCATCAGTCTCAAACAAATTAGAAATAAAAAGGTCAATGTGTAGACACGAGGTTTTACGCGCATCCAAGATTTTAGCAACCACAACACTTTTTGAGTTTAGGGCTCTAGAGAACACGCTAACCATTGTCAAAACACATTGCATGGAGCTAAAAAGTTGCCACCCAAGGTAATAACTGGGAAAATCGAAAAGGTGGTACTCGATTCCCTGAAAGAAAGCTAGCACCACAACCAAGAGATTCTGGGTACGGAATACCAACTTCTTTCAGTCTTTTGTTCATTTAGAATTACTTTATGAATTACTAAATTATCCTCTATTCACATGCAATTTCATATAAACCCGTATTCTAGCAATTAACTCCAAGGCAAACCAATCATGAAAATACAAGTAAATAATGCATTCAATAAAACACATAATCCCTAAGTTAGTCTAATATACATGGATGTTAATTAAATGAGCTAAATCTACATGTTTTAATTAATGAGCCTAAAAGGCCTAATTCATTTTAATTTTAATTAAATGAACCTAAGTATATTTATTTTAATTCTAAAAATGGACCTAAATCTACAAATTATAAAGGTATTTTAAATTAATGAGCCTAGTTCTACATTTTTTATTTCTAAGGCGATCTTAGATCTACAAATTATGGAAAAGACTTAAATTAAATGGGCTAAGTCTAAATTAATTAAATTAAATTAAGTGGACCTATGTCTAATTTACTAAATGGGCCTAACTCATCTCTAACCTAAAAATCTAATTAATTATGGGCCTAATGATGCATTTTAATTAATTAAACCTAAAGACCTAAATTTATTTGAGTGAATTAAAATCTAATATGGGCTTAAGGCCAAAAACACATAAAAATAAATAAATAAGCCCAAAAAGAAAACAAATAAAACATATCAAAATAATTAAATTAAAGATCAAACAACTAATTAAATTAATTCCTTCTAAACCCTAATTTTCATTAACATGTAACCTAAATTAATCTACTCCCACCATTTGATTTTAATCAATTACCCAACTAAAACTCTAATTTTACTAACCAATTAATTAAAATAAACAAGCAATCACACATAATTCCATTATTCCCACTATTGGGCTATTACAATAATCTATTGAAAATAATAATAAAAATAATTAATACATCCCCATAAAAGCAATAAAATAAAGTAATAATAATAAATCCTAGAAATTATATCTCTACAAGGTCTTATCCATGGCATTCCATTGACCTCTTATGGATTTGATTCTCCAAGTATGATCATCATATATTTTCCTCCATAATCACCATGAAAAAGAAATAAAATTATAATTAGTAAATAAATTATAATAATAATAAAATAAAATCAAAAATTAATAAATAAAAAAAGAAATAAAATAAAATAAAATAAGAAGAAGATGATGCTTATGGATGATGGGATGCTCCTCATATTTGTAGAATCACCACTCTTAATAGGACTTGAAAGAATTTAAGTTTTGCAATTAGATCCCTAAAAAGCATTGCAATTTAGTCCATGAAAACCTCAAATCCTTTCTTCAAAAAAATTCAATTAGACCCTTAAAGTTTTAAAATTCAAATATTGAAGATCTATTCATGACATTTTCATCATTGGAGTCTTCTGTCACATCCATAACTCATCATCTCGAAATTGGGTGTCTACAGTTGCCCACCTTGGTCGCTGTTTGCTTGATAAATTATGGCAAAGTAAACCAGCACCCAATTTCTTAATTGAAAGTTAGGATACTTAAATGTGCTTTATGAAGCTTTTGCTTATGAGCTTGTTATACTCTAACGTACATTATTGATTTGAAATGGCATATCATACTCGGTTGTATAATATTGACTATACTCAGTCGTATAATCTTGGGTGAAAGGAACTCATTGTACTCGGTTTTACAATGTCGACTATACTCAAACGTATAGCCTGTATTTAGAAGGAACATCACACTCAGTTGTATGATGTCGATTATGCTCGATTGTATAATCTTGATTAAAGATACATTGCACTCGATTGTACAATGTCGACTACACTCGGTCGTATAGTCTATTTTTGAAAAGAAACAACATACTCGGTCGCATGATGCCAATCATACTCAATAATATAATCTTAGTTGGAAATACATTGCACTCAGTCGTACAATGCCAACTACACTTGGTTGTATAGTCTATTTTTGAAAAGAAACATCATACTTGGTCATATGATGTTGATTATACTCGGTCGTATAATCTTAGTTGAAAATACATTATACTTGGTCATACAACGCCAACTACACTCAGTTGTATAGTTTATTTTGAACAGAAACATCACACTCGGTCGTATGATGTTGATTATACTTGGTCGTATAATCTGATTATGCTGCAATCCATAATTGCTAGCGATTAGCTGCAACCCTTTTGTTGCTCATTGATAATACTACAATCCACTCATTACTTGCTCTTGATAATGTTGACTAACAAATTTAATTATTCATTGAATTATTAAATTAGGAGACATTGCAATTCAGGATTAAATTGCGAGGAAAAGAACGGACTTTAATGCAAACCCAATGTTAGAGGACTAAAGTAGATATTTGCCCTTTTAATATATCACTTTCTTCCTTTTGGCGATTCCTTCTCCCATTCTTCCTATTCTTCTTCATTTTCTTTTCTCTTCTTTTTCATTTTCTCTTGATTTTCAAATTTTCCTTTGTTAATTATTCTTTCATCTGAAGTCCAATTTTGAATCCATCTAATCCTAACAATGTAGAATATGTGTGAACAGTTCCAAGCAGTCAAATCCCATCACTTCACATTTGCATTTTCCACAAAATTATTTAAGACTCCATGAACATGAAGATGTGCTTCCTTTGACTCATTTACACCTTCATAAATGCTTTCAAGTTGGAAATGAGGTAAATTTCCTATCTGTGTCTTCAATTCTACAATAAACATATTTATTTTATTACGTAAAATTAATAGGTTCATGCATGCAATTATAGAATATTTGTTAGACTAAGTAAATATAATTTATGAAAAATTGACAATTTAGAACCTAAAATTTTAAAAAAATATGTTCATAGTTACTGAATTTCTCATCAGGATTTTGAATTTCCCATCGGGATTCTCGGATTTCCAATTGGATTTCTCAGATTTCTGATCAGAAATCTAGAAATCCAATCAAAATTTTGGATTTCTGATTGGAAATCCAAGAATCCAATAAAAAATCTAGATTTCCAATCAGAAATCCAATTTTTCAATTTTTTTAAATAAAAAATTTAGGAAAGGAAAATAATCCTATAATTTTTTGAATTTTTCAAAAACCACTGAAATTGTTGGGTTGCTTTCATTTGGCTCAAGAACTATTCTATGACTTGTTTGGAGAGATAGTATAACATATCTGGGCATCTGGCTTTCGACTTTTCATTACTGCTTTACCGACTGCTCAGGGTAAGTCAGACCACTACTTGCTTTTTGCTCTTATCAAGAGGTGGATGGACACCACTCATACTTTTCATACATGCATGGGTGAGATGACTATTTCCTCAATGAGCTTCTTTACTATTACTGGGATTGCCTTCGGAGGTGCCCCAGTCCCCTTTGATATTCATTACTGCACTCTTTCGAAGGATGCCAGGAGTCACTATGTTCGCAACTTGCTTAGGTTTGTTCTGGCATGGAAGAATAAAAAAAACATGCTTCTTTCTTCCCTCATTCAAGATTTTAAAAGACTACCTACCACTACACCTCACCATATTCTTCAGAAGGTGAGATGCTTCTTGTTGATATTACTTAGCACTACTCTCTTTTGCAAGACTGGTCATAAGGTTAGCATAGCTCTTCTTAGTCCCCTTCAAGATCTTACTATGGTCGCTACTTTAGATTGGGGATCAACGGTGCTTGCTTATCTGTACTATAGATTGGATACTGTTTGCAGAGGCACTGTGATGATGTGCGGTTTCTAGCATGTCTTGTACATGTCTCCTATCCTTGTCAACTTTACTTATTTTCATATTCTCCTTCTTATTTCTTTCATCTCCTCTCTTTCAGATTCAGGGCATTGAGATTTGAGTGATCTGAGGCTTTAGTGCCATTAGCTTTGATAGGAGTCTTCCACTGATGCAGAGGTGGGGTTCCTCTCATCTTGCTAGCATTAGGCATGACTTGTAGACTTATAGAGATCATTTGAACTCCTTAGAGTGGGACCTAGTAAGGCAAATTTGATCTTTAGTATTTCATTAATTGTAAAAGTTCAATAAACTTAAATAAACAAGTTTACAGGTCATATTAGATTGGTTGGCTGGTGCTGAAGACATTGAGTGATATGATTTTATGATAGAAATTGTGAGGCTTAAGACTATGAGAGTTTTGCTCCTTGGTTATGGCTGCCAAATGTGGTATCTTAGTGAGCGTGTTTGTCATTGGCATATGGGACCTTCCAAGAGGTGTGTTCCTTATTCTATTCCCTCCTCGATGTTACAGAGTAGCAGTATGACTAGTCCCGATCTCAAAGTAGCTCTTGAGGGATATGAGGCTTGGACTCTTCTCGAGCATTCACATCATTATCGCGGGTACATTCAAGAGAATCTCCTAGAGCAAGTTCATACAAACCCAGCTAAGGTATGCTTTCTATCACTACTTTATTTCATCTCTTTCATCCCTTCATATGACGTTCAATTCTTGCACAGATTAAAGGAGTCCCTGATGCTACCATGGGGGCGACTGAGGATAATACCAAGGAGACTGAGCAGGAGGTTGAGCCTGCTCTTCATAGTAAGGTTGCTCATGGTGATACTTCCTCGAGTACTATTTTAGGCAATGTTCCTCCCTTTGATAAGTCCATGTATTATTAGGTTCCCATGGTGCAGACTCCTGTTAAGCGGCATATGCACTTTGATGCGGCTCAGATTCCTAGTTTCTCTCCTCTTGATGCTTCACATGTGAGTTTGATTTGCATTTCCAACCCTGCACAAACTAGCACTTGTTGTTAAATTAGTAAACTCCATTTTACAAGTCCTTAAGACACAGGCAGAGTATTTTTATGGTCTTGCCTCTTCCCAGAGCTTATTTACTATGTAGATTACATATACTTGAAGGGTTAGTATTTTCAGCAAATATGCAAATGTATGCATGTTATGTATGATATGTATGATTCTAACTATTCTAAATGCAACAGAGTTATGCAGGGGATCTTGAGTGTAAGAATGAGAGGCTTCGATGATAACTTACTGGTCTTGACTTTAATAGTCATGATGTCGGGACTTCTATGCCTCTAGATCAGAGTGACGATCCAATTAGAGGATGGAGCCCTTGGCCAGATACTGGAGTTCAGGATGACTAATTTTCTTTAGGACTTGTTGTTAACATGATTGTACTTTGGATGCTTTAGAATTGTTTCCTTATATGGGTGAATTTCAAACCTTTATTTTAAACCAAACCCCTTTTTTTGGCTAGAAATGCTAGAAATCTAATCAGCATCCTAGATTTCTGATCAAAAATCTAGAATTTTGATTGGATTTTTAGAATTTTGTTTGGGAATTCCTCCCTTATCCTACATATTTACCTATTTCGACTCGAATTCGGTTAAAAAATTACTGAAAGAAATCCTAATCCTCTCGATTCAAAAATGATTGAAACAAATCCTAATCCTCTCCATCTTCTAAAAACCCAACCAAGAAAATCCTAATCCCCCTCTACATCATCTTTTGAAGCTATTTCAGAGTCACAAATGAGTGTATTGTGCATTCTCTTTATCATGACATAAGCAACTCTTAGCCTAATGAAAAAATTTCTGTGAACATGAACGGAGATGATTGGAACTGAGTGCTACCTTTTCATGCTAAATCCTTGAAGTCCCTTTAACACCTAAAAATAGATAGTAATTTCTTACGTGCTACTACCACATTCTAGGATGCTAAGGATCATGTATTTAGATTCAATGGATAAGAGTTATGTCCATTAATTAAGGAATTTTCTGCTATTCTTGAATGTTCATTAGATTCAACCACTGTAAGTTCTCTCCCTGGTCTTGTGATGGAATTTCCCAATAGACTAGTAACATTTTTTTTATATGCCCTTAAGTGTCATCTACATGCATGCACACAATGTTGGTACTATTACTCTTCCTTTTTTATTACCTCTTATGATGCTAGGGACAAGAACAATGCTGCTTGGATCAAAACTATCATCTTCTGCTTGTATGCTCAATTTCTGCTAGTGTCTTCTCATGGAGATGCTGATGTAAGAATTATCAGTATCTTAGAACAAGTAAAAATTAGAGCTAATCCTATATTTGTCATCCTTGCTGAAACTATCATTGGGTTAGAGGTTCAGAATCGTCTCTCAGGCAGTTTGCTTCTCCTTCAAGTATGTAACCCTTTTTTTTGTCTAAGCTGCCCTCTCGAGTTTTCAACTTAGCCTTTTTTTTATATTTGGTTATAGGAGAAGTTGAGTCTGCTTAATGCTCCCCCTAATGCCTTAATTTATTAACCTTATCATTTACAATCTCGTCCTTTAAAGATAAAGGACAAGCATGCTATAAATTAATGGATTGATTAGATGAAAGGCCTTGCTAATACTTAAATTACTTGGATTTGTCCTTAGTGGAGATTGAAATCCATGACCATCAACCTGTATGACTATTGTGTTCCTATTCGTGGGTTGCACTTTTTGACCTTTCTTTCTCCCTCATGCCTTTGTCGTCAGTATGGTCATCCTAATTCATTGTGGTTGTTATAACTAACTTTGAAGGCTTCCCTCTCATACAGGATTTTCTGGACAAAGTGATGAACTTGTGGCCCCACAGAGCTTTAGAGCGGCATATGCACTGGAACACAGACATGACTACTAATGATGACTACAAAGCTTAGGTTGTCATGCAATCTACAGAACCACTAGAATTTACTAGCTATAAAAGGACTTGAGTGTTATTAAATGAGTCACAAAAGAAAAAATAGAAACAATAATAGTAGTCTCATAAGTCTAATTTCTTATGTTTTATTTTTCCTTCAAGCCTTCATATTTTGTAATAAAGATAGAATATGAAACATTTAATAGAAATATTATCTCAATTTATTTAATTAATTAGGGCAAAAATGTCTACATTTAATACATCATATGACATAACTCCTGTTATTAGCTAGTCCTTTTGGATTTTCTAACTAAACATTGTTCCTCACTTTTGTTTCCCGAATTTCTGCCTGATCAGCCCTTTGCGAGTTTTGAGACCAGCGGGATCACTTTTTTTTTTATTCCCTTACTTTTGCCTGCTAGCCCTTTGTGAGTTTTCTGAATAGCGAGAATGTTTTAACTTTTTCCTGACTAGCCTTTTTAGGTTTTCTAGCTAGCGAACCTTTTATTTATGGTAGTATTTCTTAAGATGATCCAAATTGATTGGCCCAGTGAACTCATTCCCTTCTAGATCGGATATCTTTGTAGCTCCTTTGGGCAAGATTATTTTGACTGGATATGGTCCTTCCCAATTTGGTTTGAATTTCCCTCTCAGAACAAACACCATTGCCATTATCTACTTTAATACCATATCTTCAGCTTTTATCTTTCCTGGCTTAACCCTTTTATTGAAAGCTCTTGCTATCCTCTTCTGATAAATCTAAGTGTGAAATAAAGCATCCATCCTTTTCTCTTATAGAGAGACAAGGTGATCAAATCTTTTTTGTATCCATTCACTCTCAGGAATTTTTTCTTCCATAATGACTCTCAAAGATTTGATTTCCACCTCTATGGGCAAAAACACTTCACAACCATATACTAACGAGAATGGAGTTTGTCCCATAGTAGTGCGTGTTGTAGTTCTATATCCCCATAAAGTAAAAGGGAGATATTCAAACCAATCTTTATGCATTTTCACCATCTTGGAGAGAATCTTCTTTATATTCTTATTACCTGCTTCAACTGCACCATTAGCCTGAGGTCGATAAGGCAAGGACTTATGATGCTCAATCTTGTATCTCTGCAATAATTTAACTATTTCTGCCTGGAACTGAACACCATTGTCTGTCACAACATAATATAGGACCCTATATCTATAAATAAGATTCTTTTTAATAAACCTTGCCATCTGTCTAGCCTTTAAGGTACCAAAGGACTCTACTTCTATCCATCTAGAGAAGTAGTCAATTACAACTACTATATACTTATGCTCGTTCAAAGCAGTTGGTTTTACTTTCCTTATTATATCTATTCCCCAGGCTATAAAGGGCCAGGGAGATGTTAAACTATTTAGCCTTATAGGGGAAAGATGATTGAGGTTCCCGTGTATTTGACACTGATGACATTCTTTCACTACCCAGATACAATCCTTTTCCATGCTTATCCAGTAATACCCTTATTGAACCATTTTCTTTGCAAGAATCATCACATTCATGTGAGGTCCACAAACTCCTGCATGAATTTCTCTCATTGCTTGTTCTGCCTCATCCTTCTTAAGACATCTTAGCTATATTCCATTCAGCATCCTTCTGTATAATATCCCATCATGACTTGCCTAATGGCATGCAAGGACACGAGGAGCATATCTTTCTTTGAAAGTTGCTTCATCTAGGTATTTCCTTTCTTCAATAAATCTTTGGATGTCATAGAACCATGGCTTTTCTTCTGGCCCCATCTGGATACTCCTGACTTGTTCCTCACCATAACACGTAGCTTTCATTTTCATTATTACCAAAGGCTTTATCATTGATCCCATCGGTTTATACCACATTAAAGAAAGTGTTTCCAAGGCATCCGCAATTTGATTCTCATCTCTGGGCAAGTGCATGAAGAGACATTTAATGAAATTCCTCATTAGCTTTTTCAAATAGCAAATGTAAGGTTTCAACCTCTCTTCTTTCACTTCCCATTCCTTATTAGCCTGACTAATGACTAACATGGAATCTCCATAAACCAGTAGGTATTTAACTCCAACCGCTAACATTGCTTCCATGCCGTAGATGCATGCCTTATTCTCAGCCATGTTGTTTATAACCCTGAAGTCTAATTGCTTGGCCATTGGGATAGTTTCTCCTCCTAGTGTAACAAGGATTACTCCTAGCCTGGCTCCTTTATTATTCACAGCTCCATCAAATTCCATTCACGTTATTCTGTTATTGCTAAATTCTCATCTAGGAACTCTAATTTCATTGCTCATTTCCTTTAACTGCATTCTAGGCCAGAAATTTTGCTACTGTTCTTTCTTTTATGACCTTAGTGGTGATGTTCTCTATATCAAACTCAATTAGAAGTACCAACCATTGAGACATCTTTTCAGTCAAAGCTGGTGCTTAAAACATGTATCTCAAAGGATCTATCTTTGAGACAGCTTATACTTTGTAAGACTGAAAATAATTCCTTAGCTTCTTTGTAGCCCAGCTTATATTGCTAGCCCCTATTGCCTTTTCCTCTAAAGCCAAATACAAGATTAAACGTTTACCTTAACTCAATGGTCTTAACACAAGCGGGTTAGTAAGGTATTCTTTAATCTTATCGAAGGTTTTTTAACATTCTTCATTCCATTCCACTGGTTGATTCTTCCTCAAAAGCTTAAAGATCGGATCACAAACCATGGTAAGTCTCGCAATAAATCTGTTGATGTACTGCAGTTTTCCAATAAACCCTTGTACTTCTTTCTCCATTCTTAGTGTTGGCATCTTTTAGATGGCTTTAATATTTTTTGGGTCAACTTCTATTCCTCTGTTGCCAACTATATGCCCTAATAACTTTCCCAAAGTTACCCCAAATATGCATTTCTTCGGATTAAGCCTTAGGTTATTTCTTTCTATTCTCGCTAGGAACTTATCCAAAGCCTTAAAGTTTCCCTCTCTTATTTTTGACTTAACCATCATATCGTCAACGTACACTTCCACTTCCTTATGCATCATATCATGAAATAAGGCAGTGGTTACTCTTAGATAAGTTGCTCCTGCGTTCTTTAAACTGAAGAGCATCACCTTGTAGCAATATGTCCCCTATTCAGTGATAAAAGCAATTGATCTGATCTATAATCACCATCATTATTTGATTATAAATTGAGAACCCATCCATGAAGGAGTACATTGCACTAGATGTTGCACTATCGATAATCACATCAATATGGGGTAAAAAAAAGTCATCTTTTAGACATGCCTTATTCAGATCTCTGAAGTCTACACACATTCGAACTTTCCATCTTTCTTAGGAACTGGTACTATGTTTGCCAACCATTGAGGGTATTCCACTACTTCTAAAAAATTAGCTTGGATCTACTTACCGATTTCCTCTTTTATCTTTTCTGTCCACTCTGGCCTCAACCTATGGAGTTTTTGCTTAATAGGTTTAACTTCTAGATATATTGGAATGTGATGTTCTAGGATTTCTCTTTCTAGCCCTAAAATATCCTCGTAGGACCAAGCAAATATTATCTTTCTTTTTATTAATATTCTCTCAAATTTTTCTTTCTCTTCAGGAGTTAAATCATGTGATATAGAAATGTATTTTGGTTGTTCATTTGTGCCCATATTTAATGAATCTAATTGAATAGAATTAATTTCAAACATGCATGAACGATCATTATTAAAAAGCATAAGACCATTAGAATCAACATCACACAAGTAAGCCAAACCATAATTTATATCATTGACCACAGGAAAAATGAAGTTTTCATCCTCAAACAAATCGGATATTATTACATCAGTTTCTTCATAAAAAACATCACTAAAACTATTATCAATAATGTTAGCTAAATCCTATGGTGGTTTTTCATTAGGTGGCAGATAGAGCAATTCTTCAATGTCCTCAACTTTCATCTTTTCAGCAACTATCTTCATCACCTTGTCTTTATTGTCTTGTACTAGCCTCTCAACTATCTACTTTTTGAAGATCTCAAACCTAGGGATATCCACACTAGTTACTTGAGCAGGCTCCTTTTTCACCTAGATAAAACTTCTGGTTCTTTTGTTTGATAACGTTATCCTTCAGAGGTCCTACATTCCTTAAGAGGTTACTCTCATTGAAAAACCTTCTCCTTGCTATTTTGCTGCCAAATCCAATCCCACTATAGCCCAATCCTCTTGTATCATCTTGAGTTTTAAAGTCTAGTAATTCTAGGATAACTTACTCATCTTTTCCCAATCCTTGTCTAGGTCAATAATTCATCTTCTCAATCATGCCCATAACCCTTGGATCCATCACAATTCCCTTAAAGATCATAGCTATTTGGAAACCAGGAGGAATAACTACCTACTTTTGACTATCGATAACTGTGGACATAGTCTTACCCATACTCGCATCTAAAGTTATAACCTCCCCTTCATGTAGGAACTTCACCTTTTGATGCATAGTGGAAGGCACTCCTCCTAAAATATGATACCAAGGCCTGCCCAACAACAAGGCATAGGTGACAGGAATGTCTAAAACAGTGAATCCCACTATTGCTTTTATAGGCCTAATCTTCATATGAGCCACAAATGTTCCCTTTACATTCCTCTTGTTATCATTATAAGCCCTGATTACCAGGTCTAACTTTGTCAAATCCTCTACCTTCACTCCTAGATTGGGTAGGATCTGTAGTGGGCAAACATCAATTATGGACCCATCATCCACTATCACATAATTGGTCCTTTTCCCTCTCACTTCAACTAGAATGAACAAGGCCTTATTATGATTCATTCCTTCTACAAGTAAATCTTCATTATAGAAAGTAATAACCCCATGCTTTTTCTCCATAACCTTAGCTACTATTGCTTCAAGGGTAGTAGAAGTTTTTATGTTCATGTTACCCAGAGCTTTAACTAGAGCTTTTCTGTGGCTACTTGAGTGCATCAAGAGCTCCCAAATGCTCACATTTGCTTTTGCTTTCTTAAGCTGTTCAAGAATCAGATCATTGCCATGTTCATCTAACTCTTCTCATTCAATAGCTTCTTCTCTCTCTATAGTTTTCTTTATTGGTTTATAGCCTTTCCCACTTCTGGTGATATGATTGACTTCTGGATTATCAAGCCATACATTATATCTTTTAGTGCCTTCCTCATCAGAATTGTACCAAATATCAATAGCCTCAATAGTCTGGTCCTTCTTTCCATCTTTCTATACTTCAACCATGCATTTCTCCCTTTTGACTACCAGCTTTTCATCTTCGAACTCATCACCCCATCCTGTAGGCTTGATTTTTTCAATGGATATATCAAAATAAGGTGGTTTAGAATAAAACACCTTATAATCAAACTTGCTTGAGGGTTGACCCAGTAAGTCTTCTACTCGTACCACATCTTTAGGGGCACTAGGAGATTTCTCATCGGCATTAAGTTTTAGATCCTAAAAAAAGTTTAGCATTTCTTCTTCACTTACTCTTGAGTTGATCATCATAGTTGTTGGAGGTGGCATGTTTCGATAACTTGGGAAAGGATTATTTTGAGTGTTTCAGTTTGGATTTGATTTCTCAGTGTCTGTGATTTTTTCAGAATCTATGATGTTTTGGATTTTTTGTTTAAGGCTCATGCAAGAATCGGTTAGGTGACCAACAACTTGTGAAACTTACAGTAACTGTTTGGGTCAAAGCCAGAGATATTTGGGTTTAGTAGTCTAGTGGGGTTAAAGGTCTAAGGATGCTTTTTTGGGTGAGATAGTCTAGGACTTTGGATAAAGGTTGGTTGAAGTTTGAGAATCTCCTAGGTTGTTGGATAACATGAACTCCTACAACCCGACTAGTATTTCCTTGTTGTGTGCCCCCAATTAGGTAATTTCTCACTCTAGTGCTCCTAATGACCTTCTTTTTCTCATTTTTGATCTCTTTAGCTTGCAATCCATCATCGTAGAGATCTACAAATGTCTTAGGATTCATCATTTGCAACCTCTCAACCAGATTAGGTAGCACATTTTGGACTATCATCCTAACCTAATCCTTCTTAGCCAGTTTTTCTTCATTATTCCCGCATTATTCATGAACCTGGTTAGAAAATTCGAGAATGACTCATTTGGCTTCTACTTTATCAGTTCTAGATCCCTAATGGACACTTCGAGCCTAGTGTTGTAGTCATATTGCTTTAAGAAAGCAGTGCACAGCTCTCTCCATTCTACACGAATAGACTTTTCCAACCCATGATACCAACTGACAGCCATGCCCTCCAATGACAGTACAAACAGCTTAGTAACCACGAACATAGGAGCCTTAGTGGTGCTCATGGTAGTTAAGTATTGACTAAGGTGAATTATCGAGTCCCTAGTACCATCAAACTTCTGCAACTATAGCATCTTGAATTTGTCAAGCAATTTATCCTCCTAGAATTGCAACATATCATCAAAATCAAATGAGCATGTAATGCCTTTTCCTCTCATCAATTCCTCCATCTTGGACATTTTCTGAGTCAGTGCTTTCATCTGCTTGGATTCCAACTCTTGAACTTACTCCAGTGATTCCCTTTTTGCCCTTTTAACTATATAACTCTCAACGTCCTCGAGTTTCATTTCCCCAACATTATCATTATTAACAAGTGGTGCATCTACAGTAGGTAGATTGGTCATAATAGGTGGATTGGCTGTAGGAGGTGCAGCAGTAGTAGGTGGTGGCATCAATATGGCCAAAGCCTGTCTTAACTCATCTTGCATAATCGCTCTCATGTCATCCATCAGTGCTCCTTTGACATCCTCTAGGGTCCAGTTTCCTCTTTCATGTTGATCCATTTGTTTGACTTGCTTCGGTTATGCAGCTTCTAAGTAGAGTGGGTTGATAGGACTCATTTCTAGTCTGGTGAGGATCTCTTTCGCAATCGATTGTGGACTCAAATCAGTTCTCACTAGTCTGCCCCCCTTTTGACTCCAAACACAGGAAGACCCAGATGAATCTATAATGGCTGAAAGGCAAATGTTAGTATGATGCATGAGATGCATGTATGCATGATGCACGTGCTATGCAATAAGTAGTAAGTAACAAGTTAGGTATACATACATCCTTCCAACCTTATTCCTCCCACACACGTATTCAATGGCGAGTCTCTTTTCCTAGGATTTTTGGTCTTAGTCTTAATATCAATAGGGGATATCAGGGCCTAACACGTAGGCCAAATCTCTCTTAAAGCAGTTAAAACATAGAAACAATATTTCTAGGTATAAAAGCATAGCCCCAATCTTTATTAGACCTAATGGGCTTCAAAAGGATGGGCTTGGGCCTTTATAGATAGAAATACCTCATAGTAACATTCATAAGCAATTTGGCTAGATCCTAGGGGAAATAACTAAGCCATTATATATGGTTAAGGTCTGGTAAAAAGGTCAAGGTTCCCTTAGCAAGATGCCCTTCTTTAAGACTTGAGTCACAGGCCAAGGACAGAGGGACCTGACATCCTTTGCAAACTTGAGAGAAGACTACCTCCCTTAAGGACTTGGGTTACAGTCTCTGGTTAGATGAGCTTGGTAATCTCTCTTGAACCGAGTTAAGGCTAAGAGTGATGGTTAGACAATTTACAATCCCATGAAGTTAGTGGAATCATGGAACCATAAACCAATGCCATCGATTAATAAGGAGATGTAGAATGAATGCAAGAATAAAATAATAATTAATAAAATAATTATAAAGAGCAAAAGTAGAATCAGTATCTCTTATCCCCAATGGAGTAGCCATTGTAGACGGTGAGGTTTAGCACGCGTCCAAGATTTTAGCAACCATGACACTGTTTGAGTTCAGAACTCTAGAGAACACACTAACCACTGTCAAAAAGACATGGTGTGGAGATGAGGAGTCACCACCCAGGGTAATAACTAAGATAAATTGAAAAGGTGGTACTTGATTCCCTAAAAGAAAGTTAGCACCACAACTAGGAGATTCTGGGTATGGAATACCAACTTCTTTCAATCTTTTGGTCATTTAGAATTACTTTATGAATTACTAAATTATCCTCTATTTACATGCAATTATCCTCTATTTACGTGTTCATATAAACCCTTATACTAGTAATTAATTCCAAGGCAAACCAGTCATGAAAATACAAGTAAATAATGCATTCAATAAAACACATAATCCCTAAGTTAGTCTAATATACATGGATTTTAATTAAATGAGCTAAATCTACATGTTTTAATTAATGAGCCTAAAAGGCCTAATTCCTTTCAATTTCAATTAAATGAACTTAAATCTATTTATTTTAATTCTAAAAATGGACCTAAATCTACAAATTATGAAGGTACTTTAAATTAATGAGCCTAGTTTTACATGTTTTTATTTTTAAAGTGATCTTAAATCTACAAATTATAAAAAAAAGGCTTAAATTAAATGGGCTAAGTCTAAATTAATTAAATTAAATTAAGTGGACCTATGTCTAATTTACTAAATGGGCCTAAGTTATCTCTAATATAAAAATCTAATTAATTATGGACCTAATGATGCATTTTAATTAATTAAACCTAAAGACCTAAATTTATTTGAGTGGTTTAAAATCTAATATGGGCTTAAGGCCCAAAACACATAAGAATGAACAAACAAGCACAAAACACATAAAAATAAATAAACAAGCCCAAAAAAAAATAAACAAGCCAAAAAAAAACAAATAAAACATATCAAAACAATTAAATTAATGATCAAAAAACTAATTAAATTAATTCCTTATAAACCCTAATTTTCATTAATATGCAACCTTAATTAATCTACTCTCATCATTGATTTTAATCAATTACCCAACTAAAACCCTAATTTTACTAACCAATTAATTAAAATAAGCAAACAATCACACATAATTCCACTATTCCCACTATTGGGGCTATTACAATAATCTATTGAAAATAATAATAAAAATAATTAATACATCCCGAAAAATAAATAAATAAAGTAAAGCAACAAAATAAAATAATAATAATAAATCCCAAAAACTATATCTCTGCAAGGGCTTATCCATGGCATTCCATGGACCTCTTATGGATTCAATTATCCAAGTATGATCATCATATATTTTCCTCCATAATCACCATGAAAAAGAAATAAAATTATGATTAGTAAATAAATTATAATAATAACAAAGCCAAATCAAAAATTGATAAAATCTAAAATAAAATAAAATAAAATAAGAAGATGATGATGATGATGCTCCTCAGATTTGTAGAATCACCACTCTTGATAGGACTTGAAAGAATTTAAGTTTTGCAATTAGATCACTAAACAGCATTGAAATTTAGTCCATGAAAACCTCAAATCTTTTCTTCAAAAAATGCAATTAGACCCTTGAAGTTTTAAAGTTCAAGTATTGAAGACTTATTCATGACATTTTCATCATTATAGTCTTCTATCACATCCATAACTCATCATCCCGAAAATGGGTGTCTATACAATGTCATCATAAAAAACATCCATAATAGAATTAAGGACAAAGGATTCGAAGTTAAATTCCTTTTCCTGGTCAGCAGCATCCTTCAGCTCTACTGCAGGAATGTCCCCTTCTGATTCCAAAGTCAATACTAGATCTTCTACCATGGGCTCTTCAATAATAGGCTTTTGGTTCCCGTCCACATATTCAATGAGGATTTCAAATCCAAGGACCAGTTTCTCAACTATCATCAGGGGCTCCTTGGTGGGGGTAATTGGCACCTTCATCCACAAATGTTTCCTAGAGCATCTTCTTCTTCGACTCAGCCATAAGTTTGCCTTTCCCAGACTTACCCTTAGTTTCTTCACTTTCATCATACCCGTCTTCCCCTAAATATCCTAACCCATGCTTCAGAATCGATACCTTAGGTTCAACAAATCCCAATGGGGCTTGCTAATTCTTTTTAAGTCCTATCCTAGGCACAAACCATATGCTCTTCATCATACTGACAATCTTTGGGTTCAGCTCATCTTCATAAATCTTACAAACTTTGAAACTCGGGTTGTTCGAGATCTTAGTAGGAGCTAGTTTCAATACAGCAATGGCAACCTCTATTTCAACCATTATAGTAACCACCCTTCCCTCATGTGGAAATTTAATCTTTTAATGAATAGTGGATGGCACTCCCCCCAAAGAATGGAACCATGGTCTTCCTAAAAGAATAGCAAAGGTGACTGGGATGTTTATTACATGAAGGTTAACCCAAACTTCAATAGGTCCAGTCTTGACTGAAGCCTAAAAAGTTCCTTCAACTAGCCTTTTTGTATCATCATAAGCCTTTATGACTACATCAGAGGGTTTCAAATCAACTACCATCAAGCCCAGCTTCTGTAGGATCTTTAGAGGATACACATTGATGGCTAACCCATTATCGACCATGACACAACATGTCAATTTGCCTTTCACTTCAACCTTAATGAATAGGGCTTTATTATGATCCCTTCCTTCTAAGGGCAAGTCATCATTTATGAACATAATTGCCCCCTGAGGGCTTTTAGTCAGCGAGCTCACCATTTGCTCTGGAGTGTGTGTCGAAGGTATGATCAAGCATTGGTTTTTGCTCTTGATCATAAGAGCAAATGGTGAGCTCCCACATACTGGCAAGAGTTTTCTTATTAGTTTTGGCCTCAATAATCTCCTTAGCTTTCTCATTTTTCTTTGATCCCACTTCTAAAATACTTCCTTCTTTCTCCACTTCAGCCTTCTTCACTTCATCCTCCCCCTCCTTCGATTTCTCAGCAAACTGTGCTATTCTCCTCTCACTATTCCTCCATAGATCAACTGCTTCTCCCTCTTTATCATTAGAACTCCAAATATCCAGCACATTTACACGAGACTTAATGTCATGTTGCCTCAGATTCAAGTGTTTTGGTTGTGGTTTTGGTAGGGTAGGTGTGACATCAACAAAGGAGTTAATAACTTGTTCCTTTGTTATACTTGTGTTGATCATCAAGATACGGGGATTTAGTGGTGGTACATTTCAGTAGTTGGGTAAAGGGTTATTTTGGGTATTTGTTTTTCTAGTTTCTAGGTCGGTTATTTTGCCTAAATCAATCAAATCTTGAATCTTATGTTTTAGGCGAGTGCAACTTTCTGTATCATGCCCAATGTTTTGGTGGTACTTGCAATATAGCTTCGAGTTAGTATTTAGGAAAGGAGGTCATTTAAGTAAGGGTTATAGAAGGTTATTCTCAATCAAATTTTCTAGGACTTTGGAGAAGGGTCTTCCCAAATTAGAAAACCTTTAGGACTGCCTGACTATATTGATCTGTATATTATTGCTTGGCCTGACTCCACTACCAGACCCAAACCCTTCTCTATTCGTAAATCTTCCACTAAAGAACTTCTTTTCTTATGCGAGGTCTGATTATTTATTTACTCCAAACCTATATAACTCCTCAAAGTTTTGAATCCCTAAATCCATTAGTTTCTTAGAGAGAGGGAGTACACACCCTTCTATAACTATTACGAGCTTATCAGATTCTATGAGCTATTGCTTTATCTGTGCTAATTTTGCTCTCCACCTGATCAAATAATCCATAAAAGATTCATTGAATTTCTATTTCAAGTTTTGCAAGTCTCTTAGGGAAGCCTCCATCTGAATGTTAAGACTATACTACTTAATGAATGCAGTGCATAGTTCCTCCCAATCAACTTGAACACAAGATGTTAGTGCATAATACCATCTGATGGGTGCTCCTTCCAAGGACAATAAGAATTGCTTCACAATCTATGCTTTAGTTAGCTCAGTTGTCTTCATGTGGGTCACATACTGCTTTAAATGGAGGTGGGGGTCCTCTGTGCCAGTGAACTTCTTTATGTCAGGAAACTTGAACTTCTGTGGCAGGGGATCATCATCCTTATCCAGGCTCAACTTGGAATAGCCCATTGGGGCATCGATCCTTTTTTCCTTCATCATCAGCTGTAGTTGAGCCATAGACTTGACAAGGTCTTTAGCCCAATTTGGCTTCTCCATATTTCCCTTGGCATCTTCTTTCTAATGGATAACAGGGTCTACCAATAATGTATGCTAATCATCTTTTACCTCTTGCCTTTTAGGAACCTCAGCATCCATATCAAAAGGTTGAGGTTAAGGTGTTGGTGGTTGGGGCACTAACGACTGTGGTGATGGTGGTTCCCCTCTAGCTGTGCCCATTATTTCCCCCATAATTTCTCTGATGATCACCCTAGTTTGTTCAGCCATTTCAGCTTTCAACTGTTCCTTGAAGGCTTCAACATCAAATTCTGCCATCTTGATCACTCTATAGATTATAACCAGACAGCCTATGTTAGATCGTTTCCAACTGGCAAATGGTTGTAAATCTATATCTGCAACCATTAAGGGTCAGAAACATGTATGGCATGTATGCATGAAATGCAAGCCTACTGGTAAGAAGGAAAAAAAACAAAACATACATGCACGTATCAAAGGACAAAACAAAAAGCTCTCTAATGATATCTCCACCCTTATTTCTCCCACACACGTGTTCAATAGTGAGTTCCTTGTCCTAAGATTTTTGTTCTGGGTTTCGATTATCAATAAAGGATAATAAAATCAATGGATGCAAGATAACTCTCAAGATGATGGAAACATGTGGCACTTCCTCCAAATAATTCCAAAGTACATTTTAAATGGGCAAGGATGATATCAAAGGCTTACCTTGTTAAGATCATTTTGAAATGGCCTAAATAATAGGCATGAAAGGCCTGTCTTATCAAGGCTTATTTTGTAATGGGCTTAGGCCTTATTTAAAGGATTACCGTATGGCATAAAACACATGCATTTGAAAAAAATCCAAGTGTAAATTGCTAGGTCATTTACATGAGCCGAGTCTTAGGTAATAAGCTTTGGCTCTGACAGCTATATACATCCATTATATCTCCCCACTCAAGGGTCTATGTGATGTGGATAGGTATGTGCTATAAGTGACAATAATCAAATATCTCACCATCAGGTTTGAATTAAACATAGGCAGTAAAGCAAGGATTATCATTAGTTTATTTGAGACTTGGGGTGCATCATGTGAAAACGTGTAATGAATGCAAAATTTGCAAAGGAAATAAAGAAATAATTAAAGATGATAAATTACAAAACATTTGGAATTAGTTTCTGTATCCCTAGTGGAGTCGCCACTATAGGTGGTGGTTTTGGTTTTGTGCCCAAGTGTTGGTGATCACAATACTATGTGAGCTCAAGGCTCACTAGGAAATACATATTGGGCTTGGGGCCCAAAACGGAGATGGAGTCGCCACCCAAATGAAAGCTGGGACACACTATACAGCAACTGGATTCCACGGAGGTTCCTAGAAGCCGTCATCAGATATCGGGTTCAAAAACTGGGTATGGGCTTTTAGAATGCCCATCCAACCTTATGGTTGGCTTTCTTTTGGGTTTTGTATTTTATTACCTTTAATATTAAATTATTTCCTTATTAACATACAAATCACTGTTGGTTTCCAAGTTTGCACATTAGTCCATTATATGCTTAAATCCCTGGCATTCAATCACAAATAAATAAATAAAACAAATAAAAATAATTTCCAACCATTCATTCTAAATAAAAGGGGGAAGGGATTAAGGATTATAACTTTTTAGTGTAAATAAGCATAAAAATACTAAAAATAAACCATACATAAACTAAAAATAAACTAATTAATTATACAAATTAATACTCTACAAAATAAATAAAACAAATGTCTACTGATTAAAAATCACCAAATAATTCCTGCAACACATATAAGTTAATTCCATACAATAACAACAATAATATTTACAAATCATCAACAAATAGTATGCACAAAAATAAATGATAATAAACTCATTAAATAGTCCACTAAATAACATAAAAAAAAAGAAAAGAAAAAGAATAACCTAGAAACAGTATTGATCAATACATGAATCACATATAATTTCAAGAAATATAACAAACTAAATAGGAAAATTATGTCAAACATGCAAAATACTAGTTGAAAATCAAGTCATAAATAGGCAAAGTTCTGTTAAATAGGTACACCTCTTTGAAGAGGTGTCGCCTCCTGACCAAGAGGCAATGCCTCCATCACCTCATAATGAAGGGGCGACATCTCTATGAAGAGACGTTGCCTCTTCAATAGAGGCAAGAACACTCTACATTTCTTAGATCCTAAGAAATGTGACAATCATGTAAATAAACAAGAGACAAACACAAATATACAAATATTAGCAATCAATGTTCAATGTCTCATGCAATCATGCTCCTCTATGAACTTAAAATAAGTAATATGATTCAATAAAACACACAAGGAGCAAACAAATCAAGGTTTTAATGAAGATGAAGAACTAAAAGCCAAATATCGAGAGACTCACTGTCTTGGACGAGATGATGCTCCTAATTGAGCCCTCAGAGCTTGATTGATGGACGAATGACTTTGAATGCAAGAAGATCCCTTCCTCTTCTCAAGAATCAAGTCCCTTAAGCTTCCAAGTCTCTCCCCTTCTTCTTCCTTTCTTTCTTTTCTTTTTCTTCCTCTTTCCCTTTATTTTTCTTTCTCTTTTTTCAAATGCTCCTCTTTGTCCCTCTAAATTACCAAACTTTGCCAACCTCCTCTCTCATGCCCCCACACTCCTTTTTAAAGCCTCTCACCTTTTTTCCTTTTCCAATTTCCCAAAAAGCCATTCTCACCCTCTCTCATTACTTTTTTTTTTATTTCCTAGGCTCTTTTATGCCTATTTCCCTTTTCTCTTACGTCCAAAAATGACCAAATATCAGTAGGTAGACTTCCAACCACTGCCATTAATGTCATTTAATGATGCAAAGAGTAGGTGTGAAGAGGTGGCGCCTCTTCGACGCCTGGGGTGAAGAGGTGACGCCTCTTCGTTGAGGCGATTGCCTCTTCACCTGGGCCAGGTCAGGGCCCTTGGGCCAAGAGGCGATGGGCTTGAGCTAAAGCTTAGTATTTTGGGTTAGGACATGGTATTTATGGGCTTTAGTGTTTAGGCTTTGTATTTGGGCTATCAGAATCAATTTTAGAGAAGTCTTAGGCTCCCCTTACATTCAAAACTCAAATTTTCTTATCATCGAGCTTTCATTGCAGGCCAATGAAATTGACAGTGTCAACAATCATAACAGTGTTAAAATAAAAAAAAAATCATAATGTAATTATAATTATGATATTATAATATTATTATAATTAATTAATTATAATTATTATAATATCAAAATAAAAAACAAACAAATCAAAAATACAAAAGTTAACCATATACATATACTGCAAAAAAAAAACATGGCCATAATAATAATAATAATAATAATTATTATAATTATAATTATAATAATCATAATCATAATAGTGTTAAAATTAAAAAAAATCATAATATTATTATAAATATGATATTATTTTTAATATTATTATAGTTAATTAATTATAATTATTGTAATATTAAAATAAAAAAAAAAAACTAAATCAAAAATTAAAAATAGTTGTTCATATACTAGTTGTCCATGTGAAATTTTTATTTTCTCCATTTAGTGCTGCAGCGCTATATATATATATATATATATATATATATATATATATATATATATATATATGTATATATATATATATATATGTGGTAAATGTTTAGGTAGTTAGTTAAAAATAATTATATAATTAGTTAGGGAAAATTTTTATTTATTTAGTTACAGAATTTTTATTTTATTTAACCTATATTATTATATAAAATATATTTGTGAAAATTAATAAAATATTATGTATTTATATAGTTAGTAAAAATATGTAATTTTTATATATAATTTGATAATAATAAAAATTTATATAATCTCTTAATTACATAAGTTTTGTTATGTAGTTAATCAAATTTATATTTTAAAAAATTTTTATTTTTTAAAAAATTTATTAAAATGGTATAATTTAAAATTATGATTATGTTATTTTTTAATTATATGATTTAAAATTATTTTATAAATATGAATTAATATAAAATAATAAATATTATATAGATATACATAATATTTATTATTAAATATCCATAAATATATTACTAATAAATATATTTACTAAAATACAACATTTTTTATCAATATGCAACAACAAATTAAATCATTTTATTTTTAAAATAAAATATAATAATTTTTACCAATATTCAACATATTAAATCATCTTATGTTTAAATTTATGTTACAATTTACTCTTTTAATAAATTAATTACTAAAAAAATATTTTATTTTCTTCATTCCCGTTCCTTCAATATTATGCACTTTTCTCATTATTCAAAAATATTATATAACAATTTAAATAATAATAAATTTTATTTTATTTTAAATTACCTATTTTATATTAAATATAATTGTAACATATTTATGAACTTACATTATATTTTTTCTATTTTAACTAAAATTATATTTATGAACTTACATTATAATTGTATTTTTAACCACAATATACAAAAATGACTATGTTTTAATTACTAATTACCGAATGTAATATACAAAATGTAACATTTAAAATTTTAAAGCAAAAAAGTCATAATATTATTATAGTTATGATATTATTTTTAATATTATTATAATTAATTAATCATAATTATTTTAATATCAAAAAAATAAAATAAAATAAAAATTTTCAAAAAGTTGCCCATGTGCAAGTTGGCCGTGCAAAAAAAACTTGGCAATAATAATAATAATAATAATAGTGTTAAAAATTAAAAAATCATAATATTATTATAATTAATTAATTATTATATTATTAAAATAAAAATTGAAAATTGAAAATAATTGGTCATGCAAACAGATTTTTTTCTCCATTTAGAGCTGCAGCGCTATAGGAATATAAATATATATATATATATATATATATATATATAGAGAGAGAGAGAGAGAGAGAGAGAGAGAGATAGAGGTAAATGCTTAGGTAGTTAGTTAAAAATAATTATCTAATTAGTTAGGGAAAAAATTTATTTATTTAGTTACATAATTTATTTATTTAACCTATATTATATTAAAAAAAATATTTGTGGAAATTAGTAAAAAATTATGTACTTAGATAGTTAGAAAAATATGTAATTTCTATATATAATTTCATAATAATAAAAATTTATATAATCTCTTAATTACTTAAGTTTTGTTATGTAGTTAATTAAATTTATATTTTAAATCATTTTCATTTTTAAAAAATTTATTAAAATGATATAATTTAAAATTATGATTATGTTATTTTTTAATGATATGATTTAAAATTATTTTATAAATACGAATTAATATAAAATAATAAATTTCATATACATATGAATAATATTTACTATTACATATCCATAAATATATTACTAATAAATATTTCTACTAAAATATAACATTTTTTTACCAATATGCAACAACAAATTAAATCATTTTATTTTTAAAATAAATTATAACAATTTTTACCAATAGTCAACATATTAAATCATTTTATGATTAAAACAACATACATTTTTATGTTACAATTTACTCTTTTAATAAATTAATTACTAAAAAAATATTTTTACTTTTTTAATTCCAATTCCTACAATATTATTCACTCTTCTTATTATTCACAAACATTATATAACAATTTAAATAATAATAAATTTTATTTCTTATTTCAAATTACCTATTATATATTAAATATAATTGTAACATATTTATGAACTTACATTATGTTTTTTCTATTTGAAATAAAATTATATTTATGAACTTACATTATAATTGTATTTTTAACTACAATATACAAAAATGAATATGTTTTAATTAATAATTGCCTAATGTAATATACAAAATGTAACATTTAAAATTTTAAAACAAAAAAGTCATAATATTATTATAATTATGATATTATTTTTAATATTATTATAATTAATTATAATTATTTTAATATCAAAATAAAAAACAAAAAAATTTAAAAATTTTAAAAGTTAGCCATATACATATACAAGTTTGCCATGCAAAAACAACTTGGCCATAATAACAATAACAATGATGATGATGATGATAATAATAGTGTTAAAAATTAAAAAAAAAAAACAAATCATAATATTATTATAATTAATTAATTATAATTATCATTATATATATATATATGTATACATTTTCATGTAGTATATGCTTACATATATATATATATATATATAACTATATATACATATGTACACCAATAAATACTTGAATACACATGTATATATATATTTTTATATGGTATATATGTAGTATATATATGTATATAATTATAATACAGCATAATAAGTATATATATTATATATATATATATACACGTATATGTTAGTGGTTATAATATAGTATATATATATATATATATATATATGTATAGATATAGTTTAGAAGCAACCAGAAACCGAAGAAAAACATATCCCTCAGCACCTCCTTCCCGTCCATCACCCTACTGCTTCCTTCCGTCCCTGTGCCGCCTTCGCCCTTGACCGAAGGACTCCATTTCCGTCGTGCTTCAGGAGCTCCTAAGCCTGGCAGTTGCTGCTGCACTTCTTCTTCTTCTTCTTCTTCTTTCTCCGTCAGGCAGTCAGCTCCCTCCCTGCGCGCGACAGCACCTTCCTGCCAGTTGATCCTCCGCTTGCCGTTGCTGTCCATCTCGCCGGTGCTGCTCCCTCTTCTTCTTTCTTCCCGACGACAGCAAGCTCATCCTTCCCTTCTTCCTCGTCCTGCAGGCAGTGAGTAACACTCACCTTATCCCTCCTTCCTTTCTTCAATTTTCTGCTTAATCTTGGTAATCCTAGGGTAATTAGTGTTGGCTAACATGTATTTGAGTTGGTTTCAATTTTCTTTGAAATTTTTGGTAATTAATTGAATTTCCAAAATTTATCTAATGTTTATTTGGTTTATTTAGATATTTATTTGGGTATAATTAGTAATTAGGGAGGTTGTGGTTAATTATTTTTGAGTGAATTAAATTTATTGGAATTTTTGGTAATTTAGTTAATTTCCAGAAAATTATTTAGTATTTAATTTGCTTTATTTGATAGTAATTTAAGTATAATTCATAACTAGGGTGATTGTTATCAATTATTTTGAGTGAAACAAATTTTATTGGAATTTTTAGGAATTATTGTAAATTTGATAGAATTTTTGAAAATGTTAGTAATATTTTGCTAATTTTTCAAAATTATGGTTATAAATTGTGAGATTTTGATAAATAAGGTTATTAGTGAATATTATAAATTTTAGAACTCAAATTATAATTTTTGAGACTTTTATATTATTTTTATAAATATTTTTGAGTTTATGCCAAATTTGATTCTAGGTTAAATAATATATTTGGAAATTGTTTTTAGTTGATTAAATATTTTAATTATATTAGGGAGGTTTATTTTAAGAAAATAATTTTTGGTATTTTAAGGAATTATTTTAGTATAAATAGCACATTGTGTAGATCATGTATTTTAGGGGGATAAAAATGTAATTTTACCCTAAATATGATAATATATATATATATATATATATATATATATATATATATATATATATATATATATATATATATATATATATATTCATATAATACATTATAAAGGTTTTCATTTGGATAATAATCATATTTATATTGTTGGTGATGGAATACAAATTTAATTGTTTAATTTTGAATAATTAAGATTTTAAATATGCTATTTATTTTTAGTATGTGGGTATGTAAAATATATATATATATATATATATATATATATATATATATATATATATATATATATATATATATATATATATATATATATATATGTGTGTGTGTGTGTGTGTGTGTGTGTGTGTGTGTGTGTGTGTGTGTGTGTGTGTGTGTGTGTGTGTGTGTATTTTGAGAAATAAATATTATTAATTCTCGATATTTTATTGAGTTGTGATCTCGGTCGGGGCAAATTGTAGTTTTAGGAGCCCGACTCGAGTGTGGATGTTTGTGATTATTGGAAGTGCATTTTCTATGCAGGTCTGGCTCTACCTTTGGCAGAGAGATGTTCGTTTTACAGAGAAGACTCTGCCAAAATTTTGGTAGATTTTCTTGTAAAATGTGATACTCGTAAAATTCCTACCGTTAGTTAGGTTAAATCTTGTCTGTCGAGTCTCGTCCGATTTTCCTCGAGTCAGTCTGAAATTTTATTATTTTGTTGATTTCTGATTTCGATTCCTTAGTAATGTTTTAAAAGTCGATTTATTATTTTTCTTTTAGAGCATATCGGAGCAAAAGCCGTGAGGCCGAGGCAGACATGTGGTCATCAGCCTTTGCATTCATCCTGTAAGTCAATAGAACGATCTGTGCATGTGTTTATTTAAAGAATGCATGCGCTCGTATTTCTATTATGTTGATTATATGATTTATTGAATTTAATGCTATTATTTATGATTTAAATGCATTTTATTTATTTAAAATCGATTTGAGAAATTTTGGTAGAACGGGCTACTTGGTGGGCTTCACCAGGACTATGTGCACATGGTAGAGATTGAGAGATGGATCTGATAATTGTATGATTGACGAATGTTAAACTAGGATGGGTGCCTCGGTAGAAGCCTTTGCTCTCGGGGACCGCCAGTGATTGGAAAGTCAATAATGGACTAGGATGGGTGCCTCAGTTAATGCCTTAGCTCTCGGGGACCGCCAGTGCCATATAGTTGGATTAAGTGAATGGCTACGGCTTGGTGCCTCGGTTGATGCCCTTGCTCTCGGGGACTAGTAGTCTGGTTGGAATAAGTGGGCCCAGTTGGCCATGTAGATTATTGGGTTTAGGGTTCTACCGAGATTTTTCAAAAGCTATAAATATATATATTATAAATTATTTTCACTATAAACATATATAGTTTTCAAAAAGGTTTTCAAACTGTACAACTCTTTTTATTGACTTACTCAGTGAGGTCTGATTCCCCTCAATTTTTTTTTTCAGGAGCTTGGGATTTTGACCTCAGACTACCTCCACACCGGGTTTCTTCTTCACCAGCTATTTTATGTAGGTCATTGTAAGATGTACTGTGTGTTAATCTAGGTTGTTGCAGTAGTATATGTTCTAAGTATTTGTATGGTTTAAACTTAATTATGTAGTTTATTTGTACGAAATATGCTTATGTATAAGATTCAATTTGATTTATAATATGAGATGTTGAAACACATTATTATTTAAATAGTTGAAATTGTGTAATTTGAGAAAAATCAGTTTGATAATGTGTTCTATTTTAAAATAAAGTTTAAAATATGAATGGTTTTATTTTTCTTTTCTTTTAGGCTTACTACGGGTTTCGGGGGCTTTAAGCCTACCCATTCCCTAGTGCCGGTCACGTGCCCTCGGGTTCGGGTCGTGACAATTATAATATGAAAATTAAAAATTAAAAATAATTGGCCATGCAAACAAAGTATATATATATATATATATATTGAGAGAGAGGTAAATGCTAGTTAGTTAAAAAGAATTATCTAATTAGTTAGGGAAAATTTTATTTATTTAGTTACATAATTTTTTTATTTAACCTATATTATATAAAAAATATTTGTGGAAATTAGTAAAAAATAATGTACTTAGGTAGTTAGTAAAAATATGTAATTTCTATATATAATTTGATAATAATAAAAATTTATATAATCTCTTAATTACATAAGTTTTGTTATGTAATTAATCAAATTTATATTTTTAAAAATTTTCATTTTTATAAAAATTTCTTAAAATGATATAATTTAAAATTATGATTATGTTATTTTTTAATGATATGATTTAAAATTATTGTATAAATATGACTTAATATAAAATAATAAATATCATATACATATGCATAATATTTACTATTAGATATCCATAAATATATTACTAATAAATATTTCTATTAAAATATAACATTTTTTACCAATATACAACAGCACATTAAATCATTTTATTTTTCAAATAAAATACAACAAAATTTTACCAATATTCAACATATTAAATCATTTTATTTTTAAACAGCATACCTTTTTTTGTTCCAATTTACTCTTAATAAATTCATTGCTAAAAAAATATTTTTACTTTTTTAATGTCAGTTCCTTCAATATTATGCACTCTTGTTATTATTCAAAAATATAATATAATAACTTAAAGAATACTAACTTTTATTTGTTATTTCAAATTACCTATTTTATATTAAATATAATTGTAATATAATTATGAACTTACATTAAATTTTTCTATTTTAACTAAAATTATATTTATGAACTTACATTATAATTGTATTTTTAACTACAATATACAAAAATGACTAGGTTTTAATTATTAATTATCTAACGTAATATACATAATGTAACATCTAAACTTTTAAAACAAAAAAGTCACAAATATTTTTATAATTATGATATTATTTTTAATATAATTATAATTAATTAATCATAATCATTATAATATTAAAATAAAAAATTAAGAATTTATAAAAAGTAGGCCAATTACACAACATACATAACAATCATATTAGTACCATAGCAATAATAATAAGAATCTAGTAATATGTTTGATAAGTTATCGTTTAATAATAAATAAATAACATGCAAAAATAAAACCAAAAATAAACTAAATAAATTAAGATTGACAAGGCCTGTTTTTTTGTACTTTGGACTGTAAACCCAAGTTATAGCGTTGTGCTATTCAATTAGAGCTCATGTCAATAAACTGTGAATAATGGGAACTACCTCCACCTACAAAAGAAGTGCTAGCGTCATCATCATCTTCTTCATTATCATCCTTGTGATCCTTATTGTCATCATCATCAACAGGAATGGAGTCATGGTGCGCAAATAGATTTGGTCTTGTACGGGGTGTAAAATGTGAGGGTGCTACTATAGGTGTAAAATGCAATGGTTATGTTGAATTGGAGTGGCAAACCAAGAAAGGAAATTTGTTATGGGATTGGGAGCTGACATCATCTGATAAGGCAAAGGAAAGAGAACAGAAGGATAAGAAAATGGACACTGGTTAAGAGGAGTCAATGTTATAATGCAAAATAGCATAGTTTTTTAGGGTAGTTATGATTTATTTTTCTTTAATTTTTTTAGTTTGTTTGACTATGCATTATTATTTTTATTTCTTATTTATGTTGTCCTTATATTAATTTTTCATTTTGTAGGTTTTCTTATGCTTAATCTATGCATGGAAATGCATTTAAACACTTTATAATGACGAATGATGCAACAAAAGTAAAAGGAAGCAAGTGCCAACTCCTCACCATGGGGATGACTCAAGACAGCAGACAATCATGTCGACTCGGCATAGTGGTGCTAAGTCATGACAAAGAGCAAATGTGTGCCGAGTTAAGCCTAACTCAACACAATGGTGTCAACTTGTCCTTCACACCCTTTCAATGCATCTTTTCCTATTTACATCCATTCGAAAGGAGCATGAACTAGGATAATGAGAAGCCTATAAATTCATGATAAAAGGAAGATATTAGGAGAGTTTTTTTATTAGAAAAGATATCAAGAACTACTTAGAGGATTGGAGATTTCATCAATATATTTTCTATCTCTTTTTCTTTTTTAATATATTTAGTTAACTTTATGTTTATCAATATGTTTCTTGACTAATTTCTTATTTATTAGAATTTTAAGGAGTTGACCTTATGAACTACATTTTAATTTTCCTTATAATACATGAATGATTTTATTTTAATTGAGCACTTAATTATGTTATATATGCTTAATCACCATATATGATGTATTAATCAAGGGTTCACAATGAGAGTTGGAATTTTTAGTGGAAATACAATTGAATTCATATAAATGATAAGAAAGTACCTAGAGACAAGAAATCCATTTTGAGGGGTCAAAGAATTGGCATTGAACTTCATGGTTTTTATTTATCTCTACAATGACACGAGAGTGCTTATAGACTCTAAATGGAAATACCCTTATTTGATAATAAGAGTTGCTTTTAAGGATTTTAAGTCATGTTCTCCAGTCAATGCATGTGTTTATTAATTATTATTGTTCTTTGATTAATTCTAAATTGTATTTCTAATGAACATTAATTGAATTTCTTGTTACATAATTTAGATTAGATAATGTAATTAATAATTCTTTAGTAACTTTAGATTTAGTTAGAACAATTTAATATCTTCTATTATAATATTCTGCCTATCCATCTAACTATTTACTCGGTTAATATAAAATTGCTCCAAATTTCCTATTATTCGACACCCTATTTGCTCTATGCTTAGTTTTGGAGACTAGGGCAGTACATTTGAACCACATTAAATTTTTTGTGCCATTGCTGGAGAATTTTTTTAGTAATTTTTATTAATTTAGGGTATAGAATGGTTATTTTAAGCCTTATTTTTATATTTCTTTTTATAAATTATTATTTATTGATTTATAATTGTTAGTTTTGATTTCACTTTTGATGACGGTTACTAAAAGTGTTAGTAATAACACTCTTTACTTTGATTCTAAAATAAAATTAACTTTACATGCTTTATGCAGGGAACAAAGATATAGAAGAGTGAATCAACAGGAATTGAATAATATAATTGAATTGGAAAGAATAGCGTTAGGCAATTTTACCATGCCTGACATAGCAAGTAGTTTTGGAGGAATTGTGGGTCCAACCCTTGCTAATAATAACTTCAAAATTAAGCCAAGCATTATTCAAATGGTGCAAAATAATTAGTTTGAAGGTTTACAAGGACAAGACCCCTATGCTCACATTTTGACCTTCTTTAATGTATATGCAACCTTTAAAATAAACGTTGTGACAGATGATGCAATAAGTCTTAGACTTTTTCCATTTTTGGTCAAGGATGAAGCACAACTTTGGCTTATTAGTTTGCTAAATGAATCAATCACAACATGGGACAAATTGAAGCAAACATTTCTCTACAAATATTTTCCACCATATAAAACAACTAAGTTTCACAATGAGATCACTACTTTCAAAAAAAATATAAGTGAGACAATATATGCAACTTAGGAGAGATTCAAGGAACTTCAAAAGCAATGCCCACATCATGGTTTGCCAAATTGGATGATTCCTTAAATTTTCTATAATGGCCTGACCAATGAGAATAGGAATACTGTTAATATAGCTTCCAATGGGAAATGGATGGATAAAACAGTTAGAGAAGCTGTTACTTTACTTGAAGAACTTAAATCTCAAGGGTGCATGGGTGATGAAACAATAATGGCAGAAGCAAAATGAGTTTTGGAACTTGACACCATTAATCTATTGAATGCAAAGGTAGATGTTATCACCAAGCTAGTAAGTAAATCTTAAATTAATCACGTAGAAAGTGTAAGGTCGATCTCTCTCTTTACACCCTAATTGGAAAAAGAAAGGCCCAGCTATAGACCATTAAATGTAGCATGGTAATATTTACACATTTCATTTATTTTAGTATTTTATGTCATTTTATTATCTTTGCATTTATTTAAACCACATTTTAATAGTAGTAGTCTTTATAGTATTAATAATAGTTCTTTTATTGTGCTTATTTAAATTTAGGCTAATCTTTTCTTATATTTATCTTTCATAAAACTTGGTTATCCTTGACTTTTTTGTAGTTTATTTGCATAGTGGCCGACTTGTGCCATCCTCATCCCTTAAATGTGTGTGTGTGTGTGTGTGTGTGTGTGTGTGTATCCTCACTTATTTATTCATTGATAATTTTCATTTTTATATTTCTACTTCTCAACTTTTCCCCATATTTTTCTTTTATCTTTTTACTATAACAAACCTCCAAAAATATAACAAAAATTGAAAAGTCATGTTTGTTTCCAAGAAGATCATGACCTTTTGATATTTCAACCTTTCCTTTCACCATAATCTATATAACTACTCGTAACACATTTAACTCAATTTTCTTTTTTCTCTTTTTACATCTTTCTTTATTCTCACACTCCACCTATATACAACCCATACATTTCTCATTCCCTTCTCTATTTAACTTTTTTTCTCTTTATTTATTAAGTTTAACATCTTTTCAATTTCTTACATTTTCTTTATTCAACTTCCTATTCCCATTTCCTTTCTACATATTCGATTCCTCTATTCTCTTCTTCTTATTATTTTCTTTTTCTTTATTCTCCATTTTATTTTCTTATCTTCTCTAAACCATAGCTGACTTTTTACCATTTTCTATTCATCATTTTTATAAATGGGTAAAACCAAAGGTTCTACATCTAAAAAGCCATAAGAAGAACATGATGAAGAGGATTTGGCATCCACCTACAAGGTTAAGTTCCCCATTTTTACACATTATGAAGGTGCAAGATTCACTACTATTAAGTTTAGGGAAATCATTGGTTGTAAGTATATTCCTTCATCTCTTTTTAATGATGTTGCCATGCATGATAATTTTAATTAATTATTAACTACTTATGGACTTAAAATATTTGTTTCAATGCAAGAACACACTTATGTTGAGTTAATTATAGAATTCTATAGTCATTGGATATTAACTCGCATAAATCTTTCATTTTAGAATTCAAATTGCTAGGGAAACAACACCAACTTACTTATTCTTTTATACAATGTGTGTTTGGTTTTAGAAAGCATGGTCTATGTGATCCCCCTAAATCTTTTAGAGTAAATGAATTCTGGACCTTTTTGAGTGACTTACAAAATCCTTTTCAACCTAAGAAGGGTAAGGCAATGTACATTAAAAATTTAAAATTTTGGTTATTGTACAAAGTCCTTGCCTGTGTTGTTTTGTACAAGTCTAAATTTAACAAAGTTTTTACATAAGAATTGTTTTATATGTGGTGCATTCATAATAAGAAGCAAATATGTTGGACATATTAGATTTTTAATCAACTTTTAACATGTGTAGTATGTAAGGATGCCCCATTATTGCTAAATCTCTTACTATCAATTTTGATGACTTTACCCGTGTTGTTGAGTGTTCTTATTTCACTAACCATGCTTTTGTAAGAGGTAAAGTAGTGGATGCTTCTTTTTACTTGATTCCAACAACATCTTGGTCATGTTGGAGAGAGTTAGCCCATCCTACACAAGTTATAGAAGAGCATGCTAAGAATGAGGAGTCTTAAGATGAGGAGCCAAATGATGTTGTCCCTTTTATATCTTTTCCCATACAAGGTGATGCAAGTGGCTCTTCCAATGAAGAGTCACATATTTGGGAGAAACTTTTAAAGAATCAAAAGGATATGCAACGTCAATTGAGTGGTATGGAGTCTTGGAACCATCAACTTGATCACCACCAATGTAAGATGGAGTATAAGATGAATCAATTCTTTGAACTCTATGGTTACACCATTAAGCCTCCACCACCATATCCTTTTAAAGATTGAGGGAGTTTATATTTTCCTTTCTTTCATATTTAGGATTCACATTAGGGACAATGTGCATTTTTAAATATGGGGGAGCAGATATTAATAGTCACTGTTTAATTATGTTTATGTTTATATACATGTGTTTATATGCTTTATTTTGCATAATTTTATCTTCTCCACATTCATAAGTAGTATAAACACCCAATTTCAGGATAATAAAATATGGATGCAACAAGGGACTCCAATGATGAAAATTGTTATAAGTAGGTCTTCAACACTTAAAGTTTGAAGCCTCAAAAGTTTGAATACATTTTCAAAAAGAGTTTCACGGGTTTTTTGAAGGACTTAATTGTAATATTATTTTAGGACCTAATTGAAAATTTTAAATTCTTTCAAGGGCCTTTTTGTAATTAAAAGTTAAATAAAGAGGATCAGAATTTTATAATTCTGATTAGAATTGTGTAATTTCGATCAGAATTCTGTAATTCCAACCAGAATTACACAATTTTGATTGGAATTATACCTTTTTCGTTTGTTTTTTGTATTTTTACATAAATTAAAAAAATATTTTTCCTAAGTTTCAATTGGCTAAAAAATTCCTTAATTTTATTTTTAGGATTTATCTAATTTTTTAGGAAATAAAAACTCTTCAGTATGCAAGACCTAGGGTTTTATGGTTTTTTCCTATAAAAAGATGGCTTAAGTTCTTGGAAAAGAAAGAGACGGAACTCTAATTTTCAATCATACATATTCTTTTCTACAAAAAAAAAAAAAAATTCTTGGTGATTTATTTAGAGATTTTTTATAAAAAGAAAAATAAGCATTGAAGGCCTACTGAAAAACAACGGCGATCTTACTAGTCTAGGGAGCAATACATTCACAAGCATCCATAAGCATTATCTTCTCCTTACTTTATTTTTTATTTTATTTCAATTTCATTAAATTTCAATTTTATTTAATTTAACTTTTATTATAATTTTATTCACTAATCATTATTTTACCTTTTTGATGATGGTGATTATGGATAGGATTACGTGATGATCATACTTAAAGAATCAAATCCATAAGAGGTCTATAGAATGTCATGGATGGAACCTTGTAGCTAAACATAGTTTCTAGGTTTTTTTATTTAATTGTCTTATTTTTATTTATTTTTGGGATTGTATTAATTCTTTTTTATTATTCTCAATAGTTCATTATAATAGCCCCAATAATGGGAACAATGAAATTTGGTATGTATGCTTTGTGTTTTATTTTAATTAATTGGTTAGTAAAATTAAGGTTTTCAATTGGGTAATTAATTAAAATTAATGGCTATAGAAATCATTAGGCTATTTAGTTAAAATTGAATTAGATTTAAGTTGGTAAAACTAGTTTGTTTGATTCATTATTTTATTTTATTGTTTATGGTTACTTTGATTAAATTAGGGCTTTTAGAATAAGTTAAATTAATTGTTGGATCTTTTATTTGTTTGTTTTGATGTTTCTTATTTTTTTTGGGCTTATTTCCTTTTTTATGTGTTTTGGGCCCTAGGCCTAAACCATTTAAATTTAGGCTTTTCTTAGTTTTAATTAATGAAAATTCATCTTTAGATCCACAGTTAATTAGAAATTAGGATAGAGATAACTTAGGCCCACTTAGTTAATTAGACTTAGGCTCACCTAATTTAATTTAATTTAATTAATTTAGACTTAGCCCATTTAATTTGAACCTTTTTCCATAATTTGTAGATTTAAGGTCGCCTTAGAATTAAAACATGTAGAATTAGGCTCACTAATTTAAATACTTCATAATTTATAGATTTAGGCCCATTTTTAGAATTAGAATAAATAAACTTAGGTTCACTTAATAAAAATTGAATAGGAATTAGGCCCATTAGTCTTTAGGCTCACTTATAAATTTAAACATGTAGATTAGACTAACTTAAGGATTGTGATGAATGCATTGTTTACTTGTATATTTCATGACTAGTTTTCCTGGACTTGATTATTTTTAAGGGTTTATATGAAATTGCATGTAAGTAGATGATAAAATAGTAATTCATAAAGTATTTCTAAAAGAACACAAGATTGAAAGAAGTTAGTATTTCATACCCAGAATCTCCTATTTATGGTGCTAGCTTTCTTTTAGGGAATCAAGTACCACCATTTTTTTTATTTGTCCCAGTTATTACCTTAGGTGGTGACTCCTCATCTCCATGTCATGTCTTTGTGACAGTGGTTAGTATGTTCTTTAGAGCCTTGAGATCAAACAGTATCGTGGTTGCTAAAATCTTAGGCGTGCTCTAAAGCTCGCCATCTACAAGTAGTTTCATTTCTAAGTTCATCTTAATTATGATTGAGGTTTTATTTTTGTGCTAGGTTAATAATTAATTTTCTATGCTTAATTGGTAGAATTTTAAAGTTTCATTTAATATAAGTTTTACATTTTTCTTTTTATCTCTTTTTATTATTTTTAAAATCTAGAGAATGTTTAGTCAACTTTCTAATTATGCTTAATGTTTAGTCCTATACATCCAGTGTATGGCATGACTTAAAACATGGCCATGTTCTTCAATATTCTACTTTATTTAGAGTTCCATCATATGGCACGGCTTGTACCATGGCCATGTTATGGCCATGCTTAATGCTTGAACTCATCCTTGGTAATTTACTTAGACAAAAATGACCTACATTAAGAGGAAACTTAATTAGACACTAAAAACATTCTAAATTAATATAAATTAAACCTAAAGTACTTAAAGCTAACTTGAAAAAAAATAATAAAATTGTTCTTAATTCAAATGATATTTTTAATAATTAAATATAACACTAACCTAAAATCTTCATAAAATTCATTAAGATTCAACTAAAAACATATGCATAAATATCATACATCAAATTCCCCCACACTAAACCTTTGTTTGTCCTCAGGCAATTCAATACAAATTAAATTACTTAACCATAACCAAGAGCACAAAACTTCCAAGATATGCAACCTCAATAACACCAACTCTAAAAATGCTTATTGATGAGAATAATTAGACAAAAATATCTCATATGCAAATAATCTATTAGACATAATATTTTCATGGTAATATTAGGGGATTTTCAAAATTCAAAATTTTCCTATTTTGTGAGCATGTTTTATGCTCCATCTCACATATTTGATTCAATGAGTGCATTTTGCACTCCAACTCACCCTTATTTTGTTTCTTTAGCAAGTGCATTTTGTGCTCCATCTTGCTTTAATTTAATTTTTTTTTACTTAAATTCTACAAACCCAATCAATAACCTTTTTTTTTTTAAAGAAAAACTATGCCTATATCATTATTTAAAGCATTGCTTAGATTACAAAAACTAAATCATTTACACATAAGAATAATGTTTGACTATCCTTAACAATAAACACTCTCAAAATCTAATGTTATCAAGACTACACTTTCTTTTAGTAATTACCCCTAATCATGAATTGAGTAATTCATAAATTCAAAGAGGACAAACTAGCTTAGTTTGTTGAAAGTAGTTGAAAGTTGTTTTTTCACTAATATATATATATATATATATATATATATATATATACACACACACACACACACTAATACGCATGTATATATATAGACACACACATGCAAAAATAAAGAAAAAACACAAACATAACATATAAGTTAAACAATTGGCATCCTTCCCCTATACTAGACAAATCATTATCCTCAATGACATAAATAAATCACAAACCAAAGATAGAAAAGAAAATAACTTTCTTAATTGATAGGTAAGCATAGAAATAGTCCACCAAAATCTCAAAAATTTCATCCACTAGAACAATAAATCAAAACAAACAAAGAAAAGAAAGAGTAATATAACAAAAAGCAATAAAAGTTCCTATAATAATGTTATAGCTATAGCATTAAACAAGAAATAAAAATGAGATGAAAAAAAAAGAAAAAATCAAAAGTTGTAAAAACATCAATCATTATGAGTAAAGTGCTTGTCCATATCGTCACCATCGTTAGCAACATCATCAGCACTATTATTTCCCTTCTCATTGTCAAAGTCATCATCAATATTTGGTCAGGGAGGTAAAGAGATATTCTATATTTAGTATAAAGCTTAAAGCCTGTTACAGAGCCAATTGAGTGTGGTAGTATGAAAATGATGTGTGTGCTACATCTCATACATTGTAAGTTCTAAGGTAACCAGTAAGGGCACTAAAGATGAAGAGGATGTTGTGAGTCCCTCCTAGTGGAGTCCATAAGTTTTTAAAAAATGATGAAAAGTCACATTTTGCTACACCAAATTCAATGCAGTAAATGTTGAAAGTTTGTAAATTTTTTTTTTTTGGTATGTTAAGGCTTATATAAAGGCCATAGAAGGAGAAGACATACTGTAATATCCCGTGTTTTTTTTTAAATATTTTTACACTGTATCGGGATATACAGTGTCAATAATTTTTATGCATTATACGATATTTTTATGAGTTAATATGTATTTTAAACCTATTTTAATTACTGTCTATTATTTTCAGTATTTTACGTAAAATTTTCCCGGGACTTTCATTTTCGGGGAAATTTCCACGTAAACAATGTATTATTAATTATTTTAAATGTATTTACGGGTTTGCATGAACTCATACATATTTTTAAATTATTAAATAAAGCTTGTGTGTGTATATTTATTTAATTAGGGTTTATTATTACCCTAATATTTTATTATTTATTTATTATTATTTGATTATTTTATTTATTATTAAATTATTAAAATTTATTATTTTATTATTATTTATTTATTAATATTTAATTATTTTAATTTATTTTCTTTTTTTTCTTTTTTCTTTTTTTCTTTTTCTTTTTCTTTTTCTTTCTTTTTCTTTTTCTTTCTCTTTCCTTTTCTTTCTTTTTCTTTTTCTTCTTCTTCTTCTTCTTCTCCCGTGGGTGCCTGACGCCACCATCATTTTCTCACCGTCGTTTCTCCCTCCTCCGGCCACCGTTTTCGACACCGCCGGTCTCTATCTTCTCCTTGAGCTCCGATGAGTGTTATTCTAGCTTTGGTTTGAGCTAAAATGGTCTAGAATTGCTTAGGTTTTGAGTTGAAGTTTTCGGCCACTTTTGGTTTTTGATTTTTTTGAGCTTTGATTTGGATGATTCATGGAAACTTCCTTCACAAATGTTGTTCCTGGTAGCTTAATCCTCATGTATGAATTTTTGCAGAATTTTTGGAGGTTTTTTGGATTTTTGGGTATTTTTGAATATTTTAATATTATTTTCTAATTTTCGGAAATTAATTATTTAAATTATGAAATTGGAGTTTATGGTTGAATTAGGTGTTGAAATGAATTATAGGAATTTATTTGGAATTTTTATGAATTTCTAAGTATTTATTTTTAATTATTGAAGTTTATGTGATTTTGTAAAATTAAGTTAATTGTGTTTTAAATTGAATTTAATTGGTTAATTGAGTTTAATTATTGATATTATTGATAAATATGTTGAGAAAATTAATTTTGGATAATTGTATGATTTTTAGTGAATTTTTGAAGTAATTTAGGTATATATATATATATAGGGGTATTTTGGTAATTTTACCCTAAATTGTCTAAAAATGTAATTTAATTGGTTTTAATATTTATTTAAGGTATAAAAATGATTTCTACAAAATATCTAGTATTTTTAACTAATTAAAACTATTTTTCGTGAATTATTTTCAATTATATATATAATATACGGTTTTTCTAATAAAATGAGTTTTAATTGATTTTTACAGTGTTTCAAGATTTATTATGTAATTTCTACCTATGAAATGTATTTTTATGATTTAAGGATATTTTTGGTATATTTGAATATATATTCTGTGTTTGTGGACCCCGGTCGACAGATTGTAGTCTGGAGTCCGACCGAGGGGTTGTGATTGATTGTGGTGTTTATTTTTGAAGTGTATTTTCTTTGCAGGGTCGGCTCTACTCTTTTGAGTAGAGAGATGTCCGTTTTACAGGGGAGGTTCTGCCGGATTTCCGGTAGAATTCTCGTAAAACGTGATATCCAGTCGAACCCTAATTTCCGATTCTGTGTTGAATACTCTAGATTTAATTCTAGGATTCTGTTAGGGTTATTTTGATGTCGATTAATTATTTCTTGTTTAGTTGCGCCGAGACCGAGGGTTAGTGGACCAGGCCCATCGGACCTGTCTCGTGGAGCGCATTAGGTGAGTTACTATATTATATATATATACTTAGGATGCATGATTTAGAAAATGCATGTTTTATTTTGACTAAATATGCATAAATAACATGATTTATATTCAAGTATATTTTTGGTATATTTTTGGTATATAATAAATTATATACATGTTTTATTAATAAAATATATTTAAAATGTTTTTAAATATATTTTTAGTTTAATTCATGATTTGGTTGGATTTATTTGACATATATATACTCAAAATATACCTGGTTTACGTTTGGTATATTTTCGGTATATATATGGTTTATATTGTTATTTCATTTATATTCATGCATCATTTATATTTGTGAATGAATGTTTTATTATTTAAGAATGAAGGATATTAATAGAACGTGCTACCTAGTGGGCAGCACTAGGACCGAGTACGTACCGGTACGCCTATAGCTTTAGGCTATATTACTAACTATTTGTGGATATTGAATTGATTATGATTATTGATATGTGTGAGATGTGGTTTGGGTGTGATTGCTGGAGCTCGGTTGACCAAGTGTCTCGGGGCCAATCACACTGGCAGTCAGACTGCTGGAGCTCGGTTGACTTAGTGTCTCGGGGCCAGTCTACTGTCCATATGGATTAAGTGGATATATTTGGTATAAGTGAGCCTGTATGGCCAGAGTGTTGTTTAACACTATTTTCTGAGGTTGCGATATTCTAGGGTTCTATGTGATCCTTCATAAAAGAGGTTTTTTTCAGATAAAATATATAAAATGATTTTTCTGCATCTGTATGAACTTGCCTGTATATATACATATTACTCATATATTGTTGACTGTATGCATTATCACTTAGAGTGTATGTATATATATTATAGTAATTCACTCAGTGAGGTCTGACTCCCCTCCGTTGACTATTTTTCAGGAGAGTCAACTTCCTCAGACCTCAGTAGCAGGTCGATACGTCGGATTTCTTCCTCCCCGGCTTCTTTATGTAAATTATATACTTGAGTCTTATTTATTTTATCTAGACACTGCAGTAGTTGTGATTTTCAGTAGTTGTAAATTAAAGTATTGGATTTTATGTATTTGTTTTAAAGAGATGTATTATAGTAAACTGGATTTGTATAAAGATTATACATTTATGAGATTATATATGTGATGTGATGAGTTTTGAATTGAATCCAGTTGATATGGATGATATTGTAATATTTATGATTTTTATTTTCCGCTGCATATTATATTTTTATTGTTATTATTGCATATTTATTTTATTTTTAGGCTTGCTACGGGTTCCGGATTCGAAAGAATTCCCGTTCCCTAGCGCCGGTCATGGCCCCTGTTTTGGGTCGTGACACATACACAAGGAGAAGGAGCAACCAACGAGAGAGAAAACCTAAAGTGAGGTGTGTGCTTATGAGGCTAACTAAGGAAATTTTTCTTTAATGAGTGTAAGAGAGTTTTAAGGGTTTAGAAAATTTTTTTCTCAAAGAGTGAGTGAGATAATTATTTTTAGGGTGTTTAGGAAACACTTTGACTACCACTATTTTGATGAGAATTTTTTTATTATGTGCCTCTAATGTTGATCTGGAGAAGAATTTCTCTTGTACCTACTATTTTTATAGTGGAAGAATTATTCTAATTTTGTCCTATGGACGTAGCCCAAGAATTAAGGGTGAACCATGTTAAAATATTTATGTCATTTTTATTATTTATAAGGCAGATTTACTGCCTATTTTACTCACCCATTGGCTAGTTTAACTGCCTCCTTTTATTTATTTGTTTGATTATTTCTACAATAATTTTTATTTTGTCTCTATGAAAATAATTCCATTGTATAACTTTGTTAATTTTCCTAACAAGTGGTATTAGAGTTATTGGTTCGTGTTTTGGAGGCATTATTAAATACTGCAATGATGGAGACTAAGACTAGCAAAATGGTCAGCTTAAATGGCATAAATTACCATATATGGAGAAACAAGATAAAGGATCTCCTATTTGTGATGGAGCTACATCTACTAATTTTTGCTATAATAAAACTTGAAGGTAAGAAGGATGAGGAATGGCATTTGAGCATGAGCAAGTGTGTGGCTACATCCAACAGTTTGTTAAAGACAATGTGTATAACCACATTCATAATGAAACTCGTGCATGGATGTTGTGGAACAAGCTTGAGGAGTTATACGCTTTAAAGACCGACAATAACAAATTATTTTATATGATAAAATTAATGCATATAAAATATCAAAAAGACTATTTTGTCACTAATCACTTGAATGAAATACAAGGGATCATGGATCAGTTATTAGAAATGGGCATAAATTTTGACAATGAAATTCTTGCTCTTATGGTGTTTGGCTTCTTTGCCAAAATCATGGGAGACTTTGAAGTTTTCACTTATAAACTCTGCACCAAACAGTGCAGTGAATATGGAATTTATCAAAAGTGATATTCTAAACGAAGAGATGAGACGCAGATCAATGGGTGTCTCTTCAAAACATTCAAATATCCTTGTTGTAAATTCCAGGGGGAGAAGTAAGACTCGAATCTCAAAACAAAAAGATAAGAGTAGAGGAAAGTCAAAAAAGTATTCAAATATTGAATGCCATTACTACAAAAAGAAAGGCCACATCAAGAAGTTCTGTCAAAAGTTTAAGGACAAAAACAAAGGTAAAGATATGAGAAAAGATGATAGCAGTAATGATGATGAAGCAAATCTTCTTAGAGAATTCAATGTCCTTTTTTATAATGATATTGTTAATCTTACTACCCATGAGACCAACTGGGTGATTGACAGTGGTGCTTTCATTCACGCTACATCTCAAAGAGAATTCTTCTCTTCCTACACTCTAAGAGATTCTGGATTTGTGAAGATAGGAAATGGAAATCGAATAAGAGTTTCTGGTGAAGGGAAGTGTGTTTAGAAATGACAAATGGCACAAGAGTAATCTTGAAGAATGTCAAGCATGTTCCAAATATTCGCCTGAATTTGATCTCAATATGCAAGCTTAATGATGAAGGTTTCTACAACACCTTCTATAACAACCGATGGAAACTCACTAAAGGCTCACTAATGGTAGCTAAAGGTAAAAAGGACTTAGCACTATACTTTATGCATGCATATATCTCTAAAGACATGGTGAATGCTGTGGAGAAAGACAATACAATTGAGTTATGACATAGAAGACCTGACTATATAAGTGAGAAAGGGATGATAATGCTAGTCAAAAAAAATGTGTTATCTAGAGTAGATCTTGTGCATCTGGAGCTAGAATGAAGAATGTGTTGGATTTAATTCATTCATACTTTTGTGGGCCAATGCCAAAGTCATTTGATGGTTGTCAATACTTTATGACTTTCATTAATGATCATTTTCAAAAGATGTGGGCATACACCTTGAAGTCAAAAGATCAAGTGCTAAATGCATTTAAGGAATTTCACACCCTAGTGGAGAGACAAATTGGCAAGAAGCTTAAGTGCATCCGGATAGACAATGGTGGAGAGTATTCTGGACCATTTGATGCTTATTGTAAAGAGCACAGTATACAACATCAAATGACACCTCTAAAGATGCCACAGTTGAATGGTTTCACTGAGAGGATGAATAGGACTTTAATGGAGAGAGTCAAATCTTTGCTCTCACATTCAAAGTTGTCTAAGACATTTTAGGTGAAGCTCTACTTACAGCAATGCATGTGTTGAACCTTTCACCATGTGTTCCTTTATAATTTGACACTCCAGAGAGGGTATGGTTAGGAAAAGATGTTTCCTTTGTGCATATTTCTAAGGATGAGAGGTCTAAACTTGATGTTAAGACATGGCAGTGTATGTTCATTAGACATGGTTAATATCAACTTGGTTATAGATTTTATGATCCAGTCCAGAAGAAGCGTATCAAAAGCCTTGATGCTTTGTTTATTAAAGATAAGACAATTGAAGATATTATTAGAATTGAGAAGAACATTCCTAAATCTGAAGATGATTCAAATTTGAAGTTAGTTCCTCCAACAACAGTGCCAAGGGAAGTTGGAGATGAAAATGAAGTTATTTCATCATATCGAGGTGATGAAGATGCTCCTATTAAGATTCAATCTGAAAATGATAATGATGGTGTTCATGTTTAACCACCAGAAGATAAGGCTTCTCCAGTGCCACTAAGGAGATCTGATAGAATTAGATAACCTTTTTTCAGATATCCTAGAGACCAGTTTGTGTTACTAACTGATGGGGGAGAGCCATAAAGCTTTGAAGAAGCTATGAATGATGAACACAAGTAGAAATGGTTTGAAGACATGTAGGATGAGATGAAGTCTCTATATGAGAATAAGACATTTGAGCTGGTGAAGTTGCCTAAAGGCAAGAGAGCTTTGAAGAATAAGTAGGTGTTCAGGATTAGGCATGAAGAACACAATCTCTAGCCATGATTCAAAACTAGAATGACTGTAAAAGGATTCAACCAAAGGAAGGGTATTGACTTTGATGAGATTTTTTTCTCTAATTGTACAGATGACATCCATACATACTGTGCTAGGTTTGGCAATAAGTTTTAATTTGGAGATTGAGAAAATGGATGTTAAAACTGCCTTCCTTTATGGTGGGACATTAACTCTTAACTCGAAGTAGGAGAAGTCAACCAATAGATGTTAAAATTGCCTTCCTTCATGATGATTTAGAAGAGAAAATATTTATGGAGCAGCCAGACGGTTTTAAAGAAAAGGGAAAAGAGGACTATGTTTGCAAATTGAAGAAAAGCTTGTACTACTTGAAATAGGCACCTAGACAATGGTATAAGAAGTTTAAGTCTGTTATGGGGAAGCAAGGATACAAAAAGACCACTTCAGACCATTGTGTATTTGTTTAGAAATTCTTTGATGATGACTTTATTATGTTATTACTCTATGTGGATGTCATGTTAATTATTGGTCAGAATGTTTTCAGAATCAATAGCTTAAAGAAGCAGTTAAGTAAGTCTTTAGCTCTAAAAGACTTAGAACCAGCAAAATAGATTCTTGGCATGAAGATTATTAGAGAAAGAGGCATCAAGAAGTTGTGTTTGTCATAAGAGAAGTATATTGAGAAGGTACTTCAGAGGTTCAACATGTACAATGCTAAAGCAATTAGTTGTCCTTTTGTTAATCACTTTAGATTGACTTCTCAATAAAGCCCTTCCACTGATAAAGAGAAGGAAAAGATGGATAGAGTTTCATATGCTTGAGAAATTGGTAGTTTAATGTATGTCATGGTATGTACATGGCCAAATATTGCACACTCAATTGGAGTTATGAGTCGGTTCCTTTCAAATCCTGGAAAGGAGCATTGGGCTGCAGTGAAATAGATTTTCAAGTATCTTTGTGGAACATCCAAAATATGTTTGTGTTTTGGAGATGCCAAATCTATGTTAGCTGGATATATAGATGCAAATATGGTGGGAGATGTTGTTTCAAGAAAATCAACCTCTGGTTACTTGATTACTTTTACAGGGGGGGTTGTGTCATGGCAATCAAAATTACAAAAATGTGTTGCTTTGTCTACCACTGAAGCAGAGTTTATTACAACAATGGAAGCTTGTAAAGATTTGTTATGGATGAAGAAGTTCTTAAATGAAATCAATTTTCAGCAAGACAGATGTGAGCTATTTTGTGATAGTCAAAGTGTTATCTACCTTGGTAAGAACTCCTTCTTTCATTCAAAATCAAAGCACATTGATGTGAGATATCACTGGATACGAGATGTATTAAAGAAAAAGTTATTGCAACTTGAGAAGATCCATACTGATGAAAATGGATAAGATATGTTAACAAAGATTCTTCCAAGAGAGAAGTTTGAATTATGTCAATTAGCCACTAGAATGGTGATGACCTCCATATATTCGAGAGGGGGAGAATTATTGTAGGTCCCTCCTAATGGAGCCCACAAGTTTTAAAAAAATGATGAAAAGTCAAATTTTACCAAAGGTTGAAAGTTTGCAAAAAAAATTTATTTTTTTTTTGTATGTTAAGGCATATATAAAGGCCATAGAAGGAGAAGGACATACACAAGGAGAAAGAGCAAGCAACGAGAAAGAAAAGCTAAAGTGAGGCATGTGCTTATAAGGCTAACCAAAGAAATTTTTTTTTATGAGTGTGAGAGAATTTTAAGGGTTTGGGATTTTTTTTTCTCAAAAGGTGAGTGACAAAATAGTGAGATAATTATTTTTGGGGTGTTTGAGAAACACTTTGAGTGTCACTATTTTGATGAGAATTTTTTTATTGTGCACCTCTAGTATTGATTTAGAGAAAACTTTCTCTTGTATCTATTATTTTTATAGTGGAAGAATTATTCAAATTTTGTCTCGTGGATATAGCCCAAGAATTAAAGATGAGCCACATTAAAATATTTGTGTCATTTTTATTATTTATACGACTGGTTTAATCGCTCCTTTTATTTATTTGTTTGATTATTTCTGTAATAATTTTTATTTTGTCTCTATAAAAATTATTTCGTTACACCAATTCTATTAATTTTCCTAATAGAGGGACCAGGTTCAAAAGTGGCTATAGTAGTAGGCGGAGCATCATCTATAGGTGCATCTGCCCCTTCCTCGAGATCGAGAGGAGCATCTTCTTGAGGATCACCCTAAACCCCTAATAAAATGTAACCACCCTCTTGCCTTTCAATACGCCTAATGTTTCTCAAAACGCTCAAATTGAAGGGCAACATAAAGCAAACCTCAGTTAAATCAGTGAGAGAGTCAAAGACTCCTAAATTTCTAGCAAGGTGAGTAATATTAGAGCCACCACACAAGACACCCTGTAATATCTCGAATTTTTAAATATTTTTATACTGCATCGGGATATGCAGTGTTATTAATTTTTGTATATATATTTATGATATTTTATGAGTTTGTTGTTTGTTTAAAGCTAATTTTAATTATTTTATATTATTTTAAGTACTTTACGTAAAATTTTCTCAGAAATTATATTTTCGGGGAAATTGACACGTAAATAAATTAATACTATTTATTTTGACTAGTTTTATGAATTTGCATGAACTCATATATAATTTTAAAGTGCTAAAATAAAATGTATATATGTGTATTTATTTAAATTAATTAGAGCTTAATTAATTTCCTTAATTTTATTATTTAATTTTTGTATTAATTAATTTTAAGTTTATAAATTATTAAACATATTAAAATATGTGTGTGGTGTATATTTAATGTGTGTGAAATTTTATATTATTATAATATATAGTGTAAATATATATATATATACATATATACATAAATTTTTATCAAAAAAACCAAAACTTCCATTTATTTACAGTTTTGCCCCTCCTTCATCTTCTTCCTCCCAAAACGTTTTCTTCCATTTCCAGCCACTGTCAAGCTGGTTTTCTTCCTGTTACTATGCCTCTCAGCCTTCCTCTTCCACCTCCAACCATTTCCACCACCTAAAACACTCTTTTCCGGTGAGTTTTGGCCGGATTTTTTCTTCAAAGAGCCAAAAATCAACTTAACTCCGACCAAGCACTTTCCGACCACCAAATTTGATGCCATCAGTCTCTATCTTCTCCTTGAGCTCTGGTGAGTGTGATTCCAAGCTTTGTTTCACTTGATTTGGTTTAGAATTGCTTAGGTTTCAATTTCTTCAAATCAGCCATTTTGGGTTTCAAATTTTTTTTAGCTTCAATTTGATTGATTCATGAAAACTTCCTTCACAAACTTTGTTCCTGGAAGCTTAATCTACATGATGTAATTTTTTTTAGAATTTTTAGAATTTATTTTAATTTTTGTGAATTTTTGATTATTTTATTATTATTTTCTAATTTTCGAAAATTTATTAATTAAATTATGAAATTGTGTTTTATGGTGATTATAGGAGTTGAAATGAATTATAGAAATTTATTTGTAATTTTTGTGAATTTTTATGTATTTATTTGGAATTTATTAAGTTTAGGTAATTTTGAAAAATAGGGTTAATTATGTGTTTAATTGAAATAAATTGGTAAATTGAGTATATTTATTGATATTATTGAATTATATGCTGAGAAATTAATTTTTGAGTAATTATATAATTTTTGGTGAATTTTTGAACATTTATAGTGAATATATATATATAGGGGTATTTTGGTAATTTTACATTAAATTGGTTAAAAATGTAATTAAATTGATTTTAATAGTTATTTAGGGTATAAAAATGATTTCTGCAAATTTTTAGTATTTTTAACTAATTAAAACTATTTTTCGTAAATTATTTTCAAATTATATATAATATACTATTTTTCTAAATAAATGGGTTTTTATTGATTTTTAGTATGTTTTAGGGTTAATTACGTAATTTGGATTTATAAAATGTATTTTTATTATATAAGGGCATTTTCGGTATTTTATAAATATTCTGTGAATTGTGAACCTCGGTCGGTGAATTGTAGTTTGGAGTCCGACCGAGGGATTTTGATTGTAATCCTGTGTTTATTCCGAAGTGTATTTCTTTGCAGGACCGGCTCTACTCTTTGAGTAGAGAGATGTCCGTTTTACAGGGGAGGTTCTGCCGGATTTTCGGTAGAATTCTTGTAAAACGTGATGTCCGGTCAAATTCCTATTCTAAAGCTGTGTCTAAAATTCTAGATCGAGTCTTTAGAATTTTTGTTAAATTTATTCTGATTTCATGTTGTCATTTGTTTGTCTAGCTGCGCCGAGACCGAGGCCTAACGGATCAGGCCCGCCGAGTTTGTCTCGTGGAGCGCTAACATGTGAGTTATTATACTATATATATATGCACTGCATATAGGGTGCATTATTTAGAATTTTTCATTTTCATTGTATGTTTTAAAAAAAATGATTTAAATTATAATATTTTTGGTATATTTAGGGTTGCATTCTTATATATATGCATATTAAATAATTATGCATGTTAGTTTGATATATGCACATTAAACAATTAAGTTTAGGTTTAATACATTTGAGTAATATACACATGTTTTAAAATGTACACTTAGACATAATTATTTTATTAAATAATTAGTATACTTTAAGTATAGTTTCAGTAGATTTTAGGTTTATTCTTAAATAATTGCATGTTAAATTATAAACCTACACTTAAATTATTTTTAAGTTTATTTTTGTTATATTTTTTATTTATTTCCGAATAAATAAATGCTTTATTATTAAATTAAACCTAACACATTAGTGGTATATTTAGGGTTTATTTTTGATATATGCATGCTAGATAATTAGGTTTATTTTTAGTATATTTGTGAATATATGTTAAACACAAACACGTATTTAAATGAATATTTATACATAAATGGTTTATTAAATGATTTGAGTACTTAGGGTATATCTTTTGCATATTTAAGTATATTTTTAAGATAATGCATGTTATATTATTGTTACTCATTTAAATTGTTTTTAACTATATTAATGATTTATCTTTAGTTTATTTCATATTTTATTTGACTATATATATATATATATATATATATACCTGAAATATACTGGGTATATTTTAGATATATTTTTGGTATGTATATATATGGTTGGTTTTACTATTATGAATATGGTTCTACATTAATTATTTTTCGAATGAATGATTTATTCGAAGTGAAGGATATCAATAGAACGTGCTTCCTAGTGGGCAGCACTAGGACCGTGTACGTACCGGTACGGTAGATAAGGATTGAGTGAGAGTTAAAATTGGTTGATTATAATTGATTTAATTGATTTGACTAAGATTAATGGTATGTTAGATAGTGTGATTGCTGGAGCTCGGTTGACTAAGTGTCTCGGGGCCAATCACACTGACAGTCAGACTGCTGGAGCTCGGTTGACTTAGTGTCTCGGGGCCAGTCTACTGTCCATAAGTGAATTGAATGATCTATTGGATTGATTGAGATGTGAGGTGATGGATAGTGTGATTGCTGGAGCTCGGTTGACCAAGTGTCTCGGGGCCAATCACACTGACAGCCAGACTGCTGGAGCTCGGTCGACTTAGTGTCTTGGGGCCAGTCTGCCGTCCAGATTGGAATAAGTGTTCTATTTGGAATCAAGTGAGCCTGTATGGCTAGAGTGATGATGGGATTATTTGAGGTTGTTATTATTTAGGATTCTATGGATCCTTCATGAATTAAAACAAACGTTTTCTACATTTAGTATATTTATAAAAACAAAGTTTGGCATTCGTGTGAAATGTGTGTATATACATATATATATAAGAATTCCTGATTGTTATGGTTTAGTTTGCATGTATATATAGTATAATAATTCACTCAGTGAGGTCTGACCCCCCTCAATTATTTTTTTCAGGAGATTCCATATCGTCAGACCTTAGTTATAGAGTTCCTCACCGGTGTTCTTCAGTCCCGGCTGTTTTATACAAATGTATATTCTAAACTTTGAATTGTATTCTAGAAACTGCAGTAGTAGTGTCACTATATTGGAAGTGTATTATTTTGTTTGGATATTAAATACTCTGAGAATTTGTATTTGAACATTGTACGAATATGTATTCATTTATAAAAGGATTTGGAGTATTTATTTTATATATTGATTCAGAAAAATTTTAATTTGGTCCCTTTTATATATTTTATTGTATGATTTTATTTTCTAAGGCTTGCTACGGGTTCCGGATTCGAAAGAATTCCCGTTCCCTAGCGCCGGTCATGACTCCTAGTTTGGGTCGTGACACATCCTTTTTGTTTCTTGACATACCATCCATAGATAGTGCAAAACCATAACCCAAATGGGGTAGGAGACCCTTATAAAAAAATCTAAGGTAAAATAAATCCGTAAGTGAAAGAACTCATATGCTCTCCCTACGTCCACATACGGTAAATGTAATAAGTCCATGTACGGGTCATAGTTAGCATTGACATTATCAGCCATAATTTCCCGCCAAAAGTGAACTAGTATACTAGACTAATGTTAATCAAAGCATTGTCATATGCAGGACTATTTGTGAAGGAACATCACAAAAGCCATAATTAAGTGCAAAATCCGTAAGTGAAAGGGAAAAATGTTTGCCACCTAATTAAAACTATTATAAACTTTGTCTTTTAACACTATGAAAATACATAATTAATATTTTATGTTCTTGAATTTTAATATCATTAAATAAAGGGGGTTTTTTTTTCATAAATTCCCAAAATACAATCAAAACAATAAAAATATTACAAACTTTCATTAATTACACGTGTATCCTCTTCATCAAAAATATTTACGCGGCTACACCTGGTCTCGACAATAATGGCGTCTTCTTCTTCTATTTTTGGTTTCCTTTCTCTTTGTAATTATACCAGCCAGGGACGAAAACACTAAACCGACACTTCGAAACCAAAAATCTTTTGGGATAGAGCTCAGCTTCTCCAGTTTTCCAATTTTGAATGATTGATGGAACTACGGGTTTGGGCTAGGAGGAGGGACGCCATGGATAAGAATGAGAGCAATTGCAGATCTTGGTCCTCCAACTCTTTCCATTTAGCATCACCCCAACTCGTTTCTTTACAAATGTAAACATCATCAACTCGTTTCTAAACCAACTCCCTCAACGGGGCAACCTCTGCCTTCAATTGAAGATTTCTTCACAACTCTCAACAAACACATCGAACAATCCGATTACGAGCAAGCTGTCAAAGTTGCAGATTAAGGTTTCAATTCTCAACTAATCCATTCCCATTTTTATTGTCTCATTTAATTCATTATGCGGTTGATTTTTTTAATTCAATTATTATTTTTTATAGTTATTACTGCTGCTAGTTAAATTTTAACATTTTTAATTGGTACATGTAATTTTGAGTTTTAGCAGTTTCTGCGGTTTTCGATGTAGTAATGGACTTTTATTTTTATGTAATTGCTTAATTTGAAATTAATGTTATTGCTACAGTCCACCAGACAAGAAATGTTGATTCGATTTTGCTTATGTAGTCTTTAAAGTGCCTTAAAGAGGACTAATCAATGTGTTGTTTACCCTTAAAATAGGCATACTGTTTATACAAACAGAACAAGTTGGACGAAGCTTTAGAGTCCTTGAAAGGGCAGGAGAGAAATTCTGAAACGATGCTTTTAGAATCTCAAATTCTCTATCGCCTTGGAAAATTGGATGCTTTTGTTGATATTTATCAGAAGCTTCAAAAGTCCAAGATAGAATCATTAGAAATAAATATTGCTGCTAGTTTGGTTGGCATCTGAAGTCCAATGAATGATGGAGGCAAATCGAATTAAAGCGACTAGCAACTTTGAGTTGGCAAACAACACTCTTTGTTCGTTAATTAAAAAACAAATAAATACACAGATGCATAACAAGTTTTACTGACATCACGAAGGTGAAACATGTGAATCTTTTTGTTTTAGGAAATTTATTGTGTTAAAAAGCTTGCCTTTTATTTGCAGGCTGGACTGGGTATGTTTTGCATTTGTATAGGTAGGTAACATTCAATCCGACTTGTAAATTGCATTTTGAAATAAAATCAATCTGACCCAATCCATCAACATTTACAAAAGTATGGTTTAACTGTGGATTTACTTGGGATGGGGTCAGATTGTGTAGTTTGGGCCGTTCTTCCACTTACCTATCTTAATAGTGCTAAAATTGAAATTCTTTTTGCTTATTATTATTATTGTTGCTGTATGATGATGATGATGATGATGCTTATTATTATTATTATAGCAACATACTTAATACTCTATTCATCAATAACACCACTTTAGTTAGAAAGAGACGTAGAATCATTCTTTTCAATAACTTATTCAAATAATAAAAAAAAAAAGTCACCCGTAAACAAAATACAACATAAAAATAAAAAAAACATACATTTTTACTCAAACCAAAAGCAGCTTTATAACAAAATTAATAACAATGAAAAGATGATCAACATAATTAAATATAGTCTCTTCACCCTAAAAAGAGCAACACATCAAAAGCAAAATTAGAAATCAAAATGAAATAAAAAAGATACTAAATTAATATAACAAAAAAAAAAACACACCAAATTAGAATCCTTCAACACTTCATCACTATCAACATCTTTAATGGAACTATCTATAATATTAGAATTAAAACATACATCCTCATACAATTTATTATCACCTTTAAAACGAAAACACAAAATAAAAGTATCAAAAAGTAATAAAACAGAACATACCTCAACATGATCCTTTAACTCATCACCATCACTAACAACTTCAACAAACTCTAACTCATAAGTTTCCTTCTCAGACTAGTCTCGAGGAACGCAAATCTGTGAGTTGTTATTTTAAATATACATCGCATTTAGGTTGCATGTTTTAGAAAATACATGTTTTGATTTGTAAATATTCACAAATTGTGTTATTAAAATGTTAAGTATTTTTTAGGTATATTTTTAGTATATTTTGAAATGAACGCATGTTATATTATCGATTTGTACTTAAATTGTTTTAAGTATATTATTGGTTTATTATTGGTATATTTTATGATTGATTTGAATTTATTTGACATATATATACTTGAAATATACTTAGTTTATTTTAGGTATATTTATGGTATATATATGGTTTATTTTGCTATTATGAATGTCATTCTACATTTTTTATTTTCCTAAATGTATGTTTTATTTTAAATGAAGGATATTGATAAAACGTGCTACCTAGTGGGCAGCACTAGGACCGTATACATATCGGTGTGATAGATTTAGGGTTAAGTGAGAATCATTTGTGATAATTATAATTTGATTGATTGATGATTAAGATGTGATATGATTGATAGTGTGATTGCTGGAGCTCGGTTGACCAAGTGTCTCGAGGTCAATCACACTTACAGTCAGACTGCTAAAGCTCACTTGACTTAGTATTTCGAGGCCAATCTACTGTCCATATGGAATAAGTGAATTTATTTGGAATTAAGTGAGCCTGTATGGCTAGAGTGATGTTATTGTTGATCAAGGTTGCGATTAAATAGGGATCTATTTGATCCTTCATAAATTTATGTTTTTCAGTACAATTATATAAAGTGATTTTCAACATCTGTGTGAAATGCTTGTATATATATTATTATATATGAATGTTTGATTGCAATTGACATTAGGAAATGCATGTATATATATTATAACAATTCACTCAGTGAGGTTTGACTCCCCTCAGTTGATATTTTTACAAGAGAGTCTTCTTCTTCATACCTCAACAGTAGACCCATCCATCATATTTCTTCTGCCCCAGCTTTTTTATGTAAATTATCCACTTAATTTTTATATTGTACTCTAGAAAACTGCAGTAGTCATATTTTGTATCAGTAGTGAGTTGTATTTTAGTTTTACTGTATGTGATTTTAATTCAGAGGCCTTTCTATAATATTGTATTAAATATTTTTTTATTATTATGATATGAAAGAAATTATTTTTATTATATTGATTTGAAGAAATTATTTTTATTATATTGATTTGAGATTTTAATATTGATTCATATTTATTTATTTTAATTTATTGCATGCTTTTCTTTTAAGGCGTGATACGGGTTCTGAATTCGAAAGAATTTCTGTTCTTTAGCGCCGGTCATGGCCCCTGATTTGGGTCGTGACAATACTCCTCATAAGTCAAGTCCTCATTAAGCTCTATTGTCTAAGGCTGAAGGACATATGAAGGAACAAAGATGTATTTTCACAACATCAATACATGGAACATTGGATGAACATATTATAACTGTGGTAGTAGCACTAATCTATAAGCCACATCTCCTACCCTTGAATGAATTTCAAAGGGTTTGATATATTTGGGAGCCAGCTTACTAAAAGAATCCTAAGGGGGGGGGGGGGGGGTTGAAAGGACTATCAAATAAAAGTGGGAAATTAAATTAATTCTTTGCAAGAATTGAATGAGAGTTGATAAGGAAGAATGAATAACACAAAGATTTAAGGAGTTCATATTCAATAACATTCCTACGTCTCCACATAAATTATCCCTAAGTTAGAATTTTCCATCACCCACAATCTTATTCATAAGATTGAGATTACACAAGAGTTTTATGGCTCACTCTTACAACCTTACAACTTGGGTTTTCAAGGCTCACTCAAAAATCAAATCCCAAGTGTTTTAATGGATAACACCTAAACCAATTCCTTTAGAAATAAATCTCACTTCCCTTCTAATCTATCCCAAGATTTAAAATGAAGAGAAATTATATTTCTAACACACAACCAACTCTTATAAGAGTTTACACAAAGAAATAAATTTCAGAAGAGTTTAAAAAGCTTAATTGAATGCTTGAATGTATAAAATGAATGAGCAAGTTCCTCTTTTTATAACCTTAAAACAATCTTTAAAGCTTTTATTTATACTTAAGCCATCCAATTATAACTGTTAAAAGTAATAATTTCATTGCTAATATAATCCAAGTTCATTTGAATGAATATTTAGACTTTTGGGCTACATTTTGTCAGGTCCGGATTAGGATATCATCCATCCCGGTCAAGATATCATCCAAATAGCCGTTACAAGCTGTTGCATTTAAAAAATGCCCTAATCTCGATTAAGACACCCTGGTCCTAAGCAATGTCTCGATCAGGATTAGTTCTACCATTTTGATGAATTTTTGCTCCTTCCTTAGTCCTAATTGGGACTACCTTGGTCTTGATTGAGACTTTAACATAATTTGTAATTTTTTATGCAATTTAGTCCCTGTGCTGAGTCTATTCATAATAGTTCTTTGTGATGTCTTTTTGAGACTAAAGACGATTGAATCAACCATAATTTTCTTTATAAAAGTTATAGATAATTGTCTTATCTTTCCATATCCCTTTGAATTACCTCAATTGAACCTTTTTAGCTCAAGATATTTCTGAAATACTAAGAGAAACATAATCTAAAATGAAAGCTGCATATGCTAACTTTGACTCAAGATTTCCATACCCAAATGACCTTAGATTTTGCAAGGAAGATCAATTCAAAAAGCTTAAGATGTCTACTTCAAAAGTGATGAAGATCATTTTCTCATTATAAATCTCTAAGGATGTTAAAAAGGCTCCTTAAATCTCAGAGATCAAATTATCCCAAAAGACTATGGCCATGTTTGGTTCATGAAAGAGACTAAGAATATTATTCCATAAGGAATAACTATTCTTTGCTTTAGTTCAAATTTTGTTATGGAATACCAACTCCATAGAGTAACAATTCTACATTTTTTTTAGGAATAGCAATTCTTCCAAAAACTAAAGTATAGGTATTCTTTACTTTTAGAATAGAACATTTTCACTTTTACCCTTCTCTTTATATTTAAGCTCTCACAATGTTTATGTTCATGCTTTCTCCTTTTTTTTAGAATAATTTAATTCATATTTTTCAATATTTTTCTTTTAATTTAATTTAACTCATATTTGGCTACTAAATTATATGAAATTTATTTATTTTATATGTTTGTATTTTTATGATTAAAAATTTTAAAATATTATTTATTTATTTATTATGCATATATATTATTTTAGAGATATCAAATATATGTGCTATTATATATATATATATATATATATATATATATATATATATATATATATATATATATATATTAAAACATGATAAAATTGTATGACTATTTAATTTTGATGCTAATAATGAAATTCATTAATAAGGATATCAATGTTATTTATGTTTAAATCTGCTTATTCCTCATAATAATTATAGGTTATGAACCAAAGTATGGAATAGTAATTATCTAAGAATAGTTATTCTAGGAATACCTATTCTATTCCTTAAGAACTACAATTCTATTCCAAACCTATTCTATTCCATGAACCAAACTTGGCCTATAATTCCTACACACTTAATTGAAATTATTAGAATCAAAATTGTTTGTCAAAGTCCAAAATTAGGAGTTTGATAATGCAAAATGGTCAACAATTTGCCCTTTTTTGGCTTTGAAAACCAATTCGAAAAGATAATAAATAATGTGTGTGAAAAATTAAATTGATGCATTATGTGAAAAATTTTCCTCTCCCTTAATATATGCATAAAATTCAATAGAATACACCATGTATCTCGCATTGAATTAACAAGGTATATATAAGGGATAGAAAATTTTTCTTATATATTTCTTTATTACTCCCCTTTTTTAGATATGATAAGAAATATAAATGTATTTTATTTATATTAGTAACATAAACACATCTTTGTAAAATTTATCTCCTTTAAAAGAAATTAAATAAATACTCATGCAAACTCAATTATTTCTTCGCCTTTGTCAAAAGCAAAGATAGACCAAATCTTAAAAATATCCATGTATTATCAAAGATCAAAACAATTTCTAAGAAAAATTTATACGTGAATTTTGCATGTATAGACATAATAAAAAAATCACGCATAAACACAACAAATAATAAATTAAACAAACTCAAATATTTCTTCCCCTTTGTCAAAATGCAAAAAATCATTAAAAAAAGTGCATTAAAAAGGATACAATGATATTAAAATAACAATTAGTAGAAGAGAAGTATAACAAGACATAAAACTAACAACTCATGACTTATATCCATAAAATATCTAGAAAATAAACCAAACCGAAGCTGACACAAAATAATCATAAAAACAAACTATAGCTCAAAGCTTAGATACAAAAAATATACTAAAAATAAACCAAATGGAAACTCATGAAAAAATTAACAAAAATATATAAAAAGAAACTAGTCTTGATGAGGAGTATGAGGAATTGTTAAGATTTAAACATTTAACAATCAAAGTAATTAATAAGTACAACATGATTTCATATGAAAATAGTCCAACCATCAACTAGGCATAAAATTTAAAACAAACTAGAACCATCAATCATGCCAAGTTCATACTTAATGAAATTCAATCTCTCTTCATTGAGAGGTTTGGTGAAGATATATGTAAGTTGATTATTTGTATCAACAAATTCAAAAGAGATATCACTAATTTGAATATGATCACGCAATAAATAATGTCTAATGTCTATATGCTTAGTTTTAAAATGTTTAATGAGATTTTTGCTAAGGTTAATAGAACTTGTATTGTCACATTTGATTAGAATGTGATCAAGTTTTATACCATAGTCTAATAATTGTTGTTTTTGCCATTAAATTTATGAACAACAAAAACTTGCTATAATATATTCAGCTTCTGCAGTGGACAAGGAAACCGAAACTTATTTCTTGCTAAACCAAGAAATTAAACATTGTCCTAAAAATTAACAAGTTTTGACAGTGCTCTTTCTATCTAGTCAACTACCAGCAAAGTCTACATCTAAATAACTAATCAAGTCATAAGAAGAACTACTAGGATACCAAAGTCCTAAATGCATTATACCATACAGATATTTAAAAATTCTTTTGATAGCATTCAAATGAGACTCTCTAGGACTTGACTGAAATCTAGCACATAAGCAAGTAGCAAACATAATATCGGGTCTACTAGTAGTTAAGTAAAGAAAGGATATGATCATACCTCTAAATTAATTTTCATGAACCGATTTGCCATTCTCATCTTCATTGAGTTTAGTTGTCGTGCTTATTAGAGTTTTGTATGTTTTAGTTCCATCCATTCCAAACTTCTTGAGAATATCTCTTACATATTTAGTTTGATTGATGAAAATCTCATCTCTGCATTGTTTAATTTGAAGTCTAAGAAAGAACTTGAGTTATCCCATCATACTCATCTCAAATTCTCCTTGCATTAGTTTAGTGAATTCCTTGCACAAGCAATGGTTAGTAGCAATGAAAATAATATCATCAACATATATTTGAACAATTAGAAAGTCATGCTTGGATTTCTTTATGAAAAGAGTTATGTCAAATTTTCCTTTTAAGAAAACTTTCTCTAGTAAAAAGTTGCTCAATCTTTCATACCAAGCTCTTAAAGTTTGTTTCAATCCATATAATGCTTTTGAAAGTTTAAACACATGATTTGGAGAACCAAAATTTTCAAAACTCGAAGGTTGTTCAACATATATCTCTTCTTCAATAAAACCATTTAAAAATGCACTTTGAACATCCATTTGATAAAGTTTAAAATCCATGAATGATGCAAATACAAGTAGCATCCTAATAGCTTTGATCCTTGCAACAAGGGCAAAGGTTTCATCATAATCAATGTCTTCCTCTTGATTATAACCTTTAGCTACTAGTCTAGCTTTGTTCTTTGTTATGACACCTTATTCATTCATCTTATTTCTAAAAACCTATTTGGTGCCTATAATATGATGATGTTTAGGTCTAGGAACTAAGGTCCAAACCTTATTTCTCTCAAATTGATTTAACTCTTCTTCTATAGCAAGGACCAAAAATTCATCACACAAAGCATCATCAACATTTTTTGGTTCAATTTGATAAATGAACGCTAAATTAACAATATACTTAAATTTTGATATAGTAGTTACCCTTTTGTAGTGTCACTTATAATGAGATCTTGAGGATGAGCTTTCTTGAATTGCTAATCCTTTGGAAGTTCATCCTTCAAGGTAAGTTGAGATGTCTCCTCAATATCCTCCTTACTTAAACCTTCATGTTCCAAAGACTTACTAGCATTTTCTTCTTGAGTTTCCATAATCTCATTTTCACCTACAAGATCATCAACACTATAAACATCCTTTCTAGGATCAAGTGAGTTTGATTCATCAAATAAAATATGCATCGATTCTTTAACTACTAGAGTTCTCTTATTAAAAACTCTATATGTTTTACTAGAAATATAATAACCTAGGAAAATTCCTTATTGACTTTGGAATCAAATTTTTCAAGATTATCCTTGATGTTCAATATAAAGCACTTGCATCCAAATACACGTAGATATGAAATTTTGGGTTTTCTATTATTCTATAGCTCATAAGATGTTTTGTTTAAAATTGGTCTTTTGAAAAATCAATTTGAAATAACAAGATGTGTTAACGGCTTCCGTCCAAAAGTATAGAGGTAAATTATACTCATGAAGCATTGTTCTAGCCATTTCCATAAGAGTTCTATTTTTCCTTTCAACTACCCATTTTATTGAGGAGTTTTAAGAGATGAAAATGCATGAGAAATACCATTTCATTATAATAGTTTTTGAAAAAAAATCATTTTCAAAATCGGTTCCATGATCACTTATAATGGATGAAATACAAAAACCTTTTTCTTTTTTTAACTCTCTTAGCAAAATTTTCAAAAGCTTTAAAAGCATCATTCGTATGAGTAAGAAAACACACCTAAGTAAATCTAAAGTAGTTATCAACCAGTACATACGCATAGTGCATTCCACCGAGACTAACAACTCTAGTTGGTCTAAACAAATCCATATGTATAAATTCAAGTGGTATAAAAGTGGACACTACATTTTTTAAGTTTAAATGAGGACTTGGGTTGTTTTTCCTTTTAACAAGCATCTTAAGGTTTATCCTTAGTGAATTCAAGCTTAGGTAAACCAATCACAAGTTCATGTTTACAAAGATCATTTTAAAAAAAACAAATTTTGCATATTCTAACATTTTATGCCATATCCATGTGCCATAGGAGATAGACACTAAGCATTTTATGTCTTTGTTATCAATTTTATTCAAATCAATGACATAAATATTGTTTACTCTTTCACTACTAAAAATAACTTTATTTTCATCAAGACTACTAACAAAGCAATTTCTAGGATAGAAAGTTACTTTTTTTCTCATATCACATAATTGATTTATACTTAGCAAATGATTTTTAAGACCATCAACAAATAATACATGATGTCTAGATAAGGATTAAGGATTACTTATTTCTCCAATGCTAATAATTTTTCCTTTTACATTGTCTCCGAATGTAACATGTCCTTCATCCTTAGCTTTAAGTTTATTGAATTTCTCATTGTCTCCCATCATTTGCCTTGAACATCCACTATCGAGATACCACTTGCTTTTTGTTGTTATGGATTTCAAGCACACTTATAAAAAATAATTTAAGTATTCTTTTGGACCCAAACCTTTCTTGGTCTAGGTTGATTAGTTTCAAGCTAATCTAAAGGAAGTAAATTCATGTGTAGTCTTCTATAGAAGCACACATTGTTAGTATGTCCTTTGATCATGCAATATGAATATACAATATTTTCAAATTTATGCCTCTTATGATAAAATACTTTCATAGTGTGTGCAACATGCCTTTGGTGTTGTGGTGATGTGTATCTCCTATTATTTTGCATAATGAGTGAGACATGTATTGGCAATGGTAATATGTTTTTTGATAAGTATGTCTAACATGTTTATGTGCATAGTGTTATGTAGCAACCCTATTATAATTGTGTCTAGTGTACATATAAGCATGCTTCAGTTAAGGTGCTCTAATTTCAGCATTACCTCTTTATATTAATGAAGGGTGAGTCTTATAAGACTTTCTCTTGTTATTTAACACATGAGATCTTTTAGTTTTAAAAGCTTAAGTCTCATTTGATTTGGAGGTTGAAGGAGTGGAATCATGTGAAGCTTTTACAAAATTAATATGTGATGAAGATGATGAAGACATCTCATTCTTATATCTAATTCCATGGGTATCTCTATGAAATTTTTTAGAGTCAGTAAGACTATCTAAATTTTCGTTTTCTCTCTTAAATTTAGCAATGGAATTCATTAATTCTAAGACCTTCTTAGAAAGTTTATGATTTTCATCATTTGCTTTCTTAAGTTGATATTCCAAAGAATTAAAACATTTAGCATTAATAATAAGTTTTTCATTTGATTCAACAAGTTTGGCAAAATTATTTCTGAAGGTTTCTAATTCTTTAGTTAGGCAACGTAACTCATGCTTATAATATTTCTTCTAAGATAATAAACTTTTGCATTTAACTAATAATTTACTTATAATAAAGCTCTCATCATCATCACAATAATCATCACAATCATCAAAGGAAGAATAAGAAGTGGATGGTACCTCATTTTCCTTTTCAAAAGCCATGAAGTAAAGATTGGCCATTTATTATTGTTCCTTTTTGGATTCGGATTCAAATTCGAAGGAATCATCATAAGTAGCTTTGAATGCTTTCTTTTTATCTTTTACTCCATTGTTCTTAAATTTGAGTTTGGGGCACTCACTTCTAATATGTCCTAATTTCTTGCATTCATAGCAAGTAACCTCTTTTGTTTTCTTCTTTCCATCTCCTTATAACTTCTTTTTGAAGTCCCTTCTTTTTTAGAAGTTTTTCTTTCTCAAAAACTTCTCAAAGTTCCTAGTGAGCATGGTAATGTCACCATCTTCATCGCTAAAATCTTTGATGCTATCCTTTTCACTATCTTCTTGAAGAGCTTTTAGAGCAATGCACTTTTTCTTTTCTTCTTTCTCTTCTTATACTTCATCTCTTTGCTTCATAGTGAGCTCATGTATTAAGAGCTTGCTAATGAGCACATCGGTTGATAGAGTGGAGAGGTCTTGAGCTTCCTCAATTGAAGTAACATTACATTCTTAATCCTTCTTAGGTAAGATTCTTAGAATCTTATTGTTTACTTCTTCCTTAGAGAAATGTTTTCCAAGATTCTTGAGGGTTGTAAGAAGAGCATTGAAATAGTTTGTCATCTCCGTGATTGATTCATGAGGCTTCATTTTGAAAAGTTCATATTCATACATATGAAGTTGAACCTTCTTGCTTCTTACTTGAATGTTGCCTTTATAGTGGTTTTATAAGGTTTCCCATTTTTCTTTGGCCGAATGCAATGTTGAAGCTTGCCTCCTTCTTCTCTTATCATTGAAGAGACTAGAGTAATCATAGCTTTTTTTATTTTTATGACTTTCTTCCTTTTGATCAATACAACATTAGCTTATTACAAGATTAGTTGCCACACTATCAATGATAGTTATGGGTGGTTCCTAACCTCTTAGGACAATGTCTCAAAGTTTGATGGAATCATAATCAAGATATAATTCCATTTTGAACTTCCAATGTGGATAGTTACTACCATCGAAGAATGGTCTAAAAGAATAAATGTTATGTGATTCACTCCCCATGATATTGTATTCTAGCAATGAATTACTTAGAATTAAAGCTCTAATACTAATTGAAAGAGTCTGAGAGGGGGTGAATAAGACTATCAAATAAAAATGGAAAATAAAATGAATTCTTTGCATGAATTGAATGAGAGTTAAGAAGGAAGAATGAATAATATAAAGATTTAAAGAGTTTGGATTCAACACCAATCCTATTTCTCAACCTAACTTATCCCCAAGTTAGGATTTTCAATTTTCCACAATCTTATTCACAATATTAAGATTACACAAGAGTTTTATAGCTCACCCTTACAACTTTATAACTTAAGTTTTCAAGGCTCACTCAAGAACCAAATCCCAAGTATTTTAATGGACAACACTTAAACCAATTCCTTTAGAAATAAATTTCACTTCCCTTCTAATCTATCCTAAGATTTAAGATGAAGAGAAATTCTATTTCTAACACAACCAACTCTCATAAGAGTTTATACAAAAAAAATGAATTTTAGAAGAGTTTAGAGAGTTTAATTGAATGCTTGAATGTATAAAATGAATGAGCAAGTTTCTTTTTTTTTATAACCTTAAAAAAATATTCAGAGGTCTTATTTATACTTGAGTAATCCAATTATAGCTATTAGAAGCAATAATTTCGTTCCCAACATAATCCAAGTTCATTTGAATGAAAATTTAGACTTTTAAGCTACATTTTGCTAGGTCCCAATTTAGATATCATCTATCCCTATAAGGATATCATCTAAATAGCCATTATGAGCCATTGCATTTGAAAAAATGCCCTGATCCCTATCGGGACATCCTATTCTAGAGCAATGTCCCAATTAGGAAATGTGATCGGAATTAGTTCTACTATTTTGATGAATTTGTACTCCTTCCTTGGTCCTAATCATGACTACCTTGGTCTCCATAAGGACTATGACATAATTTGTAATTTTTAATGCAATGTAGTCCCTATGCTAAGTTTATTTATAATAGTGCTTTATGATGCCTTTTTGAGACTGAATACTATCAAATAAGACTCAACTTTCTTCATAAAAGTTATAGATAATTTTCTTATCTTTCCATATCATTTTGAATCACCTCAATTGAACTTCTATAGCTCAAACAATTATTAAAATAGTGAGGGCTACGCAATCTAAACTGAAAGCTGCATATGTTGACTTTGACTTAAGATTTGCATACCCAAATGTGCTCAGATTTTGACAAGTAAGATCAATTTAGAAAGATTAAGATGTCTACTTTAAATTGATAAAGATCATTTTCTCATTATAGAGCTCTAAGGATGTTAAAAAGGCTCCTTAAATCTCAAAGATTAAATTATCCCAAAAGACTATAATTCCTACACACTTAGTTGAAATTATTAGAATCAAAATTGTTTGTTAAAGTCCAAAATTAGGAGTTTGATCATGAAAATAGTCAATACTTACACTGCTTACTAAACACTATCACTTCCTTCATTGGAGAAACCTTAATGAACATTATATCTCCAATAAAAAATGATACATCTTTCCTCTAAAGATCAGCATAGCTTTTCTGTCAGCTAAAAGTTGTCTTTAATATCTACTAAATGATGGGAATCTTCTCTGAAGTCATTTGCACTAATTCTTAACCCATCAACTATTGCTCGCCAACTTCCCAATACAAGGGTGATATGTAATTCCTTACATACAGTGCTACATATGGAGCCATCTTAATACTTGCATGATAAATGTTGTTATATGCAAATTCAATCAATGGAAGGTGCAAATCCCATTAACAGCCAAAATCCATTATACACATCTGAAGCATATCCTCCAAAGTCTGAATGGTCCTTTTAGATTGACCATCCATTTGAGGATGAAAAGATGTGCTTAAATCCAACCTTATACCTAAAGCCTTTTGCAATTCTTGCTAAAAGATTAAAGTAAAGATTGGTCTTGTGTTCGACACTATACTTTTTGGCACCCTATGTAGACACACAATCCAGTTAATGTACAATCTAGCCAGCCTGTTTATAGTGTAAGTCTTCTTAATTGGCAAGAAATGGGTTGTCTCGGTCAACCTATCAACTATCACCTACATGGCATTATATCACTTGATATGCAAGGCAAACCAAAAATAAAATCCATTGCAATCATGTCACACTTCTACTCTAGGATGGGAAACTATTGTAGTAATCCCAAGGGTCTCTAATGCTTCAATTTTACCTGCTGACATGTGAAACACTTACATATGAATTCTATAATGTCTCTCTTCATCCCATTCCACCAATATATATCTTTTAAATTATGATACATCTTGGTAGAACCTAGGTGAAAACTGTAAGTAGAAAAATGAGCTTCCTCCATGATCTCCTTTATCAAATCATCCACACCTGGCACACACAACCTAGTGCCCAAGCGTTGTAACCACCCAAATTTCAGGATGATTTGAGTTTGGATGTGACAGAGGATCCAATGAAGAAAATTAACTGTGAAATTATATTTATTGGGTTTGATTTATTGGTTTTGAAATAAATTATAAATTATATTCATTTTTTTATTTTATTTTATTTTTATTTATTTTTTAGGACTTACATCTAAATTTCATTTTTAATTATTTCTTCAAAAAATAGTTTAAAAAAATAAGGAAATTTGGCCAAAAGGACAAATTAGCCTAAAGAAAATGAAATAATTAAAAAGATGATGGGCCAATGTTGGCCCAAATGGACCAAAACAAAATGCAGTGAGCATGGCATTGAATTCGTGAATTGAACGTTTTTTTTACTTGATGGTTAAGATGAGATTGAGTGGTATTTGGATTTGGATTTTTATTATCTTTTTTTTTTTGCCTTTTTTAATAAACAAGATTTCACATAGAAAGGGAGAGGCTCCCAGGGTTTTATGATTTTTTCATCTACTTTCTCTGATTCTTAGGGGAGCCACAATACACCTACTTAGATTTTTTTATGTATTTTTCTTTAGTTCTTTGCTAAAGAACATATCAAATAAAATAAAAATCACAGACAAATACAACAAAAACCACAGGTTTTCATCAATAGCGATCATCCTTCTAAGGGAAATTAATATTGCATCTCATTCTCAAATCTTCTTCTCCTTCTTCTTTTATTTTGATTTTATTTTTGTATTTAATTTTGTTTATTATTATTATTATTATTATTATTATTATTATTATTATTATTATTATTAATCATTCATTGAATAATTTTTTATTTATTTTATTTTTATTTTTTTATTCTCTTAATGGATGGAGTGACATGAATTCACTATGGAGAACCCATGAAGATCCATGGAATGTCATGGATTAAATTTTGTATTTGAACATAGTTTTTAGAGTTTCTAGGAATTTTATTTATTTTATTGGTATTTTTCTTTTGTATTTTTATTTATTTGGTTTTTTGGGTTGTATTTAATTTAATTTTTTTAATTTGCAGTAGACTATTGTCATAGCCTCAATAGTGGGAATAATGAAATCATGTGTGTATGATTATGTTTTTTATTTTAATTAATCGGTTAGTAAAATTAGAGTTTTTAATTGGGTAATTAATTAAAATTAATGGCTATAGAGACAATTAGGTTTTTTTAATTAAAAATGGGTTAGATTTAAGTGGTTAGAATTAGGGGTTGCTTGTTAATTATTTATTTGTTATTCATGGTCATTTTTAATTAAATTAGGGGGTTTTTTTAGAAGAAATAAATTTTATTAATTGTTTGATCTTTTTATTTGATTGTTGTGATATATTTTTATTGTTTGGGCTTGATAGTTGTATGATTATGTGTTTTAGGCCCTAAGCCCACATTATTAGCCTTTAACCCATTTAAATAAATTTTAATTAATAAAAATGCATCTTTAAGCCCATAATTAATTAGATTTAGGGTAGAGATAACTTGGGCTCACTTAGTTAATTTAGATATAGACCCACCTAATTTAATTAATTTAGATTTAGCCCTTTTAATTTCAAGCCTTTTGTCATAATTTGTAGATTTATTATCACTTTAGAAATAAAATATGTAGAATTAGGCCTACTAGTTTAGATACTTCATAATTTACAGATTTAGGCTCATTTTTAGAATTAAAATAAATAGACTTAGGTTCATTTAATTAAAAATGAATAAAAATTAGGCCCATTAGTCTTCAGGCTCACTTGTAAATTAAAACATGTAGATTTAGCCTACTTTAATTAAAATCAATGTAGGTTAGACTAACTTAAGGATTATAAACTTAAATGAGTGCATTATTTACATGTATTTTTCATGAATAGTTTGCCTGGAGTTGATTGTTTTAATGAGGGTTTATATGAAATTGCATGTAAATAGAGGGTAAGATAGTAATTCATAAAGTAATTCTAAATGAACAAAAGACTAAAAGAATTTGGTATTTCGTACTCACAATCTCCTGGTTATGGTGCTGGCTTTCAAAGAATCGAGTACCACCATTTTTCGATTAGTCCCAGTTATTACCCTAGGTGGCGATTCCTCATCTCTATGCCATGTTTTTGTGACAGTGGTTAGTGTGTTCTCTAGAGCCCTGAGCTCAAATAGTGTCGCGGTTGCTAAGATCTTGGGCACGTGCTAAACCCCACTGTCTATAAGCCTAATATACCCTCACTATCGATCAAAAAATCTCAGGATTGACCTCACTATACCTCCATCCTTATCTTTTACAACTATGGGTTCCTTCTCTACACTACTTCAACTCTATCCAAGTACTCAGAATGTACTTTGAATTTAGCTCAAAGCCATTTCTTAGTTACCTTCAATTGCAACCCTTGATCAATAAGCTCATGCAACTCCTTAATAATCGGTTTCCTTCCCGAGCTAATGTGAGCTAGACTTCCCATTGACTTCCTACTCAAAGCATCAATTACTACACTAGCCTTACATAGATGGTAAAGAATGGAGCAATCATAATCTTTCAAGAGTTCCATCCATCTCCTTTGCCTCAAATTCAAGTCTCCCTACTGAAAGATGTACTTCAAACTCTTATGATTAGTGTAGATTTCATAAGTCACACTGTACAAGTAATGCCTCCAAATCTTTAAAGAAAACACCACAACTGCCATCTCTAAATCACGAATAGGATAGTTCTACTTATGCTTCTTTAACTATCGTGAATCATAAGCAACTACCCTTCCATTATGCATCAAAATACAACCCAATCCTATTCTATAAGCATCATAATATACAGTGTATGCTTCACCCCCTAATGGTAAGGTCAACACCAGAGCTGAAGTTAACATATCTTTAAGCATTTGAAAATTCTCCTCACACTTTTCTATTTACACAAAGTTAGCATTCTTCTATGTCAACCTCATTAAAAGTGTAGCTACCTTAAAGAAATCCTTCATAAATCTCTTATAGTAGCCAGCTAAACCTAGAAAACTACTGACTTCTGCCACTGTTATAGGCCTCAGCCACTATGTAATAGCTTTAATCTTCTTTAGATCCACTTATATGCCATCTTTAGACACCACATGGCTTAAGAATGCCACTTGATCTAACCAAAATTCACATTTAGATAATTTGGCATATAGTTGATGCTCTCTTAAAGTTTGAATCACATTCTCAAATGCATGACATGCTCAGCTTCACTCATGAAATACACCAAAATATCATCAACAAAGACAATCATAAATTGATCTAAGAATGGCATAAACACCTAATTCATCAAGTCTATAAAAGGTTATTGGGGCATTAGTCAACCTAAAGAACATCATAAAAAATTTATAGTGGCTATATCTCATCAAAAATGCAGTCTTGGGTACATCTCCACTTCTAATCCTCAACTGATGATACCTTGATCTTAAGTTAATCCTAGAAAAACATTAAGCTCCTTGAAGCTGAACAAACAAGTCATCAATCCTAGGGAAAGGATATTTGTTCTTAATGGTGACTGTATTCAACTATCTATAATCAATACACAATCAAAGGCTACCATATTTCTTCTTCACCAATAACATAAGAGCACCCTAAGGAGATGAACTAGGTCTAATGAAACCCTTGTCGAGCAACTCTTGTAAATGCTCTTTAAGCTTTTTTAATTCTATCGATGCCATTCTATAAGGTGGCATCGAGATAGGATCTGTACCCAATACAACATTAATACATAATTCTATCACAACATTAATACATAATTCTATCACAACATTAATACATAATTCTATCTCTCTATCTAGTGGTAATCCTGGTAATTCTTCAGGAAAAACATTAGGAAACTCGTACACCACTAGTACATTCTCAATTGTCACCTTATCCACTTTTTTATCCTTAACCATAACTAAATAACCTTAACATCCTCTTTAAAGCATCTTTCTAGTTGTGATTACAGAGAAAATATTTTGAGACATTGAACTCTTATCGACTCTATACTAAAACTCCTCGTCGTTAAGGATTTTGAAGATCACTTCTTTCTCTCAACAATCTAGATTGGCATAATGTCAAGCTAACCAATCCATTACCAATATCACATCAAAATCAATCATATCCAACAAAACTAAGTCTAATAGTAACTCTCTACCTTCCACCAATACTGGACAAGATGGAAAGACTATATCTGTCTCCAACTCGTCCCCAAGTTAAGTCACTACAGATAAAGAAATCAACAACTTGGATGGCTATCATCCTATTCTAGAAGCAAATACAGGAGAAACAAATGAATGTGATGCACCAGGATTAAATAAAGCTCTAGCATCCTAAGAACAAAATGAGAGAGTACTTGCCATAACCTCATTAGATGCTTGAGCATCTTAGGGAGTCAAAGTGAATACCCTACCCTGACCACGTCCTACTTGTTAATAAGTAAATGTCTATGAAAATCCTCTACCACTCGATCTCCCTTGTGGCTTAATCCTTACACCTCGTCCCTACTGGCCCATAAATTGAGTCAATCTCTACTGAGGATACACAGATAGTTGATAAGGTTGATGCACCTGCTAAAATAGTTAAACTACAGATGATGAAGATCCCTGAACAAATGACAGCTGATAACTAGAGTTAGGATAAGTTTTGGCAAGGTGTCCTATTTGTCCACACCTGAAGCATGCTCTTTTTAATAAGTGACATAGCCATTAATGTACACAACCACAAGTAAAATATGCACTAAGCCCTAAGCCTGTGCTGCCGTACCTAGAACTCTGACTACTTCTGCCACTATTGGCTCTAGGTCTAAATTTGACAAGTCTGCTCTACCTATGACTATGTCTCCCAAATCTATGTCCCCTTTAACCTTTAAATTGCTAGGAGGTACTGGTAGTCTGAATGCTAAAACTGCCTATATAGAGCATAGGTTGATGGGTTCCCTAAACTACTACTGATCCACTACTGCTACACATGTAGGGGTTAGGAATAGTCTCATGCCTAATGTGTCTCTTCTCAAGCTATCTAGCTTCTTCTACGACACTCTCCAAATTTTGATCTTCATTCTGGATACTAATATAGGTTGGGCCTAACCTAGTCATAAACAAGTCCACGACTCTCTACTTATACTACATCACATCCATAGCATGACTCATAGGTAAACATTAAATATTCCATAAAATCAACTCACAGGTCAAGTGTGTAAGGCGACGCATCCTCTGCTGCCCAAATGTTACAGTTTTGGTCTCAAAGTCCTTTAAAATAAGTAATATTTATTTAAAATATGTTTATATAAATAAATTCATAAAATTCTTATAATTTAATAAAATCATGAGATGATGAGGTTGACTCGATCTAAGACTCAATGCTATACAAACTCATAATTTAATAGATGTCGATGTCACATTTTATGAAAAATCTATTAAAAATTTGATAGAGTCTCCTCTATAAAACAGACATCACTCTACCAAAGTAGAAATATTTCTACATGAAATGAATATTTCTAGCAATCTCAAGCTCAACAATTCAAGTTGGGCCCTACACTGCAGTTTATACCCAACTGAGGTCCACAACTCATAATATATATAAAATAATATAAGTTATCTATAATTCATAAAAACTTAGTTAACTAATGCAAATTAATTTATTTATATATATAACAAAAATATAAAGGAAATTTATTTCCTAATAAATAAAAAAAATAGTTAATCTCATAAAACCCCTTTAAACCTCTTTTAATAAAATCACCATTAATTACACATAAACCATTTAAATAATCAAAATATATCATGAAAATCATAAATAACTCATTTAAAGCTTTAAAACAATAAATAAATTTAATATTCTCTTATTTTTCAAAAATTACTACTAATTAACTAGAATTTAGAATTTAATTATAAAATTATTTTTGTACTTTTATTATTAAAAAATCTGTCTAGAATAGAATAAATACTAATAAATTTAATTAAACTTAAATAATTACTAATTTCTAACTATTTTTCCAAAAATACATATTTATACATAAACTTTAAAAATTCATATCTTAAATTCTAAAACTAATCTCACAAAACTTCCTTCACAAAAATTACACCACATAATATATAGAATTTAATAAAAATATGTTCACATTTCAGATCCAGAACAATACCGTGAACAGTAACCGAGACCCGGAATAATGACCCAAATTTCAACTTCCTTGAAAATTTGCAAACCATATATCAAATGAAAGCTCTCAACCTCAATTTAAATAATCTAAACTCAATTTGGCATGAATCAACCGAATACAAGCTCAATTTCACAAATTAAAATGAAAAACCTAGAATAGAATTTCTCAAAATTGAGGGGCTTACTGGAGTTAAAACTCTAAATTGATTGAGGGCTTTAGAATCCTAGAGGACGAGGAACGTTTTAAGACCGAAGGCGGCATCAACAAAGCTCTAAGAAATCCAGTAAGAAAATGGAACTGAGAGAGTGAAAAGAGAATGGTGGGAAGAGGAGGAGGAGCTGGTGGCTGGCATGATGATGGCAAGGCTGAGGGTAGTGGTCAACGTAGTCAGTGATAGTGGTGGGTGGTGGCAGCGTGAGGAAGAGAAGAGGAAGGAAGGGGAAGAAGAAGAGGGAAAAGAAATGGGAGGGGTGGCTGCACGTTTTTCACTTTTTTAATTAATTAAATAAAAGTACCAAGTACAACTTAAAAATTAATTAAAATAATAATTAAACTTAATAATCCAAATTTAATATCAATAATTAAAAATTTGGGTCTTTACACCTTGCATATTTAAACAAGATAATAACTAAAAGTAAACCAAAAGGCAATAAAATTAAATACATGCTACCTAATAATATAATGGAGATGTGGGGTATCGTTTCTTGTACGTCTAACATGCATAACAAGTGCTCTACTATCTGAACTACACCTATTTTTATTTTTTATTTACAGACACATTATTAAATTAAATTATGATTTGTTTGAAGAAAACCAAAACTAATCCAATTCCCACACTACAAGAAATTTTACAAAAGTTGACACTAAAAAACATCATATAAACTACAATTATCATCACAAAAAAACTTCGGTGATTAAATCAGACCGTCATGGTATGTGCATCACAAAAGGTATATTTGACAAATGTAGTCATTGTCACTAAATGTTCAACCTACTATGATGATAAGTGTCATCGTCACTATAATTTAACACTTTTTGTGTTGCTAAAATCGTGACAATTGGTATGAAAATTTTGTCATCTTATACTATATTCATCATTAAAAATTAATATGTTAAATGGCAAAATGACTTTTTTGTCATCAAAACTCTCAATTTTAGTGATAAAACATAACATTCAACCAAATTTATCAAATTTTTTTATGCTAATCTTTGTCATGTTTAAGTGAATCTATTGTCACCTAAATTTCTTTATTGTCAATAGTAAAATTGTTTAAATGATGATAAATGTTTGTCACAAAATAGTTATTTTAATATGAAGCTGATGAAATCGTCATTTAATGGTTAAGTAATATTAAAATTGTCATGACCTAAACCAGGGAGTCATGACTAGCACTAGGGAACGGGAATTCTCACGAATCTAGAACCCGCAACAAGCCTTAAAAATAAAAACACATGCAAACATAACACAAAAATACTTCATAATCAAAACTTTAATTAATAAAAGGGATATCCATATATCATAACATAATAAAATATATCCTCAAATATAGAATCACTGTTTAATACCACATAAGGTACTATAATAAAAAGCACTACTACTATAGTGTTTACTAAAATTCAAGAAAAGTAATAGTCCAATATTTACATAAGTCGGCCGAGGAGGAAAGACTTCGATGAAGAGGTCTAATATGGAGATTTGAAGTAGAAGATCTTGAAAAATATTTGAGGGCGGTCAAACCAAATTGAGTTAATTATTATTATATATATACACGCAACCAAAAGACATAGACACTCAAGCATTAGTATAATAGTATGTTTATATTTATTTAATATATACATGCATTTAATACAGATGCTTGAAATCCATATTTTATTATAACAACAAATGCAGAAGAATTTTGAGTGGAGGATCGGAGCAGAATCCCTAAATTTTCTACAACCTCGAACTCTAAAATTCACTAGCCAATAAGCTTTTCATAACTACAAAAATATCTTTAATCCAACTTTTTATAGTGAACTGGCCCCGAGTACACAAAGGGTCAACTAAGGATCCACAGTTCTACTATCAGTGCTAAATGGCCTTGAGCACCCTACAAGTCAACTGAGGATCTGCAATCACACCCTTATTATTCACAATTCACAGCAATCATAATATACACAGCCGAAATCAATCAAAGGTTAAAGCCTAATTCTAGCATGCTATTGTGCAATAGCCCTAGTGTGACCCATTAGGTGGCACATTCTACGGTAATTCTCTAAAACATTTATCATGAATAGAATAATCAAATTTTATTAAAATATGCAACATCCATCAATAACAATTAGTAATTGCATTTTATTTAGGAAAACATATATGCTCAATAATAATAATAAAGAACATTTAATGCAATATAACATAATTAATAATAAAATTCATAATTATTCAAAATATGGATACTCACAATATATTTTCTATATACAATGTATACATATAATAATGACTCACAGTTCAAGTGTGCTCCTCTACCTTGGCTCGGCTGACCCAGTCCGATAGGCCTAACTCGTGGAGCAACTAAGGAACATAATAACAATAATAATATATTAGAATCGAAATCCTAATTTTATACTTCTATAATTTCTAAAAAAACAACTCAATTTAGAACATGACTCGACCAAAAATCAAAATAAGATCAACCCAATGTCACGTTTTATGAGAATTCTATTGAAAATTCAGCTAAGTCTCCTTTGTGAAACGGACATCTCTCTACTAAAAGTAGAGCCGATCATGCACGCAAACACACTTCAAATATTAACAAATCTCAACTTCTTCGGTTAGGCCCCCCAATTATAATTATTGCCCAACCGAGAACCAACAGAATCAAAATCAATAAAATAATAATAAATACTAATAATTTTAAATTGCCCAAGTATATAATAACAATAACTAAAAATCCATTTAATCATAAAAATAATAGACAAAACTATAATATGAATATATTTTTAGAAATTATTATTAATTAGCTAAAAATAGTAAATAATTGATAAAAATTATTTTAATACTATTTATTACTCAAATATTATCCAAAACATAATAATTAACAATAATTTCAATTAAAATATAAAATTTACTAATTTATGCTAATTTTTCCAAAAATCCAATTTTTACATAAATATACAAAAAATCATAATAAATATTTGGTGCATAATTTCAATAAAATTTTTTCATGAAATATACTTAAAATAATTAGTAGAATTTATTAAAAATAAAACACATTTTTGAGCTAGGAACAGTGCCCGTAAACGGTAATCAAGCTCGGAATAGTGTCAAAATCGCAACTATCTCCAAAATCAAATTTAAATACATTTTTGGAAAGCTTACAACTTCAATTTCAATAATCTAAAGTCAATTAACATGAATCAAAATAATTTAAAAAAAAATCAACAAATCCAAATTCTAAAAGAAGAAGAGGGAAGGAAGGGAAAGGGGAAGAAAAGAAAGAGAAGAGAGGAGGGAAGAAAAAAATTCTTTATCTATATAATATTAGAATACACTAGACCAATAATTCACAAATAATAATAATATTATTAAATAATATATAACAATAAAATGAAGTTTAAAATTTTAAATTAATAATAATGCCATATTATAATAAAGTAAATAATAACACTTGAATATAATTTAATTTCACAAAATAACCATAATATAACAAATTAATAAAATAATTATTAATACTGTAAATACTTGAAATTTAAATTTAATAATTTATAAAAATTCGGGTTATAACAATCTTCCCCCATTACAAAAAATCATCCTCGAATTTCAAATAAAAAGAACTGAATACAAGAAGTCATCAAGGAAAACGGTAAAGGTAAGCCACCTGCATCTCAACCTTGATCTCCTATGTGTGTTCCTCCACATTGTTGCTCCTCCACAATAACTTGATTATCAAGATCTGCCTCAAACACAACTGACGAACTTGATAATCAACAATCGTAATTAGCTCTTCCTCATACTTTAGATCTTTGTTCACTTCCACACTCTATGACTGCAACACGTGCGAAGGGTTTGAAATGTACTTCTTCAGCATTAAGATATGAAACACTGGATGCACTTGAGAAAAATTCAGAGGCAAAGCAAACCAATATGCAATCATGTCCACTCTCTCTAGAATCTTGAAAGGTCCAATGTATTTCGATGCTAACTTCCCCTTCTTGCCAAATCTCATCATACCCTTCATTGATGAGACATTCAAAAATACATCAACCCCAACCTGAAACTCGACATCCTTATGCTTCGGATCCACATAGCTCTTTTGTATGCTAGCTGTAGTTTCAAATCTTCTTCTGATCAAAGCAACCTTCTCAACTGCATCCTGGATAATTTCAAGTCGAGTCAACTCTCTTTCTCTAATCTTATCCTAACATAAAGGGGATCTACACTTCCTTCTATACATAGCTTAATATGGTGCCATTTTAATACTTATATGGTAACTATTATTGTAAGAAACTTTACCAATGGTAGATGATCATCCCAACTACCTCCAAAATCCACTACACATAATCAACATGTCTTCAAGTGTCTAGATCGTCCTCTTAAATTGGCCATCTGTCTGAGGGTGAAAAGCAATACTAAAATCAAGCTTGATTGCTTCTTGCAACTTCTACTAAAATCGAGAGGTAAACATTGAACCTCTATCAGATATAATGGAAACAGGCATTCCATGAAGGCGCACAATATGCTTCATATACAACTTAGCCAACTTGGCTATATAATAAGTAGCTTTAACTAGTAGGAATTAAGCTAATTTGGTTAACTTGTCCACTATCACCCAGATGGAATCGTATCCAACCTTTGAATGAGGTAACCCTATCACAAAATCCATAGCAATTCTCTCCCATTTCCACTCAGGAATCAAAAGAGGTTGAAGCTTCTTATAAGGCTTTTAATGCTTAGCTTTCACCTGTTGACAAGTTAAGCACTTAGAGATGAAATCAACTACATCCTTTTTCAATCCATACCACTAGTTAGATCCTTAATACTGTGGTACATCTTTGTAATACCTGGATGTACACTATAAGCTGCAAAATGCATTTCCTTTAGGATCTTTTCTCTTAAATTATCCATATCAGGAATGCATAATCTTCCATTGATATATAAAATACCTTCATCATCAAGTGTAAAATCAGTGAACTTTCCTTCACGAACATTCTCCTCAAGCTCTACCAAAACGGGATCTTTGCTTTGAGTTGCCTTAATCCTATCCCTCAACACTGATCTGACTCTGAATTGAGCTAGCAATCCTGCTGATATGCTTATCTTTATCATCAAACCTTGATCCACTAACTTGTGCAACTCTTGGATCAGAGGTCTCCTCTCCATACTAATGTGAGCAAGACTACCTAAGGACTTTCTATTCAAGACATCTGCTATCACATTAGCCTTACCTGGATGGTATAGGGTATCACAATCATAATCCTTTAGGAGTTCTAACTATCTTCTTTGCCTCAAGTTCTTATCTCTTTATTGAAAAATGTACTTCAAGCTCTTGTGATCTATGAAAATCTTATAAGTAACTTCATACAATTAATGTCTTGAAATCTTGAGAGCAAAGATCATTGCAGCCATCTCTAAGTTATGAGTGGGAAAATTTTGTTAATGCTTCTTCAACTGTCTGGAAGCATAAGCTATCACCTTACCATTTTTCATTAACACATAACCTAGGCCAACTCTATAAGCATCGTAATACACAGTGAATTTGTCTTCTCCATTTAGCAAAGTTAGAATTAGAGCTGTGGTCAACTTCTCCTTCAATACCTGAAAACTATTCTCATAAGCATTTGACCACATGGACTTCATATTCTTTTAAGTTAGGCAAGTCATAAGTACTGCAATTCTTGAGAAATTCTGTACAAATCTCCTATAGTACTCAACCAAACCTAGGAAACTTTGAATCTCAGTGACTTATGTTAGTTTAAGCCATTCAGACATTATTTCAATCTTCTATGGATTAACCTAAATACCATCTTTAGACACCACGTGTCCAAGGAATGCAACACTCTCCATCCATAAATCACACTTCGAGAATTTAACATAGAGCTAATGTTTTCTCAATGTTTATAGTACTGTCCTCAAGTGATATACATGCTCCTCCATACTCTTTAAATACATCAATATATCAATAATGAAGACCACTATAAATTGATCCACAAATGGTTTGAACACCCTGTTCATCATATCTATAAAGCAGTTGGTGCATTAGTTAACTTGAAGGATATCACTAGAAACTCATAGTAACCATATCTAGTGTGGAATGCCATTTTAGGAACATTACCTTCACTGATCCACAAATGATGATAGCCCGACCTTAAGTCAATCTTGGAAAAGAATTGTGCACCCTGAAGTTCATCAAATAAATAATCTATCCTTAGAAGAGGATACTTGTTCTTCACTATCATTTTATTCAGCTCTCAATAATCAATGCACAGTCTCAGTGTACCATCCTTCTTTTTAACAAATAGGACTGGTGCACCCTAAGGAGAAACATTGGGTCTTATGAAACCATTATCCACTAAATCTTACAATTGTTCCTTTAACTCTGCATGAGCCATTCTATAAGGCAACATCGAGATAAGAGTTATGCCTATGACCATATCTATACAAAATTTGATCTCTCTGTGAGGTGGTAAACTTGACAACTCATCAAGAAGACATCATGAAACTCATAAGCTTATCACAGACTCAAGAGTAAGGCCTGTAATAGGCATCCCAATGAATGTAAAACCTAGTCTAGTGACATAAGTGGCGACTATAAAGTAATGGTCTCTCAACAAATCCTCTACATATCGACCAAATCTAAGGAACTCTCTGGTGTAGTCATCCACTGACCTATCGCCTCTGCTAATGTTGGTTAACCAGAGTTTGAAGCTTATCCGCATAGGCTCTAGGCAGAAATGCCTCATAAATCTATCTCGAAATTGAGCCTAGGTGAGAGTCATCATTTGTAACTGGATGACTTATACAAACCAATTCAGGGCTATCCCCTCTATAAATAACTCAATGATTATAATCCTCTAGTACTCAATGTGAGCAGTTTGATTCCTCATCTCTATAGCATGAAAAAAATCTAAAGGATCTATAATCTCGTCAAATGGTATCCTACTAACTCTAGCATAAAATAAGGCTGCCTCTGAGTCAGACATGCCTTGCTGATACACAGGCTACATCTGTGATACGGCCAGAGGTATTGCAGCTTCCTTATATTCCTGCTCTATAAGTTCCTCATCTGTAGCTCTCTCTGCCTATGGCGACCTGCTGCTCCTCGAGGTCTACCTCTACTTCTACCTCTGCGACTAATTGGCAGCTCAAGGGGTAAAACCTCATCCTAAAAAGACTTATCATATTCAGCCTCAACAACCAATGGAGCGACATGCACTCAACTCCTCATTCTGAAAAGATAGAAACCAAAAAGATTCAAACAACAAACAAACATCCTAATTGGTATGTAAAAAACTACAACAAGGAAAACTTATTAAAAATATAGTCAAACCTAATTTACTGTAATAGTTTTAAAGAAAACACAAACTCTGCTAACCTAGGTCCACAACATTTAATCTAGGCTCTGATACTAATTTTGTCATGACTCAAACAAGGGAGTCATGATGGGCACTAAGGAATGGGAATTATCATGAATTCGAAACTTATATCAAGCCTTAAAATTAAAAATACATGTAAATATAACACAAAAATACCTTAGAATTAAAACTTTAATTAATAAAAGGGATATCCATATATCATAACATAATAAAATATATTCATACAACTCCTCAAATACAGAATCATTATCTAATACCATATCAGGTACTATAATAAAAAGTACTACTACTGCAACATTTACTAAAATACAAGAAAAGTAATAGCTCAATATTTACATAAGTCGACCAGGGAGGAAAGAGTCCAATGAAGAGGTCTAATATGGAGATCTGAAGTATAAGATCCTAAAAAAATATTTGAAGGAGTTAGAACTCACTGAGTGAATTATTATTATATACATACACACAACCTAAAGATGTAGACACTCAAGCATCACTATAATAATATATTTATATTGATTTAATATATACATGCATTTCATATTGATTCTCAAAATTCATTTTTTATTATAACAATAAATGCATAAGAATTTTGAGTGGAGGATCAGAGTAGAATCCTTAAATTTTCCACAACCTCAATCACTAAAATTCACTAGCCAACAAGCTTTCCATAACTCCAAAAATATCATTAATCCAACTTTTTGCAATGAATTGGCCCCGAGTACACAAAGAGTCAACCAAGGATCCACAGTTCCACTACCGGTGCTAACTGGCTCCGAATACTCTATAGGTCAACTGAGGATCTACAGTCACACCCTTTATTATCCACAATTCACAACAATCATAAATATCCACATCGAAAATCAATCAAAGTTCAAAGTCTAATTCTAGCATACTATTGTGCAATAACCCTAATATGACCCACTAGGTGGCATGTTCTACGATAATTCTCCAAAACATATATCATGAATAGATTAATCAAATTTATATTAAAATATGCAACATCCATCAATAACAATTAGTAATTGCATTTTATATATGAAAACATATATGCTCAATAATAATAATAAAGAACATTTAATGCGATAAACCATAATTAATAATAAAATTCATAATTATTCAAAATATGGATGCTCATAATATATTTTCAACATACAATGTATACATATAATAATAACTCACAGTTCAATTGTGCTCCTCTACCCTGACTCGGCTAGCTCGGTTTGATAGGCCTGGCTCGTGAAGCAACTAAATAAAATAATAACAATAATAATTTATTAGAATCAAAATTCTAATTTTATACTTCTAGAATTTCTAAAGAACGACTCAATCTAGATCATGACTCAACCAAAAATCAAAACTTAGGACTGACCTGATTTCACGTTTTATGATAATTCTACTGAAAATTCGGCAGAGTCTCATTTGTAAAACAAACGTCTCTCTACTAAATGTAGAGTCGATCATGTATGTAAACACACTTCAAATATTCACAAAGCTTAACTTCTCAGGTTAGGCCCCTGAACTGCAATTATTGCCCAACTAAAAACAAACAGAATCAAAATCAATAAAATAATAAGAAATACTCATAATTTTAAATTGCCCAAGTATATAATCAAAATAACTAAAAGTCCATTTAATCATAAAAATAATAGATAAAACTATTATTTAAATATATTTTCAGAAATTATTATTAATTAGCTAAAAATATTAAATAATTCATAAGATTATTTTAATACTATTTATTACTAAAAAAATTATCCAAAACATAATAATTAACAATAATTTCAATTAAAATATAAAATTTACTAATTTATACTAATTTTTCCAAAAATCCAATTTTTCCATAAACATACAAAAATTCATAATAAATATTCAGTGCATAATTTCAATAAACTTGTTCATAAAATATGCTTAAAATAATTAATATAATTTATTAAAAATAAAACACATTTCCAAGTCAGGAATAGTAACCGAGCTCGGAATAGTGCCCAAATCGTAACTATTTCCAAAATTGAATTTAAATACATTTTTGGAAAGCTTACAATTTCAATTTCAATAATCTAAAGTCAATTTAACATGAATCAAACTAATGTAACACAAAATCAACAAATCCAAAATCTGAAACCTAAAGACAATTCATCAAAACTAAAATTAAATATGGTGTTAATCATATGAATTACCTTAGGGGAAATGAAGCTAACGAAGAAAGCTTTCGATCAACACCGGAGTTGGTCCATGACGTCACCAGAAACGTCATCGGCGTGCTCCAAAAGCTGTTGGTGCCAAGGAGAACCGAGAGGAGGGAGAAGACATTGAAGCTGTCGGGAGGAAGAGAAAGTGGTGGTGGTGGCATGAAGAAGAGAGGTGGCGGTGGCGGCGCGCAGAAGAGAGGTGGTGGCGTGCTATCTGGTTCTGCTGTGCTGGTGGGGGAGGGGGAGGGGGGGGGCCAGCTGGTTTGCGTAGAAGAGAAGAAGTAGAAGAAGAGGGAAGGAAGGGATGGGAAGGAAAGAAAGAGAAGAGAGGAGGGAAGGAAAAAATTCTATATATATATATATATAATAAAATGCACTACATCAATAATTCACAAATAATAATATTATTATTAAATAATAAATAATGTGTCTGAGCCTGCCTCGGAAGTTAATATAAAAACCTGTATTATTTTCATATAACTTAATATAAAAACCTGTAATATAAAAAGATAATTACTGTATATATTTGGAAGTAAAAGAACTCAAACAGAATTAAAACGTGAATCCTAAAATGCTCAAATCTCAATAAAAGATTGAAAAATTACCTCACTATATCTATGGCACTCACTATATTCTTTTATTTCTTTCAAAATGTGCTTCTTATACAAGGTAATGGTGTTATTAATCAGTTAGGAGTCATAGCAGCAATAAAACACACACTTAGCAGGCAAAAGAAACTGAAAATTCAATCTACACAAAACACAGAGTCAGCGGCTTTTATATTTCTTGATTTCATCCAGTTCAGAAATCATACTCTTCTAAAAGATACAGCATTCAAAATTGATCTAGAAAAATGAATTTCACTGCTAGTCTACATAAGATAAATTTCATTGAAACCACAAAAAATATTGCATTGAACTTAAGCGCAATTGAACTCATAAAATGAGACAAACGAGCGTAGTTCATTCGTAATCCATCAACATATTCAATTAACAATAATACCCGACGTAAGGAAGAAGGCATAAATTTGCATCTAAATTCTAGAGTGTACATTTGCAGTAAAACCTAATTTACTGTTAATCAATTACAAATGACTAAAAGAAACCAATACAAACTTTAATAAAAGAGAAAAAGAGAGTGACACCTATTCATTAACGCAGTTCTTGAGATCTGGACTGTAACGATTGATGACTATGAGTTGCTGCTGCTGCTCCTCCTCCGAGAAAGGCTGAGGCTTTGGCAGCCTGAAACTGGGTGGAAGAGTAAAAGTAACAGCGTCTGTCTCAGGCTTCTTCAGGTCTTTTTGGACGGCAGTTGAAGTAGAAGCGAATAGAAGTCTATGAAGTAGCTCTAATAATAATGAGAAAAGTGGTGGCAACGATGCCTAGAAGGTGGTGGCGGTGGCCGAGAAGAAAGAAAAATATTACAAGAACTGATTTCATATAAAAAATATATATACTATGGTCAAAATTAGTAGTAAGATAATAAAATTTGCATTATTAGTAATAATTTTAAATTATATTAAATAATTATTAATTAGCTAGCTATATTATTATGTTAGGGTTATGTAATTATCATTTTAATAAATTATATTCCCTATATTAACTATTATTTGACTATTTTGTAAGTATAAATTATTTTATATTAATCTTGTTATTTTTAGGCCTAATACATGTAATAAATATATGTGTGTGTGTGTGTGTGTGTATATATATATATATATATATATATATATATATGTTATTAGGGTTATAATAAATATAAGTTTATTATAATAGTATGTGTATATATATATATGTATATACATATACATAGATATACATGTGTGTATACATAGAAAGTATATACAATTAGGATAATATACTTTCACATACACACACACACACACACACACACACACACACACACACACACACACACACACACATATATATATATATATATATATATATATATATATATATATATATATATATATATATATATATATATATATATTATACATACAAAGCACCAAACCACCATCACTAACCCTTCCTCATTCTGTCCGACACCCCCCCCCCACTATCTCTCCTCTCCCTGTGCCACTCCCTCACTACCAAAGACTCCATCACTGCTATGCCAGAGCTTCTAGGTTGCTACTGCTGCTACTGTTCTTCTTCTTCTTCTTCTTTTTCTTCGCCAGGCAACAGCTTCTCTTCCTCACGCGACAGCCTGCACTTCTAGTTTCCACTTAGCTCCGATTCTCCTTCGTTTGTGCTGCTTCTTTGCTGCATCGAGCTGCCTCCATCTTCCCCATTTTCCGATGGCAGCAGGTCCTCTTCTCCTTCCTCCGATTTGTTCTGTTTGATAGTAAGTAGCAGCCCCTCATTTCTTTCTTTTTTCCCTCTCGGTTCTTAAATGGCTTTGGTAGATCTTAGGTTGTTGTGGTGTTTTATTGTTGGTTGAGGACAATTTTGATTATTATGGAAATTTTGGTGGATTATTGTATTTATGCAGAAATTTTTGTTAAAATTAATTGATATTTAGTTGGTTTAATTGGTTGTTATTTGAGTTTAATTAGTAATTAGGTTTGTTAATGTTAATTATTTTAGTGTATTGACTTTTATTTCAGATTTTAGAGATTAGGGTGTTAATTATAAATTTTATAAATTTTGGGTATTTAATTAATATTTTTATTAATTTCGATATTTATTGTAAAAAACTTTGAAATCTTGATAATTAATATTATTATTAAATGTTATTAATTTTAAAGCTTAAATTTTAGTTTTTGTGACTTTTATACTATTTTTTTATAAATATTTTTAGTTTATGTCAAATGTAAATAATTAGGTTAAATTATATTTTTGGAAGAAATTAGTAGCTATTTATATGTTTTTAATTATATTAAGATGTTTAATATAGAGAAAATGATTTTTTTTATATGTTTGTATAATTTTCCAAGGATTTTTTATATTAATAATTATTACACAAGTTTGTATATCATAAGGGTAGAAATGTAATTTTTGTTAAATATAGTTAGATAATAAATTTTAGTTGGTTTTAAGGACAATCAAGGAATTTGAAAGGATTTTTACAAATTATCTACAAATTTAGACTAATTAATATTAATTTCTCAAAAATCAACTTTTAATAGTATATTAGGTATTATTTTGAATATTGTGTATTTTCCTATTATTTGGATAAATATGTAATTTTACGCTAATTATAATTAAAATATACATTAATTAGCTTTATTAACATTTAAGAGGTTTAGAGATATATTTTTATATATGTATTAATAGGTAATTTTCATTAAGTAATGTTAATTGTGAATGTTGTTTCCATATATATATATATATGTTGGTTTGTGAACTTTTATTTTTAAATCTATATTGAGAGATGATTTTCTGACTATGGATAATCATATATGTGATGTGTATTTTTGGGGAAAATAAAAGAATTAATTTTGTGATGTTTTGTTGGATTGCGATCTCGGTCGGTGCTAAGTGCAGTTCTGGAAGCCCGACTCGAGTGTGAATGTCTGTGAATATTAGAAGTGCATTTTCTATGCAGGAATGGCCCTACCTATGGTAGAGAGATGTCCATTTTACATAGGAGACTCTGCCGAAATTTTGATAGATTTTCTCGTAAAACATGACATTCGTAATAATTTCTACCATAAAGCTTTTTCCTGTCTATTGAGTCTTATTCGGTCTTCCTCGAGTTAGCCTAAAATTTCACTATTTTTGTTGATTTTTGATTTCCATTTCATAGTCATGTTTTAAAAATCAATCAGTTAATTTCTTTTCTAAAGCATATCAGAGCAGAAGCTGTGGGATCAAGGCAGATGTGCGGTCGTCAGCCTTCTCGTTCATCTTGTAAGTTGATAAAATGATCTGTGCTTGTGTTTTATTTAAAGAATGCGTGCGCTCATATTTTAATATTTATTATATGATTTATTTAACTTAATGCTGTTATTTATGGTTTAAATGCATTTTATTTATTTAAAAATCAATTTTGAGAAATTTTGATAGAATGGGCTACCTGGTGGGTTTTACCAGGACCGTGTGCACATGGTAGAGATTGAGAGGTGGATCCGAATTATATATGACTGGTGAATATTAAACTGGGATGGGTGCCTCGGTGGAAGCCTTTGCTCTCGGGGACCGCCAGTGATTGGAAAGTTAATAATGGAATGGGATGGGTGCCTCGGTTGATGCCTTAGCTCTCAAGGACTACCAGTGCCATATATTTGGATTAAGTGAATGACTACAACTTGGTGCCTCGGTTGATGCCTTTGCTCTTGGGGACTGGCAATCTAGTTGGAATAAGTGGGCCCGGTTGGCCATTTAGAACTTTAAGTTTAGGGTTCTACCGATATTTTTCAAAAGCTATATCTATATAGTATAAATTATTTTCACTATAACTATATGGTTTTCAAAAAGGTTTTTAAACCATACAGGTCTTTTATTGACTTACTCAGTGAGGTCTGATTCCCCTCAATTTACCTTTTTTTTCAGGAGCTTGGGAGTTCGACCTCAGACTGCCTCCACGCCGGATTTCTTCATCACCGGCCATTTTATGTAGGTCATTATAAGCTGTACTATTGTAATACTCTAGAAAGCTGCAGTAGTATCTGTACTATAAATTGTATGACTTAAGTATACTTGTGTATTTTATATGTATGAACCACACTTATGTATGATGATTTAAGTTTGATTTATGTTATAATGCTGGAGAATATTTTATTTATGTATTCAATTATGTTTTAATTTCAGAAAAATTAGTTTGATAATGTTTTCTGTTATAAAATAAAGTTTAAAATTATAAGGTTTTATTTTTCCTTTCTTTAAGGCTTACTATGGGTTTTGGAGGCCTTATGCCTACCCATTCCCTAGTGCCAGTCATGTGCCCTAGGGTTCAGGTCATGACAAAGTTGGTATCAGAGCATAAGTTCGATTAATTATCTATGTTTGTCTTTCTGTGTAACTACTACAATGATTAGGTTGATAATTATCTTTGTGATGTTCTTGTTTCTAATTCTGCATAGCGTTAAATACTCTTACCTAGTATTGAATTCAACTTTCCTTGTCTTTTTTCAGAATGAGGCGTGTGCGAACTAACCCCGATGCTGATCCGACTCTCAGACTTGATGAGCAGTCTGTGCACAATGAGGCTACCCCTCCTACTCCACATCGTAGGGGCAGAGGTAGAGGTAGAGGTCGAGCTAGGTTAGCTGCAGCTGAGATTCCTTATCAGCAGCCAGTCGAGCGTAAAGCCCCAACCGTTGACCCCACAGTCTTTGCAGCTGGACTGGTAGGGATTAATCAGGGTCTTGCAGTATTGAATCAGGCAATGCCACTTATGCAACAGATGTTACAATAGAGGAATAAGGGAATGACAGATACTGATGCAGCACTTCTTTACTCTTAGATCGGTACAGTTTCTTTTAATGGTACGAGTGATGCCTTAGACTTTATTAATGCTATTGAGGCATGTACCAGGATGGGACACACAGACTATTAGTAGATAATGATTTTGAATTTGTCAGTCCAAGCGGCAACTTAAGACTGGTTCATGCAGTCGATTCAGCCATCTATGCATGAGTTGACTTGGCTAGAGTTTAAGGACTGCCTTTTGAGATTCTTCTGTCCTCCAGCCACCAGAGATGCCTATAGGTGGTAGTTGCTCCACATCACTAGAGGGGATAGGTTAGTAGAGGACTACACCAGGGAGTTTAATAGGTTGTCCCAACATGCAGAGGATATCAAGAGGGACCTTTACAGAGCAGTGGAGCTGTATGTTACTAGTTTAGGACCTGCTTTTATTGGTATGCGTATTGAGGACCGCACCCTAGAGAGTGTGATTGAGGAGGACCGTTTGATTGAGAGGCGACATATCCGCCAGGGCACCATGATGGATCCCTATATAATTGGTGGTAGTGGATATGGTGCAGCTTCTGGGTATCAGTAGCCAGCATTTCACATTGGTAGTTCAAGTCAGCAAGCTGTGGGTAGTTCACAGCAGGGTGGTAGGAGGTCCAGGACTCATTGAGTTGGTCGACATGGTTATGCCACGAATAGGAGGAGTGGTAGGGGTCATAGATTCAGTACTGGAGTCAGCAGCAGTAGTAGTGGGTAGAGCTCCAGACAGAGTAGTTATAGGTCTAGGGCCAGTGCATGTGTGAGTTGTGGATGATTCCATTAGGGCCCGTGTCATTTGTTTTTAGGCGCTTGCTTCAGATGTGGACAAGTTGGTCATCTTTCCAGAGCTTGTCCTCACTCTGAATATCAGCCACAGTATGCTCAAGGTTCATCTTCATTAGTGGCTTAGCCCTATTATCCGATGCCCCTATAGTATAGAGCACCAGTACAACCACAATAGAGACTACCATAGCTTATAGGCCAGCAGGGTCAAAGTTCAGTTGGTAGGCCTAGTGGTCGTGGGTTTATGTAGCCCTCGACATCTCAACAGGCAGGTCGTGGCTAGGCTCTAGTGTTCACTTTGACACCACAGGATGCTCAGACTTCTAATGCAGTGGTAGCAGGTATTCTCTCAGTATGTGCATGCGATGCTAGAGTATTGTTTGACCCCGGCACTTCACATTCATGCATTTCTCTTGTGTTCACTTCGAGAATCGAGTGGCAGCCTTCCAGGTTATCCTTTTCTCTATCTGTGTCGACTCCTCTTAGTGACGAGTTGGAGATAGATATTTTCTTTCCTTAGTGTCTGGTGTTGGTTGATGGTAGAGAATTATTGGCGAACTTGGTGTTGCTTGATGTGATGGAATTCAATGTCATTTTGGGTATGGATTGGTTGTCGAGGTATTATGCTTTAGTGAATTATCGAGAGAAAGAAGTGGTGTTCAGAATTCCAAATGAAGAAGAATTTTATTTTAAAGGTGAAAAGAGCTTCATGCCTCATAATCTCATTTCTGCCATTATAGCCAGGAAGATGTTTATAAGGGGCTGTCAGGGTTACTTGGCAATGGTAAGGGATGTTGAGAAAGAGAATAGGGCAATTGAATAGGTGCCAGTGGTGTGTGAATTTCTGGATGTCTTTCCTAAATAATTACTAGGATTACCATCAGACAGAGAGATAGACTTTTGTATCAATGTAATACCTAGTACATATCTTATTTTTATGCCACCCTACAGAATGGCACCAGCTGAATTACAGGAGCTAAAGGAGCAGTTACAGAGTTGCTTGATAAGGGTTTCATGAGACCTAGTACATCACCTTGGGGTGCTCTAGTATTGTTTGTGAAGAAGAAGGATGGTAGCCTTCGACTCTGTATTGATTATAGGCAGTTGAACAAGGTCACCATTAAGAACAAGTATCCACTTCCAAGGATCGATGACATGTTTGATCAGCTTCAAGGTGTTACATGCTTCTCTAAGATAGACTTGAGATTTGGGTATCACCAGTTGAGGATCAGCAGAGGTGATGAGCCCAAGACAGCATTTCAGACGAGGTATGGTCATTATGAGTTCTTAGTAATGTCCTTTGGGTTGACTAATGCTCCAGCATCCTTTATGGACTTAATGAATCAGGTGTTCAGGCTTGTAATATCCCGTGTTTGTAAATATTTTAATATTACATCAGGATATGCAGTGTTAATAATTTTTATATATATTTATGATATTCCATGAGTTGTTATTTAATTAAAATTGATTTTTAATTTTTTTTTTGTTATTTCAAGTACTTTACGTAAAATTTTCCCGAGACTTTTATTTTCGGGGAAATTAACACGTAAATAATTTAATATTAATTATTTTAAACAATTTTACGGACCTACATGAACTCATATATATTTTTAAAAGTACTAAATAAAGTGTATATATGTGTGTATTTATTTAAATTAAACTAGTGTTTAATTAATTACCCTAATTTTTATTATTTATTAATTAGTTTTAATATTATTTAATTATTTTTAGTGTATAAATTATTAAAATATTAAATTATGTGTGTGGTGAATATTTATTGTCTATATAATATTATATATTAAAATAATATAAAGTATATATATATATATATATATATATATATATACATACATACATATACATATAATATTTATCAAAAATATAAAGTTTGGTTTAATTACAGTTTTGCCATTCATCCTCCCCAACATTCCCGATCACCCTCCCTCACGAATCCGGCCACTGTCACACCGTTCCCTTGCAGTCGGTGTGCCTCCCGGTGTGCCACCTCCTTCCTCCAGTTGTTTCGTCGCCAACAGAGCCCATTTCCGGTGTCGGGAAGCTTGTTTTGGCTAGAGAAGCCGAAACTCTTCTCACCGTCGTTCATAGCATTTTCGGCCACCATTTTTGACACCGCCAGTCTCTATTTTCTCCTTGAGTTCCAGTGAGTGTGATTCCAAGCTTTGTTTCACTTAAAATGGTCTATATTTGCCTAGATTTCGATTTTTGCAATTTGGCCATTTTAGGGTTCTTGATTTTTTTGAACTTCGAATTGATTGATTCATGAAAAATTCCTTCATAAATTTTGTTCCCCTTAGCTTAATCTACATGTGTAAATTTTTGTAGAATTTTTGGAAATTATTTTGATTTTTAGGTATTTTTGAATATTTTATTATTATTTTCTAATTTTCGAAAATTAATTAATTAAATTATGAAATTATGTTTTATGATAAATATAGGTTTTGAAATGAATTATAGAAATTTATTTGGAATTTTTATGAATTTTTATGTATTTATTTTGAATTTATTTAGTTTATGTAATTTTGGAAAAATAGGGTTAATTGTGTGTTTAATTGAAATTAATTAGTTAATTGAGTTTAATTATTGATATTATTGATAAATATGTTGAAAAAATTAATTTTGTGCAATTATATTATTTTTGGTGAATTTTTGGATTAATTTTAGCATATTTATATATATATGGGTATTTTGGTAATTTTACCCTAAATTGGCTAAAAATGTAATTAAATTGGTTTTAATAGTTATTTAAGGTGTAAAAATTATTTCTACAAATTATTTAGTATTTTTAAGTAATTAAAACTATTTTTCATGAATTATTTTCAATTATATATATAATATACGATTTTTCTAAATAAATGAGTTTTTATCGGTTTTTACTGTGTTTTAGGGTTAATTACGTAATTTTTACTTATTAAATGTATTTCTATGATATAAGGGTATTTTTGGTATTTCTATATTGTTTTGTGAATTGTGGACCCCGGTCGGTAAACTGTAGTTTGGAGTCCGACCGACGGGTTGTGATTGTGATTCTGTGTCTATTTTTTGAAGTGTGTTTCTTTCCAGGGCCGGCTCTACTCTTTAAGTAGAGAGATGTCCATTTTACAGGGGAGGTTCTGCCGGATTTTTGATAGAATTATCGTAAAACATGATGTCCGGTCGAATTCTGATTTTTAATTCTGTGTCTAATATTCTAGATCGAGTCTTTAGAACTTATGTAGATGTATTCTGATATTCTGTGGTCGTTTGCTTATTTAGTTGCGCCGAGACCGAGGCCTAGTGGACCAGGCCCGTCGGACCCATCTCGAGGAACGCACTAAGTGTGAGTTACTATTCTATACATATATATGCTTTAGGGTGCATGATTTTGAAATGTATGTTTTATTTTGATTAAATATGCATAAATAACTCAATTAGTATTTAAGTTTATTTTTAGTTTATTTTTTGTTTATCTTTAGTTTATTTTCAGTATGTTGTTGTAATATCCCGTGTTTTTAAAAATATATTTACACTGTACCGGGATATGCAGTGTCAATAATTTCTGTATTTTATATGATATTTTTACGAGTTAATATGTATTTAAAACCTATTTTAATTACGGTGTATTATTTTCAGTGTTTTACGTAAAATTTTCCTGGGACTTGCATTTTCGGGGAAATTTTCACGTAAACAATGTATTATTAATTATTTTAAATGTATTTACGGACTTGCATGAACTCATACATATTTTTAAATTATTAAATAAAGTCTGTGTGTGTATAATTATTTAATTAGGGTTTATTATTACCCTAATATTTTATTAAGTATTTATTTATTTTATTGTTATTTAATTAATTTTATTTAGTATAAATTATTAAAATATTAATATTTTATGTGTGTGGTGTATATTTGATGTGTGTAATTTAATATTATTTTATTATATAGTGTAAAGTATATATATATATATACATATATTTGTCAAAAATCAAAAAGTTTGGAAAATTACCATTTTGCCCCCGACTTCTTCATCTTCCTCTCGATTCTTCCCTTCTCCGTTTTTGATTGCTGCCGTGCCATTTCTTCACCGTGGGTGTGCCGTCCGGTGTGCCACCGTCTTCCCCGACCAATTTTGCCGCCTGAGGAGGCCGTTTCCGGTGTCTGGAGATCGATTTTGGCCGGAGAAGCCGAAAATCGATCCACCGTCGATCACGTCGATTTCGGCCACCGTTTTCGACACCGCCGGTCTCTTTCTTCTCCTTGAGCTCCGGTGAGTGTGATTCTAGCTTTGGTTTGAGCTTAAATGGTCTAGAATTGCTTAGGTTTCGATTTTGTCAATTTCGGCCTATTAGGGTTTTTGATTTTTTTGAGCTTCGAATTGGATGATTCATGAAAAATTCCTTCACAAATATTGTTCCTAGTAGCTTAATATACATGTATGAATTTTTTTAGAATTTTTGGAGATTTTTTGGATTTTTGGGTATTTTTGAATATTTTAATATTATTTTCTAATTTTCGGAAATTAATTATTTAAATTATGAAATTTGAGTTTATGGTTGAATTAGGTGTTGAAATGAATTATAGGAATTTATTTGGAATTTTTATGAATTTCTAAGTATTTATTTTGAATTAATTGAGTTTATGTGATTTTGAGAAATTAGGGTTAAATGTGTTTTTATTTGAATTTAATTGGTTAATTGGGTTTAATTATTGATATTATTGATAAATATGTTGAGAAAATTAATTTTGGATAATTGTATGATTTTTGGTGAATTTTTGAAGTAATTTAAGTATATTTATATATATAGGGGTATTTTGGTAATTTTATCCTAAATTGTCTAAAAATGTAATTTAATTGGTTTTAATAGTTATTTAAGGTATAAAAATGATTTATTTAGTATTTTTAACTAATTAAAACTATTTTTCGTGAATTATTTTCAATTATATATATAATATATGGTTTTACTAATAAAATGAGTTTTAATCGGTTTTTACAGTGTTTTAAGGTTAATTATGTAATTTTTACCTATGAGATGTATCTCTAGATTTTAAGGATATTTTTATTATATCTGGAATTGTTCTGTGTTTGTGGATCCCGGTCGGTGGACTGTAGTTTGGAGTCCGACCGTGGGATTTTGATTGTGTTGAGCTTGTTTTTCGAAGTGTATTTTCTTTGCAGGGTTGGCTCTACTCTTTTGAGTAGAGAGATGTCCGTTTTACAGGGGAGGTTCTGTTGAATTTTTGGTAGAATTCTCGTAAAACGTGATATCCAGTCGAACCCTAATTCTGTTTTCGTATTTTAATACTCTAGATTGAATTCTAGGATTTCTGTTAGGGTTTATTCTGATGTCGATTATTTATTGCTTGTTTAGTTGCGCCGAGACCGAGGGCTAGTGGACCAGGCCCGTCGGACCTGTCTCGTGGAGCGCATTAGGTGAGTTACTATATTATATATATATGCTTAGGATGCATGATTTAGAAATGCATGTTTTATGTTGATTAAATATGCATAAATAATTTGATTATTTCTTAAGTTTACATTAAGTATATTTTTGGTATATAATAAATTATATACATGTTTTGTTATTAAAATATATTTAAAATGTTTTTAAATATATTTTCAGTTTAATTTATGATTTGATTGAATTCATTTGACATATATATACTCGAAATATACCTGATTTACTTTTGGTATATTTTCGATATATATATGGTTTATGTTATTATTTTATTGAAATTCATGCATCAATTATTATTGTGAATGAATGTTTTATATTTATTAATGAAGGATATCAATAGAACGTGCTACCTAGTGGGCAGCACTAGGACCGAGTACGTACCGGTACGCCTATAGTATTTAGGCTATAATACTAACTTATTTGTGGATATTGATTTGATTATGATTATCGATATGTGAGATGTGGTTTGTGGGTGTGATTGCTGGAGCTCGGTTGACCAAGTGTCTCGGGGCCAATCACACTGGCAGTCAGACTGCTGGAGCTCGGTTGACTTAGTGTCTCGGGGCCAGTCTACTGTCCAAATGGATTAAGTGGATATAGTTGGAATAAGTGAGCCTGTATTGCTTGAGTGTTATTTAACACTATTTCTGATGTTGCGATATTCTAGGGTTCTATGTGATCCTTCATAAAAGATGATTTTTAGATAAATTATATAAAAATGATTTTGTTGCATCTGTGTGTAATTGCCTGTATATATACATATTATATATACTGTTGACTGTATGCATTATCACTTAGTGTGTATGTATATATATTATAGTAATTCACTCAGTGAGGTCTGACTCCCCTCCGTTGACTATTTTTCAGGAGAGTCAACTTCCTCAGACCTCAGTAGCAGGTCGATACGCCGGATTTCTTCCGCCCCGGCTTCTTTATGTAAATTGTCTACTTGAGTCTTATTTATTTTATCTAGACACTGCAGTAGTTGTGAATTACAGTATTGGATTTCATGTACTTTATTTTAAAGAGATGTACTACATTGAAACTGGATTTGTATTAAAGATTATATATATGTGATGAGATGAGTTTTGAATTAAATCCAGTTGATATGGATGATATTATGATATTATGATTTTTATTTCCGCTGCATATTATATTGTTACTGTTATTATGGCATGCTTTATTTTATTTTTAGGCTTGCTACGGGTTCCGGATTCGAAAGAATTCCCGTTCCCTAGCGCCGGTCATGGCCCCTGTTTTGGGTCGTGACAAAGTTAGTATCAGAGCGGAGTTCTGTGTCAGGGCTTAGTTATGTGAGTTGTGGCCCTAGTTTTAAAGTTGTGTTTTCTGTTGGACTACTGCAGTTTATTAGGTTCGAGTATGTCTTGATGAGTATTCCTTGCTGTAGTTTTCAGCGTTATTCCTCCGTTGTTTATTTTGTCTGAATTTTTCCGTTTGTCTTTTCAGAATGAGGAGGCGAGCGCGTGTCGCTCCACCGGTCGTTAAGGCCGAGGATGATGAGTCTTTTCAGGATGAGGTTTTACCTCCTGAGCAGCCAGTTAGACGTAGAGGTCGTGGCAGAGGTAGACCTCGAGGAGCGGCAGGTCGCCGTAGGCAGAGAGAGTTACAGGACGAGGAGCCTGTAGAGCCTGAGTTTGATGTTCATGTTCCTCCAGTTGTTCAGCCTGTTCAGCCTGCCTATCAGCAGGGTATGTCTGACCCTGAGGCAGCTTTATTCTATGCCCGAGTTGGCAGGATTGCTTTTGATGGGACTTCTGATCCTTTAGATTTTCTGCATGCGATTGAGACTAGGACTCGGACTACTCATACCGAGTACCAGCGGATCATGATCGTCGAGTTTTCTGTCGAGGGACCAGCTCTAGATTGGTTCATTCAGATGATCCAGCCCTATATGATGACGATAACATGGGCTCAGTTTCGTGAGCGGTTTATGAGGAGATTTTGTCCAGAGCCTCTTCGTTTGAGTTATCGTCTCCGTTTGACCAGTATTTCTCGTGGAGATCGATCTGTAGAGGAGTATACCCGAGAGTTTCTTCGTCTGGGTAGATATGCCGAGGATCTGATGCGAGATCAGTATTTCGCTGTTACTACGTATGTTACTGGTTTGGGTTCAGCTTTTGCTGGTATGCCTACAGCAGGTCTTACTCTCGAGTCTGTGATTGAGCTAGCTAAGGAGATTGAGCTGAGACTAGTTAGGCAGGGAGCAATGCCTGATTATTACCAGTTGGGAGTTCAGTCGAGTGGATTGCAGGCTACTCCATATTCGAGTTTTCATGTTGGTTCGAGTAGTCAGCAGCGAGGTTCGACTCAGCAGAGTCAGAGACAGCAGCAGCAAGTGCATCGGAGCAGTAGACATGGCCGTGGAGGTCAGCGTAGATCGTTCAGATTTGGGTCAGGTGCTTCAAGCAGTAGCAGTGGTCGTAGTTCTGGATCAGCGGCCAGTGTTTGTCAGACTTGTGGTAGAGTCCATCAGGGACCGTGTTATCTGACACCACTGACATGTTTCAGATGCGGACAGACAGGACATTTTGCCAGATCGTGTCCTTATTCCTGGTATCAGCAGCAGCAGATTCCACGATTCCCACAGCAGTCGATTGCTAGTGCAGCACCCGTGCCATTTTAGTTGCCACCCAGCCCAGCATCAGAGTTCCACTCAGTTTATTCCACAGCAGAGTCGTGGTAGAGGTACTAGAGGAGGTGCCAGAGGTGTTGGCCAGGCTTCTACCAGTCAGCAGGGAGGTCGAGGTCAGGCCAGAGTCTTCCATCTGACTCAGCAGGATGCTCAGGCATCTAATGCAGTCGTGGCAGGTATTGTTTCTGTTTGTTACCTGGATGCATGGGTTTTGTTTGATCCGGGTGCCACGCATTCATTTGTTTCTCCCATTTTTGCTTCTAAATCTTGTTGGCAAGCTTCGAGGATGGCTTTTCCTTTGTCTGTTGCCACTCCTCTGAGTGATTCCTTGGACGCCGATATTGTTCTTTCTGGTTGTCCAGTTCTCATGGGAGATAGAGAATTACCCACTGATTTGATTTTGTTGGATGTGATGGAGTTCGATGTTATTCTGGGAATGGATTGGTTATCTCAGCACTTTACCGTGGTAGATTGCAGGAATAAGGAGGTGACTTTCAGAATTCCTGGTGAAGAAGATTTTAAGTTTGTTGGTGATAGGAGTTCAGCACCTCAGAATCTTATTTCTGCTATTACAGCTAGGAAGTTGTTGAGGAAAGGTTGTCAGGGGTATTTGGCATTGGTCAGGGATACGTCAGTGGAGAAGTTGTCACTCACAGATGTTCCTGTTGCTTGTGAGTTTCCTGATGTTTTTCCTGAGGAGTTGCCAGGTTTACCACCTCATAGAGAGATTGAGTTCTGTATAGATGTGGTTCCAGGTACTACTCCTATATCTATGCCACCCTATCATATGGCTCTTGCAGAGTTGAGAGAGTTGAAGGAGCAGTTGCAAGAGTTGTTGGATAAAGGTTTTATCAGACCTAGTGTTTCTCCTTGGGGTGCACCAGTCTTGTTTGTGAAGAAGAAGGATGGTACCCTGAGACTGTGCATTGACTACAGAGAGTTGAATAAGGTGACAGTGAAGAACAAGTATCCTCTCCCGAGGATTGATGATTTGTTTGATCAGCTACAGGGTGCACAGTTCTTTTCTAAGGTCGACTTGAGGTCGGGTTATCATCAGTTGCGGATTAGTGAATCCGATATTCCGAAGACAGCGTTCCGCACTAGATATGGCCATTATGAGTTTCTGGTGATGTCTTTTGGTTTGACTAACGCACCAGCAGCTTTTATGGACATGATGAACAGAGTATTCAGACCGTATGTGGATCAGTTTGTAGTAGTCTTCATTGATGATATACTAGTATATTCGAGGAGTATGGAAGAGCATGTATATCACTTGAGGATTGTACTACAGACACTGAGAGATCATCAGCTTTATGCTAAATTCTCGAAGTGTGATTTCTGGATGGAGAGTGTTTCTTTTCTTGGACACATAGTGTCTAAAGAAGGTATTCAGGTTGATCCACAGAAGATTGAGGCAGTATCTGAGTGGCCTAGACCTACTTCTGTTACGGAGATTCGAAGTTTTCTGGGTTTAGCCGGGTATTATAGGCGGTTTGTGCAGGATTTTTCCAGGATAGCAGCCCCTATGACTCGCTTGACTCAGAAGAATGTTAGATTCGAGTGGTCAGAAGCTTGTGAGAACAGTTTTCAGTTATTGAAGGAGAAGTTGACCACAGCGCCAGTATTAGCTTTGCCTAATAGTGTAGATAAGTTCACGGTTTACTGTGATGCCTCTAGAATTGGTCTTGGTTGTGTGTTGATGCAGAATGGAAGGGTGATAGCCTATGCTTCGAGGTAGTTGAAGAAGCATGAGCAGAACTATCCTACACATGATCTTGAGATGGCTGCAGTGATCTTTGCTTTGAAGATTTGGAGACATTATTTGTACGTGGATGACTTGAGAGAGGAGATTTTAGAGGAAGCACATTCTACAGCCTACAGCGTTCATCCGGGTGTTACTAAGATGTACCACAGTATTAGAGATCTATACTGGTGGGATGGATTGAAGAAGGATGTTACTGATTATGTTGCTAAGTGCTTGACGTGTCAGCAAGTGAAAGCCGAACATCAGAAGCCTTCTGGGAAGCTTCAGCCTCTTCCTATTCCCGAGTGGAAGTGGGAAAGGATAGCTATGGATTTTGTGGTCGGTTTACCTCGTTCGAAGGATGGATACGATTCCATCTGGGTGATTGTAGACAGGTTGACGAAGTCTGCACATTTCTTGCCTGTGAAAGTGACATATTCAGTTGCTAGATTGGTGAAGTTGTATGTGAAGCATATTGTGTGCCTTCATGGAGTACCTATGTCCATTGTGTCAGATAGAGGTTCAGTGTTTACTTCTCGTTTTTGGCAGAAGTTGCAGGAAGCGATGGGCACTAGGTTGGATTTCAGTACTGCTTTTCATCCTCAAACAGATGGTCAGTCTGAGAGGACGATCCAGGCACTAAAAGATATGTTGAGGATGTGTGTCTTGGATTTGGGAGGTAGCTGGGATGATCATTTATCGCTTGTTGAGTTTGCATATAATAACAGCTACCATAGCAGTATTGGCATGGCACCATACGAGGCGTTGTATGGAAGGAAGTGTAGATCCCCATTGAGTTGGGATGAGATTGGTGAGAGAGTTTTGACTGGACCAGAGATGGTTTAGGATGTTGCAGAGAAAGTCGCCGTGATCAAGCGCAGATTAGAGACCGCAGTTAGCAGACAGAAGAGTTATGCGGATCCTAGGCACAGAGATGTGGAGTTTCAGGTTGGAGATTTCATTTTTCTGAAGGTATCTCCGATGAAGGGTGTGATGAGATTTGGCAGGAAGGGTAAGTTAGCACCGAGATATATTGGACCGTTTGAGATTCTGGAGAGAGTTGGCACTGTTGCATATCGGTTGGATTTGCCTCCGAGTATGTCACAGGTGCATCCAGTATTTCATATCTCGATGTTGAGGAAGTATATCTCAGATCCTTCACATGTGTTGCAACCTGACAATGTGGAAGTGAGTGAAGATTTGACGTTTGTGGAAGAACCTGTGGCGATCGTTGATTATCAAGTTCGACAGTTGCGATCGAAGCAGATTCCGATGGTCAAGGTTCTGTGGTGCAGCGATAGAGTTGAAGAGCATACGTGGGAGACTGAAGCTGAGATGCGAGCTTCTTACCCGTATCTCTTTCCTTCTTGATCTTTTCTTTTTAGAATTCGGAGACAAATTCTTGTAAGGGGGGAAGACTGTAATATCCCGTGTTTTTAAAAATATATTTACACTGTACCGGGATATGCAGTGTCAATAATTTCTGTATTTTATATGATATTTTTACGAGTTAATATGTATTTAAAACCTATTTTAATTACGGTGTATTATTTTCAGTGTTTTACGTAAAATTTTCTCGGGACTTGCATTTTCGGGGAAATTTTCACGTAAACAATGTATTATTAATTATTTTAAATGTATTTACGGACTTGCATGAACTCATACATATTTTTAAATTATTAAATAAAGCCTGTGTGTGTATAATTATTTAATTAGGGTTTATTATTACCCTAATATTTTATTAAGTATTTATTTATTTTATTGTTATTTAATTAATTTTATTTAGTATAAATTATTAAAATATTAATATTTTATGTGTGTGGTGTATATTTGATGTGTGTAATTTAATATTATTTTATTATATAGTGTAAAGTATATATATATACATATATTTGTCAAAAATCAAAAAGTTTGGAAAATTACCATTTTACCCCCGACTTCTTCTTCTTCCTCCCGATTCTTCCCTTCTCCGTTTTCGGTCGCTGCCGTGCCGTTTCTTCACTGTGGGTGTGCCGTCCGGTATGCCACCGTCTTCCCCGACTAATTTCGCCACCTGAGGAGGCCATTTTCGGCGTCTGGAGATCGATTTTGGCCGGAGAAGCCGAAAATCGATCCACCGTCGATCATGCCGATTCCGGCCACCGTTTTCGACACCGCCGGTCTCTTTCTTCTCCTTGAGCTCCGGTGAGTGTGATTCTAGCTTTGGTTTGAGCTTAAATGGTCTAGAATTGCTTAGGTTTCGATTTTGTCAATTTCGGCCTATTAGGGTTTTTGATTTTTTTGAGCTTCTAATTGGATGATTCATGAAAACTTCCTTCACAAATGTTGTTCCTAGTAGCTTAATCTACATGTATGAATTTTTGTAGAATTTTTAGAGATTGTTTGGATTTTTGAATATTTTAATATTATTTTCTAATTTTCGGAAATTAATTATTTAAATTATGAAATTTGAGTTTATGGTTGAATTAGGTGTTGAAATGAATTATAGGAATTTATTTGGAATTTTTATGAATTTCTAAGTATTTATTTTGAATTAATTGAGTTTATGTGATTTTGAGAAATTAGGGTTAAATGTGTTTTTATTTGAATTTAATTGGTTAATTGGGTTTAATTATTGATATTATTGATAAATATGTTGAGAAAATTAATTTTGGATAATTGTATGATTTTTGGTGAATTTTTGAAGTAATTTAAGTATATTTATATATATAGGGGTATTTTGGTAATTTTATCCTAAATTGTCTAAAAATGTAATTTAATTGGTTTTAATAGTTATTTAAGGTATAAAAATGATTTATTTAGTATTTTTAACTAATTAAAACTATTTTTCGTGAATTATTTTCAATTATATATATAATATATGGTTTTACTAATAAAATGAGTTTTAATCGGTTTTTACAGTGTTTTAAGGTTAATTATGTAATTTTTACCTATGAGATGTATCTCTAGATTTTAAGGATATTTTTATTATATCTGGAATTGTTCTGTGTTTGTGGATCCCGGTCGGTGGACTGTAGTTTGGAGTCCGACCGTGGGATTTTGATTGTGTTGAGCTTGTTTTTCGAAGTGTATTTTCTTTGCAGGGTTGGCTCTACTCTTTTGAGTAGAGAGATGTCCGTTTTACAGGGGAGGTTCTGTTGAATTTTTGGTAGAATTCTCGTAAAACGTGATATCCAGTCGAACCCTAATTCTGTTTTCGTATTTTAATACTCTAGATTGAATTCTAGGATTTCTGTTAGGGTTTATTCTGATGTCGATTATTTATTGCTTGTTTAGTTGCGCCGAGACCGAGGGCTAGTGGACCAGGCCCGTCGGACCTGTCTCGTGGAGCGCATTAGGTGAGTTACTATATTATATATATATGCTTAGGATGCATGATTTAGAAATGCATGTTTTATGTTGATTAAATATGCATAAATAATTTGATTATTTCTTAAGTTTACATTAAGTATATTTTTGGTATATAATAAATTATATACATGTTTTGTTATTAAAATATATTTAAAATGTTTTTAAATATATTTTCAGTTTAATTTATGATTTGATTGAATTCATTTGACATATATATACTCGAAATATACCTGATTTACTTTTGGTATATTTTCGATATATATATGGTTTATGTTATTATTTTATTGAAATTCATGCATCAATTATTATTGTGAATGAATGTTTTATATTTATTAATGAAGGATATCAATAGAACGTGCTACCTAGTGGGCAGCACTAGGACCGAGTACGTACCGGTACGCCTATAGTATTTAGGCTATAATACTAACTTATTTGTGGATATTGATTTGATTATGATTATCGATATGTGAGATGTGGTTTGTGGGTGTGATTGCTGGAGCTCGGTTGACCAAGTGTCTCGGGGCCAATCACACTGGCAGTCAGACTGCTGGAGCTCGGTTGACTTAGTGTCTCGGGGCCAGTCTACTGTCCAAATGGATTAAGTGGATATAGTTGGAATAAGTGAGCCTGTATTGCTTGAGTGTTATTTAACACTATTTCTGATGTTGCGATATTCTAGGGTTCTATGTGATCCTTCATAAAAGATGATTTTTAGATAAATTATATAAAAATGATTTTGTTGCATCTGTGTGTAATTGCCTGTATATATACATATTATATATACTGTTGACTGTATGCATTATCACTTAGTGTGTATGTATATATATTATAGTAATTCACTCAGTGAGGTCTGACTCCCCTCCGTTGACTATTTTTCAGGAGAGTCAACTTCCTCAGACCTCAGTAGCAGGTCGATACGCCGGATTTCTTCCGCCCCGGCTTCTTTATGTAAATTGTCTACTTGAGTCTTATTTATTTTATCTAGACACTGCAGTAGTTGTGAATTACAGTATTGGATTTCATGTACTTTATTTTAAAGAGATGTACTACATTGAAACTGGATTTGTATTAAAGATTATATATATGTGATGAGATGAGTTTTGAATTAAATCCAGTTGATATGGATGATATTATGATATTATGATTTTTATTTCCGCTGCATATTATATTGTTACTGTTATTATGGCATGCTTTATTTTATTTTTAGGCTTGCTACGGGTTCCGGATTCGAAAGAATTCCCGTTCCCTAGCGCCGGTCATGGCCCCTGTTTTGGGTCGTGACAAAGTTAGTATCAGAGCGGAGTTCTGTGTCAGGGCTTAGTTATGTGAGTTGTGGCCCTAGTTTTAAAGTTGTGTTTTCTGTTGGACTACTGCAGTTTATTAGGTTCGAGTATGTCTTGATGAGTATTCCTTGCTGTAGTTTTCAGCGTTATTCCTCCGTTGTTTATTTTGTCTGAATTTTTCCGTTTGTCTTTTCAGAATGAGGAGGCGAGCGCGTGTCGCTCCACCGGTCGTTAAGGCCGAGGATGATGAGTCTTTTCAGGATGAGGTTTTACCTCCTGAGCAGCCAGTTAGACGTAGAGGTCGTGGCAGAGGTAGACCTCGAGGAGCGGCAGGTCGCCGTAGGCAGAGAGAGTTACAGGACGAGGAGCCTGTAGAGCCTGAGTTTGATGTTCATGTTCCTCCAGTTGTTCAGCCTGTTCAGCCTGCCTATCAGCAGGGTATGTCTGACCCTGAGGCAGCTTTATTCTATGCCCGAGTTGGCAGGATTGCTTTTGATGGGACTTCTGATCCTTTAGATTTTCTGCATGCGATTGAGACTAGGACTCGGACTACTCATACCGAGTACCAGCGGATCATGATCGTCGAGTTTTCTGTCGAGGGACCAGCTCTAGATTGGTTCATTCAGATGATCCAGCCCTATATGATGACGATAACATGGGCTCAGTTTCGTGAGCGGTTTATGAGGAGATTTTGTCCAGAGCCTCTTCGTTTGAGTTATCGTCTCCGTTTGACCAGTATTTCTCGTGGAGATCGATCTGTAGAGGAGTATACCCGAGAGTTTCTTCGTCTGGGTAGATATGCCGAGGATCTGATGCGAGATCAGTATTTCGCTGTTACTACGTATGTTACTGGTTTGGGTTCAGCTTTTGCTGGTATGCCTACAGCAGGTCTTACTCTCGAGTCTGTGATTGAGCTAGCTAAGGAGATTGAGCTGAGACTAGTTAGGCAGGGAGCAATGCCTGATTATTACCAGTTGGGAGTTCAGTCGAGTGGATTGCAGGCTACTCCATATTCGAGTTTTCATGTTGGTTCGAGTAGTCAGCAGCGAGGTTCGACTCAGCAGAGTCAGAGACAGCAGCAGCAAGTGCATCGGAGCAGTAGACATGGCCGTGGAGGTCAGCGTAGATCGTTCAGATTTGGGTCAGGTGCTTCAAGCAGTAGCAGTGGTCGTAGTTCTGGATCAGCGGCCAGTGTTTGTCAGACTTGTGGTAGAGTCCATCAGGGACCGTGTTATCTGACACCACTGACATGTTTCAGATGCGGACAGACAGGACATTTTGCCAGATCGTGTCCTTATTCCTGGTATCAGCAGCAGCAGATTCCACGATTCCCACAGCAGTCGATTGCTAGTGCAGCACCCGTGCCATTTTAGTTGCCACCCAGCCCAGCATCAGAGTTCCACTCAGTTTATTCCACAGCAGAGTCGTGGTAGAGGTACTAGAGGAGGTGCCAGAGGTGTTGGCCAGGCTTCTACCAGTCAGCAGGGAGGTCGAGGTCAGGCCAGAGTCTTCCATCTGACTCAGCAGGATGCTCAGGCATCTAATGCAGTCGTGGCAGGTATTGTTTCTGTTTGTTACCTGGATGCATGGGTTTTGTTTGATCCGGGTGCCACGCATTCATTTGTTTCTCCCATTTTTGCTTCTAAATCTTGTTGGCAAGCTTCGAGGATGGCTTTTCCTTTGTCTGTTGCCACTCCTCTGAGTGATTCCTTGGACGCCGATATTGTTCTTTCTGGTTGTCCAGTTCTCATGGGAGATAGAGAATTACCCACTGATTTGATTTTGTTGGATGTGATGGAGTTCGATGTTATTCTGGGAATGGATTGGTTATCTCAGCACTTTACCGTGGTAGATTGCAGGAATAAGGAGGTGACTTTCAGAATTCCTGGTGAAGAAGATTTTAAGTTTGTTGGTGATAGGAGTTCAGCACCTCAGAATCTTATTTCTGCTATTACAGCTAGGAAGTTGTTGAGGAAAGGTTGTCAGGGGTATTTGGCATTGGTCAGGGATACGTCAGTGGAGAAGTTGTCACTCACAGATGTTCCTGTTGCTTGTGAGTTTCCTGATGTTTTTCCTGAGGAGTTGCCAGGTTTACCACCTCATAGAGAGATTGAGTTCTGTATAGATGTGGTTCCAGGTACTACTCCTATATCTATGCCACCCTATCATATGGCTCTTGCAGAGTTGAGAGAGTTGAAGGAGCAGTTGCAAGAGTTGTTGGATAAAGGTTTTATCAGACCTAGTGTTTCTCCTTGGGGTGCACCAGTCTTGTTTGTGAAGAAGAAGGATGGTACCCTGAGACTGTGCATTGACTACAGAGAGTTGAATAAGGTGACAGTGAAGAACAAGTATCCTCTCCCGAGGATTGATGATTTGTTTGATCAGCTACAGGGTGCACAGTTCTTTTCTAAGGTCGACTTGAGGTCGGGTTATCATCAGTTGCGGATTAGTGAATCCGATATTCCGAAGACAGCGTTCCGCACTAGATATGGCCATTATGAGTTTCTGGTGATGTCTTTTGGTTTGACTAACGCACCAGCAGCTTTTATGGACATGATGAACAGAGTATTCAGACCGTATGTGGATCAGTTTGTAGTAGTCTTCATTGATGATATACTAGTATATTCGAGGAGTATGGAAGAGCATGTATATCACTTGAGGATTGTACTACAGACACTGAGAGATCATCAGCTTTATGCTAAATTCTCGAAGTGTGATTTCTGGATGGAGAGTGTTTCTTTTCTTGGACACATAGTGTCTAAAGAAGGTATTCAGGTTGATCCACAGAAGATTGAGGCAGTATCTGAGTGGCCTAGACCTACTTCTGTTACGGAGATTCGAAGTTTTCTGGGTTTAGCCGGGTATTATAGGCGGTTTGTGCAGGATTTTTCCAGGATAGCAGCCCCTATGACTCGCTTGACTCAGAAGAATGTTAGATTCGAGTGGTCAGAAGCTTGTGAGAACAGTTTTCAGTTATTGAAGGAGAAGTTGACCACAGCGCCAGTATTAGCTTTGCCTAATAGTGTAGATATGCCTCTAGAATTGGTCTTGGTTGTGTGTTGATGCAGAATGGAAGGGTGATAGCCTATGCTTCCAGGCAGTTGAAGAAGCATGAGCAGAACTATCCTACACATGATCTTAAGATGGCTGCAGTGATCTTTGCTTTGAAGATTTGGAGACATTATTTGTACGTGGATGACTTGAGAGAGGAGATTTTAGAGGAAGCACATTCTACAGCCTACAGCGTTCATCCGGGTGTTACTAAGATGTACCACAGTATCAGAGATCTATACTGGTGGGATGGATTGAAGAAGGATGTTACTGATTATGTTGCTAAGTGCTTGACGTGTCAGCAAGTGAAAGCCGAACATCAGAAGCCTTCTGGGAAGCTTCAGCCTCTTCCTATTCCCGAGTGGAAGTGGGAAAGGATAGCTATGGATTTTATGGTCGGTTTACCTCGTTCGAAGGATGGATACGATTCCATCTGGGTGATTGTAGACAGGTTGACGAAGTCTGCACATTTCTTGCCTGTGAAAGTGACATATTCAGTTGCTAGATTGGCGAAGTTGTATGTGAAGCATATTGTGTGCCTTCATGGAGTACCTATGTCCATTGTGTCAGATAGAGGTTCAGTGTTTACTTCTCGTTTTTGGCAGAAGTTGCAGGAAGCGATGGGCACTAGGTTGGATTTCAGTACTGCTTTTCATCCTCAAACAGATGGTCAGTCTGAGAGGACGATCCAGACACTAAAAGATATGTTGAGGATGTGTGTCTTGGATTTGGGAGGTAGCTGGGATGATCATTTATCGCTTGTTGAGTTTGCATATAATAACAGCTACCATAGCAGTATTGGCATGGCACCATACGAGGCGTTGTATGGAAGGAAGTGTAGATCCCCATTGAGTTGGGATGAGATTGGTGAGAGAGTTTTGACTGGACCAGAGATGGTTTAGGATGTTGCAGAGAAAGTCGCCGTGATCAAGCGCAGATTAGAGACCGCAGTTAGCAGACAGAAGAGTTATGCGGATCCTAGGCACAGAGATGTGGAGTTTCAGGTTGGAGATTTCATTTTTCTGAAGGTATCTCCGATGAAGGGTGTGATGAGATTTGGCAGGAAGGGTAAGTTAGCACCGAGATATATTGGACCGTTTGAGATTCTGGAGAGAGTTGGCACTGTTGCATATCGGTTGGATTTGCCTCCGAGTATGTCACAGGTGCATCCAGTATTTCATATCTCGATGTTGAGGAAGTATATCTCAGATCCTTCACATGTGTTGCAACCTGACAATGTGGAAGTGAGTGAAGATTTGACGTTTGTGGAAGAACCTGTGGCGATCGTTGATTATCAAGTTCGACAGTTGCGATCGAAGCAGATTCCGATGGTCAAGGTTCTGTGGTGCAGCGATAGAGTTGAAGAGCATACGTGGGAGACTGAAGCTGAGATGCGAGCTTCTTACCCGTATCTCTTTCCTTCTTGATCTTTTCTTTTTAGAATTCGGAGACAAATTCTTGTAAGGGGGGAAGACTGTAATATCCCGTGTTTTTAAAAATATATTTACACTGTACCGGGATATGCAGTGTCAATAATTTCTGTATTTTATATGATATTTTTACGAGTTAATATGTATTTAAAACCTATTTTAATTACGGTGTATTATTTTCAGTGTTTTACGTAAAATTTTCTCGGGACTTGCATTTTCGGGGAAATTTTCACGTAAACAATGTATTATTAATTATTTTAAATGTATTTACGGACTTGCATGAACTCATACATATTTTTAAATTATTAAATAAAGCCTGTGTGTGTATAATTATTTAATTAGGGTTTATTATTACCCTAATATTTTATTAAGTATTTATTTATTTTATTGTTATTTAATTAATTTTATTTAGTATAAATTATTAAAATATTAATATTTTATGTGTGTGGTGTATATTTGATGTGTGTAATTTAATATTATTTTATTATATAGTGTAAAGTATATATATATACATATATTTGTCAAAAATCAAAAAGTTTGGAAAATTACCATTTTACCCCCGACTTCTTCTTCTTCCTCCCGATTCTTCCCTTCTCCGTTTTCGGTCGCTGCCGTGCCGTTTCTTCACTGTGGGTGTGCCGTCCGGTATGCCACCGTCTTCCCCGACTAATTTCGCCACCTGAGGAGGCCATTTTCGGCGTCTGGAGATCGATTTTGGCCGGAGAAGCCGAAAATCGATCCACCGTCGATCATGCCGATTCCGGCCACCGTTTTCGACACCGCCGGTCTCTTTCTTCTCCTTGAGCTCCGGTGAGTGTGATTCTAGCTTTGGTTTGAGCTTAAATGGTCTAGAATTGCTTAGGTTTCGATTTTGTCAATTTCGGCCTATTAGGGTTTTTGATTTTTTTGAGCTTCTAATTGGATGATTCATGAAAACTTCCTTCACAAATGTTGTTCCTAGTAGCTTAATCTACATGTATGAATTTTTGTAGAATTTTTAGAGATTGTTTGGATTTTTGGGTATTTTTGAATATTTTAATATTATTTTCTAATTTTCGGAAATTAATTATTTAAATTATGAAATTTGAGTTTATGGTTGAATTAGGTGTTGAAATGAATTATAGGAATTTATTTGGAATTTTTATGAATTTCTAAGTATTTATTTTGAATTAATTGAGTTTATGTGATTTTGAGAAATTAGGGTTAAATGTGTTTTTATTTGAATTTAATTGGTTAATTGGGTTTAATTATTGATATTATTGATAAATATGTTGAGAAAATTAATTTTGGATAATTGTATGATTTTTGGTGAATTTTTGAAGTAATTTAAGTATATTTATATATATAGGGGTATTTTGGTAATTTTATCCTAAATTGTCTAAAAATGTAATTTAATTGGTTTTAATAGTTATTTAAGGTATAAAAATGATTTCTATAAATTATTTAGTATTTTTAACTAATTAAAACTATTTTTCGTGAATTATTTTCAATTATATATATAATATATGGTTTTACTAATAAAATGAGTTTTAATCGGTTTTTACAGTGTTTTAAGGTTAATTATGTAATTTTTACCTATGAGATGTATCTCTAGATTTTAAGGATATTTTTATTATATCTGGAATTGTTCTGTGTTTGTGGATCCCGGTCGGTGGACTGTAGTTTGGAGTCCGACCGTGGGATTTTGATTGTGTTGAGCTTGTTTTTCGAAGTGTATTTTCTTTGCAGGGTTGGCTCTACTCTTTTGAGTAGAGAGATGTCCGTTTTACAGGGGAGGTTCTGTTGAATTTTTGGTAGAATTCTCGTAAAACGTGATATCCAGTCGAACCCTAATTCTGTTTTCGTATTTTAATACTCTAGATTGAATTCTAGGATTTCTGTTAGGGTTTATTCTGATGTCGATTATTTATTGCTTGTTTAGTTGCGCCGAGACTGAGGGCTAGTGGACCAGGCCCGTCGGACCTGTCTCGTGGAGCGCATTAGGTGAGTTACTATATTATATATATATGCTTAGGATGCATGATTTAGAAATGCATGTTTTATGTTGATTAAATATGCATAAATAATTTGATTATTTCTTAAGTTTACATTAAGTATATTTTTGGTATATAATAAATTATATACATGTTTTGTTATTAAAATATATTTAAAATGTTTTTAAATATATTTTCAGTTTAATTTATGATTTGATTGAATTCATTTGACATATATATACTCGAAATATACCTGATTTACTTTTGGTATATTTCCGATATATATATGGTTTATGTTGTTATTTTATTGAAATTCATGCATCAATTATTATTGTGAATGAATGTTTTATATTTATTAATGAAGGATATCAATAGAACGTGCTACCTAGTGGGCAGCACTAGGACCGAGTACGTACCGGTACGCCTATAGTATTTAGGCTATAATACTAACTTATTTGTGGATATTGATTTGATTATGATTATTGATATGTGAGATGTGGTTTGTGGGTGTGATTGCTGGAGCTCGGTTGACCAAGTGTCTCGGGGCCAATCACACTGGCAGTCAGACTGCTGGAGCTCGGTTGACTTAGTGTCTCGGGGCCAGTCTACTGTCCAAATGGATTAAGTGGATATAGTTGGAATAAGTGAGCCTGTGTTGCTTGAGTGTTATTTAACACTATTTCTGAGGTTGCGATATTCTAGGGTTCTATGTGATCCTTCATAAAAGATGATTTTTAGATAAATTATATAAAAATGATTTTGTTGCATCTGTGTGTAATTGCCTGTATATATATATGTTATATATATTGTTGACTGTATGCATTATCACTTAGTGTGTATGTATATATATTATAGTAATTCACTCAGTGAGGTCTGACTCCCCTCCGTTGACTATTTTTCAGGAGAGTCAACTTCCTCAGACCTCAGTAGCAGGTCGATACGCCGGATTTCTTTCGCCCCGGCTTCTTTATGTAAATTGTCTACTTGAGTCTTATTTATTTTATCTAGACACTGCAGTAGTTGTGAATTACAGTATTGGATTTCATGTACTTTATTTTAAAGAGATGTACTACATTGAAACTGGATTTGTATTAAAGATTATATATATGTGATGAGATGAGTTTTGAATTAAATCCAGTTGATATGGATGATATTATGATATTATGATTTTTATTTCCGCTGCATATTATATTGTTACTGTTATTATGGCATGCTTTATTTTATTTTTAGGCTTGCTACGGGTTCCGGATTCGAAAGAATTCCCGTTCCCTAGCGCCGGTCATGGCCCCTGTTTTGGGTCGTGACAAAGTTAGTATCAGAGCAGAGTTTTGTGTCAGGGCTTAGTTATGTGAGTTGTGGCCCTAGTTTTAAAGTTGTGTTTTCTGTTGGACTACTGCAGTTTATTAGGTTCGAGTATGTCTTGATGAGTATTCCTTGCTGTAGTTTTCAGCGTTATTCCTCCGTTGTTTATTTTGTCTGAATTTTTCCGTTTGTCTTTTCAGAATGAGGAGGCGAGCGCGTGTCGCTCCATCGGTCGTTGAGGCCGAGAATGATGAGTCTTTTCAGGATAAGGTTTTACCTCCTGAGCAGCCAGTTAGACGTAGAGGTCGTGGCAGAGGTAGACCTCGAGGAGCGGCAGGTCACCGTAGGCAGAGAGAGTTACAGGACGAGGAGCCTGTAGAGCCTGAGTTTGATGTTCCTGTTCCTCCAGTTGTTCAGCCTGTTCAGCCTGCCTATCAGCAGGGTATGTCTGACCCTGAGGCAGCTTTATTCTATGCCCGAGTTGGCAGGATTGCTTTTGATGGGAGTTCTGATCCTTTAGATTTTCTGCATGCGATTGAGACTAGGACTCGGACTACTCATACCGAGTACCAGCGGATCATGATCGTCGAGTTGTCTGTCGAGGGACCAGCTCTAGATTGGTTCATTCAGATGATCCAGCCCTATATGATGACGATAACATGGGCTCAGTTTCGTGAGCGGTTTATGAGGAGATTTTATCCAGAGCCTCTTCGTTTGAGTTATCATCTCCGTTTGACCAGTATTTCTCGTGGAGATCGATCTGTAGAGGAGTATACCCGAGAGTTTCTTCGTCTGGGTAGATATGCCGAGGATCTGATGCGAGATCAGTATTTCGCTGTTACTACGTATGTTACTGGTTTGGGTTCAGCTTTTGCTGGTATGCCTACAGCAGGTCTTACTCTCGAGTCTGTGATTAAGCTAGCTAAGGAGATTGAGCTGAGACTAGTTAGGCAGGGAGCGATGCCTGATTATTACCAGTTGGGAGTTCAGTCGAGTGGATTGCAGGCTACTCCGTATTTGAGTTTTCATGTTGGTTCGAGTAGTCAGCAGCGAGGTTCGACTCAGCAGAGTCAGAGACAGCAGCAGTGAGTGCATCGGAGCAGTAGACATGGCCGTGGAGGTCAGCGTAGATCGTTCAGATTTGGGTCAGGTGCTTCAAGCAGTAGCAGTGGTCGTAGTTCTGGATCAGCGGCCAGTGTTTGTCAGACTTATGGTAGAGTCCATCAGGGACCGTGTTATCTGACACCACTGACATGTTTCAGATGCGGACAGACAGGACATTTTGCCAGATCGTGTCCTTATTCCTGATATCAGCAGCAGCAGATTCCACGATTCCCACAGTAGTCGATTGCTAGTGCAGCACCCGTGCCATTTCAGTTGCCACCAGCCCAGCATCAGAGTTCCACTCAGTATGTTCCACAGCAGAGTCGTGGTAGAGGTACTAGAGGAGGTGCCAGAGGTGTTGGCCAGGCTTCTACCAGTCAGCAGGGAGGTCGAGGTCAGGCCAGAGTCTTCCATCTGACTCAGCAGGATGCTCAGGCATCTAATGCAGTCGTGGCAGGTATTGTTTCTGTTTGTTACCTGGATGCATGGGTTTTGTTTGATCCGAGTGCCACGCATTCATTTGTTTCTCCCATTTTTGCTTCTAAATCTTGTTGGCAAGCTTCGAGGATGGCTTTTCCTTTGTCTGTTGCCACTCCTCTGAGTGATTCCTTGGACACCGATATTGTTCTTTCTGGTTGTCCAGTTCTCATGGGAGATAGAGAATTACCCGCTGATTTGATTTTGTTGGATGTGATGGAGTTCGATGTTATTCTGGGAATGGATTGGTTATCTCAGCACTTTACCGTGGTAGATTGCAGGAATAAGGAGGTGACTTTCAGAATTCCTGGTGAAGAAGATTTTAAGTTTGTTGGTGATAGGAGTTCAGCACCTCAGAATCTTATTTCTGCTATTACAGCTAGGAAGTTGTTGAGGAAAGGTTGTCAGGGGTATTTGGCATTGGTCAGGGATACGTCAGTGGAGAAGTTGTCACTCACAGATGTTCCTGTTGCTTGTGAGTTTCCTGATGTTTTTCCCGAGGAGTTGCCAGGTTTACCACCTCATAGAGAGATTGAGTTCTGTATAGATGTGGTTCCAGGTACTACTCCTATATCTATGCCACCCTATCATATGGCTCCTGCAGAGTTGAGAGAGTTGAAGGAGCAGTTGAAAGAGTTGTTGGATAAAGGTTTTATCAGACCTAGTGTTTCTCCTTGGGGTGCACCAGTCTTGTTTGTGAAGAAGAAGGATGGTACCCTGAGACTGTGCATTGACTACAGAGAGTTGAATAAGGTGACAGTGAAGAACAAGTATCCTCTCCCGAGGATTGATGATTTGTTTGATCAGCTACAGGGTGCACAGTTCTTTTCTAAGGTCGACTTGAGGTCGGGTTATCATCAGTTGCGGATTAGTGAATCCGATATTCCGAAGACAGCGTTCCGCACTAGATATGGCCATTATGAGTTTCTGGTGATGTCTTTTGGTTTGACTAACGCACCAGCAGCTTTTATGGACCTGATGAACAGAGTATTCAGACCGTATGTGGATCAGTTTGTAGTAGTCTTCATTGATGATATACTAGTATATTCGAGGAGTATGGAAGAGCATGTATATCACTTGAGGATTGTACTACAGACACTGAGAGATCATCAGCTTTATGCTAAATTCTCGAAGTGTGATTTCTGGATGGAGAGTGTTTCTTTTCTTGGACACATAGTGTCTAAAGAAGGTATTCAGGTTGATCCACAGAAGATTGAGGCAGTATCTGAGTGGCCTAGACCTACTTCTGTTACGGAGATTCGAAGTTTTCTGGGTTTAGCTGGGTATTATAGGCGGTTTGTGCAGGATTTTTCCAGGATAGCAGCCCCTATGACTCGCTTGACTCAGAAGAATGTTAGATTCGAGTGGTCAGAAGCTTGTGAGAACAGTTTTCAGTTATTGAAGGAGAAGTTGACCACAGCGCCAGTATTAGCTTTGCCTAATAGTGTAGATAAGTTCACGGTTTACTGTGATGCCTCTAGAATTGGTCTTGGTTGTGTGTTGATGCAGAATGGAAGGGTGATAGCCTATGCTTCAAGGCAGTTGAAGAAGCATGAGCAGAACTATCCTACACATGATCTTGAGATGGCTGCAGTGATCTTTGCTTTGAAGATTTGGAGACATTATTTGTACGTGGATGACTTGAGAGAGGAGATTTTAGAGGAAGCACATTCTACAGCCTACAGCGTTCATCCGGGTGTTACTAAGATGTACCACAGTATCAGAGATCTATACTGGTGGGATGGATTGAAGAAGGATGTTACTGATTATGTTGCTAAGTGCTTGACGTGTCAGCAAGTGAAAGCCGAACATCAGAAGCCTTCTGGGAAGCTTCAGCCTCTTCCTATTCCCGAGTGGAAGTGGGAAAGGATAGCTATGGATTTTGTGGTCGGTTTACCTCGTTCGAAGGATGGATACGATTCCATCTGGGTGATTGTAGACAGGTTGATGAAGTCTGCACATTTCTTGCCTGTGAAAGTGACATATTCAGTTGCTAGATTGGCGAAGTTGTATGTGAAGCATATTGTGTGCCTTCATGGAGTACCTGTGTCCATTGTGTTAGATAGAGGTTCAGTGTTTACTTCTCGTTTTTGGCAGAAGTTGTAGGAAGCGATGGGCACTAGGTTGGATTTCAGTACTGCTTTTCATCCTCAGACAGATGGTCAGTCTGAGAGGGCGATCCAGACACTAAAAGATATGTTGAGGATGTGTGTCTTGGATTTGGGAGGTAGCTGGGATGATCATTTATCGCTTGTTGAGTTTGCATATAATAACAGCTACCATAGCAGTATTGGCATGGCACCATACGAGGCGTTGTATGGAAGGAAGTGTAGATCCCCGTTGAGTTGGGATGAGATTGGTGAGAGAGTTTTGACTGGACCAGAGATGGTTCAGGATGCTGCAGAGAAAGTCGCCGTGATCAAGTGCAGATTAGAGACCGCAGTTAGCAGACAGAAGAGTTATGCGGATCCTAGGCACAGAGATGTGGAGTTTCAGGTTGGAGATTTCATTTTTTTGAAGGTATCTCCGATGAAGGGTGTGATGAGATTTGGCAGGAAGGGTAAGTTAGCACCGAGATATATTGGACCGTTTGAGATTCTGGAGAGAGTTGGCACTGTTGCATATCGGTTGGATTTGCCTCCGAGTATGTCACAGGTGCATCCAGTATTTCATATCTCGATGTTGAGGAAGTATATCTCAGATCCTTCACACGTGTTGCAACCTGACAGTGTGGAAGTGAGTGAAGATTTGACGTTTGTGGAAGAACCTGTGGCGATCGTTGATTATCAAGTTCGACAGTTGCGATCGAAGCAGATTCCGATGGTCAAGGTTCTGTGGTGCAGCGATAGAGTTGAAGAGCATACGTGGGAGACTGAAGCTGAGATGAGAGCTTCTTACCCGTATCTCTTTCCTTCTTTATCTTTTCTTTTTAGAATTCGGGGACGAATTCTTGTAAGGGGGGAAGACTGTAATATCCCGTGTTTTTAAAAATATATTTACACTATACCGGGATATGCAGTGTCAATAATTTCTGTATTTTATATGATATTTTTACGAGTTAATATGTATTTAAAACCTATTTTAATTACGGTGTATTATTTTCAGTGTTTTACGTAAAATTTTCCTGGGACTTGCATTTTCGGGGAAATTTTCACGTAAACAATGTATTATTAATTATTTTAAATGTATTTACGGACTTGTATGAACTCATACATATTTTTAAATTATTAAATAAAGCCTGTGTGTGTATAATTATTTAATTAGGGTTTATTATTACCCTAATATTTTATTAAGTATTTATTTGTTTTATTGTTATTTAATTAATTTTATTTAGTATAAATTATTAAAATATTAATATTTTATGTGTGTGGTGTATATTTGATGTGTGTAATTTAATATTATTTTATTATATAGTGTAAAGTATATATATATACATATATTTGTCAAAAATCAAAAAGTTTGGAAAATTACCATTTTACCCCCGACTTCTTCTTCTTCCTCCCGATTCTTCCCTTCTCCGTTTTCGGTCGCTGCCGTGCTGTTTCTTCACCGTGGGTGTGCCGTCCGGTATGCCACCGTCTTCCCCGACCAATTTCGCCGCCTGAGGAGGCCGTTTCCGGCGTCTGGAGATCGATTTTGGCCGGAGAAGCTGAAAATCGATCCACCATCGATCATGCCGATTTCGGCCACCGTTTTCGACACCGACGGTCTCTTTCTTCTCCTTGAGCTCCGGTGAGTGTGATTCTAGCTTTGGTTTGAGCTTAAATGGTCTAGAATTGCTTAGGTTTCGATTTTGTCAATTTCGACCTATTAGGGTTTTTGATTTTTTTGAGCTTCTAATTGGATGATTCATGAAAACTTTCTTCACAAATGTTGTTCCTAGTAGCTTAACCTACATGTATGAATTTTTGTAGAATTTTTAGAGATTGTTTGTATTTTTGGGTATTTTTGAATATTTTAATATTATTTTCTAATTTTCGGAAATTAATTATTTAAATTATGAAATTTGAGTTTATGGTTGAATTAGGTGTTGAAATGAATTATAGGAATTTATTTGGAATTTTTATGAATTTCTAAGTATTTATTTTGAATTAATTGAGTTTATGTGATTTTGAGAAATTAGGGTTAAATGTGTTTTTATTTGAATTTAATTGGTTAATTGGGTTTAATTATTGATATTATTGATAAATATGTTGAGAAAATTAATTTTGGATAATTGTATGATTTTTGGTGAATTTTTGAAGTAATTTAAGTATATTTATATATATAGGGGTATTTTGGTAATTTTATCCTAAATTGTCTAAAAATGTAATTTAATTGGTTTTAATAGTTATTTAAGGTATAAAAATGATTTCTATAAATTATTTAGTATTTTTAACTAATTAAAACTATTTTTCGTGAATTATTTTCAATTATATATATAATATATGGTTTTACTAATAAAATGAGTTTTAATCGGTTTTTACAGTGTTTTAAGGTTAATTATGTAATTTTTACCTATGAGATGTATCTCTAGATTTTAAGGATATTTTTATTATATCTGGAATTGTTCTGTGTTTGTGGATCCCGGTCGGTGGACTGTAGTTTGGAGTCCGACCGTGGGATTTTGATTGTGTTGAGCTTGTTTTTCGAAGTGTATTTTCTTTGCAGGGTTGGCTCTACTCTTTTGAGTAGAAAGATGTCCATTTTACAGGGGAGGTTCTGCCGAATTTTTGGTAGAATTCTCGTAAAACGTGATATCTAGTCGAACCCTAATTCTGTTTTCGTATTTTAATACTCTAGATTGAATTCTAGGATTTCTGTTAGGGTTTATTCTGATGTCGATTATTTATTGCTTGTTTAGTTGCGCCGAGACCGAGGGTTAGTGGACCAGGCCTGTCGGACCTGTCTCGTGGAGCGCATTAGGTGAGTTACTATATTATATATATATGCTTAGGATGCATGATTTAGAAATGCATGTTTTATGTTGATTAAATATGCATAAATAATTTGATTATTTCTTAAGTTTACATTAAGTATATTTTTGGTATATAATAAATTATATACATGTTTTGTTATTAAAATATATTTAAAATGTTTTTAAATATATTTTCAGTTTAATTTATGATTTGATTGAATTCATTTGACATATATATACTCGAAATATACCTGATTTACTTTTGGTATATTTCTGATATATATATGGTTTATGTTGTTATTTTATTGAAATTCATGCATCAATTATTATTGTGAATGAATGTTTTATATTTATTAATGAAGGATATCAATAGAATGTGCTACCTAGTGGGCAGCACTAGGACCGAGTACGTACCGGTACGCCTATAGTATTTAGGCTATAATACTAACTTATTTGTGGATATTGATTTGATTATGATTATCGATATGTGAGATGTGGTTTGTGGGTGTGATTGCTGGAGCTCGGTTGACCAAGTGTCTCAGGGCCAATCACACTGGCAGTCAGACTGCTGGAGCTCGGTTGACTTAGTGTCTCGAGGCCAGTCTACTGTCCAAATGGATTAAGTGGATATAGTTGGAATAAGTGAGCCTGTATGGCTTGAGTGTTATTTAACACTATTTCTGAGGTTGCGATATTCTAGGGTTCTATGTGATCCTTCATAAAAGATGATTTTCAGATAAATTATATAAAAATGATTTTGTTGCATCTGTGTGTAATTGCCTGTATATATACATATTATATATACTGTTGACTGTATGCATTATCACTTAGTGTGTATGTATATATATTATAGTAATTCACTCAGTGAGGTCTGACTCCCCTCCGTTGACTATTTTTCAGGAGAGTCAACTTCCTCAGACCTCAGTAGCAGGTCGATACGCCGGATTTCTTCCGCCCCGGCTTCTTTATGTAAATTGTCTACTTGAGTCTTATTTATTTTATCTAGACACTGCAGTAGTTATGAATTACAGTATTGGATTTCATGTACTTTATTTTAAAGAGATGTACTACATTGAAACTGGATTTGTATTAAAGATTATATATATGTGATGAGATGAGTTTTGAATTAAATCCAGTTGATATGGACGATATTATGATATTATGATTTTTATTTCCGCTGCATATTATATTGTTACTGTTATTATGGCATGCTTTATTTTATTTTTAGGCTTGCTATGGGTTCCGGATTCGAAAGAATTCCCGTTCCCTAGCGCCGGTCATGGCCCCTGTTTTGGGTTGTGACAGTTGTAAATTAAATGCATGCTTATTTAAACATTTATATTTAAAATGTTTTTAAATATATATTGAGTTAATTTTACAATTATATTGAATTTATTTGACGTATATATATACTCAAAATATACCTGGTTTACTTTTGGTATATTTCTAGTATATATATAGTTTATATTGTTATTTTATTCAATTCATGCATCATTTACTTTTATGAATGTATGCTTTATATTTCAATGAAGGATATCAATATAACGTGCTACCTAGTAGGCAGCACTAGGACCCAGTACGTACCGGTACGCTTATAGCATTTAGGCTATATTACTAACCTGTTTGAGGATATTGATTGGATTTGATTTATCTGATGGGTGATATGATTTGGGAGTGTGATTGCTGGAGCTCGGTTAACCAAGTGTCTCGGGGCCAATCACACTAACAATCAGATTGCTGGAGCTCGGTTGACTTAGTGTCTCGGGGCCAGTCTACTGTCTAAATGGAACAAGTGAATATATTTGGAATAAGTGAGCCTGTATGGCTAGAGTGTTGTCTAACACTGTTTGAGGTTGCAATTTTTCTAGGGTTTTATTTGATCATTTATAAACAATAATTTTAAATAAAAATAAAATATATATAAAATGATTTTATTGCATCTGTGTATTGGCTTATGTGCATTGGCATTTAGTATGCATGTATATATATTATAGTAATTCACTCAATGAGGTCTGACTCCCCTCCGTTGACTATTTTTTCGGAGAGTCATCATCTTCAGACCTCAGTAGCAGGCCTGTATGACGGATTTCTTCCGCCCTGGCTTTATTATGTAAACTGCTCATTTGAGTTTATTTTATTAATCTAGACACTGCAGTAGTTATATAAAGTCGCGATATATGTACTTTAAATATTTGAACTGAATCTTGTATTAAAGGATTTATTTATATATGAGATGAGGATTTGATTTAATTTCGTTTTGTGGAAATGTTATTTTGATATTTATGATTTTCTTTCCGCTGCATAATATTTTACTTAATTATGTTATTATTGTTATTACATGTTTTATTTTATTTTAGGCTTTCTACGGGTTTCGGATTCGAAAGAATTCCCGTTCCCTAGCGCCGGTCAAGGCCCCTGTTTTGGGTCGTGACAAGGCCATACTTGGATCAGTTTGTAATAGTCTTCATTAATGATATCTTAGTCTATTCCAAGAGTGAAGCTGAGCATGTTATGCATCTGAGAAGGGTGCTTCAGACTTTAAGGGAGCACAGGTTGTATGCCAAGTTTTTGAAGTGCGAGTTCTGATTGAATCAAGTGGCATTTTTAGGCCATGTGATTTCTAAAGATGGTATACAAGTGGACCCTAAGAAGATAAAAGCTATTGTGGAGTGGCCGAGGCCAACTATTGTTAGAGAAGTACGAAGTTTCCTGGGTTTAGCAGGCTATTATAGGAGATTTATGAAGGGCTTCTCAAAAATTGCCGCACCTTTGACAAGACTGACCTAGAAGAGTGCTAAGTTTGTGTGGACAGAAAAATGTGAAGAGCACTTCCAGTTATTGAAGGATTTATTAACGTCAGCTCCAATTCTGACTTTGCCTTCTGGAAATGAAGGGTATACAGTGTATTGTGATGCTTTCAAAGTAGGATTGGGTTGTGTGTTAATGCAAAATGGCCAAGTAATTGCTTATGCTTCAAGGCAGTTGAAGAAGCACGAGTAAAACTATCATACTTATGACTTGAAGATGGCAGTTATTGTGTTTGCTTTGAAAATATGGAGGCATTACTTGTATGGGGTGACATGGGAGATATACATTGATCATAAGAGCTTGAAATATATTTTCCAGCAGAGGGATTTGAACCTAAGGCAACGAAGATGGATGGAACTTCTTAAGGATTATGATTATTCCATTTTATACCATCCAGGCAAGGCTAATGTTGTTGTTGATGCCATGAGTAGGAAGTCAACGGGCAGTCTTTCCCATATCAGCACAGAAAGGAGGCCCATTATCAAGGAGTTGCATGGGTTGATTGATCGAGGGTTGCAGATGAAAGTTACCCGAAAGTGCCTTTTAGCTTAATTCAGGGTAAGGTCAGTGTACTTGGATCGAGTTAAGACAGCTCAGAATAGAGACCCACAGTTGCAGAGGATTATGTATGAAGTGCAACAAGGGTAGTCAAGAGACTTTGTGATTGACAGAGAAGGTGTATTACAGTTGGGCACTAGGATTTGTGTGTCGGATGTTGACGACTTAAGGAAGGAAATCATGGAAGAAGCAAATTTTTCTTCTTATAGTATTCATCCAGGTTCTACCAAGATGTATCATGACTTGAAGGATACATATTGGTGGAATGGAATGAAGAAGGATATTGTAGAGTTTATGTCCAGATGCTTGGCTTGTCAGCAAGTGAAGCTTGAACATCAGAGACCCTCGGGATTGTTGTAACCTATGCCAATTCCTGAGTGGAAATGGGACATGATAGCTATGGACTTTATGACTGGGCTACCTTGGACTATAGGAGGTTATGATGCTATTTAGGTGATTGTTGATAGGCTAACTAAGTTAGCACACTTTCTACCAATAAAGAAGACGTACTATACTAATAGACTGGCGAGACTTTATGTCAGTAGGATTGTTTGTCTACATGGAGTACCAATGAGTATAGTGTCAGATAGAGAAGCCACATTCACCTTAGTCTTTTGGCAAGAGTTACGCAAGGCCTTAGGCACCATATTGAATTTCAGTATGGCCTTCCATCCTCAAATAGATGGTTAATCAGAGAGGGCCATCTAGATGTTAGAAGGACTTTAGAGGACAGTGGGATTCGCAGTTGCCATTGATTGAGTTTGCTTACAAAAATAGTTATCATGCTAGCATTGAGATGGCTCCGTATGAGGCACTTTATGGTAGAAAGTGCAGATTACCATTATGTTGGGAGATTAGTGAAAGACAGTTAATGGGTCCAGAGTTGGTGCAGGTGACTTCAGAGAAAGTCCCCATTATACAACAGCGATTGAAAACAACTGTCACGACCCAAAACAGGGGCTATGACTAGCGCTAGAGAACGGGAATTCTTTCGAATCCGGAACCCGTAGCAAGCCTAAAAATAATAAAATAAACATGCAATAATAACAATAACAATATAATATGCAGTGGAAATAAAAATCATACTATCATAATATCATTTTCATCACTGGATTAAATCAAAATCCCATCTCATAAATATATAATCTTTTAATACAAATCCAGTTTCAACATAATACATCTCTTTAAAATAAAATACATGAAATCCAATACTTTAATTCACAACTACTGCAGTGTCTAGATAAAATAAATAAGACTCAAGTATATAATTTACACAAAGAAGCCGGGGCGGAAGAAATCCGGCGTATCGACCTGCTACTGAGGTCTGAAGAAGTTGACTCTCCTGAAAAATAGTCAACAGAGGGGAGTCAGACCTCACTGAGTGAATTACTATAATATATATACATACACACTAAGTGATAATGCATACAATCAACAATATATATATATAATATGTATATATACAGGCAAATTCATACAGATGCAGAAAAATCATTTTTATATATTTTACTGAAAAATCCCAGTTTATGAAGGATCACATAGAACCCTAGAAAATCGCAACCTCAGAAAATAGTGTTAAACAACACTCTAGCCATATAGGCTCACTTAGTCCAAATATATCCACTTAATCCATTTAGACAGTAGACTGGCCCCGAGACACTAAGTCAACCGAGCTCCAGCAGTCTGACTGCCAGTGTGATTGGCCCCGAGACACTTGGTCAACCGAGCTCCAGCAATCACACCCAAACCACATCTCACACATATCAAATAATCATATCAAACCAATATTCACAAAATAGTTAGTAACATAGCCTAAAGCTATAGGTGCACCGGTACGTACTCGGTCTTAGTGCTGCCCACTAGGTAGCACGTTCTATTGATATCCTTCATTAATAATATAAATCATTCATTCACAATAAATGATGCATGAATTTAAATAAAATAACAATATAAACCATATATATACCGAAAATATACCAAAAGTAAACTAGGTATATTTCGAGCATATATACGTCAAATAAATCCAATCAAATTATACATTAAGCTAAAAATATATTTAAAAACATTTTAAATATATTTTATTAACAAAACATGTGTACAATTTATTATATACCAAAAATAAACCAAAAATATACTTAATATAAACTTAAGAAATAATCAAATTATTTATGCATATTTAATCAACATAAAACATGCATTTCTAAATCATGCATCCTAAGCATATATATATAAAATAATAACTCACCTAATGCGCTCCACGAGACAGGTCCGACGGGCCTGGTCCACTAGCCCTCGGTCTCGGCGCAACTAAACAAGCAATAAATAATAGACATCAGAATAAACCTAATAGAAATCCTAGAATTCAATCTAGAGTATTTAAGTACGGAAACAGAATTTAGGGTTCGACTGGACATCACGTTTTACGAGAATTCTACCAAAAATTCGACAGAACCTCCCCTCTAAAATGGACATCTCTCTACTCAAAAGAGTAGAGCCGACCCTGCAAAGAAACACACTTCGAAAAATAAGCTCAACACAATCCACAACCCCTCGGTCGGACTCCAGACTACAATCTACCGACCGGGGTCCACAACACAGAATAAATTCCAGATATACCAAAAATATCCTTACAACATAGAAATACATCTCATAGGTAAAAATTAAATAATTAACCTTAAAACACTGTAAAAATCGATAAAAACTCATTTTATTAGAAAAATCGTATATTATATATATAATTGAAAATAATTCACGAAAAATAGTTTTAATTAGTTAAAAATACTAAATAATTTATAGAAATCATTTTTATACCTTAAATAACTATTAAAACCAATTAAATTACATTTTTAGACAATTTAGGGTAAAATTACCAAAATACCCCTATATATATAAATATACTATAATTACTTCAAAAATTCACCAAAAAATTATACAATTATCCAAAATTAATTTTCTCAACATATTTATCAATAATATCAATAATTAAACTCAATTAACCAATTAAATTCAAATAAAAACACAATTAACCCTAATTTCTCAAAATCACAAAAACTTCAATAATTCAAAATAAATACTTAGAAATTCATAAAAATTCCAAATAAATTCATATAATTCATTTCAACACCTAATTTAACCATAAACTCCAATTTCATAATTTAAATAATTAATTTCCGAAAATTAGAAAATAATATTAAAATATTCAAAAATACCCAAAAATCCAAAAAATCTCCAAAAATTCTACAAAAATTTATACATGTAGATTAAGCTACTAGGAACAACATTTGTGAAGGGAGTTTCCATGAATCATCCAATTCAAAGCTCAAAAAAATCAAAAACCCTAATAGGCCGAAATTGAAAATTCGAAACCTAAGCAATTCTAGACCATTTTAGCTCAAACCAAAGCTAGAATCACACTCACCGGAGCTCAAGGAGAAGAAAGAGACTGGCAGTGTCAAAAATGGTGGCCGAAATCGACGTGATCGACAGTGGATCGATTTTCGGCTTCTCCGGCCAAAATTGACTTCCAGGCGCCAGAAACGGCTACCTCAGGCGGCGAAAATGGTTGGGGAAGGCGGTGGCACACCGGACGGCACACCCACGATGAAGAAACGGCATGACAGGCGTCCGGACGGCGAGGAGAAGGATCGGGAGGAAGAAGAAGACTCGGGGGGCAAAATGGTAATTTTCCAATTCTTTTGATTTTTGATGTATATATGTATATATATATACTTTATACTATATATTAAAATAATATTAAATTACACACATCAAATATACATCACACACATAAAATCTAATATTTTAATAATTTATACTAAATAAAATTAATTAAAATAACAATAAAACAAATAAATAATTAATAAAATATTAGGGAAATAATAAACCCTAATTAAATAAATATACACACACAAGCTTTATTTAATAATTTAAAAATACGCATGAGTTCATGCAAGTCCGAAAATATATTTAAAATAATTAATATTACATTGTTTACGTGAAAATTTCCCCGAAAATGCAAGTCCCGGGAAAATTTTACGTAAAATACTAAAAATAATACACAGTAATTAAAATAGGTTTTAAATACATATTAACTCGTAAAAATATCATATGATATACATAAATTATTAACACTGCATATCCCGGTACAGTGTGAAAATATTTTAAAAAAACACGGGATATTACAGTCTTCCCCCCTTACAAGAATTCGTCCCCGAATTCCAAGAGATAAGATTACAGGATTAGGAAGGAAAGAGATACGGGTAAGAACCTCGCATCTCAACTTCAGTCTCCCACTTATGCTCTTCAACTCTGTCGCTACGCCACAGAACCTTGACCATCGGAATCTACTTCGATCGCAACTGTCGAACTTGAAAATCAACGATCGCCACAGGTTCTTCCACAAACGTCAAATCTTCACTCACTTCCACACTGTCAGTTTGCAACACGTGTGAAGGGTCTGAGATATACTTCCTCAACGTCGAGATGTGAAATACTGGATGCACTTGTGACATACTCGGAGGCAAATCCAACCGATATGCAACAGTGCCAACTCTCTCCAGAATCTCAAACGGTCCAATGTATCTCGGTGCTAACTTACCCTTCCTGCCAAATCTCATCACCCCCTTCATCGGAGATACTTTCAGAAAAATGAAATCTCCAACCTGAAACTCCACATCTCTACGCCTAGGATCCGCATAACTCTTCTGTCTGCTAACTGCGGTCTCTAATCTGCGCTTGATCACGACGACTTTCTCTGCAGCATCCTGAACCATCTCTGGTCCAGTCAAAGCTCTCTCACCAATCTCATCCCAACACAACGGGGATCTACACTTCCTTCCATACAACGCCTCATATGGTGCCATACCAATACTGCTATGGTAGCTGTTATTATATGCAAACTCAACAAGCGACAAATGATCATCCCAGCTACCTCCCAAATCTAGGACACACATCCTCAACATATCTTCCAGTGTCTGGATCGTCCTCTCAGACTGACCATCTGTCTGAGGATGAAAAGTAGTACTGAAATCCAACCTAGTGCCCATTGCTTCCTGTAACTTCTGCCAAAAATGAGAAGTAAACACCGAACCTCTATCTGACACAATGGACACAGGTACTCCATGAAGGCACACAATATGCTTCACGTACAACTTCGCCAATCTAGCAACTAAATATGTGGCTTTCACAGGCAAGAAATATGCAGACTTCGTTAATCTGTCTACGATCACCCAGATGGAGTCGTATCCATCCTTCGAACGAGGTAAACCTACCATAAAATCCATAGCTATCCTTTCCCACTTCCACTCGGGAATAGGAAGAGGCTAAAGCTTCCCAGAAGGCTTCTGATGTTCGGCTTTCACTTGCTGACACGTCAAGCACTTAGCAACATAATCAGTGACATCCTTCTTCAATCCATCCCACCAGTATAGATCTTTGATACTGTGGTACATCTTAGTAACACCTGGATGTACGCTGTAAGCTGTAGAATGTGCTTCCTTTAAAATCTCCTCTCTCAAGTCATCCACATCAGGAACACACAATCTACCATTGATCCACAACACACCATCATCATCGAGTGTGAAATCAGTGAACTTCCCTGCTCTGACATTCTCTGCAAGCTCTTCTAGAATAGGATCTCGGCTCTGAGCTGCTTTAATCCTATCCCTCAGTACAGATCGCACTTTAAACTGAGCTAACAGTCCACCTGATCTACTAATCTTCATCATCAGACCTTGATCCACCAACAGATGCAATTCCTGGATCAATGGTCTCCTCTCAACACTGATGTGAGCAAGACTACCTGAGGACTTCCTACTCAAGGCATCTGCTAACACATTAGCTTTACCCGGATGGTAAAGAATCTCGCAATCATAATCCTTCAACAATTCCAACCATCTTCTCTGCCCCAAATTCAAATCTCGCTGCTGGAAAATGTACTTAAGGCTCTTGTGATCAGTAAATATCTCACAAGTCACCCCGTACAAATAATGTCTCCAAATCTTCAAAGCAAAGATCACTGCAGCCATCTCAAGATCATGTGTGGGATAGTTTCTGCTCATGCTTCTTCAACTGCCTCGAAGCAAGGCTATCACCCTTCCATTATGCATCAACACACAACCAAGACCAATTCTAGAGGCATCACAGTAAACTGTGAACTTATCCACACTATTAGGCAAAGCTAATACTGGCGCTGTGGTCAACTTCTCTTTCAACAACTGAAAACTGTTCTCATAAGCTTCTGACCACTCGAATCTAGCATTCTTCTAAGTCAAGCGAGTCATAGGGGCTGCAATCCTGGAAAAATCCTGCACAAACCGCCTATAATACCTGGCTAAACCCAGAAAAACTCCGAATCTCAGTAACCGAAGTAGGTCTAGGCCACTCAGATACTGCCTCAATCTTCTGTGGATCAACCTGAATACCTTCTTTAGACACTACGTGTCCAAGAAAAGAAATACTCTCCATCCAAAAATCACACTTCGAGAATTTAGCATAAAGCTGATGATCTCTCAGTGTCTGTAGTACAATCCTCAAATGATATACGTGCTCTTCCATACTCCTCGAATATACTAGTATATCATCAATGAAGACTACCACAAATTGATCCACATACGGTCCTGAATACTCTGTTCATCAGGCCATAAAAAGCTGCTGGTGCATTAGTCAAACCAAAAGACATCACCAGAAACTCATAATGACCATATCGAGTGCGGAACGCTGTCTTAGGAATATCGGATTCATTGATCCGCAGCTGATGATAACCCGACCTCAGTTAACCTTAGAAAAGAACTGTGCACCCCTGTAGCTGATCAAACAAATCATCTATCCTCGGGAAGAGGATACTTATTCTTCATTGTCACCTTATTCAACTCTCTGTAGTCAATGCACAATCTCAGGGTACCATCCTTCTTCTTCACATACAAGACTGGTGCACCTCAAGGAGAAACACTAGGTCTGATAAACCTTTATCCAACAACTCTTGCAACTGCTCCTTCAACTCTCTCAACTCTGCAGGAGCCATACGATAGGGTGGCATAGATATAGGAGTAGTACCTGGGACCACATCTATACAGAACTCAATCTCTCTGTGAGGTGGTAAACCTGGCAACTCCTCTGGGAAAAACATCAGGAAACTCACAAGCAACCGGAACATCTATGAGTGACAACTCTCCACTGACGTATCCCTGACCAATGCCAAATATCCCTGACAACCTTTCTTCAACAACTTCCTAGCTGTAATAGCAGAAATAAGATTCTGAGGTGCTGAACTCCTATCACCAACAAACTTAAACTCTACTTCACCAGGAATTCTGAAAGTCACCTCCTTATTCCTGCAATCTACCACGGCAAAGTGCTGAGATAACCAATCTATTCCCAGAATAACATCGAACTCCATCACATCCAACAAAATCAAATCAGCGGGTAATCTCTTATCTCCACGAGAACTGGACAACCAGAAAGAACAATATCGGCGTCCAAAGAATCGCTCAGAGGAGTGGCAACAGACAAAGGAAAAGCCATCCTCGAAGCTTGCCAACAAGATATAAAAGCAAAAATAGGAGAAACAAATGAATACGTGGCACCCGGATCAAACAAAACCCATGCATCCAGGTAACAAACAGAAACAATACCTGCCACGACTGCATTAGATGCCTGAGCATCCTGCTGAGTAAGATGGAAAACTCTGGCCTGACCTCGACCTCCCTGCTGACTGGTAGAAGCCTGGCCAACACCTCTGGCACCTCCTCTAGTACCTCTACCACGACGCTGCTGTGGAACAAACTGAGTGGAACTCTGATGCTGGGCTGGTGGTAACTGAAATGGCACGGGTGCTGCACTAGCAATCGACCGCTGTGGGAATCGCGGAATCTGCTGTTGCTGATACCCAGAATAAGGACACGATCTGGCAAAATGTCCTATTTGCCCGCATCTGAAACATGTCAGTGGTGTCAGATAACATGATCCATGATGGACTCTACCACAAGTCTGACAAACACTGGTCGCTAATCCAGAACTACGACCACTGCTGCTGCTTGAAGCACCTGACCCAAATCTGAACGATCTATGCTGACCTCCACGGCCATGTCTACTGCTCCGATGCACTCGCTGCTGCTGTCTCTGACTCTACTGAGTCGAACCTCGCTGTTGACTACTCGATCCAACATGAAAACTCGAATATGGAGTAGCCTACAATCCACTCGACTGAACTCCCAACTGGTAATAATCAGGCATCGCTCCCTGCCTAAACTAGCCTCAGCTCAATCTCCTTAGCTAACTCAATCACAGACTCGAGAGTAAGGCCTGCTATAGGCATACCAGCAAAAGCTGAACCCAAAACCAGTAACGTAGGTAGTGACTGCGAAATACTGATCTCGCATCAGATCCTTAGCATATCTACCCAAACCGAAGAAACTCTCGGGTATACTCCTCTACAGATCGATCTCCACGAGAAATACTGGTCAAACCGAAGATGATAGCTCAAACGAAGAGGCTCTGGACAGAATCTCCTCATGAATCGCTCTCGGAACTGAGCCCAGGTCATCGTCATCATATAGGGCTGGATCATCTGAATAAACCAATCTAAGGCTGATCCCTCGACAGACAACTCAACAATCATGATCCGCTGGTACTCGATATGAGCAGACCGAGTCCTAGTCTCAATCGCATGCAGAAAATCTAAAGGATCAGAAGTACCATCAAAAGCAATCCTGCCAACTCTGGCATAGAACAAAGCTGCCTCAGGGTCTGACATACCCTGCTGATAGGCAGGCTGAACAACTGGAGGAACAGGAACATCAAACTCAGGCTCAACAGGCTCCTCGTCCTGTAACTCTCTCTGCCTACGGCGACCTGCCGCTCCTCGAGGTCTACCTCTGCCACGACCTCTACGTCTAACTGGCTGCTCAGGAGGTAAAACCTCGTCCTGAAAAGACTCATCATCCTCGGCCTCAATGATCGGTGAAGCGACACGCGCTCGCCTCCTCATTCTGAAAAGACAAATGAAAAGATTCAGACAAAACAGACAACGGAGGAATAACGCTGAAAACTACAGCAAGGAATACTTATCAAGACATACTCGAACCTAATACACTGCAGTAGTCCAACCGAAAACACAACTTTAAAACTAGGGCCACAACTCAAATAACTAAGCCCTGACACAGAACTCCGCTCTGATACCAACTTTGTCACGACCCAAAACAGGGGCCATGACCGGCACTAGGGAACGGGAATTCTTTCAAATCCGGAACCCATAGCAAGCCTAAAAATAATAAAATAAACATGCAATAATAACAATAACAATATAATATGCAGCGGAAATAAAAATCATACTATCATAATATCATTTTCATCACTGGATTAAATCAAAATCCCATCTCATAAATATATAATCTTTTAATACAAATCCAGTTTCAACATAATACATCTCTTTAAAATAAAATACATGAAATCCAATACTTTAATTCACAACTACTGCAGTGTCTAGATAAAATAAATAAGACTCAAGTATATAATTTACACAAAGAAGCCGGGGCGGAAGAAATCCGGCGTATCGACCTACTACTGAGGTCTGAAGAAGTTGACTCTCCTGAAAAAATAGTCAACGGAGGGGAGTCAGATCTCACTGAGTGAATTACTATAATATATATACATACACACTAAGTGATAATGCATACAATCAACAATATATATATAATATGTATATATACAGGCAAATTCATACAGATGCAGAAAAATCATTTTTATATATTTTACTGAAAAATCCCAGTTTATAAAGGATCACATAGAACCCTAGAAATCGCAACCTCAGAAAATAGTGTTAAACAACACTCTAGCCATACAGGCTCACTTAGTCCAAATATATCCACTTAATCCATTTAGACAGTAGACTGGCCCCGAGACACTAAGTCAACCGAGCTCCAGCAGTCTGACTGCTAGTGTGATTGGCCCCGAGACACTTGGTCAACCGAGCTCCAGCAATCACACCCAAACCACATCTCACACATATCAAATAATCATATCAAACCAATATTCACAAAATAGTTAGTAACATAGCCTAAAGCTATAGGCGCACCGGTACGTACTCGGTCCTAGTGCTGCCCACTAGGTAGCACGTTCTATTGATATCCTTCATTAATAATATAAATCATTCATTCACAATAAATGATGCATGAATTTAAATAAAATAACAATATAAACCATATATATACCGAAAATATACCAAAAGTAAACTAGGTATATTTCGAGCATATATACGTCAAATAAATCCAATCAAATTATACATTAAGCTAAAAATATATTTAGAAACATTTTAAATATATTTTATTAACAAAACATGTGTACAATTTATTATATACCAAAAATATACTTAATATAAACTTAAGAAATAATCAAATTATTTATGCATATTTAATCAACATAAAACATGCATTTCTAAATCATGCATCCTAAGCATATATATATAAAAAAATAACTCACCTAATGCGCTCCACGAGACAAGTCCGACGGGCCTGGTCCACTAGCCCTCGGTCTCGGTGCAACTAAACAAGCAATAAATAATAGACATCAGAATAAACCTAATAGAAATCCTAGAATTCAATCTAGAGTATTTAAGTACGGAAATAGAATTTAGGGTTCGACTGGACATCACGTTTTACGAGAATTCTACCAAAAATTCGATAGAACCTCCCCTCTAAAACGGACATCTCTCTACTCAAAAGAGTAGAGCCGACCCTGCAAAGAAACACACTTTGAAAAATAAGCTCAACACAATCCACAACCCCTCGGTCGGACTCCAGACTACAATCTACCGACCGAGGTCCACAACACAGAATAAATTCCAGATATACCAAAAATATCCTTACAACATAGAAATACATCTCATAGGTAAAAATTACATAATTAACCTTAAAACACTGTAAAAATCGATAAAAACTCATTTTATTAGAAAAACCGTATATTATATATATAATTGAAAATAATTCACGAAAAATAGTTTTAATTAGTTAAAAATACTAAATAATTTATAGAAATCATTTTTATACCTTAAATAACTATTAAAACCAATTAAATTACATTTTTAGACAATTTAGGGTAAAATTACCAAAATACCCCTATATATATAAATATACTATAATTACTTCAAAAATTCACCAAAAAATTATACAATTATCCAAAATTAATTTTCTCAACATATTTATCAATAATATGAATAATTAAACTCAATTAACCAATTAAATTCAAATAAAAACACAATTAACCCTAATTTCTCAAAATCACATAAACTTCAATAATTCAAAATAAATACTTAGAAATTCATAAAAATTCCAAATAAATTCCTATAATTCATTTCAACACCTAATTTAACCATAAACTCCAATTTCATAATTTAAATAATTAATTTCCGAAAATTAGAAAATAATATTAAAATATTCAAAAATACCCAAAAATCCAAAAAATCTCCAAAAATTCTACAAAAATTCATTCATGTATATTAAGCTACTAGGAACAACATTTGTGAAGGGAGTTTCCATGAATCATCCAATTCAAAGCTCAAAAAAATCAAAAACCCTGATAGGCCGAAATTGAAAATTCGAAACCTAAGCAATTCTAGACCATTTTAGCTCAAACCAAAGCTAGAATCACACTCACCAGAGCTCAAGGAGAAGAAAGAGACCGGCGGTGTCAAAAACGGTGGCCGGAATCGACGTGATCGACGGTGGATCGATTTTCGGCTTCTCCGGCCAAAATCGACTTCCAGGCGCCGGAAACGGCTACCTCAGGCGGTGGAAATGGTTGGGGAAGGCGGTGGCACACCGGACGGCACACCCACGGTGAAGAAACGGCGTGACAGGCATTCGGACGGCGAGGAGAAGGATCGGGAGGAAGAAGAAGACTCGGGGGCAAAATGGTAATTTTCCAATTCTTTTGATTTTTGATGTATATATGTATATATATATACTTTATACTATATATTAAAATAATATTAAATTACACACATCAAATATACACCACACACATAAAATCTAATATTTTAATAATTTATACTAAATAAAATTAATTAAAATAACAATAAAACAAATAAATAATTAATAAAATATTAGGGAAATAATAAACCCTAATTAAATAAATATACACACACAGGCTTTATTTAATAATATAAAAATACGCATGAGTTCATGCAAGTTCGAAAATATATTTAAAATAATTAATATTACATTGTTTACGTGAAAATTTCCCCAAAAATGCAAGTCCCGGGAAAATTTTACGTAAAACACTGAAAATAATACACAGTAATTAAAATAGGTTTTAAATACATATTAACTCATAAAAATACCATATGATATACAGAAATTATTAACACTGCATATCCCGGTACAGTGTAAAAATATTTTAAAAAAACACGGGATATTACAACAACCTTCAGTAGACAGAAAAGCTATGTTGACCCTAGGAGGAAGGATGTATCCTTTATGGTTGGAGACATGGTGTTCTTGAAGGTGTCTCTAATGAAAGGAGTCATGAGATTTGGCAAGAAGGGTAAGCTAGCTCCTAGATACATTGGACCATTTGAGATTCGGTCTAGAGTGGGTGAAGTGGCGTATAGGCTGGTGTTACCACCAGAACTATCGAGAATCCATCCTGTATTTCATGTGTCCATGTTGAGGAAATATGTTCCTGATCCATCTTATGTGTTACAACCTCAAGTCATAGAGCTTAGTGACAATCTGACTTATGAGGAGTACCCAGTGGCGATTGTGGATCGCCAAATCCGACAGTTGTGGACTAAGGAGATACCAATGGTGAAGGTGCTATGGAGTAACCATTCTGCTGAGGATTACACTTGGGAAACTAAAGCTGAGATGTGAGTTTCCTTTCCGTATCTCTTCCCTTCTTATGCCTTGTAATTATTCTTTTCTTTCTTTTCTTGAATTCAGGGACGAATTCATATAAAGAGGGGAGACTGTAATACCCTACATTTTATTTAAATAAAGTAATCATTAAATTTGCATTATTAGTAATCATTTTAAATTATATTAAATAATTATTAATTAGCTAGCTATATTATTATGTTAAGGTTATGTAATTATCATTTTAATAAATTATATTCCCTATAGTACTAAATATTATTTGACTATTTTTGTAAGTATAAATTATTTTATATTAATTGTAATACCCTACATTTTAATTAAATAAAGTAATTTTGAATTTGAATTGTTAATAAATACTTTTAGATTATATTATATAATTGTTAATTATTTTGCTATCTAATGGAGATATTTTTATGTTAATATTATTTGAGGATTATTAATTCATATGAGTGTTATTTCCTCATTATTTAAAAAAATGACATATATTATTATTATTATTATTATTATTATTATTATTATTATTATTTTAAAAATACATGAAATTCATGGTTGTTTTATGTGTGTTACTAGTACCTATATGTATATATATATATATATATATATATATATATATATATATATAGGGTTTAATTATTATTTATATGTGTGAGTAATATGTATTTTTGGTATAATATATATAGTATGTATGTATTAATTTAATATTGTATATATATATATATATGGTATGCTTGTGTGTGTATATATACATATATATGTGTATAATGTGAGTGTGTGGTGGAGAATTTAGGTGTAATATTATAATATAATGTTTTAATATATATATATATATATACAACAACAAAAAAAAAAAGAAGAAAGAAGATAGAAGCTTACCTTCCGAAACCCGAAGACCCAAGCCGCTGCCCACCTCCCCATTTTCGCCTATCACCATCTCTACCTCTCCTCTCACTGTGCCACCTCCATCACTGTAGGAAAACCTCCATCTGCAGCCATCATTGAGCCCTCTGGTTGCCGTTGCTGCTGCTCTCTTTCTTCCTCGTCAGGCAGCATTCCTTCTCCCTCGCGTGACAGCACTGTCTCGGTCCGCCTGCCCAGCTTCGCCCCTCCACCAGATCGCTGCCTTCCTGCCTCACCTGAGCTATTTTCCTTGGTCTGCATTCCAGTGACAGCAAGCTCTTCCTCCCCTTCCCATTTGTTCAGCTTGACAGTGAGTAGCACTCACTTGATCCCTTCTTTCTTCCCTTGATTTTTGATTTTTCTTGGTATATCCTAGGTTAGTTAGGGTTGTTTAGTGTTTAATGAGGTTGGTTTTAATTTTTGGAAATTTTTGGTGAATTATTTGATTTTTCCAGAATTTTATTTGATATTTATTTGGGTTTAGTTAGTAGTTAGGGTGGTTGTTGTTAATTATTTTTGGGTGTATTTATTTTATTGAAAATTATAGGAATTATTGTGAATTTGGTAAAATTTTTGAATATTTTAGTAATATTTTGTTTATATCCGAAATTATTTGTAAAAATTATAAATTTTTGATAATTGGTGTTATTATCAAATGTTATTAATTTTAGGATATAATTTATAATTTTTGTAAATTTTATAATATTTTTATAAATATTTCTAAGTTTATGTCAAATGTAAAGTAATTAGGTTAAATTAGATTTTTAGAAGAAATTAGTAGCTATTTATATGTTTTTAGTTATATTACGAAGTTAATGTTGAGAAAAATAATTTTTAGATAATTATATAATTTTTAAGGAAATTTTTTTTAAGTCATTCACTATTTTAGACTAATTAACACAATTATTATTTTCAAATAATATATATGGTATTATTTTTAGTATTATGTGAAATTTGAATATCTTGGGTACTAAATTATGAACTTGATAGTAAATATATTTATTATGGAGGTTTATTCATAAGAGTAATTAAATTTAGGTTATAATTATACTTTGATAATGAAATGCAAATTGAGTTATTTAATTTTTGAATAATTGAGATTATATATATATATATTAGTATATATGTGTGTGTAATATGCATTTTGGGGAAGGGAAATAAATGATTTAAATTCTTGGTGTTTTGTTGAGTTGTGATCTCGGTCGAGGCTAAGTGTAGTTTTGGAAGCCTGACTCGAGTCTGAATGTCTATGAATATTAGAAGTGCATTTTTTATGCAGGTTTGGCTTTACCTTTGGTAGAGAGATGTCTGTTTTACAAAGCGGACTCTGCCAAAATTTTGATAGATTTTCTCATAAAACGTGATATTCGTAATAATTTCTATCGTTAATTAGGCTTTATCCTGTCTATCGAGTCTTGTCCAGTCTTCCTCGAGTCAGCCTGGAATTTCATTATTTTGTTGATTTTTGATTTTTATTTTATAGTCATGTTTTAAAAATTTATTTGTTAATTTCTTTTCTAGAGCATATCGGAGCAGAAGCTGTGAGATTGAGGCAGACGCGCGGTCGTCAGCCTTCTCATTCATCTTGTAAGTCGATAATATGATCTGTGCGTGTGCTTTATTTAAAGATGAATGCGCTCATATTTTTATGTTAATATTATATGATTTATTTAATTTAATGCTGCTTTAAGGTTTAAAACACATTTTATTTATTTAAAAATCGATTTTGAGAAATTTTGGTAGAATGGGCTACCTGGTGGGCTTCACCAGGACCATGTGTACATGGTAGAGATTGAGAGGTAGATTTGAATTATATATGACTAGTGAATGTTAAACTGGGATGGGTGCCTTGGTGGAAGCCTATGCTCTAGAGGACCGCCAATGATTGGAAGGTTAATGATGGATTAGGATGGGTGCCTCGATTCATGCCCTAGCTCTCGGGGACTGCCAGTGCCATATGTAATACCCTACATACATATATATATATATATATATATATATATATATATATATATATATATATATATATATATATATAATTATTTCAATATTAAGGGACACATTTTTTCTCGAGAAGTACTATTAATAGTTAATTTGCAGTATATTAAAGTATAAAATTTTGTTAACATTATATTTTAGGATAAATATTAATTTAAATGTGCATATCTATTCACATGTGTATATATATATATATATAGATATATGTATATAATATAGTATAAAGTGTAATTATATACTTGTGTATATATATATATGTGTATTTATATATGATATATATATATATGGTATATATGTATATAGTCATAATGTAGTATAATAAGTATAGTATATAAATATATATACGTATATATATATATATATATATATATATATATATATATATATATATATATATATATATATATATATATATATAAGTATATGTATGTTTTGAAGAGGAAGAAGGCAGAACCGAGCTCCCTCCTCCCCACCTTCGCGAATCCTTCGACCACCACCGTCACTGCGCCTCCCCCACCTCCGGCCGCCATCTGCTACTCCCTCTTCCTTCTCCCTCACCTCCGGCCACCTGCAGAACCGCCGGAAGCTGCTGAAAAGAAGAAAGCCGAGAGTTTTGCTCTAACTCACCCAAGCTTCGTCCGGCCACCATTTTCCTCCATTCCGGTGCCAATCTCCTCCCCTTGCACCGGTGAGGCTTAATCTAACCTTTGTTTAAGCTTTGATCATGAATTGATTGAGTTTTGGTTCATTTTCAGTTTGTGAACTCTAGGGTTTCGAAATTTTTTTAACTTAATCTAGCTTGATTCATGCAAACTCCCTTTACAAATGTGATTCCTAGTAGCTTAATCTACCTCTAGGAATTTTTGTATAATTTTTGGAATTTATTTTCATTTTTGGTGAATTTTGGATATTTAAATAATTTTTTTAGGAATTTTCAGGAATTAATTATAAAAATGGCAAATAATAATGATAATTGACATTTTGGTGATATTAAGTGTTGAAATTAATTTTAGGGTAAGGTAGATAATTTTAAGAAGATTATACAATTTTTTTTGGAATTTTTATACATTATGTCAAAATTAAATAATTAGGCTAATTTTTGGAATTTTGGTTAAAAAGGTTATGAAACTTGATAAATGAGGTTATTAGTGAAAAATATGAATTTTAGAACTCAAATCATAATTTTTGAGATTTTTTATACTATTTTTATAAATATATTTGAGTTTATGCCAAAAAAATTGATTTTTAGAGTAAATAATATTTTTGGGAGAAAATTTGTTGGTTAATTAAATGTTTTAATTATATTAAGAAAATGTATCTTGAGAAAATGAATTTTTGACATGATTAAATAATTTTAAGGAATTATTTTCAGTATTAAAAACTCATTAAGTAAATTATGTATTTTAGGGGGGTAAAAATGTAATTTACACTAAATATGATAAATATATATTTTAATTAGTTTTATTAATAATTAAAGGGTTTAGATAATTTTTATAAATTAATTGACATAATTTCCTAGGTAATGTAAATTTTGATTATCAAATTCCCAATATACATATATATACATATAATACATTGCACTAGTTTTAATTTGGGCTATAATTATAATTTTGATATGATTGGAATACAAATTTAATTGCTCAATTTTGAATAATGAAGATTTTATATAATTTTCATCTATTCTAGTATGTATGTATATGATATATGTATTTAATAAACAGATATTATTAATTTTTGATATTGTATTTGAGTTGTGATCTCGATCGGGGCAAATTGTGTTTTGGGAGCCCGACTCGAGTGTGAATGGTTTTGGAATTAGAAGTGCATTTTCTATGCAGGTCTGGCTCTACTTTTGGTAGAGAGATGTCCGTTTTACAGAGGAGACTCTACCGAAATTTCGGTAGATTTTCTCGTAAAACGTGATATCCGTAAAATTCCTACCGTTAGTTAGGTTAACTCCTGTCTGTCGAGTCTCATCCGATTTTTCATCGAGTCAGTCTGGAATTTTATTACTTTGTTGATTCCTGAATTTGATTCCTTAGTCGTGTTTTAAAAAGTCGATTCATTGTTTTCTTTTAGAGCATATCAGAGCAGAAGCCGTGAGACTGAGGCAGACGCGTGGTCGTCAGCCTTCCCATTCATCCTGTAAGTCGATAAAATGATCTGTGCGTATGTTTGTTTAAAGAATGCATGCGCTCGTATTTTTATTATATTGATCATATGATTTATTTAATTTAAGGCTATCATTTGCGATTTAAATGCAAATTATTTATTTAAAATCGATTTGAGAAATTTTGGTAGAACGAGCTACCTGGTGGGCCTCACCAGGACTATGTGCACATGGTAGAGATTGAGAGATGGATCCGATAACTGTATGATTGATGAATGTTAAACTAGGACGGGTGCCTCGGTAGATGCCTTTGCTCTCGGGGACCGCCAGTGATTGGAAAGTCAATGATGGACTGGGATGGGTGCCTCGGTTGATGCCTAGCTCTCGGGGACCGCCAGAGCCATATAGTTGGATTAAGTGAATGACTACGGCTTGGTGCCTCGGTTGATGCCCTTGCTCTCGGGGACCGGTAGTCTAGTTGGAATAAGTGGGCCCAGTTGGCCGATTAGACTTGGGTTTAGGGTTCTACCGAGATTTTCCAAAAGCTATACTTATATATATTATAAATTATTTTCACTATAAATATATATAGTTTTCAAAAAGGTTTTCAAACTATACAGCTCTTTTATTGACTTACTCAGTGAGGTCTGATTCCCCTCAATTTATTTTTTTCAGGAGCTTGGGAGTTCGACCTCAGACTACCTCTACGCCGGATTTCTTCTTCACCGGTTATTTTATGTAGGTCATTATGAGCTATATTGTGTACTAATCTAGGTTGCTGCAGTAGTATATGTATTACAGATTTGTAGGGTTTAAACATAATTGTGTAATTTATTTATGTATAACCACGTTTGTGTATAAGGTTCTCTGATTTATAATATGAGATGTTGAAATACATTATTATTTAAGCAAATGAATTTATGTATTCTGAGAAAAATCAGTTTGATAATGTGTTTTGTTTTAAAGTAAAGTTTAATATGTGTATGGTTTTATTTTCTTTTTCCTTTAGGCTTACTACGGGTTTCGGGGGCCTTATGCTTACCCATTCCCTAGTGCCGGTCACGTGCCCTCGGGTTTGGGTCGTGACACCATATATTTGGATTAAGTGAATGACTGCGACTTGGTGCCTCAGTTGATGCCTTTGCTCTTGGGAACCGGTAGTCTAGCTAGACTAAGTGGGCCCGGTTGGCCAATTAGAACTTTGGGTTTAGGGTTCTACCGAGATTTTTCAAAAGCTATATCTATATATTATAAATTATTTTTACTATAACTTTAAGGTTTTCAAAAGGGTTTTCAAACCATACAACTCTTATTATTGACTTACTCAGTGAGGTCTGATTCCCCTCAATTTATTTTTTTCAGGAGCTTGGGAGTTCGACCTCAGACTGCCTCCACACCGGATTTCTTCATCACCGGCCATTTTATGTAGGTCATTGTAAGATGTACTGTTGTAATGTTCTAGGAAGCTGCAGTAGTAACTGTACTATGAATTGTATGACTTAAGTATATTTGTGTATTTTATTTATATGCACCACGTTTATGTATAATGATTTAAGTTTGATTTATAATATGTGATGCTGGAAATATTTTATTTATGTATTCAATTATGTTTTAATTTTAGAAAAATCAGTTTGATAATGTGCTCTATTTTAAAATAAAGTTTTAAATTGTGAGGTTTTATTTTTTTTCCTTTTAGGCTTACTACAAGTTTTGGGGGCCTTATGCCTTCCCATTCCCTAGTGTCGGTCACGTGCCCTCGAGTTCGGGTCATGAGATTAATCTTGTTATTTTTAGGCATAATACATGTAATATATATATATATATATATATATATATATATATATATATATATAGGTTATAATATAAAGTATATTATATATATAAATACATACAAAGCACCAAACCACTATCACCAACCCTTCCTCATTCTGTCCGACACCCCCCCATCATCTCTCCTCTCCCTGTGCTGCTCCCTCAATGTCAGAGACTCCATCACCATTGCGCCAGAGCTTCCACGTTGCTACTACTGCTGTTGTTGTTGTTGTTCTTCTTCTTCTTCTTTGCCAGGTAGCAACTTCCCTTCCTCGCGCCACAGCCTGCACTTCCAGTTTCCACTCAGCTTCGGTTCTCCTTCATCTGTGCTGCTTCTTTGCCCCGTCGAGCTGCCTCCGTCTTCCCCATTTTTTGGTGGCAGCGGGTCCTTTTCTCCTTCCTCTGATCTGTTTTGTTTGATAGTAAGTAGCAGCCCCTCATTTCTTTCTTTTTCCCTCTCGGTTCTTGAATGGCTTTAGTAGATCTTAGGTTGTTGTGGTGGTTTATTATTAGTTAAGGACAATTTTGATTATTATGGAAATTTTGGTGGATTATTATATTTCTGCAGAAATTTTTGTTAAAATTAATTGATATTTAGTTGGTTTAATTGGTTGTTATTTGAGTTTAATTAGTAATTAGGTTAGTTAATGTTAATTATTTTAGTGTATTGACTTTTATTTAAGATTTTAGAGATTAGGGTGTTAATTATAAATTTTGTAAATTTTGGGTATTTAATTAATATTTTTATTAATTTCAAAATTTATTGCAAAAAATTTTGAAATCTTGATAATTAATATTATTATTAAATGTTATTAATTTTAAAATTTAAATTTTAGTTTTTTGACTTTTATACTATTTTTTATAAATATTTTTAGTTTATGTCAAATGTAAATAATTAGGTTAAATTATATTTTTAGAAGAAATTAGTAGCCATTTATATGTTTTTAATTATATTAAGATGTTTAATATAGAGAAAATGATTTTTTTTAATGTTTGTATAATTTTCCAAGGATTTTTTATATTAATAATTATTATATAAGTTTTTATATCATAAGGGTAGAAACTTAATTTTTGTTAAATATAGTTAAATAATAAAATTTAGTTGGTTTTAAGGACAATCAAGGAATTTAAAAGGATTTTTACAAATTATCTACAAATTTAGACTAATTAATATTAATTTCTCAAAAATCAACTTTTAATAGTATATTAGGTATTATTTTGAATATTATATGTATTTTCCTATTATTTGGATAAATATGTAATTTTACGCTAATTATAATTAAAATATACATTAATTAGCTTTATTAACATTTAAGAGGTTTAGAGATACATTTTTATATATGTATTAATAGGTAATCTTCATTAAGTAATGTTAATTGTGAATGTTATATATATATATATATATATGAATGTGTTAATTTTCATTAAGTAATGTATATATATATATATATGTTGGTTTGTGAACTTTTATTTTTAAATCTATATTGAGAGATGATTTTCTAACTATGGATAATCATATATGTGACGTGTATTTTTTGGGAAAATAAATGAATTAATTTTGTGATGTTTTGTTGGATTGTGATCTCGGTCGGGGCTAAGTGTAGTTTTGGAAGCCCGACTTGAGTGTGAATGTCTGTAAATATTAGAAGTGTGTTTTCTATGCAGGAATGGATCTACTTATGGTAGAGAGATGTCTGTTTTACAGAGGAGACTATATCAAAATTTTGGTAGATTTTCTCATAAAACGTGACATTCGTCATAAATTTATACCGTAAATTAGGCTCTTTCCTGTCTATCGAGTCTTATTCGGTCTTCCTCAAGTCAGCCTAGAATTTCACTATTTTTGTTGATTTTTGATTTCCATTTCATAGTCATGTTTTAAAAATCAATCAGTTAATTTCTTTTCTAGAGCATATCGGAGCAGAAGCCGTAGGATCGAGGCAGACGCGCGGTAGTCAGCCTTCTCGTTCATCTTGTAAGTTTATAAAATGATCTGTGCGTGTGTTTTATTTAAAGAATGCATGCGCTCATATTTTAATATTTATTATATGATTTATTTAACTTAATGCTATTATTTATGGTTTAAACGCATTTTATTTATTTAAAAATCATTTTTAAGAAATTTTGGTAGAACGAGCTACCTGGTGGGTTTCACCAGGACCGTGTGCACATGGTAGAGATTGAGAGGTGGATCTGAATTATATATGACTGGTGAATATTAAACTGGGACGGGTGCCTCAGTGGAAGCCTTCGCTCTCAAGGACCGCCAGTGATTGGAAAGTTAATAATGGACTGGGATGGGTGCCTCGGTTTATGCCTTAGCTCTTGGGGACCGCCAGTGACATATATTTGGATTAAGTGAATGGTTGGGACTTGGTGCCTCGGTTAATGCCTTTACTCTCGGGGACCGGCAGTCTAGTTGGAATAAATGGGCCCGATTGACCATTTAGAACTTTGGGTTTAGGGTTCTACCGATATTTTTCAAAAGCTATATCTATATAGTATAAATTATTTTCACTATAACTATATGGTTTTCAAAAAGGTTTTCAAACTGTACAACTATTTTATCGACTTACTCAGTGAGGTCTGATTCCCCTCAATTTACTTTTTTTTTTCAAGAGCTTGGGAGTTCGACCTTAGACTGCCTCCACGCCGGATTTCTTTATGACCGGCCATTTTATGTAGGTCATTGTAAGCTATATTGTTGTAATACTCTAGAAAGCTGCAGTAGTATCTGTACTATAAATTGTATGACTTAAGTATATTTGTGTATTTTATATGTATGAACCATGCTTATGTATGATGATTTAAGTTTGATTTATGTTATGATGCTGGAGAATATTTTATTTATGTATTCAATTATGTTTTAATTTCAAAAAAATAAGTTTGATAATGTGTTCTATTATAAAATAAAGTTTTAAATTGTAAGGTTTTATTTTTCCTTTCTTTAAGGCTTACTATGGGTTTCAGAGGCCTTATGCTTACCCATTCCCTAGTGCTGGTTACATGCCCTCGGTTCGGGTCGTGACATTAATCTAATTGGAATAGAAAATATACTTTCAATTAAATTCAATTTTTTGTTAGAAATACATAATTAAGTTAGAATTATATTTTGATTAATTCAATTTGTATTAGAGATATAAAAGAAGTTAACTTAATTAAAATAGAAAATAGACTTTTAATCAAATTAAAATTATATTTTAATTAATTTAATTTTACTTTTATTAAGAAATGACTAAATTATCCAATTTTTATCACTTATCTACCTAATTTATCTATGATGAACTATTATGCCATCACATTCTATTAATACTTGTGAAAGACTAGTATTGTCACTTATATCAATTAATTATTGACAAAATATACACATTCAAGGCGAAATAGGTTTATCAATTATCAATTGAAATACTCACTGATGAAATATTATTTTTTTCATATAAAATTAATATTTGTGCTCAATTAAATTTTTCATAAATTATTATCTTTCCGTTTGTTAGAAAATTTGCCTCCAAAAAAATTTTGAAATAAAATTTTACCCCCAAATAAAATAGTGACGATTTTGCATGCATAGTCACTAAATATAAATATTTATGACAAAACAGTTCAATTATTTATCCATTCACCTGATATATGATGAATTATTATCTCATCATAGAAAATTAATATTTATGGCAATAATAGTTGTCATAGATTATTATCTCAATTACTAAAAAGTTACCTCCACAATATTCTATAAAAAAATTTGCCTTAAAAAAATTGTGATGTGTATGGATATATCATCATTTAGTATAAAAATTTATGACAAAACAATTTTGTCACTTATCCACTCACCTATTTTTTGACGAAAAATTATTCCGTCATATCGAATGCATATCTTGTGACAATAAAAATTGTAATAACTTACAATTTGTCCACCTTAAAAAAATTTTCCTCCAAAATTTTTTATATTAAATTTTGCCTCAAATTACAATTGCGATGAATCGGTTTTTATTGTCACTAAATGTGAACAAAGGAGATGAATGAGTTTTGTCACTAATTTTTTCAACTAATTAGTGATGAAATATAATATCATCATCAGACGAAATATTTTGTGACACTAACCATCGTCATCAATTACTATCAATTTGTCATTGAAAGACTTCCCTCCAAAATTTTTGTGCAAAATTCTACCTCCAAAAATGAAAGTGACAAATTTTTTTTAATTGTCATCAAATATACAATATAGTGACAAAAATAAAGATTTTCACAAAATCAAATGTTATAGTGACAATTGTGAATTTCATAATCTTTAGTTAATAAATTATAACAAAATTTTATGCGTGGCAAAGAAATTCATCATAAAATGTGTGATTTCTTGAAGTGTCATAACTGCTATATTATTATTGAAAATACATGGAAAGTATCCCAAATTGACAAAAATATATACATAATTATTTTTATCAGAAATGTAAAATAAACATAAAGCATTCTAAATTGACAAAAAATAATATATACTTTAAAGGTATTTGATATAAAAGAAAATGAAGTGACAATTTTATTTTTAAAATTTTTAAAGTGTTTTAAACATAACTCTCTTAATTTTTAGTATTGATAAGTTATTTCTTTCACATGAATTTATATTTTAGGATTGGTTCTTCAATTTAAAGTTATATGACATTATTTTGTATTTTACAAACACATTAGACTATTTGAAATCTTAAAAATGTTAAGATTATATTTTTTTTTGCGCTTGAAATATATTGATAAAATTGTTTTTATTTTAGAATCATTTATAAATTGAAATTATAACTTTATTTTCCTTTCCTAAAGTTCTATTATCGCTTTTTAAAAATAGTCATATTGGTTCAATTATAATGAATATTACACCATTTATACATTAAAAACCTAAATAATAAGTTATGTACAAAAAATTTGTTGCATATGAGTTTCTTGTACTTCGGCCATCACATTTTGTATATTCTTATAATACACTTGAAAAATTTATGAAATAAAATTGCAAAAAAAATATTGTCTAATGCTCTACTAATAAAAAAAAAGGGGGGGAATTAAGGAAAAATAATTTAAAAAAAAATAAAAAGAGAGAAATAAAAAATAAAGAGAAAATAAAAAAAGAAGGGAAGTAGAAAAAAATTAAAATAAAAAAGAGAAAAAAAAGAAAAAAAGGATAAAATAAAAATTTAAAAAAAAAAAGAAAAAAAGGAAAAAGAAAGAGAAAATAAAAATAAAAAAGAAAAAAAGGAAAAAGAAAGAGAAAATAAAAATAAAAAAGAATAAAAGAAAAAGAAGGAAGGGAGAAAAAATTGAAAATAAAAAAGAGAAAAATATAAGAAAAGAAGATAAAATAAAAATTTATAAAAAGAGTAAAAAATAAGAGAAAAATAAAAATAAATAGAAGGAAATAAAATCTGTCAATAAATTGATAAGAAAAAAAGGTAGAGAAATAAAAAAGAAATAAAAAAATATGGGTGCATTTTTTAAAATATAAAAGTCACTTTTATAATTATGATAAGATAGTTTTATAATTAATGAAATTTTAGAGTATTTTTGTTGAAAACATTTAAAAAGAGTCTATTTTTGTAAATTTTCCTTCATTTAATGGGTGCTTCTACCAAACCTTAAAAATATGAACATCTTCACATTTTTAAGTGTTATATTATCTAAAATAATACAAAGTATTTGATTAAAATACACAAAATTACCGATAACTTGTAACTTATTCATAAAATGTATCAACTTAAAGTTAATTTCATTTCACTTTATAAAATACAGTTAATTTAAGGTTAACCTCATTTTAGTTTATAAAGCACAATTACTTTTATAACGTATAATGTCGTAATACATGGCAAACCACACATTATAAAGTAAAAATATTACAGGTAAATAAAATTTATTTGTTAATTTATATAAAATATTCTCATTAATATTATAATATAAAATTATGATATTTTTATTTTTAATTATACATTAACAAATAAACATCAATAAATGATACCCCCCAAGGAGAAGTACAAATCCTTAAAAGGAAGGTAAACTATTTCATTCCTAATAATGGAAATTATTTTATAAAGAAAATATATTTAATTCTTAAGTAGGAGAGCCAATTTTATAAGATTAAGAAACCCTAAAACAATATTTGAGTTATCAATGTCTATAAATACATTTTAATTCTCTCATTCTATTCAATATATCTTCATTCTACATATTCTTTACAATTCTTATAATCTTTACGTACAAAGTACTAATTTTAGCATCAGGTTGAAAAAAAAAATTTCATCCATTTATCCAACTCTTGTCGTTCTTGTAGGTTCTACAACTAACATCAATCTTGAAATTATCAATAAATATAAGATGTATTCTATTGTTTTTATTTGTTTCACATTGGTAAAAGAACAAAGTTTTAAAAGATAATATCAGAATCATTTTAAAGTGGTAGTAAAATAATATATGATGCGGTAAACCATATTACCAAAAAAATTGCCCTCAAACTTTAGAAAGAAACTTTATCTTTCAAGTTAGATTAGGAAGGTATAAAAACAAGTTATTGAATAAAAAAATTATACGAACAAAATCATAATTTAAAAAATAAAAAATCAAATTAGTAAGAATCAAAATTTACTTTTATTTTTCAAATAATTTTTCCAATCAATCTTTTAACAGTTAAAATATATAGAGTAACAATATTTTCTCTTTTCAAATAATAAGAATCGATAATAGTTGATGAAAAAATTTTCTATAGTTTTAGAGGGTATTTTAAAATTAACTTGTTAGAGTTTTAAAAATAATAGTTATTTAAATATTACTTTTAAATAAAAAGTTTTATTTGAAAAGCAAAGTATGTTTTTGTTAAACTATTCTAAAAGCAACCATTTGAAACTTGTAAGTTAATTTCTCTATTTTTTTCATATCTTAATAAATTAAAATTTGAACAATCATATGAATTTGGATACTTAACTACATGTGTGGTCAATTTTTTTCTTAAAATTGTCTGTCAAATATATGTCAAATAAAAATTTTAAAAAAGAAAAAAATTTTGAGCAGAAAATTAATTTGATAGATAATTGTATAGTGTTTATATTGGCCTATGTATTAATTTATGTACTTATTTCTGTTAGCTTTCGATATAATTTACCATTTGAATTTAATTAGGAGATAGCTTTAGATAAATTTTATGGAATCATTTATTTAGTAGATTCTTTTACGAACCCATATTTGGTTTTCAGAAGAATAAGATCATCAGCAGTCATTCTACATAAAATAATTATCATTTCTGCAAATTTTTTATCCTTTTTTACTTTATTTTTCATTTAATCTTGGTAATCATTGTCATGACCCGAATCCGGGGGCACGTGACCGGCATTAGGGAATGGAAAAGTATAAAGCTACTGAAACGCGTAGTAAGTCTTAAAAGAAAAACATGGAATATTTAAACTTTGAAATCTTACAATAAATAATTAAATCACAATGCATATTATCAAATTGATTTTTCTCAATATAATTTAAACCATAATATCATAGTGCATAAAATAAATAAACATTAGTTATACAAATAATATCTTAGTACATAATATTCAACTTAAAATATACAGTTATACAGTTCTCTACTGTGGTACACAAATATAAATACAACACAACTAAGTATACCTACGTAGAATAGTCTGTGACAAAGCTACCCGGCAAAGAAAAGTAGGCCTAACAGAAAACTCTCAAACTCCTAAAAAATAAGTTGAGGGGAGTCAAATCTCATTGAGTAAGTTAATAAAGAAATGAATACGGTTTGAAAATCTCCTTTAAAAAAATTTTTTATGGAAATATAATGTATTTATAATTTTATTCAAATCATTTGATAAACATATAAGAAATCCATTTTTCAAAGGAAAGAATTAAATATTTAAACACTTTTTAAAAAATTTCACTATAAAAATTTGGTAGAACCTGATTTATCAATTTTTATAACAGTCATACAACTCACTTATATTTAAGACCACTGGATCCTGAGAGCAAAACATCACCAGGATGCACAGCCGCAGTCACATCACTTAATTCAATATCACTGGCGGTGTCCGAGAGCAAAGCATCATCAGACCATCGGCCTCAGTGATTTAATAAATATTAATCCAACTATACTGGCAGTGTTTGAGAGCAAAGCATCACCAAACCATCAGCCCCAGTATTTATTAAATAAACAAATATTATACTACTGGCGATGTCCGAGAGCAAAGTATCACTAGACCATCGACCCTAGTAAAATAATTAATAATCACGTATTTTACTAGTGAGCACACGGTCCTGATGAAACCCATCAGGTAGCCCGTTCTACCGTGGTTTATTTAAAATAATTGCAAATAAATAAAATAAGAAAAATTACAATAAATAACAATAAAATAAATCAACTATAAATTAAATCATGCAATATCATTAAAAAAATGCCGACTAGAATCTCATAAAATTAAATTCATTGGAATTTAATATGATTTAAATTAAAAGACCCGACACTCAAATCAAATATTAACTTACAAGATAAAGACGCTCCTCTGGTACGTCGTGTCCGACCTCGACTGGTAGACACGACCGGAGGGACGACTAAAAGACAGAAAAGGAAAATGACAATTAGAAAATAGAACCCTAACTTCTAGAATTTCTAAGGAAGGTTTGATTTAGAATTCAAAATTTAGGATTGACCCGATATCACATTTGACGAAAAATCTATCAAAAATTCGGCAGAGTCTCATTTGTAAAACAGACATCCCTCTATCAAAGTAGAGTCAATCCTGCAAGCAAACACACAACTAAATTCACACAAGCTCAACACCTTGGGTTGGGATCCCGAACTACTCAAATCCCCAACCGATGTTCACAATCCACCAAAATAAATAATTTAATAATAAATATTTAAAATCGTTAAAAATCCATAAAATACTCAAAATGCCACAATTTAATTTATTTAAATAATAAAACCTTAAAACTAATTATTTTTCCAAATTAGATAATAAAATCCCAATAATTTACATAATATTAATAAAATCCAATTTTTACAATTATTCATCACAAAATAGTCAAATTCACATTTAATTATCTAGATAGCTTAATTATACTATAAAACTAATTAAAACCCCATTTAGTCACAAAATAATAAATAATTTATTATTTGAATAAAATTTTCATAAACTATAATTAATTAGTTAAAAATAATAATTAATTTATAAAAATTATTTTAATGCCACATTTTATCTCAATATTAATTAAAACATATTATTTAACTATAATATCAACAAAAACATACAATGTACCTATTATTTCAAAATTCACATACTACTAAAATAATTCCACAAAAATTATAAAAAATTACAAAAATTATATTATCACTACTAAAATTACTAACATAACATACTAACACTAATTTACTAAAATTTCCCACCAAAAATATTATTTAACATAATTAACAAAAATTACAATTTATATTATTAAAATATTCAAAAATACCCATAATTAAAATTAACTAAAATAATTTCAAATCAACTAAGTACATATAGATCAACTCAAAAATCAACCAAATATTAAGAATAAGTTAAGCAAAAATTACATTAATTAACTAAAAATTAAAATAAACATAATAGCTAATAAACAACTAACAGTCTATTAACAAATAACTAATAGTTAACTAATAAACAACAAGAAAACAACCCAGAAATCAACCTCACAACTCAACTAAATTAACCTAAACCTCACCTAAAATAGAAATCTAGGACAAAGAGGATTGTTGCTGTCATTGATGTTGTTGTCCCTGTTGTTGTTGATGCTGCTCTTGTTGCTGCTATTGTTGTTGTTGTTGTTGATGCTGCTATTGCTGGTGGTGTTGCTGTCGTTGATGGTGTTGTTGTTAGAGGAAAAAAGAAGTAAATGGTGGTTGCTGGAAGAGGAGAAGGACATCAAGAAGAGGGCAAGCAGAATGGGACAACATGAATAAGAGAAGAAAAAAAAAAGAAAGGAATGGCGTGAAGGGATGGGGAAAAAAAAGTGGGGTAGGTTTTGGTCTTATATATACACACACACACACATACATAACACACACATATAACAATAATAATAATAACTATAGTAAAAAAATAAAAAAATAAATAATGCTATAAAAATAATAATATTGCTATGTAAATAAAATGAGATAGAAATAATAAATATATTACTAATTTCCAAATAGAATTTTAAATTTAGTAATTAAATATAGAAATTTAATGTAATAATAATAACATATGATAAAAATTATTAATAACGTTGCAAACCTCAAAATTAATTATATAAAATAATTTTAAAAAAAATTGGAGTTATTACAATCATACGAGTGTTAGATTGATTTGATCTTAGTGAAGCAAAAGCCCCTATTATTTCATTTTTAGTAAATTAAAAGGGTTAAAATATGTTTCTAGTTCTGTTACCACCTTGAACTAGTAACAAATCATTTGTTCTTTATTCTTTACCTTTAATGTTATTGTAATTATCTCTCATGATCCACTTAAATAATCTTAAGATATTTGTTTAAATCAATTACGTAAATTAATCTGTCATGACCCAAACTAGGAGTCATGACCAGCGCTAAGGAACGGGAATTCTTTCGAATCCGGAACCCGTAGCAAGCCTAATAAAATAAAATCATACAATAAATAAATAAATAAAAAGTACGATATAATTAACATTTTTCAAATCAATATATAAAATAAATTCTCCAAATCCCTTCATAAATGTATACATATTCGTACAGTGTTCAAATACAAATTCTCAGAGTATTTAATATCTAAACAAAATAATGCTCCTCAAATACAATAACACAACTACTGCAGTTTCTAGAATATAAATCAGAGTTCAGAATATACATTTGCATAAAATAGCCGAGACTGAAGAACACCGGTGAGGAACTCTATTACTAAGGTCTGACGATATATAGTCTCCTGAAAAAAATAATTGAGGGGGGTCAGACCTCACTGAGTGAATTATTATATTATATATACATGCAATCTATACCATAATAATCAGACATTATTATATATATGTATGTATATAAACACAATTCACACGAATGTCAAACTTTGCTTTTATAAATATACAGAATGTAGGAAAACGTTTAATTAAATTCATGAAGGATCCATAGAACCCTAATAATAACAACCGCAATCAACCCCATCATCACTCTAGCCATACAGGCTCACTTGATTCCAAATAGAACACTTATCCCAAATTGGACAGCAGACTGGCCCCGAGACACTAAGTCGACCGAACTCCAGCAGTCTGGCTGTCAGTGTGATTGAAAAATCTCATTAAAATAAATTTTATGGAAATATAATATAATATAATTTTATTTCAACCGTTTGATATATATATATAAAATAAATTCATTCATTCATTTTTTTTAAAGAGAAGAAATAAATATTTAAATATCTTTTAAGATCATTTTAATATAAATTTTTTTTTTGATAGAACTCGATTTATAAATTTTTAACAGTCATATGACTCACTTATATCCAAGACTGTTGGATCCTGAGAGCAAGACATCACTAAGATACACAGCCGCAGTCATATCTCTTAATCCAATATCACTGGCGGTGTCTGAGAGCAAAGCATCACCAGACCATCGGCCCCAGTGATTTAATAAATATAAATTAAAATTATACTAGCGGTGTTCGAGAGCAAAACATCACCAAACCTTCGGCCCCAGTATTTTAATAAATAAATATACTACTGGCAGTGTCCGAGAGCAAAGCATCACTAGACCTTCGCCCCCAGTAATAGAATTAAATAATCACATATTTTACCGGTGCGCACACAGTCCTGATGAAACCCATCAGGTAACCCGTTCTACCATAGTTTATTTAAAAATAAAAGAAAATAAATAAAACAATGAAAATTACAATAAATAAAATAGATAAATAAATAAAATACAATAAAACAACTATAAATTAAATCATGCAAGATTATATGAATAACGCTAACTAGAATCTCATAAAATTAAATTCATAAGAATTTAATATAATTTAAATTAAAAATTCGATACTCGAATCAAATATTAATTTACTGTTTAAACATATAATGAAAATGAAAAATCCTAAGTCATGCATCCTATATGCAATGCATATATATACAGTATAATAACTCACATGTTAGCGCACCACGAGACAAATTCGACAGGCCTGATCCGTTAGGCCTCGGTCTCAGTGCAGCTAGACAAACAAATGACAACATGAATCAAAATAAATTTAACAAAAATTCTAAAGACTCGATCTAGATTTTTAGACACAGAATTAGAATAGAGATTTGACCGGACATCACGTTTTACGAGAATTCTACCAAAAATCCAGCAGAACTTCCCCTATAAAACGGACATTTGGTCCTGCAAAGAATACACACTTTGGAATATCACCAAATTCACAACCACAATCCCTCGGTCGGACTCCAAACTACAATTCACCGACCGAGGTTCACAATTCACAGAATAATTATAAAATACCAAAAATGCCCTTATATAATAAAAATACATTTTATAAATCCAAATTATGTAATTAATCCTAAAACACGTTAAAAACCGATAAAAACTCATTTATTTAGAAAAATCGTATATTATATATATAATTTGAAAATAATTTATGAAAAATAGTTTTAATTACTTAAAAATACTAGATAATTTGCAGAAATAATTTTTATACCCTAAATGACTATTAAAACCAATTTAATTACATTTTTAGCCAATTTAGTGTAAAATTACCAAAATACCCCTATATGTATAAATTTACTATAAATGTTCAAAAATTCACCAAAAATTATATAATTACTCAAAATTAATTTTCTCAACATATATATCAATAATATCAATAAATATACTCAATTAACCAATTTATTTCAATTAAACACATAATTAACCCTATTTTTCCAAATTACTTAAACTTAATAAATTCCAAATAAATATATAAAAATTCACAAAAATTACAAATAAATTTCTATAATTCATTTAAACACCTATAATCACCATAAAACACAATTTCATAATTTAATTAATTAATTTTCGAAAATTAGAGAATATTAATAAAATAATAAAAAATTCACAAAAATCAAATAAATTCCAAAAATTCTACAAAAATTACAGCATGTAGATTAAGCTTCCAGGAATAAAGTTTGTGAAGGAAGTTTTCATGAATCAACCAAATTGAAGCTAAAAAAAATTTAAAACCCAAAATGGCTGATTTGAAGAAATTGAAACCTAACCAATTCTAGACCAAATCAAGTGAAACAAAGCTTGAAATCACACTCACCAGAGCTCAAGGAGAAGAAAGAGACTGACGACATCAAATTTGGTGGTCGGAAATGGCTTGATCGGAGCTAAGTCGATTTTCAGCTTCTTGATAAAACTTCGGCCAAACAACGCCGGAAATGGGAGCTTTAGGTGGTGGAAATGGCTGGAGGTGGAGGAGGAAGGCTGAGGGGCATAGTAACAGCAAGAAAACCAACTTGAAAGTGGCTGGAAATGGTGGAATCCGTTTGGGAAGAAAAATGAAGGAGACAATAGCATTTTGGTAATTTCTGCAAACTTTGTTTTTTTTTTTTTATAAAATAATGTATATATGTGTATATATATATATATATATGTCTGCCTTATATTATAGTAATACATATATTCCCACACACAATAATACTCACCACACAAATATTTTAATATATATAATAATTTATACACTTAAAATTAATTAATTAATACAAAAAAATTAAATAATAAAATTAAGGAAATTAATTAAGCTCTAATTAATTTAAATAAATACACTTATATACATTTTATTTTAGCACTTTAAAATTATATATGAGTTCATGCAAATTCATAAAACTAGTCAAAATAAATAGTATTAAATTATTTACATGTCAATTTCCCCAAAAATACAATTTCTGGGAAAATTTTACATAAAGTACTTAAAATAATGTAAAATCTTTTATTTTTATATTTAAGTATCCTAAAAGTTGAAATCATAAAGTATCCTAAAAGTTGAAATCTTTGATGTTTGGTGGCAGCAAGCCTTCTTCCTCCTCCTTCGATCTGCTATGCTGGACAAGAATATCAGAGCGGAAGCTATTGGATCAAGACAGACGTGCAGTCGTCAACCTTCTCGTTCATATTGTAAGTTGATAAAATGATCTCTTCGTGTGTTTTGTTTAAAGACTGAGTGTGCTAATATTTTAATAATTATTATATGATTTATTTAACTTAATGTTGTTATTTATGGTTTAAACTCATTTTATTTATTTAAAAATCAGTTTTGAGAAATTTTGATAGAACGGGCTACCTAGTGGGTTTCACTAGGACCGTGTGCACATGGTAGAGATTGAGAGATGGATCTGATTTATGTATGACTGGTGGATGTAAACTGGGATGGGTGCCTCGGTGGAAGCCTTTGCTCTCATGGACCGCCAGTTATTGGAAAGTTAATAATGGACTGGGATGGGTGCCTCGGTTGATGCCTTAGCTCTCGGGGACCGCTAGTGCCATGTATTTGGATCAAGTGGATGACTGCAGCTTGGTGCCTCAGTTGATACCTTTGCTCTCGGGGACCGACAGTCCAGTTGGAATAAGTGGGCCCAGTTGGCCAATAGCAATTTGGGATTAGGATTCTACCAAGATTTTTGAAAAGATATATATATATATATATATATATATATATATACACACACACATTATAAAATTACTTTCACTATAAATATATGGTTTTCAAAAGGGTTTTCAAACTGTACATCTCTTTTTATTGACTTACTCAGTGAGGTCTGATTCCCCTGAATTTATTTTTTTTAGGAGCTTGGGAGATCGACCTCAGACCACCTCTACGCCAGATTTCTTCATCACCGGCTATACTATGTAAGTCACTATGAGCTGTACTGTAGTAGTAACTCTAGAAAACTGCAATAGTAACTGTACTATGAATTTGTATGACTTAAGTATACTTGTATATTTTATTTCAATGAATCACGCTTATGTATAATGATTTAAGATTGATTTATGATATGTAACGATGGAGAATATTTTATTATGCACTCGATTATGTTTATTTTTAGAAAAATTAGTTTGATAATATGTTCAGTTATAAAATAAAGTTTTAAATTGGAATGTTTTATTTTTCTTTTCTTTAAGGCTTACTACGGGTTTTGGGGGCCTTACGCCTACCCGTTCCCTGGTGCCGGTCACGTGTCCTCGGGTTCGAGTCGTGATAAAATTGGTATCAGAGCTTAAGTTTGATTAATTGTCTATGCCTGTCTTTTTGTGTAACTACTGCAGTAATAGGGTTGATAATTGTCTTTGAGATGTTCTTATTTCTAATTTCGCATTGTGATAAATACTCTTACTTTGTTTTGAATTTAATTTTCTTTGTCTTTTTAGAATGAGGCGTGTGTGAACCGACCCCGATACTGATCCAACTCTCAAACTTGATGAGCAGTCTGTGCACGATGAGGCTCCTCCTCCTGCTCCACGTTGTAGGGGCAGCGGTAGAGGTAGAGGTTGAGCTAGGGCAACTGCAGCTAAGATTCCTGATCAGCAGCTAGTTGAGCCTGAAGCCCCAGCTGTAGACCCTACAGCCTTTGCAATTGGACTAGCAGGGATTAATCAGGGTCTTGCAGCATTGAATTAGGCAATGCCCCTTGTGTAGCAGATGCTATAGTAGAGGAATCAGGAGATGTCAGATACTGATGCAACACTTCTCTACTCCCAGATCGGTAGAGTTTCTTTTGATGGTACGAGTGATGCCTTAGATTTCATTAATGCAATTGAGGCACGTACTAGGATGGGACACACGGACTATCAGCGGATAATGATTATGGAGTTGTCAATTCAAGCAGCAGCTCAAGACTAGTTTATACAGTTGATTCAACCATCCATGCATGAGTTGACTTGGCCAGAGTTTAAGGACCGCTTCCTGAGATTCTTCTATCCTCAAACCACCAGAGATGCCTACAAGTGGCAGTTGCTCCACATCACTAGAGGGGATAGGTCAGTGGAGGACTACACTAAGGAGTTTAATAGGCTATCCTGACATGCAAAGGAAATCAGGAGAGACCCTTACAGAGCAGTAAAGCTGTATGTCACTGGTTTGGGACCCACTTTTATTGGTATGCATACTAAGGACCGCACCCTGGAGAGTGTGATTGAGGAGGCCAGTTTGATTGAGAGGCGACATATCCGCCAGGGCACCATATTGGATCCCTATATGGTTGGTGGTAGTGGATATGGTGTAGCTCTCGAGTATCAGTAGCCAACATTTCACATTGGTAGTTCGATTTAGCAGGTTGCGAGTACTTCACAGTAGGGTGGTAGAAGGTCCAGGACTCACTGTGTTGGTCGACATGGTTATGCCATGAATAGGAGAAGTGGTAGAGGTCACAGATTTAGTACTAGAGTCAGCAGTAGTAGTAGTGGGCAGAGCTCCGAACAAAGTAGTTCTAGGTTTAGGGCCAGTGCATGTGCGAGTTATGGTCGATTCCATTAGGGCCCATGTCATTTATTGTCGGGTGCTTGCTTCAGATGTGGGTAGGTTGGTCATCTTGCCAGAGCTTGTCCTCACTCCGGATACCAGCCACAGTACACTCAAGGTTCATCTTCATCAGTGGCTCAGCCCTACTATCTGATGCCCCAGCAGTATAGAGCACCAATACAGCCACAGCCGAGACCGCCATAACTTATGGGCCAGCAGGGTCGAGGTTTACTTGGCAGGCCTAGTGGTCGTGGGTTTGTGCAGCCTTTGACATCTCAGCAGGCAGGTCATGGCTAGGCTCGAGTGTTCACTTTGACACCACAGGATGCTTAGACTTCTAATGCAGTGGTAGCAGGTATTCTCTCAGTCTGTGCATGTGATGCTAGAGTATTGTTTGACCCTAACTCTTTGCAGTCATTCATTTCTCCTGTGTTTGCTTTGAGAATTGAGTAGCAGCCTTCCAGGTTGTCCTTTCCTCTATCTGTATTGACTCCTCTCAATGACAAGTTGGAGGCAAATATTTTCTTTCCTTTGTGTCCAGTGTTAGTTGATGATAGAGAATTATTAACAGACTTGGTGTTGCTTAATGTGTTGGAATTCAATGTCATTTTGGGTATGGATTGGTTGTTGAGGTATTATGCTTCGGTGAATTATCAAGAGAAAGAAGTGGTGTTCAGAATTCCAAATGAAAAAGAGTTATGTTTTAAAGGTGAAAGGTGCTCCATGCCTCATAATCTGATTTTTGCCATTATGGCTCAAAAGATGCTTATAAGGGGTTGTTAAGGTTACTTGGCAGTACTAAGAGATGTTGAGAAAGAGAATAGGGCAATCAAACAGGTGCCAGTGGTGTGTGAATTTTTGGATGTCTTTCCTAAAGAATTATTGGGATTACCACCAGACAGAGAGATTAAGTTATGTATTGATGTCATACCTGGTACAGATCCTATTTTTATACCACCCCATAGAATGACACCAGCTGAATTACAGGAGCTAAAGGAGCAGTTACAAGAGTTGCTTGATAAGGGTTTCATAAGACCCAGTACATCGCCTTGGGGTGCTCCGGTGTTGTTTGTGAAGAAGAAGGATGGTAGCCTTCGACTCTGTATTAATTACAAGCAGTTGAACAAGGTCACCATTAAGAACAAGTATCCACTTCCAAGGATCGATGACCTGTTTGATCAACTTCAAGGTGTTGCATGCTTCTTTAAGATAGACTTGAGATCTGGGTATCACTAGTTGAGAATCATAAGTGGTGATGAGCCCAAGACAGCCTTTCGGACAAGATATGGCCATTATGAGTTCTTAGTAATGTCCTTTGGGTTGACTAATGCTCTAGCAACCTTTATGGACTTAATGAATCGGGTGTTCAGGCCATACTTAGATCAGTTTGTAATAGTTTTCATTGATGATATCTTGGTATATTCTAAGAGTGAAGTTGAGCATGTTATACATCTAAGAAGGGTGCTTCAGACTTTAAGGGAGCATAGGTTGTATGCCAAATTTTCAAAGTGCAAATTCTGGTTGAATCAAGTGGCATTTTTAGGCCATGTGATTTCTAAGGATGGCATACAAGTGGATCTTAAGAAGATAGAAGCTATTACAGAGTGGCCGAGGCCGACTATGGTCAGAGAGGTACGGAGTTTTCTAGGTCTAGCAGGCTACTACAGGAGATTTATGAAGGACTTCTATAAAATTGTCATACCTTTAACAAGGTTCCAGAAGCGTGCTAAGTTTGTGTGGACAGATAGATGTGAAGATCACTTCCAGTTATTGAAGGATTTGTTGATGTCAACTCCAATTCTGACTTTGCCTTCTGGAAATGAAGGGTATACAGTGTATTATGATGCTTCCAGAGTAGGATTGGGCTGTGTGTTGATGCAAAATGGCTAAGTAATTGCTTATGCTTCAAGGAAATTGAAAAAGCACAAGCAAAACTATCATACTCATGACTTGGAGATGGTAGTCGTTGTGTTTTCTTTGAAAATATGGATGCATTACTTGTATGGGGTGACATGTGAGATATACACTGATCATAAGAGCTTGAAATATATCTTCCAGCAGAAGGACTTGAACTTGAGGCAGAGAAGATGGATGGAACTTCTTAAGGACTATGATTGTTCCATTTTATACCATCTAAGCAAGGCTAATGTTGTTGCTGATGCATTAACTAGGAAGTCAGCGGGCAGTCTTGCCTATATCAGCACAGAAAAGAGGCCTATTATTAAGGAGTTGCATGGGTTGATTAATCAAGGGTTGTAGATGAAAGTTACCCGAAAGTTCCTTTTAGCTCAATTCAAGGTACGATCAGTATACTTGGATCGAGTTAAGGCAGCTCATAATAGAGATGCACAATTACAAAGGATTATGTATAAAGTGCAACAAGGGTAGTCAAGAGACTTTGTGGTTGACAGAGAAGGTGTATTGTGGTTGGGCACTAGGATTTGTGTGCTAGATGTTGATGACTTGAGGAAGGAAATTATGGAAGAGGCACATTTTTCTACTTATAGTATTCATCCAGGTTATACCAAGATGTATCATGACTTCAAAGATACATATTGGTGGAATGGAATGAAGAAGGATATTGCATAGTTTGTGTCTAAATACCTAACTTGTCAACAAGTGAAGCTTGAACATCAGAGACCCTCGGGATTGTTGTAACCTATGCCAATTCCTAAATGGAAATGGGACATGATAGCTATGGACTTTGTGACTGGGCTACCTCAGACTACAGGAGGTTATGATGCTATTTGGGTGATTGTTGACAGGCTAACTAAGTTAGCATACTTTCTACTAATAAAGAAGATGTAATCTACTGATAGACTAGTGAAACTTTATGTCAATAGGATTGTTTGTCTACATGGAGTACTAGTGAGTATAGTGTCAAACAGAGGAGCCACATTCACCTTAGTCTTTTGGCAAGAATTACATAAGGCTTTGGGCACTAGATTGGATTTCAATACAGCTTTCCATCCTCAGACATATGGTCAGCCTGAGAGGACCATCCAGACGTTAGAAGATATGTTGAGGATATGTGTGATGGACTTTGGAGGATAGTGGGATTCGCACTTGCCCTTGATTGAATTTGCTTACAATAACAGCTATCATGCTAGCATTGAGATGGCTCTATATGAAGCACTATATGATAGGAAGTGCAGATCACCATTATATTGGGAGATTGGTGAAAGGCAGTTAATAGGTCTAGAGTTGGTGTAGGTGACCTCAGAGAAGGTCCCTATTATACAGCAATGATTGAAGACAACCTTCAGCAGACATAAGAGCTATGCTGACCCTAGGAGGAAGGATGTATCCTTTATGGTTAGAGACATAGTGTTCCTGAAGGTGTCTCCAATGAAAGGAGTCATGAGATTTGGCAAGAAGGGTAAGCTAGCTCCTAGATACATTGGACCGTTTGAGATTTGGTCTAGAGTGGGTGAAGTGGTGTATAGACTGGTGTTACCACAAGAACTATCGAGAATCCATCTTGTATTCCATGTGTCTATACTGAGGAAATATGTTCCTGATCCATATCATGTTTTACAACCTCATGCCATGGAGCTTAGCGACGATCTGATCTATGAGGAGTACCCAGTGGCGATTATGGATCGCTAAATCTGACAGTTGCGGAATAAAGAGATACTGATGGTGAAGGTGCTATAGAGTAACCATTTTGTTGAGGATTGCACCTAGGAAACTGAAGCAGAGATGCGAGTTTCTTTCCCGTATCTCTTTCCTTCTTAAGTTTTACAATTTTTTCTTCTCTTAAATTTGGGGACAAATTCTTATAAGGAGGGGAGATTGTGACACCCTATGTTTTTATTTAACTAAAGTGATTAGCAGATTTTGTTAATGATAAATAAATTTAAATTAGATTACATAATTTTAATTATCTAGATATTTAATTGATATGTATTTATGTTAATATTATTTTAAAACTTTATTATTATATATGGATATAGGTGTGATTGTATATATATATATATATATATATATATATGTGTGTGTGTGTGTGTGTGTGTGTATACAAGCATGTGTGCATATACATATATTATATAATATGTATGTCATACAAAGTAAGATTTTATATATATATATATATATATATATATAGACACATCTCTTGCCCAAAACCACCTCCCCAAAAACCAGCAGCACCTCCCCTCATTCTACCTGTCACTATCCTTGCTCTCTCCCTTCACTGTGCCGCCTCTATCATTGCCTGAAAATTGCCATTGCTACCATTGACCGAGCTCCCTAGTTGCTGCTGCTGCTCTTCTTCTTGCTTGCTAGGCATCATCCCCTCTTCCTCGCGCGATAGCTCTACACTTCCAGTTCTGCCCAGCTTCATTTCTCCTTTGTCAGTTGTTACTTCCCTGCTATGCCGAGCTGCCTCCATCGTCCCCCATTTCTGGTGGTAGCAAGCTTTCTTCCTCCTCCTTTGATCTACTCTGCTGGACAAGAATATCGGAGCGAAAGCTATTGGATCGAGGCAGATGTGCGGTCGTCAGCCTTCTCGTTCATCTTGTAAGTTGATAAAATGATTTGTGCGTGTGTTTTGTTTAAAGACTGCATGCGCTCATATTTTAATAATTATTACATGATTTATTTAACTTAATGTTATTATTTATGGTTTAAATGCATTTTATTTATTTAAAAATTGGTTTTGAGAAATTTTGGTAGAACGGGCTACCTGGTGGGTTTCACTAGGACCGTGTGCACATGGTAGAGATTGAGAGATGGATTCAATTTATGTATGACTGGTGGATGTAAACTGAGACGGGTGCCTCGGTGGAAGCCTTTGCTCTCGGGGACCACCAGTGCCATGTATTTGGATCAAGTGGATGACTGCGGCTTAGTGCCTCGATTGGCTCTCGGGGATCGACAATCCAGTTGGAATAAGTGGGCCCACTTAGCCAGTAGCAATTTGGGATTAGGGTTCTACCAAGATTTTTCAAAAGATATATATATATATACACACACACACACACACACACACACACATATACATTATAAAATTACTTTCACTATAAATATATGGTTTTCAAATCGTACAACTCTTTTTATTGACTTACTTAGTGAGGTCTGATTCCCCTTAATTTATTTTTTTTCAGGAGCTTGGGAGATCGACCTCAGACCACCTCTACGTCGGATTTCTTCATCCCGGCTATACTATGTAGGTCACTATAAGCTGTACTGTAGTAATAACTCTAAAAAATTACAGTAGCAACTGTACTATTAATTTGTATGACTTAAGTATACTTATGTATTTTATTTCAATGAATCATGCTTATGTATAATGATTTAAGATTGATTTATGATATGTGACGATGGAGAATATTTTATTATGCACTCGATTATGTTTATTTTTAGAAAAATCAGTTTGATAATGTGTTCAGTTATAAAATAAAGTTTTAAATTGGAATGTTTTATTTTTCTTTTCTTTAAGGCTTACTACGGGTTTCAGGGGCCTTACACCTACCCATTCCCTAGTGCCGGTCATGTGCCCTCAGGTTCGGGTCATGACAAGAAGCTATTCAGCCTAGAGAAGTAGGCCTAACAGAAGACTCCCAAACTCCCAAAAAAAATAAATTGAGGGGATTCAGACCTCACTGAGTAAGCTAATAAAGGAAATGAATGCAGTTTGAAAATCTCATTTAAAATAAGTTTTTATGAAAAAATAATATAATTATTATTTTTTTCAAATAATTTGATATACATATAAGAAATCCACTTTTTTAAAAGGAAAGAAATAAATATTTAAATATTTTTTAAAATATTTCAATATAAAAACTAGGTAGAATCCGAGTCCTCAATTTTAACTATCATTCGACTCACTTATATCCAAGACTATCGGATTTCGAGAGCAAAGCATCACCTGGATGCACAACTATAGTCACATCACTTAATCCAATATCACTGGCGGTGTTTGAGAGCAAAGCATCACTAGACCATCAACCCTAGTGATTTAATAAATATTAATCCAACTATACTGGTGGTGTCTGAAAGCAAAGCATCACCAGACCTTCAGCCCCAATATTATAATCAATATAATCAAATATTTTACTGGTATGCACACGGTCCTGATGAAACCCATCAGGTAGCCTGTTCTACCGTAGTTTATTTAAAATAAATAAAGATAAATAAAATAAGGAAAATTACAATAAATGAAAATAAAGTAAACCGACTATAATTTAAATCATGCATCATTATTTAAAAGTACCGACTAGAATCTCACAAATATATAATTCATGAAATTTAATATGATTTAAATTGAAAGACCCGACACTCAAATCAAATATTAACTTACAAGATGAAGGCGATCATCTGATACGTCGTGTTCGACCTCGACTGGTAAACACGATCAGAGGGGTGACTAAAAGATAGAAAATGAAATGACAATCAGAAAATAGAAACCCTAATTTCTAGAATTTCTAAGGAAGACTTAACTTAGAATTCAAAACTTAGGATTGACCTGATGTCACGTTTTATGAGAAATCTACAAAAAATTTGGTAGAGTCTCCTATGTAAAATGGACATCCCTTTACCAAAGTAGAGTCAATCTTGCAAGGAAACACATTTCTAAATTCACATAAGCTCAACACCTCAGGTTGGGACCCCGAACTGCACAAATCCCCAACTGAGGTTCACAATCCACCAGAAATAAACAAATTAATAATAAATATTTAAAATCATTAAAAATCCATAAAACACCCAAAATTCCACAATTTAATATATTTAAATAATAAAATATCAAAACTAATTATTTTTCCAAATTAGATAATAAAATCCCAATAATTTATATAATATTAATAAAATTCAATTTTTACAATAATTCATCATAAAATAGTCAAATTCACATTTAATTGTTTAAATAGTTTAAATATATTATAAAATTAATTGAAACCCATTTAATCACAAAATAATAAATAATTTAATATTTGAAGAAAATTTTTAAAAATTAGAATTAATTAGTTAAAAATAGTAATTAATTTATAAAAATTATTCTAATACTCTATAAAATTCTAAAACCATTTAAAATATAATTTAACTATATTTTCAACAAAATTACATAATTAGCCCAAAATTCCAATATTCACTTAAACATAATAATTCCTCAAAAATAATATAAATTTACTAAAAATAATTTTATTAACACAAAAATTACTAACTTAATTTACTAACTCTAATTAACTCAATATTCAACCCAAATAATTAATTAACAAAATTAACAAAATATACAATTTATATTATAAGAATATTCAAAAATACCCATAATTAAAATTAACTAAAATAATTTAAAATCAACTAAGTGCATATATAGATCAACTAAAAAATTAACCAATTATTAAAAATAAATTCTGATAAATTAAGCAAAAATTATATTAATTAACTAAAAATTAAAATAAACAGAATAACTAACAAACAACTAACAAACAATTAACAAACAACTAACCAATAACTAAGAAACAACAACGAATCAACATAACAAACTCAACTAAACTAACCTAGAACTTACCTAATACATGAATTCTAGGATAGGGGAGGGCTGCTTCTTGGAACCGGAGCTGTTGCTGCCACTGATGCTATCGGTCTTCTGCTGCGTTGCTGTTGTTGTTGTTGAGACAACAAGAAGAAGAAACAGGTGGTGATGAAGATGGTGTGAGGTGATGAGGGTGTTGCTGAATCAGACGCAGAAATAGGGAAAGAAGGAGGAAAAATGGCGTGAAAAAAAAGGGAAGAAGAGGAAAGTGGTGGGGATGGTTTGATCAGGTTGTTAAGCTTTTGACCTATAAAAATAATAATAATAATTATCAAAATTACTCAACCACACGATATACACACACACACACACACACACACCATATAACCATAATAAAAATACCCTTAGTTTAAAATAAGACTATTAACAATAATAAACAATAATGTACATGCAATAAAAAAAATTAGATAGAAATTATAATATTAATAGTCCCCAAATATAATTTTAAATTTAGTAATTAAATATAACAATTTTTAATGTAATAATAATAACAACATATGATAAAAATTATTAATAACATTGCAAACCTCGATATTTAATTATATAAAATAATTTTAAAAAAATTCGGGTTATTACAGGGAACTTGAACTCACAAAGGATGAGTTAGAATTCAACCATGAAAGCTGTAATGACCGATATTTTTTTTATTAATATAAATATATTTTGGGAACTCAATTATTTAAAATACTTAAGCTATTATTATTATTATTATTATTATTATTATTATTATTATTATTAGCATGCATGTACATTATTTTATTTTAATTGTCATTATTTTTAAATAGCATTATTATTATTATTATTTCTATTGTTATATATAATTATTTTAACTAGGGTTATTTTATTATTGTTATGTGTATATGTGTGTGTTATGTATGTGTATATATATATGTATATATATATTGTGTGATTTAAGTTAAGTAATATATATATATAGCTCATCAAACCTAGTCAAACCCATCTCCTGCCTCTTTCTTTCTCTTTTTTCTCATGCCATTTTTTTCTTCTTTCCCCTGTCTTTATGCTTCAACCAGCAACGGCACCTCACTCTGCCATCAAACAACCATCAAACACCATCATCTCTTCTTTTTCCTCTCATCCTCACCATCACCTGAGCATTGCCTAAAGCTCACCGGAGTGCCTAGATAGCAGTAGAGATTATGAGGCTGCCATTCTTTCTGTTGAAGACTCCGATCACTTCAGCTCCTCATTCCAGTGTTGATCGACTCTAGTAGGATCGATGAGTCCATTTCTGAGCTCCATTTTAGCTCAATCCTCATTGGTTTTTGGTTTATGTGTTTTAGGGTTTTGAATTTTTGTTTATTTTTGGCTTTGATTCATGGGCTTTCTTTTTGCTAATGTTGTTTATAATAGCTCAAGCTTTTCAATTTTTTTTGTATATTTTTTGAATTAATATGAATTATGGGTATTTTTGAATATTTTAATAATTTATATTGAATTTTTGATAATTATGTTAATTAATTATTTTGGATGAAAATTTGAGTTAATGAGTGTTAGTAATTTAAGTTAGTAATTTTAGTACTAATAAAATAATTTTTAGTGAATTTATATAATTTTTTATGAATTATTAATTTTATGTGATTTTTGGTTATGTAGGTTAATTATGTAATTTTATTGAAAATATAGTTAAATATTATGTTTTAAGTGATTTTAGAATTTTATAGAGTATTAAAATAATTTTTATAAATTATTTACTATTTTTAACTGATTAATACTAATTTTTGAAAATTATATTTAAATAATAAATTATTTACTATTTTAGTGATTAAATGGGTTTTAAACTAATTTTATAATATATTTAAACTATTTGAATAATTAAATGTGAATTTGACTATTTATGTTGAATATTTGGAAAATTGGATTTTTATAAAATTATATAAATTATTTGATGTTAAAATAAATTATATTGTGATTTATTATTGATTTTATGAATTTTTAGTGATTTTAATATATTAGTATTTAATATTTATTTATATCGTGTATTGTGAACCTCGGTTGGGAATTGTGAAGTTCAAGGTCCTAACCCGAGGTGTTGAGCTATTGTGAAGTTTAGAAGTGTGTTTGCTTGTAAGATTGACTCTACTTCTGTAGAGGGATGTCTGTTTTATAGAGGAGACTCTACCAAATTTTTGGTAGATTTCTTATAAGACATGACAATGGGTCGATCCTAAATTTTGAATTCTAGGTTTGAATCGAGTCTTCCTTAGAAATTCTAGAAGTTAGAGTTTCTATTTTCTGATAGTCTTTTTATTTTCTGTCTTTTAGCTGCCCCTCCGGTTGTGTCTACTAGTCAAGGTCGGACACGAAGTAGTAGAGGAGCGCATCCATCTTGTAAGTTAATATTCGATTTGCATGTCGGGTTTTCAAATTTAATACACAAATTTCTGATGAATTTAATTTTATGAGATTCAAGTCGGTATTCTTTAAATGATGCTGCATGACTTAATTTATAGTTGGTTTATTTTATTTTTATTTATTATAATATTTCTTAATTTATTTATCTTCATTTATTTTAAATAAATTACGGTATAACGGGCTACCTGATAGGTTTCATCAGGACTGTGTGCACATTGGTAAAATATTGGGTGCATTGATTATATTACTAGGGCTGAAGGTCTGGTGATGCTTTGCTCTCCAACGCCGTCAATAATATAATATTTAGTTAGATTGATTTATACTGGGGCCGAAGGTCTAGTGATGCTTTACCCTTGGACATCGCCAGTAAAGTTTGATTACAATTATTAAATTACTAGGGCTGATGGTTTAGTGATGCCTTGCTCTCGGACACCGCTAGTGATATTGGATTAAGTGACATGACTACAGCTGTGTATCCTGGTGATGCTTTACTCTCGGGATCCAGTAGTCTTGAATATAAGTAAGCCAATTGGCTATAATGTTTTACCTAGTTTTTATACTATAATGTTTTAAAAGCATTTAAAAATTTATTCCTCCTTTTGAAAAATGAATTTCTTATATGTATATCAAATGATTTGAATAAAATTATAAATATATTATATTTCATAAAAGCCTATTTTAAAGGAGATTTTCAAACCGCATTCATTTCTTTTATTAACTTACTCAGTGAGGTCTAACTCCCCTCCACTTAATTTTTTCAGGAGTTTGGGAGTCTTTTGTTAGACCTACTTCCCTACGCTGAGTAGCTTTCTCACTGGCTATTATATGCAAGTGTATATAGTTTGTGTTTGTAATAGTATTCGTGTATTACAGTAGAGAAATTGTATAACTACATACTTTAATTTGGATATTATGTATTTGAGATTTATGCACTGAGATATTATTTTGTATAACGGATTATTACTATGTTATGCATGATGATGGTATGGTTTATTTAAATTAAGAAAAATCAGTTTGATAATGTGCATCATGATTTAATTATTACATTGTAAAGTTTTAAAGGTGTAATGTTCTGCATTTTTCTTTTAAGGCTTACTACAGGTTACGGTAGCTTTATGCTTTTGCATTCCTTAGTGTTGGTCACATGCCCCCTGGGTTTAGGTTATGACAAAGTTGGTATCAGAGCTTTAGCTCATTTTTCATGCTTTTGGCTGTTGATGTCTGACTTTTCTCATGTTACTGTGGTACTTAGGTTGTTAACTATCACTTATTGATTTCTTATCCTTAGGATTCTACGTTTGAGTCTGTATTCTTATTTTGTTTTGAATTTGGGTTTTCTTATATTTTCAGAATGAGGCATGCTCAGAATGCCCATGTTGTTGATGTAGAGCATGATGATGGTGAACAGTCATTTTAGGATGAGATTCTTCCTCCTGCCCCTCAACCTAGAGGTAGAGGTAGGAGCAGAGCTAGAGTAGCAGTAGCTCAGAGGCAGGAACAGCCTCAGGTAGAGCTTGAGATTCTAGTAGAGAATCCTGCAGCTTTTGCAACTGGCATGGTAGGTATTAATCAGGGCTTGGCAGCTCTTAATCGGGTGATGCCTATAGTGCAGCAGATGCTTCAGCAACAGAATCATGGGATGTCAGATGCAGATGCTGCGTTGTTATACTCTAGAGTGGGATGAATTCTTTTTGATGGTACTAGAGATGCATTGGATTTCATTAACACCATTGAGTCTAGGACCAGATCAGGGTATTCTGATTATCAAAGGATCATGATTATGGAGTTATTTGTCTCAGTGGCAGCTCGGGACTAGTTTATGCAGTCCATCCAGCCCTTCATGACCATGATGACTTGGTTGGCTTTTAAGTAGTATTTTATGAGATTATTTTGTCCTTCATCTATGAGAGAGAACTATAGATGGTAGCTACTTAATAATTATAGGAGTGATCGATCAGTTGATGACTATACTCGAGAGTTCTGCAGATTGATGACACATGCTGAGGATGTGAGGCAGGATGTTGCCAGAGCAGTTGAGCTTTATGTGATTGGGTTAGGCCCATATTATATTGGCATTCGACCATAGGGTCATAGGTTAGAGAGTGTTGTGGAGGAGGTGAGACAACTAGAGCGGAGATATATCTGACATGGCACCATACCTAATCCTTATGATAGTGGCATTATCATACATGTTCAAAGGGTGCAACAACTAGTGTTTCAGATAGGCAGCACGAGTGCTCAATCAACAGAGCAGACAGTTCAGAGCACATCAGATTAGTAGGCACCATTTTGCTCAGGATCGTAGGAGTAGTAGGGCTGCTAAATTTGGTGGTATTGCCAATAGCAGCAGTGGACAGAGCTCCAGACATGGCAGTTTTGGGTCTGGGGCTAGTGTGTGTGCCATGTATGGGCGAGTACATCAGGATCCTTATCACCTTATGTTAGGAGCGTGTTTCAAATATGGTTAGTTTGGACACTTTGCTAGAGCCTGTCTAAACTATGGATTCTAACCGTCCTTTGCTTAGGGATCTTCACCTTCTATTGTCCAACCTTTGCAGTAGGTGCCTCAGCAATATCAGGCACCCATGTACCCTTAGCAGCAACTGACTCAGTTTGTGAGTCAGAAGGGCCAAGGCAGAGGACATACTCAGCCATTTACCTTGTAGCAGCTAGGACGTGGTCAAGCTAGAGTCTTTACTTTGACTCCTCAAGATGCGCAAGCATCCAATGCAGTATTAGCAGGTATTATTCCAGTCTGTTACTTTGAGACTAGAGTTTTATTTGATCTGGGTGCTATGTATTCCTTTGTATCTCCTTTATTTGCTTCAAAAGTGGCTTGTCTTCATTCCAAGATGAGCTTTCCTTTGTCTATTTTGACTTCGCTTAGTGATGAGTTAAAGACGAACATCTTTCCATCTTTTCCTGTGTTGGTAGAAGGTAGAGAGTTGTTAGTAGACTTGGTCTTTCTATATGTGATTGTGGGAATGGATTGATTGTCCCAATACTATGCTTTTATGGACTATCGAGTGAAAGAAGTAATTTTTAGAATTCTAGCTGAAGAGGAATTCAGATTCAGAGGTAGTGAGAGTTCCATGCCTCATAACATTATTTTTATTATTACAGCTAGGAAGGTGCTAGGTAGAGGGTGTTAGGGCTATCTAGCCGTAGTTAGAGATGTTCAAGTAGAAATAGGATTAGTGAAAAGGGTATTAGTGGTACGTGAATTCTTAAATGTTTTTCCAAAGGAGTTACCTAAATTATTGCCAAATAGAGAGATAAAATTCTGTAATGATGTTGTGCTTGGTACATATCCTATCTCTATGCCACCTTATAGGATGGCACCTATAGAGTTGAAGGAGCAGAAAGAAAAATTGTAGGAATTATTGGATAAGGGGTTTATTCGGCCTAGCACATCTCCTTGGTGTGCTCCAGTTCTTTTCCTGAAGAAGAAGGATGGTAGTCTTCGACTCTGTATTAACTACAGACAATTGAATAAGGTTACCATCAAGAACAAGTATCCACTCCTCAGGATTAATGATCTATTTGATCAGTTGCAAGGAGCTCAATATTTCTCCAAGATTGACTTGAGATCTAGGTATCATTAGCCGAGGATTAGAAGTGAGGATGTACCCAAGTCAGCATTTCGGACTAGGTATGGCCACTATGAATTCCTAGTGATGTCCTTTAGGTTGAATAATGCCCTAGCAGCCTTTATGGACTTAATGAATAGGGTGTTTAAGCCATTGTTAAACCAATTTATGATTATGTTTATTGATGATATTTTGGTCTATTCCAAGAATAAGGTAGAGCATGCGATGCATGTGAGATTGTGTTGCAAACTTTGAGAGAGCACCAACTGTATGCCAAGTTTTTAAAATCTAAATTATGGTTAAACCAAGTGGCATTCTTAGGCCATGTGGTATTTAAAGATGGCATTTAGGTAGATCCTAAGAAGATAGAGGCAATCACTGAGTGGCCAAGACCCATAATGGTTACAGAAATGAGAAGTTTTTTAGGTTTAGCGGGTTATTACATGAGATTTCTGAAGGATTTCTCTAAGATTTATGTGCCTTTGACCAAAATAACCCAGAAGAATGTTAAATTCATGTGGACTGATAGATGTGAGGAGCATTTTTAATTGCTTAAGGATTTATTGACTTCGGCTCCAATACTGACATTGCCTTCTGATGGCGATGGATACATATTGTGATGCTTCCTAAGTAGGATTGGGCTGTGTGCTAATGCAAAATGGTAAAGTGGTTGCTTATGCTTCGAGGAAGCTGAAGAAACACGAGCATAATTATCCTACTCATGATCTAGAGATGGCAACAGTTGTATTTGCATTAAAGATTTGGAGGCATTACCTGTATGGTGTCACTTATGAAGTATACATCAACCATAAGAGCTTGAAGTATATCTTCGAGCAAAGGGATTTGAACCTAAGGCAAAGAAGATGGATGGAGCTTCTGAAGGATTACGATTATTTGATTTTTTACCATCCAGGCAAGGCGAACGTAGTAGAAGATGCATTGGGTAGAAAATTAGCAAGCAGTCTTGCCCATATCAGTACTGAGAGGAGGCCGATTATTTAGGAGTTGAATGAGCTGATTAATTAGGGTTTATAGTGGAAAGTGACTAAGAAATGTCTTTTAGCTCATTTTAGAGTATGATCAATGTACTTGGATAGAGTTAAAGCAGCTCAAAGAAAGGACCCATAACTACAGTGAATCATGTTTGAGGTACAACAGGGTTAATCTAGAGAGTTTGTGATTGATAGTGAAGGTGTTCTACGCTTAGGTACTCAGTTATGTGTTCCAGGCATTGATGATATGAGGAACGAGATATTGGAAGAGGCACATTTTTCTACTTATAGTATTCATCCAGGTTCCGCCAAGATGTATCATAATTTAAGCGATACATATTGGTGGAATGGAATGAAGAAAGATGTTGCAAAATTTGTATCCAGGTGTCTCATATGTCAGTAGATGAAGCTAGAGCATCAGAGGCCCTCAAGATTGTTATAGCCCATGCCTATCCTAGAGTGGAAGTGGGATATGATTGCTATGGATTTTGTGACTGGTTTGCCTCGAACGACAGGTGGATTTGATGCAATTTGGGTGACAATTGATAGATTAACTCAGCTCACTTTCTGCCAATAAAGAAGACATAATCCATGGACAGGTTGGAACAGTTGTATGTCAGTAGAATTGTTTGTCTTCATGGAGTTCCAATGAGCATAATATCTGACAGAGGAGCCACTTTTACATCAATTTTTTGGCAAGAGTTACATAAAGCCTTAGGTACAAGGTTAGACTTTAATACAACATTCCATCCTCAAACTGATGGTCAGTCTAAAAGGACCATTTAGACTTTAGAGGATATGCTCAGAATGTGTGTGATGGATTTTGGAGGTCAATGGGATAACCACTTATCACTAATTGAATTTGCATATAATAATAGTTATCATGCAAGAATTGAAATGGCTCTGTATGAAGCACTGTATGCTAGGAAGTGCATATCACCTTTATGTTGAGAAATTGGTGAGACACAGCTGATAGGTCCAGAGTTAGTACAGATTATTTCTAAGAAAGTTCCTATCATTCAGTAGAGGTTGAGGATAACTTTTAGCAGGCAAAAGAGTTATGCTGATCCTAGAAGGAAAGATGTTTCCTTTCTAGTTGAAGATATGGTGTTTCTGAAGGTATCTCCAATGAAAGGAATTATGAGGTTCGATAAGAAGGGTAAGTTGGCTCCTAGATACATTGTGCCTTTCGAGATACGGTCACGAGTTGGAGAAGTGGCCTATACATTAGTGTTACCACCTGAATTATCTCGAATCCATCTAGTGTTCCATGTGTCTATGCTGAGAAAATATATTCCTGAGACTTATCACATACTTCAGCCTCAAGCAGTGGAGCTCAATGAAGATCAATCTTATGAGGAGTATCTAGTGGCAATTGTGGATTGCCAAGTTCGTTAGCTTCGCTCCAGGGGAATTCCGATGGTAAAAGTTATAAAGAGTAACCACACAGCAGAAGACTGTACGTGGGAGATAGAATCCGAGATGCAAGCCGCCTATCCCTATCTTTTTCATCAATAAACTTTGTATTTCCTTGCTTTTCTTTGAATTCGAGGATGAATTCTTATAAGGAAGGAAGATTGTAATGACTGATATTTTTTTTATTAATATAAATATATTTTAGGAACTCTATTATTTAAAATACTAAAGCTATTAATAATATTATTATCACCATTATTATTATTATTATTATTATTATTATTATTATTATTATTATTATTATTATTATTTCATTATTATTAGCATGCATGTACATTATTTTATTTTAATTTTCATTATTTTTAACTAGCATTATTATTATTATTATTTCTATTGTTACCATCATCTCTTCTTCTTCCTCTTATCCTCATTGTCACCTGAGTGTCACCTGAAGCTCGCTGGAGTGCTTGGACAGTAGCAGAGACCGTGAGGCTACCATTCTTTCCGGTGAAGATTCGGTCACTTCAGCTCCTCATTCTGATGTTGATAGACTCTTGTTGTACTAGTGAGTCCATTTTTAAGCTCCGTTTGAGCTTAATCCTCTTTGGTTTTAAGTTCTAGCAAGTTTTTGGTTTATATGTTTTAGGGTTTTGAATTTTTATTTTATTTTTGGCTTTGATCCATGGTTTTTCTCTTTGGTAATGTTGTTTAGAATAGCTCAAACTTCTCAAAAATAATTTTTATGTATTTTTTTGAATTAGTTTGAATTATGGGTATCTTTGAATATTTTAATAATTTATATTGAATTTTTGATAATTATGTTAATTAATTATTTTGGATGAAAATTTAAGTTAGTGAGTGTTAGTAATTTAAGTTAGTAATTTTAGTATTAATAAAATAATTTTTAGTGAATTTTTATAATTTTTGAGGAATTATTAATTTTATGTGATTTTTGGTTATGTAGGCTAATTGTGTAATTTTATTGAAAATATAGTTAAATATTATGTTTTAAGTGATTTTAGAATTTTATAGAGTATTAAATTAATTTTTATAAATTATTTACTATTTTTAACTAATTAATACTAATTTTCAAAAATTATATTCAAATAATAAATTATTTACTATTTTTTTTATTAAATGGGTTTTTAACTAATTTTATAATATATTTAAACTATTTGAATAATTAAATGTGAATTTGACTATTTATGTTGAATATTTGAAAAATTGGATTTTTATAAAATTATATAAATTATTTGATGTTAAAATAAATTATATTGTGATTTATTATTGATTTTATGGATTTTTAGTGATTTTAATATATTAGTATTTAATATTTATTTTTATTGCATATTGTGAACCTCGGTTGGGAATTGTGAAGTTCAAGGTCCCAACCCGAGGTGTTGAGTTATTATGAAGTTTAGAAGTGTGTTTACTTGGAGTATTGACTCTACTTTTGTAAAGGGATGTCTGTTTTATATAGGAGACTATTGAATTTTCGATAGATTTCTCGTAAAATGTGACATTGGGTCGATCTTAAATTTTGAATTTTGCGTTCGAGTTGAGTCTTCCTTTAGAAATTATAGAAGTTAGGGTTTCTATTTTCTAATAGTCATTTTATTTTCTGCCTTTTAGCCATCCCTCCAGTCGAGTCTACAAGTTGAGGTTGGACACGATGTAGCAGAGGAGCGCATCCATCTTGTAAGTTAATATTCAATTTGCATGTCAGGTTTTCAAATTTAATACACAAATTTTTGATGTATTTAATTTTATGAGATTCAAGTTGGTATTCTTTAAATGATGTTGCATGACTTAATTTATAGTTGGTTTATTTTATTTTTATTTATTGTAATTGTTCTTATTTTATTTATCTTCATTTATTTTAATAAACTATGGTAGAACGGGCTATCTGATGGGTTTCATTAGGACCGTGTGCGCATCAGTAAAATATTGGGTTGCATTGATTATATTATTGGGGTTGAAGGTTTGGTGATGCTTTGCTCTCACACACTGCCAATAATATGATATTTAGTTGGATTGATTTATATTGGAGTCGAAGGTCTGGTGATGCTTTGCTCTCGGACACCGCCAGTGATATTGGATTAAGTGACATGACTGTGACTATGTACCTTGGTGATGCTTTGCTCTCGGGATCCAAAAATCTTAGATATAAGTAAGCAGATTGGCTGTTAGAATTAAGGACTAGGGTTTTACCTAGTTTTTATACTATAATGGTTTAAAAGCATTTAAAAATTTATTCCTCCTTTTGAAAAATGAATTTCTTATATGTATATCAAATGATTTGAATAAAATTATAAATATATTATATTTCATAAAAACCTATTTTAAAGGAGATTTTCAAACCACATTCATTTCTTTTATTAGCTTACTCAGTGAGGTCTGACTCCCCTCAACTTATTTTTTTAGGAGTTTGGGAGTCTATTGTTAGACCTACTTCCCTATGCTGAGTAGCTTCCTCATAAACTATTTTATGTAGGTCTACATAGTTTGTGTTTATAATAGTATCCATGTACCATAGTAGAGAAATTGTATAACTGTATACATTAATTTGGATATTATGTATTTGAGATTTATGCATTGAGATATTATTTTGTATAACTGATTATTACTATGTTATGCATGATGATGGTATGGTTTATTTAAATTGAGAAAAATCAGTTTGATAATGTGCATCATGATTTAATTATTACATTGTAAAGTTTTAAAGGTGTAATGTTTCGTGTTTTTCTTTTAAACCTTACTACGGGTTTTGGTAGCTTTATGATTTCCCATTCCCAGTGTCAGTCACATGCCCTGTAGGTTTGGGTCATGACAACAACTTCAGGGCACACATCCATTGTGACACCTTTTTTCCACCAGCACTCTCGTTAGACAAGTATGATCCTAGCCCACCTAACTCAAGCACCAATGTTTGTGACACCTTTTTTCCACCAGCACTCTCATTCAACAGGTATGATCCTAGCCCACCTAACTCAAGCACCAATGTGAACAAGTATCACTTCTAAACTAAATTTAATTATTTTTAAATTTTTATATATCTAAAACTGTAATTATAAATAACTTAACTACATCTTTAAAGAAAACAGCTACTCTTTATAATAAAAATACATAATCATTAAAAATACTTATTTCTTAAATTCTATTCCAAACAACGTATGCATAAAACCAAAATTTACAAGACTTCATGATCAGTGTTGTGATTATTGTTTCCTTTCATTTTATATTCACATATTAGCTTGATAAAATTTGCCACTGATAATAAGCTTATCTTAAGTATGATACGTTGCACATCAAGTTACAATTCATATGGCTATCATAAAAACTAATTATTCTGAAAAAAAAATTAAAGAATGGAGTGATGAGTATTTTCAAAAGAAAATACCTAGTGAGTGAACATAATAATTGTGAAGGTGTAATATTGTTGAAATATTAAGGAAGATCAATCAAGAAATCTTACTTAAAAAGAGAAAGAATACTGTACAATAAACCAAATTAGAATGAGCATCACTAGTAGTTATTTTATTATTAAACTTACATGTATTAATATTCATCATAAACGTACATCATTGTAATTATATATAACTTATTTATAGCTTACAAGTATCCTTTTATAGTTTTGACAAAATATAATATTCCACATAACCCACTTACACTTTTGCAACTTGTTTACTTGAGCTCAAGCTCATCTGTCAATAATAGTAATATTTAATGATTAAAATAACATTTGATTGAGCTTTGTAGTATATTAAATACATATAGAAACGATTTTTAATCTAGTTCAATTATCAAAAATATTTAAAATTATTTACATATGATTTAGAGCACTATACGACATATATAAGCAGGTATCAGTGTGGCTAGTACTCATACCATAATGAAGGTAATACACGTCAGTATGCATATGGCTCAATTTCAATATAATATTGCCCGATATACCGTAAAGGATCACGAGCCTGTTGTCTCAAGGACTTAAAATAATCACATGAGAACATGACCGAAACAAAGATTCTATTTATTCCTTATCTTATATGATGAAAGGCTGTGTCCCAAACACTTTGCCAACTCACTGACCCTGCCATACCCCAAGTATAGACTTACTATCTCTTAACACAGGCACCAGTGCTAAAAATTTTCTCTGCAATAAATAGTCATGTGAGCCAACAAATCATTATCAATATTCATTTCTCTTCATCACATATACTTTTAAGGAAAATACATATATATATATATATATATATATATATACACTTCTTTGATATGACACTATTATGAGTGCAAGTGTTTATGTATATGCATTTAAAATTTTATCAAATAAACCACATTGTGTTGTTTCAAGAAATTTTCTTTGGATTATTAATTTCATGTGTTTAAAGTAATTTTCCATTGATTTTACTCAATTTGGATATATATGAGAGAAGTTATATGAAATTTTGCTCATTTTGGTCAAACTATTTCTTAATGTTGCGCAATACAATGTATTGCTCTAGAAGACCATCAAAATAGCATAATTTGATATTTCCTATTTCTCCCATAGATAGAGATGACATTCTTAAGTTTCCATAGGATCAAAATTCACCTCATTTGGAGTTTTATAACTAAATTTATAGTCTTTTGAAGTTCACTGTGTCTACTTAATAGACTGTCATATTGACAGGATCCATAGGGTGCAATAAAAAATTCATCAAATATTCTATGGTTTATACTCTTTGGTAAAATTTTCTACATTTAAATTTGTGTGTGTCTAGAGTAGTTTGCAATTGGTTTTACTACAACTGGATGTGTAAGTGAGGAGAATCAATAAATTAAGGTGGGTGTATTCAATTAGGACTTTTAAAGATATTTATAGACTTTTTTAAGTGAATGATTTTTGTTGAGTTTATAGACTTTTTACTAACTTTTATAGACTTTATTTTGGAAGAATTTTATAGAGTTTATAAAATTGTTAATAACTTTTATAGATTTTATTTTAAATTTTTTTTTATAACTTTTATTGATATTGGACAATTTTTATTGATTTTAATATACATATTTTGACCTAATAAATTAATTTTTATTATATAATAAAAATAAAAATTTTAAAATAATTATTAAAAATGGATGTATTTAATTAATTCATTAAAAAATAATTAAAATATTTATTTTATTAATTTCAAATAAAAAAATAACAAAGATTTTTTTTCATCTAATAGATTTTTTCACAGCCTACCAAAAAATATTTACCTAACAAATATATAATAGAAAACATGATAAATAAAAATTAAAAAAAAAACATATAAAAAAAGTTAAAATAAATTGAAATAGCAATAAGTAGAGTATCATATATGAAAGTCATTCAAATTCTAGTGGTAAGGTGAATGATTTTTTATAGGTTGATATAAATATAAAAAGTCATTCAAAGTCCACAAAATTCCATTGTCTTTAAAAATCTGTGACTTTTTGAATATGGGTTTACTTTTATCAACTCTTTAAAAGTCCTAATTAAATACTTCTTAACTTTTATAGACTTTTTTAAGTTTATAAAAGTAATTATTGAATACAGCATAACTTTTAAAGAGTTTATAAAAGTTTTGATTGAATACCCCATAACTTTTAAAGTCTATCAAAGTATTTAAAAGTTCTAATTAAATACACCCCCTAAATTTGGTTGGTCAAGCTGTTTACAGATTTTATGCAATAAAAATTACAGCTTTGAAAGTCTATTAAAAAAATAGATTTGGGTTTAAGCTATTCCTAACAAATTTGTAAGTAATGTTTCAAAGTTTCTATTGACATAAAAATCATCTCATTTGGAGTTATAGAATTCAAAATATGACTATTGCAATCTTTCTATTCATAAGTGCACCAAATTTTTGAATCTTCAATGGTAAATCTTTTTGTTTTTAGGCAAATTCTCACCAAGTGTAAACTAATATTTATATATCTTTTACACAATTCATATTTAAACAATTAACTTCAGCAAGAAATTTTTGAAAATATTAAATTGCAAGATTTTTCAAGAATTAAAATTCAACTATGTAAGAGTTCTAAGGCAAATTTAAGATTCAAAAAAGAATTGGAAAGAAGATGTTTTCTCCCCAACAAAATTCTTAGGATCAAGAATAAAAAAGAAATGAGAGTTCAGTCACCAAAAAAGACATTCAATCAAAAGGAGATATTCAATTCTCTAATCTTTTTTTCTTAAATGATAAACTATTGGAGATATACTTTCCCCTAAAGTGTAGTAAGGTAGTCTTCCTTCTTCTTCCATAATCTAGAGGTTTCCCCTTACTTCTCTTATCTTTTTTTTTATGACGCCACATAATCAAATTCTAGCACATTTCTATTATCTTTTTTTTTTGTAAGTGATAAACATTAAAAATGGAGATAAAGGCTATCTCTATTCACCAAAGATAAATATTAACTCTAACCCTTAAGGAAGTGACACCTACACTTTCTCCATTCTTCATCTCTAAAGTTTTGCAATTGAGTCCTAATCCATGTCCTTAATTGACTAATATAATATTTTGGGTATATAAAAATTTCTTTATTATTCATGTATTTAGTTTAATTTAATATATTTTATTTTCTATATATAATTTAAGGTTAATCTCAAGTACGAACATGACATCCATGGACTCCCTCTATCACAAATGTCGACAGAGAATGCATAATTAATAGCCAATAAAATCTTTGTTGGACTAGCTCTGTCAGAAAATGGTGTCAGTGTCAATGAAGACTAGGAACTAGTGTTAAGAATCAAAGTGTAGGTGGACCTGGGAAAGCCATTACCAAAGGAATTTATCAACAAAAGAGAGAATAAAGCTCAGTACACATTTATACAATATGAGCAATTACCATCACTATCCTATTTGTGTGACCTCTTTGATCACAATATCGGCAATAGCTATAATATCACAACCATGGAAGAACACTCATATATGGTGAATAATAATTTAACCTATGGAGTATGGATTCGAGCAAGTTTGGTGAGGAGGCTAGAAATCGACAAGAATCCTTACTAGATTGAAGATGTTGGGTATAGACTCAAACCAACTTACTCATTGAAACCAATAGTTAAGAAAGATAACTATTTGGTATTGGAAAAGGTTTCAACAGATGGCAGCATTGGTAATGTGATGGAGACCATAGCAAGCCCTTACCTTGGCATCCTTTGAAAAGCTGTCAATCAATAGAACTTCTGTTTCCTTTCTTTGACAAAGCTATCCTGCAGTGGTCCCACATTTTTTGAGAAGTTGTTCTCATAAAAAAACCTTCATCTAGCTCCTTTACTTCCAAGCCCATCTCCTCTATAGCCCAATCCTCTGGTATCATTTTGTCTTTTGAAATCTAGAAGATTTGGGCATCTTTGCTTGTTTTTTCCTAGTCCTTATCCGGGTTGATAATTCATCTTCTTGATCATACTCATAACCATTAGATCCATCTCAATTCCATAAGAAATCATGGCTATGTGGAAACTAGGGGGGTAATTACCTACTTCTGACTATCCATAACTATAAACACAGTCTTACCCGTACTAGCATCTAAAGTCACAACTTCTCCATCTAATAGGAATTTCACCTTTTAATACATTGTTGAAGGCACTCCTCCTAAGATATGGTACCATGGCCTGCCTAAAAGTAAGGAATAAGTGAGGGGGATATCTAGCATAATGAATTCCACTATTGCCTCTATAGGTTTGATTTTTACATGAGCTATAAATATTGCTTCTACTTTCCTTATGCTATCATCATAAGCTTTGATTATGAGGTCTAATTTTGTTAAATCCTCCACTTCACTCCTAGATTAGGCAGGATCTATAGTGGGAAAACATTAATTATAGACCAATCATCCACCATCACATAATTGGTCTTCTTTCCAATGACTTTAGTTGGGATGAACATGGCTTTATTATGATTCCTCCCTTCCATAAGTAAATTCTCATAAGATAAAGTAATAATACCATGCTTTTTCTTAATAACCTTGGCACCATTGCCTCAAGGATTGCAATAGTTTCGATGTTCATCTTAGCTAGAGCCTTAACTAGAGCCTTCATATGGCTACTTGAGTGCATCAAGAGCTCCTAAACACTCACATTTGCTTTTGCCTTCTTAAGCTGTTCAAGGATCAAGTCATCATCATGTTCATCTGAGCCTTCTCTTCCAATAACTTCTTCTCCCTCTATGGTTCTCTCCATTGGTTTGTAACCCTTACCACTTCTAGTAACATAATTGGCTTTTGGACTATCAACCCATACATTGTAGCCTTCTTCATTAGAGTTGTACAAGATGTCTATAACCTTAATAGTTCGATCCTTCTTTCTATCCTTCCATACCTCAATCATGGATTTTTCTTTCTTATTTGGCATCTTCTCATCATAAAATTCATCACCCCACCCTGTAGGCGTAATTGACTTGATGGGTACATTTAAAGAAGGTGGTTTGGAATAAAACACTGTAAATGGCAGGGTTTAATGCGCGCCAAAGATTTTAGCAACCGCGACACTGTTTGAGCTTAGGGCTCTAGAGAACACACTAACCACTATCATAAAGACATGGTGTGGAGATGAGGAGTTGCCACCTAGGGTAATAACTAGGACAAATCTAAAAGGTGGTACTCAATTCCCTAAAAGAAAGCTAGCACCACAACTAGGAGATTCTGGGTATGGAATACCAACTTCTTTCAGTCTTGTGTTCTTTTAGAATTACTTTATGAATTACTATATTATCCTTTATTTACATACAATTTCATATAAACCTTTATTCTAGCAATTAACTCTAAGGCAAACCATTCATGGAAAATACAAGTAAATAATGCATTCATTCAAACATATAATCCCTAAGTTAGTCTAATGTACATTGATTTTAATTAAATAAGCTAAATCTACATGTTTTAATTTACAAGTGAGCTAAAGACTAATTCCTTTTAGTTTTATTTAAATGAACCTAAGTTTATTTATTTTAATTCTAAAAATGGGCCTAAATCTACAAATTATGGAGTATTTAAATTAATGGGCCTAGTTCTACATGTTTTAATTCTAAGGTGATCTTAAATCTACAAATTATAAAAAGGCTTAAATTAAGTGGGCTAAGTCTAATTAATTAAATTAAATTAAGTGGGCCTATGTCTAATTTACTAAATGGGCCTAAGTTATTTCTAACCTAAAATCTAATCAATTATGGGCCTAAAATGCATTTTAATTAATTAAAACTTAAAACCTAAATTCAAATGGGTGGATTAGAATCTAATATGGGCTTAAGGCCCAAAACATATAAGAATAAACAAGCAAGCACAAAACACATAAAACATATTAAAACAATTAAATAAAAGATCAAACAACTAATTAAGTTAATTCCTTCTAAAAAACCCTAATTTTCATTAACATGCAACCTAAATTAATCTACTTCCTCCATTAATTTTAATTAATTACCCAATAAAAATCCTAATTTTACTAACCAATTAACCAATATAAATATGCAATCACATTTATAATTCTACTATTCCCACTATTGGGGCTATTACAATAATCTATAGAAAATAATAATAAAAATAATTAATACAACCCCAAAAATAAATAAATAAATAAATAAGGCAATAAAATAAAATAATAATAAAAAACCCTAGAAACTATATCTCTACAAGGTGTTATCCATGGCATCCCATGGACTTCTTGTGGATTTGATTCTCCAAGTATGATCATCATGTGTTTTCCTCTATAATCACCATAAAAAAAATAAAAATTATGATTAGTAAATAAATAATAAAATAGTCAAACAAAATAAAAATCAATAAAATCAAAAAAAGAAATAAATGAATCAAATAAAAGAGAACAAAGAGAAAGTAATGCTTATGGATGTTTGTTAATGAAGTGCTCCTCAGATTTATAGAATCACCATTCTTGATAGGACTTTGAATACTATTGTTCAAAAATTCTTCAAAGATCTTTTAATCAAGCAATTAAGCAAAAGAAATTTTATAGAGAATAATTTTCTTTGTTTTCTCTCATTTTTTTCTTCTCTTTTTTCTTTTCTTCATTCCTTTTTTCCTTTCCTTTCCTCTCCTTTCTTCTCTTCTCCTCTCCCCTTCTCTTCAGAGCAAAAGCCCTCCTTATATAGAGATACATCTTGAAACCCTAGTTATAAATTGATTCCTAAAAGACTTCTATTTCCTTTAAAAATATTATCAAAATAATTTTAGGAGAATTTTAGACCAATTAGGACTCAATTTGTCTAGAAAATTCAAGAAGGAGTATAATTTCGACTGAAATTGTGTGATTTCAATCAGAATTACATAATTCCGATCAGAATTTCATAATTCCAATTGGAATTACACTAATTCTGATTGGAATTAGGGTAATTTTGATAACCTTTTTTTTAACTTTTAATTACATAAAGGTCCTTGAAAGAATTTAAGTTTTGCAATTAGATCCCTATAAAGCATTGCAATTTATTCTATGAAAACATTAAATTCTTTCTTTAAAAAATGCAATTAGATCCTTAAAGTTTCAAAGTTCGAATATTGAAGACCTATTCATGACATTTTCATCATTGGAGTCTTCTGTCGCATCCATAACTCATTATCCATAAATTGGGTGTCTATAAACACCTTGTAGTTGAATTTTCCATAAGACTATCCCAATAAGTCTTTTACTCTTTCCTCATCTTTAGGGGCATGAGGAGGTTTCTCATTGGTTTTAAGGTTAAGGTCTTCAAAGGAGCTAAACACTTCTTCCTTACTTACTTTTGAGTTGATCATCATGGTAATTGGGGGTGGCATATTTTAGTAATTTGGGAAAGGGTTATTTTTGGTGTTTGGGTTTGGATTGGATTTCTCAAGATTTATGATTTTTTTAGAGTCTATGAGGTTTTGAATTTCATGTTTAAGGTGCATACAAGAGTTAGTGGAATGGCCAGCAACTTGGTGAAATTTGCAATAACTATTTAGGTCAAAGCCAAGGAGATTTTGGTTTGGTGGTCTGGAGGGGGCTAAGGGTCTAAAGAGGCCTTTTTGGATCGATTGGTCTAGGAATTTGGATAAGGGCTTGTTAAAATTTGAGAATCTCCTAGGTTGTTCAATAGAATTGACTCCCATAACTCGACTAGCATTTCTTGATATATGCCCCCAATTGAATAATTTCTCACTCTAGTGCTTCTAGCAATATTCTTCTTCTCGCTTTTGATCTCCTTAGCTTGTAACCCATCATCATAAAGATTTACAAATGTCTTAGGGTTCATTATCTATAGCCTTTCAACCAGATTAGGTAACACATTTCATACTATTATCCTAACCTAATCCTTTTCAGCCAGCTTGTTCTTCATCAATCTTGCTTTATTCATGAATCTAGTTAGAAAATTTTAAAATGATTAATTAGGTTTTTGCTTGGTCAATTCTAGATCCTTGATGGACACTTCAAGCTTAGTATTGTAGTCATATTGCTTTAGAAAAGTAGTACACAATTCTCTCAAGTCTACTCAGATAGACTTCTCCAACCCATGATACCAATTAACAGCCATGCCCCCCAAGGATAGCATAAATAACTTGGTAACCACAAACAAAGGAACCTTAGTGGTGCTCATAGTAGTTGTGTATTGACTAAGGTGGATCCTTGGGTCTCCAGTACCATCAAATTTCTGCAGTTGTGGCATCTTGAACTTGTTAAGCAACTTGTCCTCCTTAAATTGCATCACATCATCAAAGTCAAATGAGGATGCTTTTTCCTCTCATTAATTCCTCCATTTTGGACATCTTTTAAGTAAGTGCTTTCATCTGCTTAGATTCTAACTCTTGAACTTGCTCAAGTGATTCCCTTTTTGCCTTTTCAACCATGTAACTCTTGACATCCTCCAAGTTCATTTCCACAGTAGGTATGTTCCTAGCAACATTGTCATTATTAGCGGATGGTGTACCCACAACATATGGATTGGCCATAATAGGTGGATTGACCACAATAGGTGGATTGGCCACAATAGGTGGATTGGCCACAATAGGTGGATTGACCACAATAGGTGGATTGGCAACAACAGGTGGATTGGCCACAACGGGAGGTGCAAGGTGTAACATCAGCAGATGGTGGCATTAATTCGGCCAGAGCTTGTCTTAACTCGTCTTGCATCATTGCTCTCATGTCTTCAATTAATGTTCCTTTAACATCCTCTAGATTCCAGTTTCCTCCCTCTTGTTATTCAATTTCTTTGGCTTGTTTAGGCTGTGTAGCTTTTAGGTAGAGTGGATTGATGGGACTCCTTTCTAGTATGCTAAGGATCTCTTTTATAATTTATTATAAGCTTGAATCAGTTCTCACTAGTCTACCACCTTTCTGACTCCAAACACAAGAAGACTCAGATGAATCTATGATGGATGAAAGGAAAATTATTAGTATGATGCATGCAATATGTGTATACATGTATGCATGATGCAAGTGCTATTCAATAAGTAGCAAGTCAAGTAACAAATTAAGGGTACATACATCCTTCTAACATTATCACTCCCACACACTTATTCAATGGCGAGTCTTTTATCCTAGGATTTTTGGTATTGGCCTTAATATCAACAGGGATATCAAGAATTGATGCACATGCAAAATCTCTCAGAGCAGTAAAAGCATAGAAATAACATTTCTAGGTAAAAAAGATTAGCCTAATCTTTATTAGCCTAAATAAAGTATAGGCTTGGGCTTTTATAGATAAAAATACCTCATGGCAACATTCATAGGCAATTTAGGTAAATCCTAGGGGAAGTTATTAAGCCACTATATGAGTTGAGTCCGGTGAAAAAGGTCAAGGTTCCCTTAACAAGATGCCCTCCTTTAAGATTTGAGTCATAGGCCAAGGTTAGAGGGGCCTGACATCCTTTGCAAACTCGAGAGAAGACTACCCCCCTTGAGGACTTAGGTTACAAACTCTAGTTAGATGAGCTTGGTAATCTCTCTTAAACCGAATTAAGGCTAAGAGTGATGGTTAGCCAATTTACAATCCCATGAAGCTAGTGGAATCATGGAACCATAAACCAACACCATTGGTTAATAGGGACATGCAGAATGAATGTAAGAATAAAATAATAATTAATAAAATAATTCTAAAGAACACAAGTAGAATCAATATCTCTTATCCCTAGTGGAGTCGCCACTGTAGACGGTGGGGTTTAGCGCACGCCCAAGATCTTAACAATCGTAACACTGTTTAAGCTCAGGGCTTTAAAGAACACACTAACCACTATCATAAAAACATGGTATGGAAATGAGAAGTCGCCACCCAGGGTAATAATTGGGACCAATAGAACAATGGTGGTACTCGATTCTTTAAAAGAAAGCCAACACCATGACCAGGAGATTCTAGGTACAGAATACTAACTTCTTTCAATCTTGTGTTCATTTAGAATTACTATCTTATCCTCTATTAATATGCAATTTCATATAAACCCTTAATAAAACAATTAACTCCAGGTAAACTAGTCAGGAAAAATATTTGTAAATAATGCACTCATTTAAATCAACAATCCCTAAGTTACTCCAATCTACATTGATTTTAATTAAATGGGCTAAATCTACATGTTTTAATTTACAAGTGAGCCTAAAGACTAATGGGCCTAAGTCTTATTCAATTTTAATTAAATGAACCTAAGTCTATTTATTTTTAATTCCAAAGGATGGGCCTAAATCTACAAATTATGAAGTATTTAAATTAGTGGGCCTAATTCGACATATTTTAATTCTAAGGTGATCATAAGTCTACAAATTATGGAAAAGGCTTAAATTAAATGGGCTAATTCTAAATTAATTAAATTAAGTGGGCCTATGTCTAAATTAACTAAATGGACCTAAGTTATCTCTACCCTAAATCTAATTCATTATGGGCCTAATATGCATTTTAATTAATTAAACCTAAAAGCACCTAAATTTATTTAAATGGGTTAAAGCCTAATGTGGGCTTAGGGCCCAAAACACTTAAACATAAACAAACAAGCCCAAAAATAATACAAAAATATAAGAAAACAAATAAAATATCAAAAAATTAATTTCAACTTATTCTAAAAAACCCTAATTTTAATTAAAGTGACTCTAAACAAGCAAATAAAATAAAATAATCAACAAGCACGACTAATTCTATCCACTTAAATCTAATTCAATTTTAATTAAACAAACCCTAATGATTTCTATAACCATTAATTTTAATTAATTACCCAATTAAAACCCTAATTTTACTAATCGAATAATTAAAATAAAACAGACAATCACACACACATGATTTCATTATTCCCACTATTGGGGCTATTACAAATAGCTATTGAAAATAATGAAAAAAGGAAAAATTAATACAAACAAAAAATAATAACAAACAATTAGATAAAAAAACCTAAAAACTATATTTAGCTGCAAGGCTCAATCCATGGCATTCCATGGACCTCCATAGATTTTGTTCTCTAAGTAAGATCATCATGTAATCCCCTCCATAATCACCAACACAAATGAATAAATAATGATTAGTGAATAAAATAATAATAAAAATTTAATAAAATTGAAATTTAATAAAATCAAAATAATAATAAAATAATAAAAATAAAAGAAGGCAGGAAGGAAAATAATGATTATGGATGCATTGTGGTTGACTCCTCAGACTAAGATTAATCACCATTGTTTGTTAAGTAGGCTTAAAAAAAACTTATTATTCTCTTCTCCAAGGTCTATTGCTCCTTGCTTCAAAAAACACTAATAAATCCTAGAGAATACTTTAGTTTACTACCTAGGAAAAGAAAAGTCTCTAGGCCGAGAGAGAGCCAGAGGTCTAAAAAAAAGTGCAGAGAAAAAGAAGCTAAGAGTTGAGATTTTTCCTCCCAGCCCCCACTTCAGAGAGCTTTAGCTAGGTTTTTAATAGAAAAAAACCTAAAAAACCCTAGCTCATAATGTATTAAAGAGTTTTTATTTTCCTAGGATTTTATTTCCTGAAAATCTAAATAAATCCTAAAAAGGAATTTAAGAAATTTTTTTAATCAATCAAAATTCAGGAAACACATTTTTATTTTCTGTAAAAATAAGAAAAATGGATAGAAAACATATAATTCCAATCAAAATTACATAATTTATCAAAATTGTGTAATTTAAAAATTCCTATCCTTTTTTCTACTTTTAATTACAAAAAGACCCCTAAAAGAATTTAAAAGTTTCAATTAGGTCCAAAAAAACATTATAGTTAAGTCATTGAAAAACCAAAAACTCTTGTTTGAAAATGCATTTAGACTCTTAAGGTTTCAAACTTCAAGTTTTTAAGACCTATTTATAACATTTTTATAATTGCAGTCCTTTGTGACATCCTTATTTTATTATCTTGAAATTAGGTGTTTACACAAAGTTTTCATGGTCTTGCAAGCTTTTATTGGCAATTTATAAGGGATTTTAGCACCATTACTGCACCATTGACCAATGTCATTAAGAAAAATGTTGGCTTCAATTGGGGAGAAGTGCAAGAACAAGCATTTAATATGCTTAAGGAAAAGTTGAATTTTCACCTTTACTTGCTCTTCCTAACTTTACTAAAACATTTAAAATTGAATGTGATGCTTCAACTTTAGGAATTGGGGTTTTTCTAATGCAAGATGGATGACCAATTGCTTATTTTAGTGAAAAGTTAAATGTGCAAGCTTGAACTACCCTGCTTATGATAAGGAGATGTATGCCTAAGTTCATGCTTTATAGACTTTGCAACATTATTTATTGCCTAAAGAATTCATGATACACGCTGATCATGAATCCTTAAAGCACTTGAAAGGACAAAATAAGCTTAACAAATGACATGCTAGGTGGAGTGAATTCATTAAGTAATTTCCTTATGTCATTAAATATAAGTAAGGTAAAGAAAATGTTATGGCTGATGCACTTTCTAGAAGGTATACTTTACTTACTTCTTTAGATGCCAAATTACTAGGATTTGAATATATTGAAGAGTAGTATAATAATGACAATGATTTTAGTAGTGTTTATCATGCATATCAAAATATTGCTTTTGAAAAATTCTATAAGCATAATGGTTACTTATTTAAAGAGAAACAATTGTGTGCTCCTAATTTTTCTATGTGTGAGTTGCTTATTCATGAAGCACATGAGGATGGTTTAATGGGACACTTGGTATAGCTAAGACTTTGGATGTTTTATACGATCCCTTTTATTAGCCTAACATGAAAAAGGATGCTACTAGAATTTATGATAAGTGCATTGTCAATAAATAAACTAAGTCTAAGTTGAAATCACATGGTTTGTATATGCCTCTACTTGTGCCTAGTTCACTTCAGATTGATATTTCCATGGATTTTATATTTGGTTACCTATAACTAGGCATGAACATGATTCAATATGTTATGGTAGATACATTTTTAAAAATGGATAACTTTATAGCATGTAGAAAATATGATGATGCACAACATGTTACAGATTTGTTCTTTAAAGAGGTTATTCATTTGCATGGGATCTAAGAACAATTGTGAGTGATAGAGATACCAAATTCTTAAGCTACTTTTGGAAGACTTTATGGGGTAAATTGGGCACTAAAATTTTACTTTCTATAACATGTCATTTGTAAATTAATGGTCAAAGAGAGGTAGTTAATAAGACCTTATCTCAATTATTTAGAACCATAGTTAGGCATAATTTGAAGTCATGGGAAGATTACTTGCCCCGTATTAAATTTGCTTATAATTGTAGTTTGCATTCTTCTACTAATTTATGAATTTTGAGGTTATTTATGGTTTTATTCCATTGAGTCCTTTATATTTAATTGCTTTACCTTTGAGTGAACACATAAACCTAGATGGAAAGAAGGCAAAATTTATAAAGGCAATACATGAAAAAGTGTGAGCAAATATTGAGCGAAAGAATGAGCAATATGCCAAACATGTAAACAAGGGGTGTATAAATATTGTATTTGAACCTAGAGATTGGGTTTAGGTACATTTAAGAAAAGAAATATTTCCAATTGAAAGGAAATATAAGTTGATGCTGAGTGGAGATGGACCTTTCTGAGTGTTGGAGCACATCAATGACAATGCTAACAAGATTAACTTGCCTAGTGAGTATAGTGTAAGTGCTACTTTTAATGTTATTGATTTATCTCCTTTTGATTTTGACATAGGTGCTGATTCGAGGATGAACCATCTTGAGGAAAGGGGAATCAGACAACTAAGGTATCAAGCAAGCCAACAAATTAAGTGGTCCTTTGTATTGAAAGGGACCAATGATAAGAGCAAGGACCAAGAAGTTCAAACAAGCATTAACTTCATTTATGCTTTATATTATGAGCAAAATGGTGGATTCAACCTCAAATGCAAGCATGGAGCTGAATGATAAAGAATTCAAGCTAGTTAGTTTAATTTCATATTTAGAGTCTTGGTAGCATGCTTTAGTATTTTAGCCATAACATCTACTACAAAAGTTGCATTAAAGTGATTCAAGATGATATGGAAAGCTAAGAGAAAGAGGTATAATTTCATAAAGACTATTTTGGCTAATTTGACTATCTTAATTTTAACAAAGTCGTGTCAAAAATTTGACAAAGTCATGATTCTATCTAACTTTGTCTACATGAAGACACAACTGTGTCACTTCTTTACATAATTGTGTCTAAGAGAAATATTTTAAAGAATTCAAAGACATATAGTCGTGCCACTTTTTGACACAACTATGTATGACATCAAACTTATTTTCCTAGGTTTTCTTTTTTAATGTTTTTGAATTTTATTTATTTCCAACTTTGTTCCCATTTAGGTTTTCTCTATAAATAGCCCTTTTAAGGTTGTAAACAATTAGTTGTTGAATTTTAATTGATTAAGTGAGAATTTTCTCAACTTTATTCTCTTAAAACTTTACAAGTTTACTTGGATTGTTTCACTTCTACTGTTCACTACAATTACTAGGCTAGATTAAACTTAAGATTGTATGATTGTTCATTTAGTAATAGCTTAGTATTTTGCTTCAATCTTAAAAAGCAAGGGGTTTAGCTCTATCAACACAACCTATCCTTGATGAACCTTAGACTAATATTCAAAGTTAGATGTACGTTCTATCAATGACCTCATAGTAGACTAGTTTAGTTCTTTCTTGTTTTGCAAACTCTTTTTTTTTTGCTATTATAAGATTAATTATCAGAGTCATTATATTTTAAGTAGAGCCATCTACTTATTGTTCTAGTCTTTAAAAAATAGGTTAGTTTGCCTCAGTCTCTACTAAAACTTGGATGGCTTGATGTCCTCAAGTTTTGCTAGGAGACTATTTAGCGATAGTCACCATTTGTTACCCTTCAGGGCTTAAACCTATCTTCAAAAGCTCTCCTCATTTTGTTTTGGAGTCTTTGACTCTTTTATACGATAGCCTTTAATTGGTCCTTTCTATAATGAAGTTGCTTTTTGTTCACAAATGCACACACACACACACACACACTCTATTTAATACTTTTATTACATATAAATGAATTAAAATTTAGTTAATTAAATATTACATTTTGTATTACTATATATTTTTTTAATAACTTCATTTATATATGGGTAGGGACAGTGGGGATTTGAACCGCCCACCTTTAGTAGTGTGAGGGTGGATAAACCACCCGAACAAAAGCGTGAGAGCATTTTTTTATCTTACTATTTTTTAAAAATGCCAACTTGGTTCCAACCTTTAAAGATAGGCTAGAGGGTATAGGATCTCATTTTCTATAACAAAGTTGACCCTAAATTTTAGAAAGATTTATTGACTTTAGATTAAAAAAATAGATAAAAGAAAGGATAATAATAGAGATTGCAACTAATGACTTTTATCGTAAAAAAGGAAAAAAATTTTTTGGAAAATTATATATTTTTATCCTTATTTGCTCTGCAATATATAATAATTCAGGAATATTAATTTTAATTAGATAATTAATAAAATTTTAAATGTTAAAAATGAAATGAATTCATTGTGTTATAATTTAAAAATTATATTTTATAATTTATTTATTTATTATTTTTATAATTGTTAAAATAATTTAAGGGTAATATTGCTCACTCTAGCTAGCAATGACATGCCATTTGTGTAGCTACTAGCAACATAAACAGTTATCCTAAAAGAAAAATGTCCTATAAGTAAAGCCAACTAGAGAGATATATAGTATCATTCGATAGCCAAATTTGTTTACCAGTTACATCTTTTTATTTTTATATTTTAATTTTTTTATAACACTTACATACTAATTGGCACCAACTATCTTCTAAGCTAAAAAAGAGAGAACGAATATGGCTGTAGGCTATTCTATGCTAAGAGGTAAGCAAATTTTTACTTTAATGTCCTACAATAGTCCATCTTAATCATAATATTGTAATACAAACACTCAATTAGGATATGTATCAACTTTATAAGTATTGTATTCTTAGTAATAATATTGTAAGACAAGCACCAATTTGATTAGGAATTAAATGTAGAAACTCAAGTAGTATCATATTCTTAGTAATAATATTGTTTATGCATACATACAAGTTATAAGGAAAGGTAGCCTTGATAACTGGCGAAGCCAGTAGCATAGGCGAGAGCACTGTAAGACTCTTGCCAAGAATGGTAAGGTTCTGATTGTAGATGTCAAATTGGAATTGGGTTAATTTGTGTCTGCCCAAATCCAACTAGAGTTCAGATATCCAATTACCTATGTTCATTATGATGTTATAAAAGAATCTGATGTCAAAAATACTGTGAACACAGTAGTTTCATTACATGAAAAGCTTGATATAATGTTCAATAATGTAGGCATTTCAGGCTGTAATGATCAAAGCATAATATTAATAGAACATGAAAGCTTTTGATGAGTTATGGGCATCAAAGTTTATGGTGGAATCTTGGGCACAAAACATGCCTCAAGAGTGATGATTCATGAGAAGAAATGCTGCATTCTATTCAATGTAAGTTTAGTTTCAACTAAATATGGAGTACCTCTCGCATATACTATTGGTTTTATATCAAAATTCCTATATTGGAATTTTGGAAAAATTGGAGGAGTCCTTAAGCTATAAAAAGACTCCTCCCCCCTTTGTTAAAATCATCCTATATCCCTAACACCTCCTAAATATATCCTAAAGATATCCTAAAATTGCCTTATTCTATATTTAAGTAATTGTATTCTTTATCTCTTTTTTATAACATTTCCTTGAAATATTATTTTGGTACTGTCCAAGGATATAAGCATAATTGGTTGAACTAATGTAAATTTTGGTGTTTTTTTCATCAATTTAATAGCTATTGTCATGTACAGTTGTTGTGAATTATTGTGCTATTAAATTGCTTATCTTGGTAAAATTTTTTCTAGGAGTGTGGTATTTAAGTGGACCATTGTGACCTACCACACTTTTTAAATAATCTACCTTATAATCATTTTCACTCTAGTCACTTTGCAATAGTTCTCAATGTGAATTTATAATTATTGGTGCAAATTAACCCGAATTCCCTAATAATATGGTATCAGAGCTCTTGGTATTTTTTAGTATGCTTTATAGTTGCCGGTTTGATTGATCGTCCACATTAGAAAAAATTTCCTTAGGCTAACTGGCATTGTAGACACCCGATTTCGAGATGATGAGTTATGGATGCGACAGAAGACTCCAATGATGAAAATGTCATGAATAGGTCTTCATTATTTGAACTTTGAAACTTCAAGATCTAATTGCATTTTTCAAAGAAAGGAATTAATGTTTTCATGGAATAAATTGCAATGCTTTTTAGGGATCTAATTGTAAAACTTAAATTCTTTCAAGGATCTTTATGTAATTAAAAGTTAAAAGAAGTGATTGGCATTACCCTAATTCCGATCATAATTACACAATTCCAGTCGGAATTAGACTCCTTCCATTAATTCTCAAATTTTCCAAATAAATCTTGAATTTTCTAAATAAATTGAGTCCTAATTGGTAGGAAATTCTCTTAAAATTATTTTGATAATTTTTTTAAGGAAATATAAGTGTTTTAGGAATCAATTTATAACTAGGATTTTAAGATGTATCCCTATATAAGGAGGGTTTTGGCTCTAAAAATAGAAAGGAAGAAAAGAGAATAGAGGAAGGCATGGAAAAGAGAAAGGAAAAGGAGAAAAAAAAAAAGAAAAAAATATCATTCTCTACAAAAATTCTTTTGCTTAAAGAAAGATCTTTGAAGAACAATATTTGAAGACCTATAAAGACCGGTGATTCTATAAATCTAAGGAGCACTTCATTAAAATCACCCATAAGCATCATCATCTTCTTTTTATTTTTATTTTATTTGATTTCTTTTGATTTTATTGATTTTTAATTTTATTTTATTATTGTTATTATTTATTCACTAATCATAATTTTATTCTTTTTTTATGGTGATTATGGAGGAAAACACATAATGATTAAATTTGGAGAATCAAATCCATAAGAGGTTAATGGAATACCATGGATAAGACCTTGTAGAGATATAATTTATAGGGTTTTATTATTATTATTATTTTATTTTATTGCTTTATTTTATGTATATATATTTGGGGTTGTATTAATTATTTTATTATTATTTTCTATAGATTATTGTAATAGCCCCAATAGTGGGAATAGTGTAATTAAGTGTGATTGCTTGTTTATTTTAATTAATTGGTTAGTAAAGTTAGGGTTTTAATTGGGTAATTAATTAAAATTAATGAAGGAAGTAGATTAATTTAGGTTGCATGTTAATGAAGATTAGGGTTTAGAAGGAAATAATATAATTAGTTATTTGATCTTTAATTTAATTATTTTAATATGTTTTATTTGTTTTTGGGCTTGTTTATTTTATTTGTTTTTTTGGGTTTGTTTATTTATTCTTTTGTGTTTTGGGCCTTAATCCCATATTAGATTTTAATTCATTCATATAAATTTAGGTTTTTAGGTTTAATTAATTAAAATGCATTTTAGGCCCATAATTAATTAGATTTTTAGGTTAGAGATAACTTAGGCCTGTTTAGTAAATTAAAGATAGGCCCACCTTATTTAATTTAATTAATTAGACTTAGCCCATTTAAATTTAAAGTTTTTTCTTCATAATTTGTAGATTTAAGATCACTTTAGCATTAAAACATGTAGAATTAGGCCCACTAATTTAAATACCTTCATAATTTATAGATTTAGGCCTATTTTAGAATTAAAATAAATAGACTTAGGTTCATTTAATTAAAATTAAAAGGAATTAGTCCCTTTAGACTCACTTATCAAAACATGTAGATTTGGCTCATTTAATTAAAATCCATGTATATTAGACTAACTTAGGGATTTTATGTTTGAATGAATACATTATTTACTTGTATTTTCATGATTAGTTTGCCTTGGAGTTCATTGCTAGAATAAGGGTTTATATGAAATTTCATGTAAATAGAGGATAATTTAGTAATTCATAAAGTGATTCTAAATGAACACAAAACTAAAAGAAGTTGGTATTCCGTACCCAGAATCTCCTGGTTGTGGTGCTAGCTTTCTTTTAGGGAATCGAGTACCACCTTTTCGATTTGTCCCAGTTATTACCCTGTGTGGCGACTCCTCATCTCCATGCCATGTCTTTATGATAGTGGTTAGTGTGTTCTCTAGAGCCTTAAGCTCAAACAGTATCGTGGTTGCTAAAATCTTGGATGTGTGCTACACCAAAAGACCCCTGAAAAAATGACTTATTTGCAATCAAATCCTAAAAAATATTGCAATTTAGTCCCTAAAGTCTATAAAATGAACAACCAAGTTCAATTTTTGAATAAATTTCATTATAGGGGCTTATGTCGTAATTGTGCCCAATTGCATCCCAAAATTGGGTGCTTACAACAGGCAACAAGAAGATGCAAGAATAATTGTTATGACAGTCACATAAAGGACAACCACAATGAGACTCAGCATCCCTATCATCTAGAATAGGAAATAAAATTTCTTTTTTAGAACTTATTTTGTTTTAGTGATCGATGATATGAATTTTGATCATGCTTACTTATGTAATGTACATCCTAATGGTGCTGTGCATTATGATATTGATCACATCTATATGTTTAACATAAATTCAATTCAATTAGATTCATTCAACATGGGCACAAATGAAAATTCAAAGAACATTCATATATCACATTATATAACTTATGAAGATAGGAAATTTGAGAAAAAATAAAAAGAATGAAAAAAGAGAAAAAATGAGAGAGGAAAAAAAGAAAAAGAACAGCGAGGTAAAAATTAGAGAAAAAATTAGGACTGGTTGATAACAGGAGTTGTATCATGTGATGTAATGAATGTTCTCATTTTTGCCCTAATGAATGATTAAAATTGAATTTGAAATTTTTGTTCAAATATCTACATATTAATCTATATCATACTGCATAAGTATCTGAATGGAAAGACAATACATAATGAAAGCTAAATCAGAGCTATGAGATCATTATTTTAGTTAATTTTCCTTTTTTGCCACCCCTTTTGTAATTTTCCTTGTAAGCCTAGTGTCCCTTTATACCTTGAGAATTCAGGTGGCTCAATAACTTGCATTGAAAGTCTTGTCCTATAGCTATAATCAATCATTACATCAATATCAAGCTTCATACTCTGCTCAAGAATTCTTCAAAGTGCAAGTACAGTTAATTTCATCATCAAGAACTCACTTTAGTTAGTTCACCTACTCCTATGCATCCTCAATGCATGTTGCAACTAATAGGGGTAATAAGTTGAAGGATCAACAATAGCAGCGAACGAACTTAGTCTCTTACACAAAAAAAAAAGACAGCTAGAATAGCATGAATGAATCCAGAATGGAACTGGGGCCAAAATGAAGCTCTAGGGGAAAATTGAGTCCACATTCAAAGAGCAAAGATGGATGCTGAAGTATAAAAGCCAGTATAAGAGATTTAAGGGCAGAAAGAAGCATACAAGTACATCGGGTATCATGTAGCAAAAGCAATGGCAAAAAGAAAAGTTCAATAGTGCATTGATCAATCACAAGATCCAGTGTCAAGCCATGGACCCCACTTGCTAGCATAGTCATCAGTCCAATGAACTGTATTTGAAGCTCTAATATCATAAGCACCAACAACGAAGCATTCAATACTTAAGCATATAGGCTATTGATGATTCACCTCGTTCTCATACTCCAAGCTGCAACATAGCTCTATTCCAAATGGGAGAACTATTAGGATCATGCATGTCAAACATGGCATTCATACACTTGCATACATCTATTTGTGATATACCTACTTTGCATAATAAAGTCTTTAAGCCTAGTTAAGATTATGCAAATACTCTGTTACTAACATTTGAAATTAGTGTTGTGAAAGTATAGGAAAGTAGTCAGAGTATCTACATATGAAGCATTTGAAAGAGTAAAATAGGAAGAGCAACATTATCAAGAAACCTCATCTTGGCAATTTCAAAAGGCTAGATAGGACGCTCAAGCTCCTCAGATTCAACAACATCCATCTCCATAGTCTTGTATAGAGCATAATCTAGAATATCTCTCCATAAAAGTTAGACTAGGGTAGGGTATGAAATAAGGTGATTAGAAGATCCAATATGTCAGCAATACATTCACCGACCTTAAAAAGGGAAGAAGGCACTAAAAACTTGAAATGAATGCTCTCTGAAAATTATTTGATCAAGAAATAAGATCTCTAACTCCTGAACCTTTTTGCTGGAAATATCAAGAAGAGGAATGAAGTCCTCTACCATGGCATTAATGGAATGGTGGAAATACAAATGCAACCTAAAGCCACAACTTCAGTGGTAGAGTATCATGACCTTGTGATTAAAGACAAATCTAAAGGGAAGAATGCCAAAAAAGACTAACATTGCATTTTGAAAAAATTTCTTCACTTGTGAATAGACCATACTAACTTATGGTAATTTGTTTAAGGAAGAATAAAAAAGAATGAAGAAGGTGAAAGGAACCGATACATCAACAAGAATGAGAAAGGTTGCAAATGCTAATCATTCATCAGAAGTATAATATTGCATGCCAAACACTCATCAAGATAATAAAGGGAAGTAACAGAACTATGTTTCCTTACATTCTATAATAAAGTACAATCTCAATCATAAATTCATAAATTGAAAGTAAATTCATCCACCTCATGAGATCATGTGCGTAAATTCATCCACCTCACGAGATCATGTGTGAAAAGCCTATCTCATGACTTTTGGTCATAGTGGCTTTCTTTTATTAGTCTCACATAATTTATATGAGTAGTTAATAATTTTGTGTTGAGAGTTTATAAACTCTAATCAATCTAATGCTTGCTTTGCACCTAAACGAAGGGAAGAAAATGCATAAAAAAAATCTGTGGACATGACACATAAATTGCTTGAATTTCAAAGTATCACTTTAGTCTTTTGAATAATAAATGTGCATATAATCTACTTCAATGATCAGAAATAAGAATGAGTACAAAATCCCTTGACGGTATCCACACTGAGTAATATGAGAAAAGTGGGGGAATACTAAGAGGAGAATCAAAATAAGAGCAAGCATAATTTACTCCAATGCTCATAAATGAGTAAGAGTATCAACATAAAACCTCAGGTGGTATCCATGCTAAGTAATACAAGAAAGGCAGGGGAAAACAAAAAGAGCACCATGCTAAAAATTTCTTTATTTACTCCAATGCTCTATACGAGTATGAGTATCCAAAGGACCTTTCCCATGGTATCCACATTGAGTGATTTGAGAAAGGCGAGTGAATACTTGGATAAGGAAGGAAAGCATAAAAATAACTTAAAGGCTATTTTGATATTCAGAATTCAATCTTTTTATGCTCATTTTTCATGAGTTTTGTTTAGTAAATTATCCCTAAAATTAAGTGGGGAAGTAAGCTCTTCACTTGGTAAAAAGACATGCTTTTAGCATAAGATGGTTAATGATACCTCTGACCTCTGCAAATGGCAAATAAATGATAGTCATGACAATCATAAATAGTGAGATTCACTAAGTGCATGCTATCTCATGAAAAGTGATGAATTTTCTCATAAATTTTAAATGTCATAATGCACTTTTACACATTCGTCATGATTGAAACTAACTTCAACAATTTTGCAGGAATTGCAAATCCAGAAGAAAGTGTACCCAACTTGTAGAGATGGTTGGCATAGAAAAATTGAAATTCGTCAGTAAAGAAATTTTAATCAGTCATTACAATAAAATTCAAAGTCAATCAGCACAAAGAATTCAAAGTATTCAACTCAAACAACCAAATCGTGAGCGATTATGGATTGCAGCGTAATCGCATAAAAAAAATCAACACTACATGATTGAGTGTAGTCAGCATCATACGATCGAGTATAGTCGGCATTGTATGACTGAGTGCAATGTATTTTCAAACAAGATTATATGACCGAGTATAATCTACATCATACGACTGAGTGTGGTGTTCCTTTTCAAAATAGACTATACGATTGAGTGTAGTTGGCATTTTATGACCAAGTGCAATGTATTGTCAAACAAGATTATACGACCGAGTATAATCGGCATCATATGACTGAGTATGATGTTTCTTTTCAAAATAGACTATACGACTGAGTGTAGTTGGCATTGTATGACCGAGTGCAATGTATTTTCAAACAACATTATACGATCGAGTGTCATATTTCTTTTTAAAACAGATTATATGACCAAGTATAGTCGGTATTGTACGACCGAATGCAATGTATCCTCAATCAAGATTATACGACCAAGTATAATCAACATCATATGATCGAGTGTGATGTTTCTTTTCAAAACAGGCTATACAATTGAGTGTAGTTAGCATTGTGTAATCGAGTTCAATGTATTTTTAACTAAGATTATACGACCGAGTATAATTGGCATCATATGACCGAGTGTGGTGTTTTTTTCAATTCAGACAATATGACCGAGTGTATTCGGTATTGTATGATTGAGTACAATGTATTTTCAACCAAGATTATACAAACGAGTATAATCGGCATTATATGACCGAGTGTGATGTTCCTTTTCAATTCAGATTATACGTCTAAGTATAGTTAGCATTGTACGACTGAGTACAATGAGTTCTTTTCACCCAAGACTATATAACTGAGTATAGTCAATATCATATAATTGAGTATGATATGCCATTTCAAATCAATGTTGTTCGTTTGAGTATAGCAAGTTCATAAGCAAAAGCTTCATGAAGTACATGTAAGTATCCAAACTTTTAATTAAGAAATTGGGTGCTAATTTACTTTGCCGCAATTTGTCAAGCAAACAGTAACAAAGGGAGGTAATTGTAGACACCCAATTTTAGGATGATGAGTTATGGATGTGACAGAAGACTCCAATGATGAAAATATCATGAATAGGAATTCAATATTTGAACTTTGAAACTTCAAGGATCTAATTGTATTTTTTAAAGAATGGATTTAATGTTTTCATGGACTAAATTGCAATGCATTTTAGTATTTAATTGCAAAACTTAAATTCTTTCAAGGACCTTTCTATAATTAAAAGTTAAAAAACAGTTATTGGAATTACCATAATTTTGATCAGAATTACGCTAATTCCGATCGGAATTAGACTCCTTTCGCTAATTGTTGAATTTTCTAGATAAATCTTGAATTTTCTAGATAAATTGAGTCCTAATTGGTATGAAATTCTCCTAAAATTATTTTAATAATGTTTTTAAGGATATAGAAGTGTTTTAGGAATCACTTTTTAACTAGGGTTTTAAGATATATCCCTATATAAGGAGGGTTTTGGCTTTGAAAATAGAAAGGAAAAAAAGAGAATAGAGGAAGGCATGGAAAAGAGAAAGGAAAAGGAGAAAAAAAAAGAAAAAAAATCTTATTCTCTATAAAAATTCTTTTGGTTAAAGAAAGATCTTTGAAGGATTTTTGAAGAACAATATTTGGAGACCTATTAAGAATAATGATTCTACAAATCTGAGGAGCACTTCATTAAAGTCATCGATAAGCATCATCTTCTTCTTCTTATTTTTATTTTATTTGATTTCTTTTAATTTTATTGATTTTTAATTTTGTTTTATTATTGTTATTATTTATTCATTAATCATAATTTTTATTCTTTTTTTATGGTGATTATGTAGGAAAACACATGATGATCAAATTTGGAGAATCAAATCCATAAGAGGTCCATGGAATGCCATGGATAAGACCTTGTAGAGATATAGTTTCTAGGGTTTTATTATTATTATTTTATTTTATTTCTTTATTTTATATATATATTTTTGGGGTTGTATTAATTATTTTTTTTATTATTTTTTATAGATTATTGTAATAGCCCCAATAGTGGGAATAGTGGAATTAAGTGTGATTGCTTGTTTATTGTAATGAATTGGTTAGTAAAATTAGGGTTTTAATTGGGTAATTAATTAAAATTAATAGAGGAAGTAGATTAATTTAGGTTGCATGTTAATGAAGATTAGGGTTTAGAAGGAAATAATATAATTATTTATTTGATCTTTAATTTAATTATTTTAATATGTTTTATTTGTTTTTGGGCTTGTTTATTTTATTTTTTTTTTGGGTTTGTTTATTTATTTTTATGTGTTTTGGGCCTTAAGCCCATATTAGATTTTAATTCATTCATATAAATTTAGGTTTTTAGGTTTAATTAATTAAAATGCATTTTAGTCCCATAATTAATTAGATTTTTAGGTTAGAGTTAACTTAAGCTCGTTTAGTAAATTAGACAGAGGCCCACCTAATTTAATTTAATTAATTAGACTTAGCCCATTTAAATTTAAGCCCTTTTCATAATTTGTAGATTTAAGATCACTTTAGCATTAAAACATATAGAATAAGGCCCACTAATTTAAATACCTTCATAATTTGTAGATTTAGGCCTATTTTAGAATTAAAATAAATAGACTTAGGTTCATTTAATTAAAATTAAAAGGAATTAGTCCCTTTAGACTCACTTATCAAAATATGTAGATTTAGCTCGTTTAATTAAAATCCATGTATATTAGACTAACTTTGGGATTATATGTTTGAATGACTGCATTATTTACTTGTATTTTCATGACTAGTTTGCCTTGGAGTTCATTGTTAGAATAAGGGTTTATATGAAATTGCATGTAAATAGAGGATAATTTAGTAATTCATAAAGTAATTCTAAATGAACACAAAACTAAAAGAAGTTGGTATTTCGTACCCAGAATCTCCTAATTGTGGTGCTAGTTTTCTTTTAGGGAATCGAGTACCACCATTTCGATTTGTCCCAGTTATTACCCTGGGTGGCGACTCCTTATCTCCATGCCATGTCTTTGTGATAGTGGTTAGTGTGTTCTCTAGAGGCCTGAGCTCAAATAGTATTGCGGTTGCTAAAATCTTGGATGTGAGCTAAACCCTATCGTCTACAGGGATTAACAACTATTAAATGGAATTTGTAGCAGAAATGGTAAACATCACAATAGTTTCCACATCAATGTTAATAGTTTCATCATTTTCAATTTTGGTAAGAAATGTTGTGGCAAATGTGAGATTTGCAATGGATATTTTTTATAGGACTGGTAATTTCAGCATGTGGTAAAGTGAGGTTCTAGATTTTTTTATCATGGCTTGAACCCATAGGTATGTGACCAGCACTAGGGAATGGGAAATGCATAATGCAATCGAAACCCATAGTACGCCTTAGAAATTTTATGCAAATAAAATTATTTATCTCAAAAATAAAACCATAATAAATTCACCAATATATTAAATACATATGATAACATATCCAATTACATCAATATCTCGACTCAAACAAGTCCAAAATACCAATAATATAAGCTCTTAATTAACTACTTCAATATTTAGAATTTGATTACATAATACATAAAATCAAATAGACTTATATAAGGTAGCGGGTGAAGAAGAAACCTGGTTCAGACATTGACTAGTACTAAATTGACTTTGAGGTCCTAAAAAAATAAGTTGAGGGAAATCAAACCTCACTAAGTGAATCAATTTTATAAAATGGATGTTGATTTTAAAAACATTAGTTAAAACCCCTTTTAAGGTAAAGTAAAATAAAATCAGATAAAAATAAATATAGATTTTGAAATCTTTTACTTTTCTCAAATATCATTATATAAAATTCTTTATAAAACTCATAATTCACTTTAATAAAAATCCTCATACAAAATCATATAAATTAATTATTTTAGTGGAAATCCTAGTAGAACACCTAAACCATAATTTCTAATAGCCTTTCAGCTCTCTTTAATCCAAGTGACTACTGTCCTAAGAGTAAGCTCAACCTAGTTACAATCGTAGTCTATTCACTTATTCCTCTATTGATGTCCCAAGAGCAAGCTCAACCAAGTTACATCCCATTTATGACCTGGGAGCACTAGCTCTATCGAGCTCAACTCATGTTCTGCCCGAGAGCACACACTCCACTGAGCCAAATTCATACATTTTAAGATATAGAGATCCCAACCTATGTGCACGTGGTCTTAGTGATACCCACAAGGTAGCATGTTCTACCATTTTCTCCAAATCAATTTAAATTATAAATGAATAAAATAAATAAATAAATCATAATGAAATAAATTCCATTAAAGCATCTTTTCAACTACTATTCATGATAATAAAAGAAATAATCATGCATTTGGCAATATAAATATTTTCATGGATAAATTTATATAATCAATTTCTTTTTTATTTTTAACCACATGAAAATATAATTTAAATATTCAAAACACATATTCCATAAAATTAACTTATAGGTTGAGCGTGATGGGTGATGCATCCTCTGTTGCCTAAGTGTTATAGCTCTCACCTTGGAGTTCTCTCAAATCAAGGTTATTCCTGGTGATGGTTGCCAAAATTGATTGAGGGTTATCGAATCGCAAAAGGAGAGGAACCATTTTGATGGAAATTATTAGTTATAATACATGAACTCCCCAATAGTATAAGAACTATAATAAGCTGCGATGAAGAATTTAACACCCTCAAATAATTTTTATATTTATGATCATTCAAGAATTGAGATAAGAATAGAAAAGATTTGGATTTTGACATCACAAGCTAAATAGTGCTTGATAAGTCACAAAGTTCATGCAAGAACTTAAAAGCAAACTTCTTACCAAAGAAACTCAAGTTCATTCAAATGTGTTCTGCCTTACAAAGAAGAAATGGCTTCATTTATATTAAAGACAACACCATGTACACAAAACTATTCTAGATACTAAAACATTGGATTATAACTATTCTTTGCCACCACTATTTTTTAAATATGCCATTAATGGTATTAATGACTTTCTAATAACTATGTTATGCATAAATGAGTAACCCCATGAATTATTATATTAATAGATGCCTTTTTAATAACTTATTATGCTGTTGAAATATTAAATAAAATGTTTTAGTTTGTATAAAGGGTGTTATTGCTTGCATTAACACTCTTTATAACTTTCCAAAATGTCAAAAAATGCATCAGGTGCTAAATAAGGTGTTAGTGTATTTTCCACTTAATTTTGATGATGTAATATGACTATTTGGGCTTCTACTTGTCCTTCATTGATTGGAATTGTATTTTGGTGTTAGGCCTTCCATATGTTTTGAATGAGTCCAATTAAAGCCTCTTGTAACTTCTTTAATTTTAATCTTTTCATTAGGCCTTCTTGAACTTTAAATTCCTCATTACTCGCTTAGAATTATTAGACCATGAATTTGAGTTTGGATTCACATCATTCCTATAAACACCCAATTTCAGGATGCAATTGTGCACGCATGCGATGAAAAGCCCTTATGATGAAAATCTAATTGAGAATTGATTTTGGTGTCGAGTTTCATGATTTAAATGACTAAATTGCTACATTTTGTGGATTTAATTGAAAAATTGGTTTTTAGGGATTTGATTGGAAAAATTAGAAACTTTCAAGGACCTTTTTTTGTAAACCTTTTTTTTTATAATTTAATTAAAATAAAATAATAAAAAATATGACCGATCGACATTTAATGATGACCAGCATTATGGGATGTCGATCAATATTCCAGAGTGACAATTTTCACTAAAAATTATATTTTTATTACTGAAAATTGATTTTTTTTGTCATTTCTTTTTTTTCATTAGTCTAGGACACCACGTGTCCCTACGTATGTGAGTCTTTGATTTTTTAAAAAACTCTATCACCATCTTATTATCTTGATTTTGAAAGTTTAAAAATAAAAATCTAGACTCCTAAGACTCCTCCTCTCCCTCCTAATATCATGCAACTTCCCAGCATGATTGTAGGTGTTGGAGGTTGCTAGGCCATGCTTTAAAAGTTGAGACGCAGAGTCTATGAAGGAGGAGGGGAAGAGAGGAAGACGCCACTGAAAAAAAAAACCTAGAAAGGCAAAGTCTGTGAAGAAAAATTAGAGAGGAGAGGAAAGAGTGAGAAAATATTCTTTTGAGTCAAAAAAATAAAACCCTAGTTATTTTCTTTATTATACAGAAAGCCACACACCTTAGCTCTCATTTTTTATTTTCAAAACCTTCGGGAAATTAACAAAAATATGTTTTATGCTTTTAAAGTCCAGAAAATCAAGAGAAAAAAAAAACAACAAAGTAAATCTCAAAATGATGACAATCCCAATATGAGGGCATTCAAATAGCATTTGTACAACATCCCCTACTTTTTTCTATTCTTTTTTTATTTTGATTTGATTTCTTTATTTTATTTATTAATCAAATTATTACTGATTAAATTTTTTATTGTGATTTTTTATTTTTTTGATTGGTGTTCTGTGATGCTCTGGATGTGAGGTTGGTGATATGAGATTTTGGCAATGGCTACATTAAAGAATCAATGGGATGCCATGGATTGAATTTTGTGAAATCCCCAAAGAATTTATGGTTTACTATCTTCTATGGTATTTTTTCATTTCTTTTATTGGGTTGTAATTAATTTGCTTTAATTTCCTGCACTGTAGTTTGTAATAGCCCTAATAGAGGGAAATTAGTGGAATTTTAATTCTCTATACTAAAAATTAATTAGTAATTTAGGCTTAATTTAGTAAATTTCAATTAAAATCAATGATGATACTAGATTCATTTTAGGGTTGCATGAAATTGAATTAGGGTTTCTTAAAAAAATCACGTAAAAATTGTTGTTTTGATTTATTTTTTTGGTATGTTTGTTGAATTGGGTTTTGTTTTTGGTTCTCGTGCCTTTTGGGCCTTAAGGCCACGGTAGGATTTAATAAATAAACTTAAAAATGGTTTTTTAGGTTTTAATTAATTTAGGCCCATTTAGGTTAATTAGATTTAGGCCCACTTTTAATTAACAAAATTAACTTAGACTTTAATCCAGCTCACTAATGTATTTTTATTTCTTTATTAATTAGACCTTGCCCATTTCTAGTTAATTAAAATTAATTTAGATTTAACTCAGCCCGTTAATTTCATATCTTTTAAAATAAATAGACTTAGGCTCCATTTTTATATGAGTTAAAATTAAGTTAGACTTAGGCCCACTTAATAATTTAATTTCTTCTTTAAAAATTTGTAGACAATAGGCCCAATTCTTTAATTAATTAAACCAAGTAGATTTAGGATCACTAATTCAATTAAAATGTAGGTCCATCTTTAGTCCATTTTACTTGTAAATAAAATATGTAGAATAAGCTAACTTTAATTAATAAAATTAATTTAGTTTAGACATAAGGACGCTGCCTTTTGTATGCATTTTTACATGTAATTTTATGACTTGTTACCTTCGAGTTTAATGGATGTTTAATTGGGGTTTAAATAAAATTACATGTAATTAGAGAATAAGATAACAATTCATAAAGTAATTCTAAATGAACATAAGACTAAGAGAAGTTAGTATTCTGTTCCCAAAGTCTCTTGGTGGTGGTGCTAACTTTCTTTTAGAGAATCGAGTATTGCTAATTCGATTTGTCCCAGTTATTATCCTATGTGGCAACTCCTCATCTCCATGTTATGTCTTTGTGATATAGTAGCGTGTTCCCTAGGCCTTGAGCCTAAATAGTGTCACGATTGCTAAAATCTTGGGCACGTGCTAAACCCTACCGTCTATAGTGGTGACTCTACTAAGGATAAGAGATACTGATTCTACTTGTGTTCTTTAGAATTATTTTATTAATTATTATTTTATTCTTGCATTGATTCTGCATGTCCCTATTAACCGATGGCGTTGGTTTATGATTCCATGATTCCACTAGCTTCAAGGAGTTATAAATTGGCTAACCATCACTCTTAGCCCTAACTCGATTCAAGAGAGATTATCAGGCTCATCTAACCAGAGTCTGTAATCCAAGTGCTAAAGGGGGGTAGTCTTCTCTCAAGTTTGGAAAGGATTCTAGGTCCCTTTGACCTTGGCTTGTAACTCAAGTCTTAAAGGAGGGCATCTTGCTAAGGGAACCTTGACCTTTTTCAACAAACTTAGCTTATATAGTGGCCTATTAACTTGCCCTAGGATTTACCCAAATTGCTTATGAATGTTGCCATGATGTTTTTTTATTTATAAAAGCCGAAGCCTATAATTTAAAGAGGCCATCTGGGCTAATAAATATTGGGCTAGACCTTTATACCTATAAATACTATTTCCATGCTTTTATTGCTTTAAGAGAGATTTGGCATGCTTTTATTGCTTATATTAGATTCTAACCTATTTAAATTTAGGTTTTTTTTGTTTAATTAATTAAAAAGCATTTAGGCCCATAATTAATTAGATTTTTAGGTTAGAAATAACTTAGGCCCATCTAGTAAATTAGACATAGGCCCACCTAATTTAATTTATTTATTAGACTTAGCGCACTTAAAGCCCTTCTCATAATTTGTGAATTTAAGATCACCTTAGCATTAAAACATGTAAAATTAGGTCCACTAAATTAAATACCTCCATAATTTATAGATTTAGGCCCATTTATAGAATTAAAATAAATAGAACTAGGTTTATTTTATTAAAATTAAAAGGAATTAGTCTTTAGGCTCATTTATCAAAACATGTAGATTTAGCTCATTTAATTAAAATCCATGTATATTAGACTAACTTAAGGATTATATGTTTGAATGAATGCATTATTTACTTGTATTTTCATGACTAGTTTTCCTTGGAGTTAATTGCTAGAATAAGGGTTTATATGAAATTGCATGTAAATAGAGGATAATATAGTATTTCATAAAGTAATTCTAAATGAACACAAGACTGAAAAGAAGTTGGTATTCCGTACCCAGAATCTCTTAGTTATGGTGCTAGCTTTGTTTTAGGGAATCGAGTGCCACCTTTTCGATTTATCCTAATTATTACCCTGGGTGGCGACTCCTCATCTCTACACCATGTCTTTGTGATAGTGGTTAGTGTGTTCTCTAGAGCCCCTGAGCTTAAATAGTGTTGCGGTTGCTAAAATCTTAGACGCACGCTAAACCCCATCGTCTACAATATGCCAGATTTAAACAGGGAAATTATAGAACATCACATCCCAACTTATCTAGAAATTAAACCTGTTAAACAGAAACTACATAGGCTAAGACTAGAGTGGACTGAAAAGATAAGAGAGGAAGTTGCTAAACAAATCCAGGCTAATTTTCTAGAAGTGGTAAATTATCCTTAATGGTTGGCAAACATAGTATTAGTACCTAAAAAAGATGGTAAAGTATGTATGTGTGTGGATTTAAGGGATCTAAACAAAGCATGCCTAAAAGATAATTTTCCTTTACCTCACATTGATGTGATAGTGGACAGTGTGGCATCGAGCATAATGTATTCTTTTATGGATGGGTTTTCAGGATATAATCAGATAATGATGGTAGTCATGGATAAGATCAAAACAACTTTCATTATAGAATAGGGGATGTATTGTTATAAGGTTATGCCTTTTGGATTGAATAATATATGTGCAACATATCAAAGGGCAGCTACTGCTCTTTTTTATGACTTAATGCACAAAGAAGTAGAAGTATATGTAGATGACATGATGGTTAAGTCAGAGATAAGAGAGGGACACTTTGAAGCTTTAGATAAGTTCTTGGGTCAAATTGAGAGGAACAGTTTGAGGCTCAACCCAAAAAGATGCATTTTTGGGGTTACTTTAGGAAACTACTAGGGCATATAGTTAGTACCAAAGGAATTGAAGTAGATCTAAATAAAGTGAAAGCTATCTAGGAAATGTTGGTGCCAAAGACAGAGAAAGAAGTAAGAGAATTTATTGATAGGTTACAATATATTAGCAGGTTCATTGCAAAGCTTACTAATATTTATGACCCAATCATCAAGCTGTTGAGAAAAGATCAACCTGTAGAGTGGAACGATGATTATTAGAAAGCCTTTGATAAGATAAAACAATATCTCACCAATCCACCTGTACTGAGACCATCGAGGCAAGGTAAACCGTTGATCCTGTCTTTAGCTCTAGAGGAAAATGCAACTGGGGCAATGTTAGCTCAAGAAGGACTGAATGGGATAAAGCATGCAGTGTATTACCTCAGCAAAAAGTTCTTGCCATATGAGGAAAAGTATGATTTGGTGGAAAATATGTGTTTGATAATGATCTAGGCAGCAAGAAAATTGAGGCATTACTTTTAGTCTTATAGGGTTCAGGCTATTTCAAAGATAGATCCCATAAGATACTTATTACAAACACCTGCTTTGACTGGAAGGATGTCTCGATGGCTCGTACTCCTAATTGAATTTGACATAGAATATTTTACCACGAAGGTTATCAAATGAAGGAAAGTAGCAGAATTCTTAGCATAAAATGCAGTAGAAGGTGATGAACCGTGGAACGTAGAATTTCCAAATGAGAATCTAGCAATTATAGAGCATTGGGAATAAAAGCTTTATTTTGATGGGGTTATAAACAATAAATGAGCTGGATTAGGAGTGATCCTTATTACACTAGAAGGAGAAACCATACCGATGGCCAAGAAAATGGATTTTAAAGTAATTAATAATATGGCTAAGTATTAGGCATGCATTCATGGAGTGGAAGCAGCAATGGCAGCTGGAGTAAATGAGTTGTTAGTATATGGGGATTAGATGTTTGTTATTAGTTAGGCTAACCAAGAATGGGAAGTAAAGGAGGAAAAGTTGAAACCCTACGTATAATATTTGAGGACTTTAATAAAGAACTTCACCAAATGTCTTTTTATGCATCTATTAAGAGACGAAAATCAAATGGCAGATGCTTTAGCAATGCTCTCTTTAATGTAGGACAGTGTAATTGGATTGATTATAAAGCCATTAGTGATCATGAAATCAAGAGCTCCATGTTATAGGGGTGAGCAGATTATAGGAATTCAAATAGGGCTTGAAGAGAACCTATGGTTTTATAATGTTTGAAGGTTTATCAAGGAAGGAAAATTTCCAAATGACGCCACTTTAAAAGAGAGATATGCCCTGCGTGTTCTTGCATGTAATTTTGCAAGTCAGATGGGGTGTTGCATAAGAGAATGCTGAATGGGATACATCTCAAATGTCTCAAGAAAGATAAAGCAGAAGAGGTGATGGAGGAGATTCAAGTGGGAGCTTGCAATTCTCACATGGATGGAATAATCTCCTAGAAAAGAAGATAATCAGACAAGGGTACTACTGGATGAGCATGGAAAGAGATTGCAGTAAGCCAGTAAGGCAATGCTATTAGTGTCAGATCTATGGGAATCTCAACCACCTTCCTCCAATGGTGCTGAATAGTTTATCATCTCCTTGGCCTTTTGTAGCGTGGGCGATTAATATTATAGGAGAAATAAGGCTGACAACATTGAATGGACATAAGTATATAGTTATGGTAATTGATTACTTCTCTAGATGGGTAGAGGCTAAATCTTTTAATACTCTAAAGGCAAAGTAGATGGCCTAGTTTATTGAGAAGAATTTTATTTACAGATATGGGGTTCCACATCACGTTGTGACAGACAATGGGGTTTAGTTTCAAGTGAAGACGACAAAGTTATTGTAAAAATATGGGATCGAGCATCATAAGTCTTCACTTTATCGACCTCAAGCTAATGGAGTAATGGAAGCAATGAATAATAATATCAAGAAAATCCTCTTTAAGATGGTTAAATCGTATAAGGACTGGTCTGAGTACCTTCCCTTTACCTTATGGGGATACATAACTATAGTCATAATTGCCATAGGCCAAACTCCATTCTCCTTAGTGTATGGCTGCGAAGTAGTTTTGCTTATAAAAACTAAGATTAGGTCTCTAAGAGAGGTTATGGAGGCCAAAACACCTGAGAGTGAATGGGCACAAAAGAGATATGATCATCTGGTATCTTTGGATGAGAAGAGGATGAATGATTTGTTTCATACTCACATATATTAAAAAAGGATGACAAAGTTGTTCAATAAGAAAGTAAGACCAGGGAAAATAAGAGTTGGGGACATGGTGTTAAAATAGTCTAAAGCAATGGTGTTCAATCCAAGAGTAAAATTCAAGCTGAATTAGGAAGGACCGTACTTAGTCATGTCAGTTTTGCTAAAGGGAGCTGTCAAGATATCTTATCTTGAAGGGAATGAGTTCATAGAGCTTGTTAATCTGGATCGCCTTAAGAAATACTACTTATAAAAATAAATAAAAGTAGTATAAAGAAAATAAAGTCTGCTAACTAGAAAACTTGAAAAGGCTAGTCAAGCAAAAATTAGGATATTTCCACTGTTCAAAAAACCTAGAAAGGGCTAGCAGGAAAAAATTAGGAATAAATAAAAGAAAAAGGTCCTGCTGATTAGAAAACTAATAAAGGGATAGTCAAGCAAAAGTTAGGGAAATAAAATGTGAATGAAAAATATTCAGTTAAAAAATTTGAAAGGACTAGCTACTAATAGGAGTTATGTCATGTGATGTAGTAAATGTAATCATTTTGTCCTAATTAATGGATCTTATTGAAATTGAATTTTGTTATAACATTGCATGTTCTATCTTATTTATAATGCATAAGTACTAAAATCGAAAACAGAACATAAAAGCTTAAAATAAGCTCTATAAGACCATTTTGCTTTAGTACATAAAAGAAGACTGCTAAGTTAAAAACCTGAAAGGGCAGCGAAGGCAAAATTTTAAGGCAATATATATATATATATATACTGCACTATAGTTTGTAATAACCACAATAGAGGGAAATTAGTGGAATTTTAATTCTTTGTACTAAAAATTGATTAGTGATCTAGGCTTAATTTGGTAAATTTTAATTAAAATCAATGATGACAATAGATTAATTTTAGGGTTGCATGAAATTGAATTAGGGTTTCTTAGAAAAATCACATAAAAATTATTGTTTTGATTTATTTTTTTGGTATGTTTATTGAATTAGGTTTTGTTTTTTGTTTCATGCCTTTTGGGCCCCAAGCCCATGGTAGGATCAACCCATTTAATAAATAGACTTAAAAATGATTTTTAAGGTTTAAAATAATTTAAAATTAATTTAGGCCCATTTAGGTTAATTAGATTTAGGCCCACTTTTAATTAATAAAATTAACTTAGACTTTAATCCAGCCCACCAAAGTATTTTTATTTCTTTATTAATTAGACCTTAGGCCAATTTCTAGTTAATTAAAATTAATTTAGATTTAGCTCAGCCCGTTAATTTCATTTCTTTTAAAATAAAGAGACTTAGGCTCTGTTTTTATTTGAGTTAGAATTAAGTTAGACTTAGACCCACTTAATAATCTAATTTGTTCTTAAAAAATTTATAGATAATAGGCCCATTTCCTTAGTTAATTAAAACAAGTAGATTTAGGCTCACTAATTCAATTAAAATGTAGGTCCATCCTTAGTCCATTTTACTTGTAAACAAATATGTAGAATTAGCTAACTTTAATTAATAAAATTAGTCTAGTTTAGACATAGGGATGCTGCCTTTTGTATGTTTTTTTACATGTAATTTTATGACTTTTTGCCTTTGGGTTAAATGGATGTTTAATTAGGGTTTAAATAAAATTGCATGTAATTAGAGAATAAGATAGTAATTCATAAAGTAATTTTAAATGAACACGAGACTAAGAGAAGTTAGTATTCTGTTCTTAGAATCTCTTGGTTGTGGTGCTAGCTTTCTTTTAGAGAATCGAGTACCGCCAATTCAATTTGTCCCAGTTATTACCCTAGGTGGTGACTCCACATCTCAACGCTATGTCTTTATGATATAGTAATGTGTTCCCTAGGGGGCCCTATAGGCACCCAATTTCGGGATGATGAGTTATGAATGCGATAGAGGACTCCAATGGTGAAAATATCATGAATAGGTCCTCGATACTTAAGCTTTAAAATTCCAAAGGTCTAAATGCATCTTTTAAAAGAAGGATTTAGTGTTTTCAAGGACTAAATTGCAATATTTTTTAGGACCTAATTGCAAACTTAAATTCTTCTAGGGGTCTTTTTGTAATTAAATGTGAAAAAAAACCTATCGAAATTCCATAATTCCGATCAAAATTATGTAATTTCGATCGAAATTACACCAATTCCGATCAGAATTACACAATTTCGGTTAAAATTGAATTCTTCTGTCTTTGTTTTTGTTTTTTAACTCCATCCTAATTCGTCTAAAATTCCTAATTGGTCTAAAATTCCTAAATATAATTTTAAGTATTAATCTTATATTTTTAGGAATTAGAATCACGTCAGAATTGAGTTAGGGTTTTTAGTTTCTTTTTCTCTATATAAAGAGGACGACAGGAGAAGAAAAAGAGAGGAGGCAGCAATATATTTTTAAGCTTTTGGGTTTTTGTGCATTTATGAAAACAATTTTTATCCATTATTGATTCTTAAAAAAAGCTTTCTTAATTCTTTTTTTGGAGTTAATTTTTTTACAAAAATTCCTTTTGGTTTATCAATCAATTCAAGATCCTTGGAGAATTTTTGAATAAGAAGATTCAAAGACTTGTCAAAAATGGAGAATTAAAAATCTGAGGAGTACCCTAAATCACTCATAAGCATCATCATATTTTTTTTTCTATTTTTTATTTATTTCTTTTTGATATTATTGATTATTTTTATTCTTTTAAGTTATTATTATAATTTAGTTATTAATCATTTTTTTTGTGTGCTGATTATGGACGTAAACACATGGTGATCATGTTGGAGGGATGAATTCATGAGAAGTCCATGGAAAACCATGGAAAAAGCCTCTTAAAGACTTAGTTTCTAGGGTTTTTTATTTTATTTATTGCTTTATTGTTTATTTTATTAACTATTTTATGAATTAATGTAATATCCCCAATAATGGGAGTAGTGAAATTATGTGTGTGGTTGCATGTTTATTTTGATTAAGTTGGTTAGTAAAATTAGGTTTCAATTAGGTAATTATTTAAAATCAATGGAGGAAATAGATTAATTTAGGTTGCTCGATAATAAAATTAAGGTTTTAGTAATAATTAATTTAATTATTTGTTTGATCTTTTTTAATTGTTTTTTTAAGTTTTTATTTGCTTTTGTGCTTATTTATTATTTTTATGTGCTTTTAGGGCCTTAAGCCCATTTTAGGTCTTGATTTATTTATTTAAGTTTAGATTATTTTCTTTTAGCTCATTTCACTTAATAATTAATTCAGTTTAATTAATTAAAATATACCTTTAGGCCTGTAATAAATTAGATTATAGATTAGAAATATCTTTATGCCCATTTAGTTAATTAGACATAGGCTCACCTAATTTAATTTAATTAATTTAGACTTAACCCACTTAATTTAAGCTTTTTTTTTTCATAATTTGTAGATTTAAGATCACCATTTAATTAAAACATGTAGAATTAGGCCCATTAATTTAAATATTGCATAATTTGTAGAATTAGGCCCATTTTTTTTAATTAAAACAAGTAGACTTAAGTTCATTTAATTAAAATCAAAAGGAATTAGGTCTTTAGGTTCACATATAAATTAAAACATGTAGATTTAACTCATTTATTTAAAATCCATGTAGATTAAACTAACTTAGGGATTATGTGATATATTGAATGCATTATTTACTTTTATATTTCATGACTAGTTTGCCTTGGAGTTTATTGTTTTTAGGGTTTATATGAAATTGCATGTAAATAGAGAATAAGATAATAATTCATAAAGTAATTCTAAATGAACACAAGACTAAAAGAAGTTGGTATTCTGCATCCAGAATCTCCTGGTTGTGGTGGTAGCTTTCTTTTAGGGAATTGAGTACCACCTTTTCGATTTGTCCCAATTACTACCCTGGGTGGCAACTCTTCATCTCCTTGCCATGTCTTTGTGATAGTGGTTAGTGTGTTCTCTAGAGCCTTAAGCTCAAATAGTGTCACGATTGCTAAAATCTTGGACACGCGCTAAACCCTATCATTTATAAGCCCTAAGCCTAAACAATGTCACGGTTACTAAAATCTTGGGAGCGCACTAAACCTCGCCGTCTATAATTTCATCTTTCTTCAATTGGATTCATCCTCAAATCATTTCTTTCATCATCACCTACCTTACACAAAGGCAATTCAGTAACATTAAAAGTGGCACTAACATTGCCATACTCATTAAGTAGTTATAGTTTGTAGGCATTATTGTTGATGTGTTGTAGCACTTTGAAAGGACCATATTCTCTTAGCATTAGCTTTGATTTCCTTTGGTTAGGAAACCTTTCTTTCCATAAGTGCACCCACAATCAATCTCCAGGTTCAAATATGATTTGCTTCCTTTCTTTATTGTGTTGCTTTTCATATTGGAGTGTTTTATTCTCAATTTGTGCATGAACTTTTTCTTGTAAAGATTTGACAAATTTATCTCTTTACTTCCCTTCCAAATTTGCTTTATCCATAGGTAATGGTAGTAGGTCCAATGGTGTCAATGGATTGAACCTATATACAACTTTAAATGGCAAATGGTTGGTGGCATTATTTACATACCTATTGTAGGCAAAGTCAACATGTGGCAAGCATTCTTCCTAATTTTTCAAGTTCTATTGGCCACCTCCGTTTGTCCATCCGTTTATGGATAACAAGTTATGGAGTATAAGAGCTTAATTCCTATCTTTCCCTATAAGGTCTTTATAAAAGTGGCTTAGGAACTTCACATCATGATCACTCACAATTGTTTTAGGAACTCCATGTAGCCTAACAATCTCCCTAAAGAAGAGATTTGCAATATGAGTTGCATTATTCATTTTATGACATGGAATGAAATGTACCATATTTCTAAACCTATCAATAATAATAAAAATAAAATCTCTCCCCCCCTTTTTTCTAGGTAATCCCAAAATAAAGTCCATGCAAATGTCTACCTAAGAATCATTTGGTGTAGGAAGAGGTGTATACAAACCATGAGGCATTGCTTTGAATTTGGCTTGTTTGTAAGTGATGTACTTTTAACAAACTCTCTCAACATCCCTTTTCATGTGTGGTAAAATAAAAATGGTCACTTAACATATCTAAGGTCTTGTTAATCCCAAAATGCCCCCATTAAACCCCAACTATGTGCTTCTCTCACAAGTAACTCTCTCAAAGAACTTTGTGGCACACAACTTGTTTTCTCTAAATAGAAAATCCTCAAATATGTAAAACTTGTCAAAATCCCCTTTCTCACATGCTCTATAAACATTAGAAAAATCATTGTTGTTAGGATAAATATTTTTTATATACTCAAATCCTAATAAATTTGCATCAACTTTAGAGATTAAGGTATACCTTCTAGACTACAATCTTTTATAAATTGGCTACCATATTCTCTTTACCTTTCATGTACTTGATGACATATGGAAAGGATTTAATGAATTCCACCCACTTAGCATGTCTCTTGTTTAGCTTGTATTGTCTTTTAAGGTACTTCAAGGACTTATAGTTGGTCTGAATTATGAATTCCTTATAGCCAAGGTAATGTTGCCAAGTTTTCAACACTTTCACTAATGCATATGATGCTTTTTCATATATAGGGTAGTTTAGATTTGCTCCATTTAGCCTTTCACTAAAGTATGCAATGGGCTTGCCTTCCTGCATCAAGACTCCACTAATACCTGTGCCACTTGCATCACACTCAATTTTAAAAGGTTTAGTAAAATCAAGCAAAGATAATAAATGTGCAGAACTTAATTAGTCTTTTAGTAAGTTAAAATCCTCATTTTGCTCTTTTCCCCATTTAAAACCAACATTCTTTTTTATGCATTCAGTTAATGGTGCAGCTATAGTAGAAAAATCTTTAATGAATATCCTATAGAAACTAGCTAAACCATGAAAACTTCTTACATCACTACCACTTATGGGTGTTGGCCAATCTCTAATGACTTTTACTTTTCCTTAATCAACATGAATGCCTTTTTCATTAACAACATAGCCAAGAAAAGTAACTTCATTAGTACAAAATGTGCATTTATTTAGATTAGTATACAACTTTTCCTTTCTAAGCACATTAAAAACACAATGCAAATGTTGCACATGCTCATCTAAATTTTTGCTATAAATGAAGATATCATTAAAATAGACAACACCAAATTTCCTAATGAAAGCTCTTAAAACATAGTTCATTAACTTCATGAAAGTGCTAAGTGCATTAATTAAACCAAAAGGCAACACTAACCACTAATACAGGCCATGTTTAGTTTTAAAAGCTATTTTACATTCATATCATTCTTTCATTCTTATTTGATGATAACTAGATTTTAAATTAATTTTTGAAACCAAACATGAACCATGTAATTCATCCAACATGTCATCTAGCCTAGGGATAGGTTGTTTATACTTCATTATGATTTTATTAATGACATGACAATCAACACACATCCTCTAAGTTCCATCCTTTTTAGGCATAAGTAAGATAGGTACCACATATGGACTCATGCTTTCACAAACATAATCCGTCTCCATAAGATCACTTACTTGCTTTTGGATCTCCTTGGTTTCCTTTGGATTCATTTTATAAGCTGGTCTATTTGGAATGCTAGCTCCAAGTATGAAGTCTATTTGGTGTTCAACACCTTTTTTTGGTGGCAAACCATTTGGAATTTCATTCAGAAACAAATCTTCATAATCCTGCAAAAGATCAACAATAACACTAGGAAAATTTTGGGCTATTTTATTATAAATAAGCAAAATCTCCTTGTACATAAGTGCAAGTATGGATTATTTTAAGGTCAAGGCTTTCTTCATATCACTCATTTTGGCATACACACTCATTTTTCTTTCATTTTTTTTACTTGTTTTCTCTCCCTTTAGATTGCCTATTTTAATTAAATTGAAAGGAATCCTTAGACTCACTCAACTCATATTTTTCTTTTTCTCAAAGGTTTCCCTTCCCAAAGAGTTCCCTAATGGAAATTGTAACTATTTATATTATTGTTTGATGTGCTTTTGGTCTTCAAAAATTTCTTTTAAAGATAATGGTCCAAGGTTATACCTTTTTCCATCCATTGTTAAAGAATACCTATTTTTAATACCATCATGATTTAACTTCCTATCATATTGCCAAGGTCTTTCCAATAACATATGGGCTGTATACATTAGTATGACATCATACAATACCTTATCCTTCTATCTACCAATTGGAAAAGAAATTAAGACTTGTCTATTTACCATCATCAAACCACTATCATTAAGCCACTGCAATTTATATGGTTTTGGATGCTTGATAAGAGATAATTTCAATTTCTCCACTAGCAAGGTACCTGCCATATTATCATAACTTCCACCATCAATAATTATATTGCACAATTTTTTAGAAATCAAATAATGAGTATGGCATAAATTTTCCCTTTGCTCCTTATGGTCATCATGTTTATTTTGCAAATTCAGTGTTCTTTATATAACTAAATTATCACCTTGGCACATTCAACATTGCTACAATCTTGTAGAGGTGATATTTCATCATCACTCTCCCTCTCACTTTCTGATTCAATATTACCATTCATCATGATCATAGTTTTTCTATTTGGAAACTTCCTAGCAACATGCCCATATCCTAAACATTTAAACCATCTAATTTGGGTTGGTTGATTCTCACTTTTTCCCTTATTACCCAAGTCAATTTTATTTTTATTTTCCTCCACTTTTGACTTAGCAATAGGTTTATCATCCTTTTTCCACTAAGAATTTTTCCAAAAAGTAGAAGAACTTAGTTTGGAATCATACCTTTTTCCTTTGGATTGCTTCTATACTTTCATGGCCAAATTTACCATTTCTTTAATCTCCATATAATGGTGTAACTCCATAGCATTAGCTATGTTTTTATTTAGACCCCTAAAAAATCTTTCCATGGTGACTTCTCTATCCTCCTCCACATTGGCTTTGATCATGAGCATCTCCATCTCCTTATTGTACTGTTCCACACTTATATATTCTTGAGTCAATGTTTGTAGCCTTTGATGAAGCTCTCTCTATAGTAGTGGCTAGGAATGAATCTTCTCCTCATGATTTTCTTCATCTCCCTCCAAGATTCCATAGTCTTTCTCTATATCTTTGTTTTTACTTGCAAAATTGATCCCATAATCATAAAATTCAACACTAGCAAGCTTTACCTTTTTATCCTCCAAATAGTTGTCACATTCGAAGATAAGGTCTACTTTTCTCTCCTACTCAAGGTACATATCAGGATTATTTCTCCTTTAAAATGAAGGTATCTCCATTTTGATGCTTCCAAGGTTGTGATCTACCTTTTCCACATGGCCTCTCCTAGCTTGCCTCCTAGGATGTCCAACCAAAGTGATTTGATCATCCTCTAAATCATCTTCTTCATCATACTCCTCTTTATCAATTGGTAGCTGCCTCATTTGTCTAGGTACTCCATGCATTTGATTAAAGATATCATCATGCCTTTCTAATTTCTCATTGACTCCCTGCATCGTCTTGAACATTCTTTCAAATTGTTATTGCATGGCTTATAACATTTGGTCATTTGATGATGTGCTTGGTTCTTTATACATGATTACAAACTTGTAAATTTAAAATAAATAAATAAACAAACAAAAATTTGGACCTCACAACACTCCCTTACATGTTTCACTCAATAATTTGTACAATCAATCTCGTATTTGCACTCAAATATTTAGCTTTTATCCTCTCTAATGGTCTCACACACTCTTTCCTTTTACCTCTCAAATTTGCTTTTGGGGTTCTTAGATGAACTAAGATTCTCAATCAAAAAAAAGTTTAAGATTCCAACAATCAATGGAGTGAAAATGGGGTAGGCTAACAAGAAAAAAAAAAGCTTATAAAATGGATCTTAGAATGCAAATAACACAATTTAGCATAATATTGTTTTTTTAATGACAACAATTAGAATGGTGCCATACAAAAAAAGAAATATTTTATTTTTTATTATTCTAAAATGCTCAAATTTTTTATATCAAAAAATAATATAGGGAATAGGAAATGCATAATGCAATTGAAATCTGTAGTAAGCCTTAAAAAATGTTCACAAACAAAATCAATCATCTAAAAAATAAAACCATAATAAATTCACCAATATGTTAAATACATATGATAATATATCCAAGTACATCAATATCTTAACTTAAACAAGTCAAAAATACCAATAATACAAGTTCTTAATTAACTACTACGATATCTAGAATTCGATTACATAATACTTAAATCAAATAGACATACATAAAGCAGCTGTTGAAGAAGAAACCTGGTGCATACGGTGACCAATACCAGACTCACTGTGAGGTCCTGAAAAAAATAAGTTGAGAGAAATCAAACCTCACTAAGTGAATCAATTTTATAAAATGATATTGGTTTTAAAAACATTAGTTAAAACCCCTTTTAAGGTAAAGTAAAATAAAATAAGATAAAAATAAATATAGCTATTGAAATCTTTTACTTTTCTTAAATATCATTATAGAAAATCCTTTTTAAAACTCACAACTCACTTCAATAAAAATTCCTCATACGAAATCATATAAATTAATTATTTTAGTGGAAATCTTAGTAGAACACCTAAACCATCATTTCTAATAGCCTTTTCGCTCTCTTTAATCCAAGTGACTGCTATCCCAAGAGTAAGCTCAATTGACTTACATCCCATTTTTTATAAGAGAGCACTAGCTATACCGAGCTCAACTCATATTCTGCCCGAGAGCACATGCTCCACCGAGCCAAATTCACACATTTTAACATATAGAGATCTCAACTCGTGCACACATGATCCTAGTAACACCCACTAGGTGGCACCTTCTGCTATTTTCTCCAAATTAATTTAAATTATAAATAAATAAATAAATAAAGCATAATGAAATAAATTCCATTAAAGCATCCTTTCAAATAATATTCATGATAATAAAAGAAATAATCATGCATATGGCAATATAAATATTTTCATAGATAAATTCATATAATCAATTTCTTTATTATTTTTAACCACATGAAAATATAATTTAAATATTCACAACGTACATTCCATAAAATTAACTCTCACAGGTTGAGCATGCATGGCGATGCGTCCTCTACTGCCTAAGTGCTACAGCTCTCGCCCCAAAGTTCTCTCAAATTGAGGTTGTTCCTTATGATGATTGCCAAAATTGATTGAGGGTTATCAAAGCCCAACAGGAGAGAAATCGTTTAAGACCATTGGGGAAGCTGGGTGTCACTAGAGCCAGTAGTGGTAGCTCTCTCTTCTCCTCGATGGCAGTGGAAATGGAGGGGGAAGAGAAAGGAAAGGTGACCATAGGGAAGAGGAGTGGCTGGCAGCATCGATGTCGATGATCGGTGGTGTAGGGTTGGTGATGGCATCAGATGAAGCGAGGAAGAAGAAGAAGGAAAAGAAAAGAAAAAAAAAGGAAAGAAGGGAAAAAAAGAAAGGGAAAATGTTTTTGACTTTTTTTAAGTACAAAGTACAAATATATTAATAAAAAAATAAAAATATATACTCACCTTTATTCACACACATAATATATTTATAGCATACTCTAATAATTTTCAATTTATTAAAACACTTAGTAAATACTCATTTAACACTAATTAAATAAAATAATAATTTGACTTAATAAATTCCCATTTCAACTTAATAAATAAATAAAGAAAATATGGGTCTTTATATTTTTTTAGCAAGGTCTAGACGTTCCAGTTAATGAAGAGAAACCAGATGGTTTTAAGGAGAAAGAATGGAAGACGATAAATAGATTGACATGTGGTACCATTTGATTGTGTTTTTCTAGAGAGCAAAAGTATTCATTTTCAAAAGAAACTTATGTAAGTAAATTGGGGAAGGCACTAGAGGAAAAATTCTTAAAGAAAAGCAATCAAAACATGTCACAACCTAAACTTAAAGGGTACATGATCGACACTAGGGAATGGGAAAGCGTGAAGCTTCTAAAACCCATAGTAAGCCTTCAAAAAATTTTCACAATAAAATTAAATCAATTTAAAATTCTAACAAAAATTTGGCAGGGTTTCCTCTATACTGGGAACAACCCAAAACCTATAAATGCACTTCCAAAATATTCTCACATCAATACTACATCACAACAACTCTAATAATCCATCACAAAGATCAATCTCCAACATAATATGTATGCTTAACACACCTATCATCATAAGAATACATAAATCCAATTTTAACTAATCAAATATAAATACATTTATCAAAATGTTCAACTACTACTATGGCATCTAGAGTACAAATATAAGACAATGAACACTAACATGACATACATAAAGTAGCCGAGGAAGAATAAGTCCGGCATAGACAAGTGGAACTAATTATAGACTCCTAAAATCATGGGAAAAATAATTGAGGGGAGTCAAACCTCACATAGTGAATTAATACTATAAAATGCATGTTGGTTTTAAACTTTTAGTTAAAAATTAATAAACTCAGGAAATAAATAATATTTTAAAAATCATTTAATTTATTTAAAAATTGTCTTTATAAAATATCCTTTTAAATTTTATAAATTCCTTTATGCAAAACTCCTCATTAAAATTCATATAAAATAATTCTTTAATGAACATCATGGTAGAATTCTAAACCTAAAAATTTAATAGCCACTTGACTCACTTAGTCCAATTGATTGTTGGTCCTAGAGAGCAAGCTCAACCAAGGTCTAGCAACAGTCGATCTCTTATTCCAAGTGTTTACTGGTGCTTAGAGAGCTAGCTCGATTAAGGTCCAACTAGCAAACATACCTCTACGTAGAGAGCAAGCTTGACTAGGGCTCAACTATAATCATACATCTGCTTAGAGAGCAAAGCTCAACTAGGGCCCACATTTCACAACATAGCCGGCTCACAACCCAAATCAATACTAGTGTGCATGCAGTCCTGGTGACACCTACTAGGTAGTATGTTCTACCATTTTCTCCAAAATATGGTTATCATATAAATTAATACAATGAAATAAAATAGCATTAAATAAAATAAAATGAATTCCAAGCTAAAACATATTATCAAAGTTCTTAACAATAATAAAACTAATAAATTCATCCTCACTAGAATATTTATATTCATAATTAATAAATCTCATGAAAATTCGTATATATTTATAAACACAATAAACATTTTATAGTATTAATTCATAAGTGGAGCATGTCAGCTGATGTGTCCTCGACTGTCAAAATGCAACGGCTCCCACTCCAGAGCTCTCTATAATAAATAATATTTATTTAAATCGTGCATTTGAAAACAAATAAAACCCACAACAATTCTTCAAAATTATGAAAAATTATAAAAATCAATGAATTAAATTGACTTGGAAATATCCTAAATATGACCTTTGAGGCTAAATGAATTTATTTCTAACAATTTAACCAATTAAATTGGAAATTAAGAAATTTCCACTGAAATACTTCTAGAATTTATTTATCAAAATTCGTGAGGCATTGGACTTTGGTCCAGTTATGAAAATTGATCAACATAATTTATTCAATTTATAAAAACAATTCCATAATTTATGGACTAGTCCCAATTCCATTGTATTTCGGGTGGGACTTATTGTATCTTCCAGAAAACTCTACATCCGGACAAACCAAGCATACTAAAACATTCCTAATAATATATGGAACACATTTAAAGTCTCAAACCAACCAAAATATGCACTGAATTACAGTTTAAACTATCAAAGTGAAATAACTAAAAAGAAATCATGAAATAATCTAGAGGTGTAAATCGGGTGAGTGGTTGGTACTTATGGATTCCTGGCATCAAGAGGAACTTAATGGAACCAACCTTGTTGCTGAAAACTTACCATAAATTTCTGGACATTTTCTTGCAAAATAGAAATTATGGGATGGTAGAAGAGGATGAGATGAATATACCATTCAAATGTGAGGTCAATAATAATATTAACCACAAGGATCTCAATAATTATGATAATAAAATAAAATAATACTAATATTAATACTACTACTACTACTACTAATCATAATAATAATAATAATAATAATAATAATAATAATAATACTATTATTATTATTATTATTAATTAAAATAATAATATTAATAAATAAAATAGAATGATGAAAAATTAAAATTAAAACAATAATATTATTATTTATAATAAAAAATTTGGGTTATTACATTTTTCCTCCCTTAAGAAAATTCATCCTCGAATTTTCATTAATACTGAAATAAGTGGGGGTATTGACTATGCATATCCATTTTTGCCTCTCAAGTACAGTCCTCTGTTGTATGGTTGCTGCACAACACTTTCACCATAGGAATCTCTTTAGTACGCAATTAATGAACTTAACGGTCTACAATCGCCATAGTATATTCTTCATATGATAAATCCTCGATGAGCTCCACTGTCTATGGCTGAAGGACATGTGAAGGATCAGAGATGCACTTCCTCAATATGGAAACATAAAATACTAGATTAATATGTGATAGTTTTGGTGGTAACACCAGTCTATAAGCCACATCACCTACACTTGAGCGGATTTTAAAGGGTCCAATGTACCTTGGGGCCAACTTACCCTTCTTATCAAATCTTATTACTCCTTTCATTAGAAATACCTTGAGAAACACTATATCTCTAATAGAAAAAGATACATATTTTCTTTTAGGATCTGCATAGCTTTTCTGTTGATTAAAAGTTATCCTTAATCTTTGTTGGATGATAGGAACCTTCTGTGAAGTCACTTGCACCAATTCTAGGCCTGTTAGTTCTCTCTCACCCACTTTCAACACATGGGTGATATGCACTTCCTACCATATAATGCTTTATATGGAGCCATTCCAATACTTATATGATAATTATTGTTATATGCAAATTTAATCAAAGGTAAGTGTAAATGCCATTGGCCACTAAAATTCATCACACATATTCTCAACATATCTTTTAATGTTTGAATGGTCCTTTTTGACCGACCATTCATTTGAGGATGAAAATTTGTACTGAAATCAAGTCTTATACCTAAGGCCATATGTAATTCTTTCCAAAAGACTGAAGTAAAAGTGGCTCCTTTATCAAACACTATACTTTCTGGCACTCCATGTAAGAAAATAATTTAGTTAACATACAACCTTGCTAACTTGTTAGTAGAGTATGTCTTCTTAACTAGCAAAAAGTGAGCTGACTTGGTCAACCTCTTAATTATCACCCATATGGCATTATAACCTCCTGCTGTATAAGGTAGTCCAGTCACGAAATCCATAATTATATCCCACTTTCATTATAGGATAGGCAACTACTGCAACAATCCTACGGACCTCTGATGTTCCAATTTCATCTGCTGACAAGTGAGACACTTGGATACAGACTTAGTAATTTCTCTCTTCATTGCATTCCACCAATATGTATTTTTCAAATCATGATAGATGTTAGTAGAATGAGGATGAACTCTATAAACAAAATAATAAGCTTCTTCTATAATCTCTTTCCTTAAGTAATCCATATCTGGTACACATAACTTAGTACCTAAATGCAACACACTCTTATTATCAATAACAAACTCTCAGGATTGACCCTGTTGCACTTCTGACATTATTCTTTGCAATTGTGTGTCCATTCTCTGAGCTACTTTCACTATATCCAAGTACACTGATTATTCTTTAATTTAAGCTAAAAGAAATTTCTTAGTTACCTTCCATTGTAACCCTTGATCAATCATCTCATATAATTCTTTAATGATTGGCCTCCTTTTTGGGCTAATGTGAGCAAGGCTACCTGCTAACTTTCTACTCAATGCATCAGTAACCATATTAGCTTTACTTGGATGGTAAAGAATGGAGCAATCATGGTCTTTCAAAAGTTCCATTCATCTCCTCTATCTCAAGTTCAAATCTCTCTACTTAAAGATACACTTTAAGCTTTTGTGGTTGGTATATGTTTCATAAGTTACTCTATATAGTAATGCCTCCAAATCTTTAATGCAAATACCACTACTGCAATTTCCAAATCATAAGTAGGATAGTTTTGCTTATGCTTATTTAACTGACATGAAGCGTATGCAATTACTCTCCCATTCTGCATTAATACACAACCTAGTCCTACTCAAGAAGCATCACAATACATTGTATACCCTTCACCTCCTAAAGGTAAAATTAATACTGAAGCTAAAGTCAATATATCTTTGAGCATCTGAAAGTGCTCTTCACACTTATCTACCCATACAAACTTAGTATTCTTCTAAGTTAACCTTGTTAAAGGTGCAACTATCTTGGAGAAATCCTTTATAAATCTCCTATAGTAGCCTACTAAACCTAGAAAACTCCTTACTTCTATGATTGTTGTGGGTCTCTGCCATTCTGTAATAGCTTTAATCTTTTATGATCCAATTGTAAGCCATCTTTGGATACTTCATGGCTTAAGAATGCCACTTGACCCAACCAAAACTCACATTTTGAGAACTTGGCATACAATTGATGTTCCCTTAAACTATAAAGCACCATCCTTAAATGCATAGCATGTTCCTCTTCACATTTACAATACACCAAGATATCATCAATAAACATTATTATAAAGCATTCCAAGAATGGCCTAAACACCCAACTCATCAAGTCCATAAAAGTTGCTGGGGCATTAGTTAGCCCAAAGGACATTACTAAAAACTCATAATGGCCATATATTCTTTGAAATGTAGTCTTGGGTATATCTACACTTCTAATTCTCAACTGATGATACCTTGACCTCAAATCAATCTTAGAGAAACACTAAGCCCCTTGAAAATGATCAAACAAGTCCTCAATCCTTGATAGTGGATACTTATTCTTGATGGTAACATTGTTCAACTATCTATAGTCAATATAAAGTCGAACACTACTATCTTTCTTCTTCACAAACAACACTGGTGCAACCCAAGGAGACATGTTAGGTCTAATGAAACCCTTATCAAGCAACTCTTACAACTGTTCTCTATGCTCTTTTTATTCCATAGGCACCATTCTATAAGGTGATATAGAGATAGGATCTATACCAAGTATAACATCATTATAGAATTCTATCTCTCTTTCTGATGGTAATCCTAGTAATTCTTTAGGAAAAACATCAAGAAACTCACACACCACTGGCACATTCATAACTGCCCCTTTATCTACCATTATATCCCTAACCATAGATAAATAGTGTTGACACCCTCTTCTAAGCATCTTTTTAGCTATGATTGCAGAGATGAGATTTTAAGGCATTAAACTCTTCTCGCCTCTGAATCAAAATTCCACATCATTTGGGATTCAAAAGATCAACTCTTTCTTCTAATAATCCAAAGTGGCATAATGTCAAGCTAACCAATCCATTCCAAAAATTACATTAAATTCTATCACATCCAATATAACTAAGTCTACGAGAAACTCTATACCTTCCACTAACACTGGATAAGATGGAAAGACTATATCTATCTCTAACTTGTCGCTAAGTGGAGTTGATATAGATAATGGAATTAACAACTTGGATGGTTGCCATCCCATTCTTGAAGCAAAAACAGAAGATGCAAAGGAATGTGATGCACTTAGATCAAACAAAACTCTAGCATTAAGATAACAAACTGGAAGAGTACCTGTAACCACTGCATTATTTGAGCATCCTGAGGAGTCAATGTGAACACTCTGGCCTATCTATGGCCTGCCTACTATGAAGTGGATGGTTGTATAAATCCTTTGCCACCAGGTCTCCCTTTATGCCTACCTCCTATACCATAGCCCTGATGGCCCATAAATTGTGCACCACTCTATTGAGGATACATTAGTTCATGAAACTGAAGAGTCTGTTGTATTAGCTACACAACTGTTGATGATGAACCCTGAGGGTATGCCTGCTGATAACTAGAATATGGACATGCTCTAGCAAAATGTCCAATATGTCCACACTTGAAATAGGCTCCTGATGGTAGGTGACAAGGGCAAGGGCCTTGATGTACTCGGTTATAGTTAAGATATGCACTTAGCCCTGAGCCTAAATTATCATGCCCAGAACTCTACACATTACTACTGCTGCTGGCTTTAGGTTTAAATCTAATAGGTCTATTCTACCTGTGATTATGTCTTCCAGATCTATATCCCCTCTAAACTTTAAGCTACTAAGAGGTACCAATTTACACACTTGTAATACTTAGCTAAAATGCTAGCTAGTAAATGCCTTGAGATACTCACAATCTACTACAGCTACCCAAATAAGGATAAGGAATAGTGCCTTGTATTACATGCCTTCTTTCTAACAATCTAGCCTCCTTTACCACTCTTTCCAAGGTACGATCCTCTATACTAATGCTTATATATATTGGCCCTAGTCTAGTGACATACAAGTCAATAGCACTATATTTATTTATTTTTATATCTTCAGCAAGGTGAGCTAGCCTATAAAATTCTCTAGTATACTCTTCCATAAATTTGTCCCCTCTATTATCCCCTCTATTAATGTGCAGCAACTATCATCTATAAGAATTTCTTACTATTAGTGGACAAAAGTCCTTAGGAACTGCTCTTTAAATTCAAGCCAGGTTATATTGTTCATGTGAGGCTGAATAGACTATATAAACCACTCTTGAGCAACAGCTTGAATGGATAGCTCAACAATTAAGATTCTTTGATAATCAATATTCCCTATTCTTGTTCACAACTCAATCGTATTGATGAAGTCCAAAGCATCTCCTATACCACTAAAATAGACTTTGCCAAATCTAGAGTAGAGGAGTGCAACATCAGCATTTGACATTTCGTAGTTCCTCTGCTGGAGCATCTGCTGGACTAATGGCATAGCTTGATTAAGTGCAGCTAGACCTTGAATAATTCTTGCCATTCTAGTTGTAAGGGCTACAGGATCCACCTCAGGAACTTTAGGCTCTAATGGCAGCTCTTGCTCTTGTCCCTAAGTTGTTGCTACCCTAGGCATATGCCTTCCTCTACATTATAGGGCTAGAGGATGAGCTTCATCCTGGAAGGACTGCTTACCCTCATCATATGCTGTATCTGTAATAGGAGCATTTCATGCTTACCTCATTCTAAAAAGACAGAAATAAAATTTAAGACATAATAAGGATGCTAACATATATGCAGAATTCTAGAAGCAATGATGACATCAATTGATAATTATCACTTATTCATCATAGTAGTTTTAAGAAAGATATAATTCAATGACCAAAATAGTACAAAATCAACCATAAGCTCTAATACCAACTTTGTCATTAACTAAATCCAAAGGATACATTACCGGCACTAAGGAATAGGAAAGCGTGAAGCTTCAAAAACCAGTAGTAAGCTTTTAGAAAAAATTCATAATAAAATTAAACCAATTTAAAATTCTAACAAAAATTCAGTAGAGTTTCCTCTATACCAGGAACAACCTAAAACCTGTAAATCCAAAAATGCATTTCCAAAATATTCTCACATTAATACTACATCATAATAACTCCAATAATCCATCACAAAGATAAATCTCCAACATAATATATATGCTCAACACAACTTCCATTATAAAAATACATAAATCCAATTTAAACTAATTAAATACAAATACATTTATCAAAATGTTCAACTATTATTGCGACATCTAGAGTACGAATATAAGACAATGAATATTAACATGACATACATGAAGTAGCCGGGGAAGAACTAGTTTAGTGCAAACAAATTGAACTAATTGTAGACTCCTTAGGTCCTGGGAAAAATAATTGAGGGGGAGCATACCTCACTAAATGAATTAATGCTATAAAATGCATATTGGTTTTAAAACTTTTATTTAAAAATTAATAAATTTAGGAAATAAATAATATTTTAAAAATCACTTAATTTATTTTAAAAAAAACTTTATAAAATATCTTTTCAAATTTCATAAAATTCCTTTATGCAAAATGCCTTATTAAAATTCATATAAAATAAATCTTTAACGAAATTCATGGTAGAACCCTAAACCTTAAAATCTAATAGCCACTTGGCTCACTTAGTCCAATTGACTATCGGTCCTAAAGTCCCCAGAGAGCAAGCTTAACCAGGGTCCACTCATAGTCAGTCTCTTATTCTAAGTGTTTACTAGTGCCTAGAGAGTAAGCTTGACTAGGGCTTAACTATAATCATACATCTGCCTAATGAGCAAAGCTCGATCGGGGCTCACATTGCACAATATAGTGGGATTATAACCCAAATTAATACTGGTGCACATGCAGTCCTGGTGACACCCACCAGGTAGCATATTCTACCATTTTCTCCAAAATGTCATTATAATATAAATTAATACAATGAAATAACATAGCATTAAATAAAATAAAATGAATTTTGAGCTAGAACATATTATCAAAGTTCTTATCAATAATAAAACTAATAATTCATGCTCATAAGAATATTTATATTCATAATTGATAAATCTCATGAAAATTTGTATATATTTATAAACATAACAAACATTTTATAGTATTACCTAACAAGTAGAGCATGCTGACTGACATGTCCTTAGCTACCCAATTATAATGGCTCCCACTACGGAGCTCTTTATAATAAATGATATTTATCTAAATTGAGCATATGAGAAGAAATAAAATCCATAAAAATTCTCCAAAATTCTGAAAAATTATAAAAATCAATGAATTAATATAATTGACTTGGAAATACCCTAAATATGACCTTTGAGGCTAAATGAATTTATTTCTAAAAATTTAACCAATTAAAATGGAAATTAAGAAATTTTCATTAAAATGCTTCTATAATTTATTTCTCAAAATCCATGAGGAGTTGGACTTTGGTCTAGTTATGAAAATCAATCAACATAATTTATTCTAACTTATAAAAATAATTCCATAATTTTTGGACCAGTCCCAATTCCATCGTAATCCGGGTGGGACCCGTCATATCTTCATTGGAAGAACTCTACATCCGGACAAACCAAGCATACTAAAACATTCCTAATAATATATGGAATGCATTTAAAACCTCAAACCAACCAAAATATGCACTGAATTATAGATCCAAATATCAAAGTGAAATAACTAAAAAAATTCATTAAATATTCTAGAGCCGTAGATCGGGTGAGTGGTTAGTAGCTATGGACTCCTAATGTCAAGAGAAACGTAAGGGAACCAAGCTTGTTGCTTGAAACTTTCTAGAACAGTGTGAAATTACTAAAAGGTACCTATTGGTTTTTGAATTTCTAGGAAATTTCTAGACAGTTTCTTGCAAAATAAAAATTATAAGGAAGTATAAGAGGATGAGATAAATCTATCATTCAAAGTTGAGGTTGATTAGAGTTCGTTTGGGTATTTAATGAAAAATAAAAATAAAAAGAAAAGAATTGGTAGTAAACTGAAAATTTCCCCTACAAACTACTCTTTCCCGCTGCTGTCTCTCCTCCCATGCACAGGACAACCTTTCCTTTTATAATCAAAATGGACACCACGTGTCTAGCCTTCATGGCCTCTTTATATATATATATATATAAATATAATACTAATATTAAAAATACTATTTATGACAATAGTACAATAATAATATTAACCACAAGGATATAATAATTATGATAATAAATAAAATAATACAAACAACAATAATAATAATAATTAAAATAATAATATTAATAAATAAAATAGTAGAAACAATAATAATAGAATAATATTAATGGGGAAAATAATAATAATAATTATAATTATAATAATAATAATAATTAAAATAATAATATTATTATTTATAATACAAAAATCGGGTTATTACAAAATAAGCTCTATATGAAAAAAGAGATTTTTTGCTTTAACTATGTTCCAAGTACCATGATGAATGATCACATTACTAGTTTTAATCAGTTGGTTACTAATTTGATAAATATGGATGAGAATTTTAAAGATGAAGATCTGCTGTAACATTGTTGGGATCACTTTCTGACAAGTTTCATTATCTTGAAAATACACTGCTTCATGGGAAGATTGTTGTATCTCTAAGTGAAGTAACTGCTACTTTTTATAGTTATGAATTTAGAAAGAAAGAAAAGCAAGAAAACACAAATGTAGAAGTAGAAGCTCTAGTTGTTAGAGGCCATTCACAAAGTCAAAATAAAGGAAGGAGAGGGAGATTTAAGTTAAAGTTTAAATAGAGCAAAGTCAAATATGCCTTTTAACGAGAAAAAGGGTACTACAAGAAAGATTGTCCTATGGTAAAGAACAAAGGCAAACTTGGAAAGGGAAATGCTATCTCAAACTTAAATGTAGTTGAGTGTGATGATGTAGATTTAGAACTTTCAATTATTGCTATACCATCAACTAGCTATTCTAGTTCATGGTTGCTAAATTTAGCCTATAACCACCATATGTCCCCTAATTGAGAGTGGTTCTTTGATTTTAAAGAACTAAAAGGTGGAGTTGTCTACATAGTAAATATTGTCCCTTCTATCACACATAGGATTGGTTCAATTCGCTTAAAGAATTAGGATCAATCAGAACCTTAAGAGGTGTTCATTATGTGCTAGATTGAATAAATAATCTCATCTCTATAGGAACCTTAGAGTCAAAAGTTTCAAAGTGAAGGAAAAAGATAGGATAGTGAGGATTATCTCTAGTGCACTTATAATACTAAAGGGAATTCAAAAAATTAGTAATGTGTATTACTTTCTAGGCAGTATAATTGTTAAGATAGTTATAATAATAGCTTCTCATGATGATCGGGAGTTAAAAGCAACCAAGTTATGGCATATCCACTTAAGGCATACTAGAGAAAAATCCTTGAAATTAATAATAGATTAAGGATTATTGAAAGGAGCATGGGCTTACAAATTAGATTTTTGTGAGCATTGCATCAAAGGGAAGAAAACAGGGGTAAAATTTGGTACAATAATCCATGATACTGAGGGTATGTTGGATTATCTTCATTCATATGTGTAAGAGCCTTCCAAGATAACTTCATTGGGAGTAAAACACTATTATGTTACCTTTATTGATATTTTTCCCAGAGAGTTTGGGTGTACATAATAAAGATGAAGGATGAGGTGTTGGGAATTTTTGTTATATGGAAAAAGATGGTGGAGACTCAAACAAGTAGAAAAGTCAAATGTCTTCATATAGAAAATTATGGAGAGTACAACAATGATCCATTTTTAAAAGTATGTGAAGATGAAGGTATTATCAAACACTTCATTGTTAAAGATACACCACAATAAAATGGGGTTACAAAGCATATGAACCAAACATTGCTAGAGAAGGTTCAGTGTATGTTGTCTAATGTTTTGGGTAGAGAATTTTGGGCTGAGGCTATAGTATATACTTGTCACCTTATCAATCATTTACCATCAACTACTATTAGTAGTAAAACACCATTGGATAAATGGTTTGGAAATCCTACTACAAATTGTAATTCCTTACATGTGTTTGGTTCCACTACATATTACCATGCTAAGGAGTTAAAGTTGGATCCAAGAGTAAAGAAGGAAATCTTTATAGGGATCATATATGGTGTGAAAGGCTATCATCTTTAGTGTCCAGAAATAAAGAAAGTAATCTTTAGCAGGGATGTTACATTTGATGAATCTACCATGTTGAGAAAGGTGACTTTTAAAAATATGGAGTAGACAAATGGACTCCTAAATAGGTGGAGTTTTATGGCAATATATTTATCCCAACCAATAAAGAAACTAATGATGACTCTCCTATTGTAGAGGAAGAGCAAAATGAAAAAGTTCAGACCTAAGAACCTCCTCAGTAGCATGAATCAATTGCACTCGGTAAGGGAAAGAGGACCATTAGACTAGCTACTCGTTATGCTAATGTGGTTGCTTTTGCATCAAAAATTGCAATTGATGACGTTCCTACCACTTATAATAAAGCTATCTAAAGTTTAGAATAGGATAAGTGGAGGATCATTATGAATACAGAAATGCAGTCCCTTCAAAAGAATTAGACATGGAAACTAGTTAGTCTTTTAAAGGGAAAGAAGGCAATTGGGTGCAAATGGGTATTTGCAAAGAAAGATAGATTTTTTGACAAAGGTAATGTTCATAATAAAGCAAGATTGGTGGCTAAAGGCTATGCTTAGAAGGAGGGAGTTGATTATAATGAACTATTTTCTCAAGTTGTAAAGCATTCCTCCATCAGAATTTTGTTAGCTTTAGAAGCATAGTTGGATTTGGAACTAGTTCAGATGGATGTAAAAACTACATTTTTACATAGAGACTTGGATAAGGAAATCTATATAACTTACCCAAATGGATTCAAAGTTGCTGGAAAAGAAAAGATGGTATGCAAATTGAAAAAATCGCTATATGGATTAAAGCAATCTCCAAGGTAGTGGTACAAGTAATTTGACAAGTTTATAATAAGGAAAAAGTACACAAGAAGCAAATGTGATCATTGTGTGTGTTTGGACAAGTTATGAGATGGATATTATCTATATCTTCTTCTTTATATTGATGATATCCTGATAGCTTCCAAGAGTTAGATAGAAATTAAGAAATTAAAGACTTAATTGAATAAGGAGTTTGATATGAAGGATCTTAGTGAAGTAAAAAAGATTCTCAGCATAGAAATATCCAGAGATAGGAAATTAGGAAGGCTTTGTTTGTCTCAGAAAGATTATCTAAGGAAGGTACTAAAACATTTTAACATGAATGAGAAGTCAAAAACAATTAATACACCACTTTCCCCTCATGTCAAAGTTAGTGTATCCATCTCACCAAAGAATGATGGAAATGGGAATACATGTCAAAAGTACCATATGCAAGCATTATTGGTAGCATGATATATGCAATGGTGTGTACAAGGCCTGATATTTCATAAGCAGTTGGAGTTATGACCAAGTACATGCATGATCCTGAAAAG